>JABYQQ010000013.1:0-600000 GCA_022605405.1 Earliella scabrosa
GCAGACAATTGGCGGGGATTCCGAGGCGTACGTTATCTCTCGGTAGAGGGCAGAAGGATGCGAGCGAAATACAGACATGAGTCAAGCGGACGACGACGGCACCAGTACCAGTACCTGCACGGGGAATGTAGATGATATGAGATATCCCGGATACACGATACGCGCACCGCCGTATCTATGCTGCTGATCGAGTCCGCGTCCGAAGGAGGCACGAGATGAGACCGAGAATGCTAACGACAGAACTTGAAACCGCGATGACGACCGACGTGCACATCGGACGTGCGTTCACCGCGACCCGAAGGTGTTCTCGCCGGAGTAGCTGACGTACAGGAAACCATCCTCGTCCCTATCATGAGCGAGTGGAAGGTCAGGATGGCGTCATGCCACAGAAACGATGAGGGACGCACTTGTGCTCCTCATAGATGGCACTCATGAGCGCTGCCGTCGGCGGGAGGACTTCATCGACGAAGATGAAGATCGCCTTCTCAGGCGCGAGCTTGATACGTTTCCGTATTACGTAGACGAATTGGCCAACCGTGAGGTCCTGCATCGGAACGCTTCAGCACGCCCACTCAAGCGGTGTATGGAGGTGCAAGACGGACGGAAGGGACAAGGTATTTCTTCTTGTCGATAGTGGGGATGTCGGTCTTATCTGCCTTCTCGCAGATGACCTGCGAGTCCCGAGATGCAGAACAGGTAATGAGTGAGCAACCCATGAAGACTGTGATGACAACGCACCGGTATCCTGTCTGGATACTTCTGGCGAATGCGCTCCGCCTCCGCCTTCCTCTTCTCTGAATATCGAATGGGGACCGATGAGTACAGATCGTGCGCATCGACGACGTGCGCCACCAACCGAAGGGGTGCTCATCCTTGAACTTGGACCGCATGATGGACTTCGAGGTGGGAGATAGTACTGGAGGTACGTTGGCAGAAACAGTGGTGGTGGTCCGACGGAGAGTAGAGGGGCGAGGTGGAGGACAACGATGAGCCTGAAGTAGCCAGGAAACGTTGCTGCCGCCCTTCAGGTTGGGCGCGACCGCTGCGCGTGACTCGGCAAACATGCGACAACAACGCGCAAGCTCGCTCGATTTGGCTCTCTCAGCGGGACCGCATAAAGCACTCATCCCAAGTCTTGCATCGCAGTCGCATAACCAATCCATTCATTGTTCAGCATGGCCTGACTCACACCGACAGCCTTACTAATCGAGTGTGTTCCGAACAGTGCAGAAAGAGGCGCAGTTACAGTTTGCCTCTACCGTCCAGAGCCCCACATATCCAGAATGTTGGGAGACAGCTTGGTCGTCTGGACATTATGCAACAATCACGTCTTCAGCCGGTGCTGGTACATGAGGGGAGATGTTGGCCCATCTTGCGTGCATCGGGATTAAGCGTGCATAATGATACAACGACATACATGTCTAGGGTTGTAGTGTATGGAAGCGTGACTCATGGAGCCGCACTGCTGGTCTAGTTGAGGGTCTTGCCAAGGCGAGCCAGATGGTAGTTGATCGTCGGCTTGTGTTTTCTGGTGGGTGCAGGCTGACAGAGACCGTCAGTGGAAATACGTATAGACATGTCGCGAAACACTCACCGCTGTCCGCATACACTGCAGGAGAGCTTTGGCAGACTCTGCACACGCACCGGTGGACATCACATCATTTGTGGCCGACCAGCATGCCAGCATAGACGCGAACTGGGGAGTGCAAGGCCTGATTGCGGCCGCTACGAGAGTGCAAGACGTTACGACTAAGTATGCCACATTGACGATTACATGGTACGCACCTTGACGCGGCCGTACTTTCAACTTCTCAATATGCATCTCGCCGTCTCACCGAGGCCTACGACACACAAGGGTGTTGACGATCCAAGAGACAAAACAGACGATGAGCAGGGAACAATGCACGACTATGGGCGGGCCCACCTCGAGTGAATGGTGGCGGTCGCCGGAAAAGTCGACGACCCAAATCTGGCTCGGCCCGCCTCGGACGAGTCACGTGTGTCCACGTAGCGCGAATGCATAATGGGCGCTTGTTGCATGCGGGGAGGAAATCACCAGGAAACGGCTTTCTCCTTCGCTCTCTTCGCTCATCCCTCCCCTCATCTGCACACGACATCCTCGCTCACTCCCGCCATCGCAGACATGGCTGCGCACGCAGGTCTCAACAAGAATAACTCCGGTACGCCTGCTATTGCTAGCTGTGGCGTACAGTGAGTACTGATCTAGCTACAGCGGTCAAGCGGATTATGCGGGAGGCTCGGGAGCTGGCAAACGACCCATGTACAGACTATGCTGCGGCACCCCTCGAGGTGAGTAACAAATCCGCGCCATCTTGTGAGTTCATGACTGAGTATCCGATGCATCCCAGGACGATATCTTCGTGAGTACTGGTTACGCAGGGCTGCTAGCTGTAACTGACGTCCCGGTAGGAATGGCACTGCACTATCCGGGGACCTCCTGGCACGGAGTTTGAGGGAGGGCTGTACCATTTCCGCATCCTCCTTCCCGCCGAATACCCTTTTCGTCCGCCAGCGATCATGATGCTCACTCCGAACGGAAGGTTCGAGCTCAACACCAAGGTACGCCCGGCTTCGTAACATTGTGCCATACAGCGTGCCTTATTCATTCTTGTAGATTTGCATCAGCTTCACAAACTGTACGTTCATTCTATAGTGATGCGTATGTGCCGAGACAAACATCTTCTCTCCAGACCATGAGGAACTGTGGCAGCCAGCATGGGGTGTCCGGACTGGTGAGTACTTCGTGATTGCCTCAAGTACCTATCCGAGTCCTGACGGTATCCACCCTAGCTATCATCGGTCTCCAAGGTTTCTTCCCTCTGAAAGGCACTGCTGCAGTAGGTGTCGGCGCTCTCGAGTACCCGACAGCTGAGCGCAAGCGCCTCGCAGCGCTGTGAGTTGCATTCTCAGCCGTCTCGAGTGCTCGTTTGTAACAGCGTATACTTGTTATCAGGTCTCGCGACTGGGTGTGCCCGCGCTGTAAGAGGGCGAATATCGAACATCTACCTGATCCCCCTGCATCTGAGAGCAGTTCAAGCGAGGACTCGTCCTCTTCAGCCGCAAACTCGACTACCACACCCTCCCCGGCGCCAGCACCCGCGCCTCCCATCCTTGTCCCCTCAGAAGCCATCCCGCAAGATACCCCCAAACCATCCCCATCCCAGGCTGCCGAGGACGTCCTCCTGCAGGTTCCAAAGCCAGAAGCCCCCATCATACACCGCCCCATCCCACTCGTTGCCCCAAAGCCAACACGCCCGCACGCACATGCCTCCATAGTCACGCAGTCCTTCACGCCTCCTCGGGTACCAACTCCCGAACAACCTGCTACCCGCGACCAAACGCCGCAACCAGCCCTCGTCGCTGCAGTTCGGCAAACACCGCCACGTCCCCCGATTTTGCTGGACACCGTGATATGTGTGCTCCTTGTGCTCATGTTCGCGCTTGTTGCTCGTAGAATCTTATGAGGCGTACGATGGTGTCGCTTCACCCGGTCGTCGTCCATACAGGTATGAAGGGGTTGTCATTGAACCCCAACTATGGATTGTATAGTAGTGTAGTGTAGCGTCTAGCTGTGTCCTTGCGTCCGCCATGTCTCCTCTAGCTCGTCGTCGTTGGTTATCCCCGCATCTTCACGCGTACTTACTTTTTGGCTTTCTCCACCCTCGAACGGACTGCTATCTCTGGAACATGCATTACACAGGCAATATTATCACGTACAACATGACGACCAGAGTCTGATGAGCAAGCACGAATGGCGAGGGGAGCAGCGCAAACTAAAGGGTGCACTACTTTTTCTTCTTCTCATCACGGACGGTGGCCACCACAAGGTCCTCGTCCTCGAGGTTGTACACGGCGATGGTCTGCGAGTTCGTAAGCATCTTGCCGCCGTACGAGAGCCTGATCTTCGATGCGCCAACGGTGCTGCCCGTATGTTGGATGATACGGTCACGCAGCGTCGACACGAGCAGGTTGAGCGGCAGCTCGGGGATCGTGATCACAGCGCCATCGAACTTCCACTCGGGCTTGGACGGTTCGTTGGGCAGCTGCACGCGCAGCGAGATGGGGTGCTGGCGAGGAGGCGAGGGCGGAGGTAAATACCAGTCCGACGTGGGATAGGAGTAAACGCGACTCACCGGGTGCATGTTGATCCAGTCCTGCTCGGGGTAGAGCGCGCCGCCGGGGAGCTTGGCGACCCGCTGCCGCTTCGCGGGCGGGATGTCGTCCGCGCCGCCGTCCATCATCTCATCCGCGCTGCGCACCATGCCGACCTGCGGTGGGGTGCCGACGGGCATAGGGGCACCCATGGCCGCGGCGCGGGCGGGGTGCATCATAGGCGCCGCAGCTGGCGGGGGCTGATAACCAAAGGGTTGAGCCGCGTCCATACCTTGGTAGTGTAGAGGAGGGAGCATGACCGGGGCGGGTTGAGGCGGGAAGACGGAGGCAGGTTGAGGACCAGACGAGACCGTTGCGGCGGAGTAGGCGGCATTGGGCACTGCTGTTGGAGGAGCGGGGAGAGAGGCGGGCGCGGGAGGAAGGGAATTGAGAGGAGCGGGGATGGCTGCGGGTCCGATGCCTGGGCCAATGGCATTGACTTCTTGCCTGCACGGAGATGAAGTCAGTATGCACACTTCGATGACAAAATAGAAAGACTAACGGCCCAAGACCCTTGGCACGGTGAATGGCAGCGATCTGCTCGTCGATGTTCGAGTTCATCGAGAACTTGTCGAGCGTGTTCGCCTTGGACGCGGTGTGACCGTCCCAAACGACCTTCTCGCGCTCCCTCCTACGGAGCCGCTCTTCCTCCTCTTCCTTCTTGCGCTTCTCTTCGTCCGCCGAGCCACCGAAGACATCGGGACGCGTACGCGCAAGGTTCTTGAGCGAGGACACGACGTTCGCGCCACGTTGGAGTTCGGACGCTTGTGCCTTGCGTGCTTCCAGTGCATCGCGCTGCGACTTCCACTTCGGATCGAGCAGCTCGATGCGCATGTGCTCCTGTAGTTCGTCGACCGGGATTTGCTGGCCACAAATAGTACATGTCGTGACTTTCTCGATACCCTTCTTTTGTACTGAGGGGAAACAATGAGCCGATACGCATACCAGAAGTGAGACATTCACACTCACGTTTTGGCACGTAGTCCGTCCTGATCTTCATCGGGCCGCCGACATCCAGCGAGCTCGCTTGGATAGCCTTCGCCCGCTCGATCTCTCTCTGCCTCTCCTCCTCTTCCTTGCGCTTCCGCTCCTTTGTCTCATCATCCTCGTCGTCGCTCTCCTCCATGACCGTGTCCTCCTGGTCTGCTGCGGCTGCAGCGGCCGCGGCGGCCTCTGCCTCCGCTGCGGCTTGACGCGCACGGTGCGCCTCGACGTCTTCTGCCGTCGTCTCCATGATCATAGCAGCCATCCTCTTCTGAGCGAGCGTCATGTTCTCCACCTCCTGCACGCTCATCGGAGGTGGCAGCTCCGAAGTCGCATCGGCGGCAGTGAATTCGATCGTCTGCACGATGGCATAGTCGTGCCAATCAATCTCCGCAAACGCGACTTCAATAACGGGTCAGCGAACCCATGTGAAGAAGAGAGAATCAGGGACGCACTTCTCTCCGCCTCCTTGTCGTCCTCGCGCTTCTTGTCCTGCTCGCGCTTGACCTGCTCCCAGCGGGCACGCCTCTTTGCGACCTCGAGGTCCTTCCAGCGGGCGCCATCGTGGGCACGGTCCTTCAGCTGCGCGAGCATCTCCTTACTAGGCAGGAGGACTTTCGAGTATTGGTCCACCAACCTGTTGAAGTAGCCAAACAGCGAGTGCGTTGGCCTCAGGAAGTCAAACTGGTAGTTTCTCCCCTCCCGTGCCGAGAGCGCTGCGAGGAACGGGCGACCGCGGCGCGCCGTGAACAGTGCCGTGAGCTTGATGATGTCCCTAATGACGATGGAGTAGACTGCGTCAGCGACGAACGGACGCGCAACACTCGTCCAACGCATGTACGAGCAGAGCAGAGATACGCACAGGTCGATAGCCGTGATGTTCGGTATGCTCATGATGAACTCGGGGATTGGAGGCTCCTCGCCCATGTCGACGGGCGCAGTCTCGACCGGCTTCTCCTCCTCCTTCTCGCCCTCCTTGCCCTGCGCGGGGGGCTCCTCGACCTCCCCGCGCACGACCTTGTCCATGCGGTGTCTATAGTAAGCATGGTAAGGGTCCGCCGTGTTGAGGAACGCAAACTTGGGGTCCTGACGCTGGTTCTCGCGGATCTTCTCCTCGAACTGGGGCGGGTTGGCCGAGCGCGCGACAAAGGTCGCTGTGCGGTCGATCACAGCTGAGATGCAACGTTCACCATCAGTCTCTTGCACAAGGGGAGAGACGTAGATATGGCATGAACGCACATTTGATTTCTGGGGGAGGGAGAATGAGGCCACTGGCAAACTTGGGCTCCTTGTGTGCGCCGTTCGTCCCATCTGTAGGCACCCCGTTTCCGTTCACAGCCGGTGTCGGAGGCGGGGGCATTGACTGTGTCGCCACGCTCATTTTGCAGCAAGAAGCCGGGCGCAGAGGTATGAGCAAAAGAATGACGGAGGCTGGAGCAGAGCCAGGAGCAAGGTGCGTATACTGCGACTCGCTGACGGCCCCATGGCCAGGTTGTAGGCGCTCATACAGCTTAGTCAGCATGCGCTTTCCTTTCCCGATCGCTTGTTTCGTCTGACCAGCGACTTCCATCCTCAATTGCGGGGAGAACATGTTCGGTGCCTTCAGGCCAACACAGCCGAGTCTTGTCGGTCTTCTGTGGTGGGTGTACTGTGCTCCTGTGAACGCGTTGTTGGCTGATGGCTTCCGGCTACGCAGGAAGACCCCATGGAAGTTGTCACGTACGCGGAAGGCGAACGTACGTGCACGTCTCAAGCAGGTGGACTCGGTCATTGAGGCGGTCAGGGCGAGTGGTGTTCAATGTGCGGCATTGGTGCGTCGGGCTCTATGATGATTGGTCGTTGGAATGCTGACGGGGTGCTTGCGTACGGCTAGGACAAGGCCTTGGAACTACCGAAGGAGCATGAGATGCCGCCACGAGACAAGTACACTGTGTTTTCGCGTCATGAAAAGGGATATCGCAAGGGCATACATAAGGTTCCCAAGTGGACAAGGGTGCGTCGTAATTGCTGAAGCTCGTAGTATCCTTGCGAACTTACCGATGACACAGTTGACCTTGAGGACTAATCCCAAAGGTTTCTGATACCATTCGCAGTAATCCGCTGTATCATACACCCGACTATTATAGAGGCCTGTTGCAGACCTTCCTAGGTGCCGTAAGGGGAATTCGTGGGGAATGTGGGTACACATGCGTCTAGAGTAACACTAACTGGATTTTCCCCTGCTTCAAGCCGTTGAGGACTTTCGGCGCACCAAGCACTGTCCTGAAAACCTCGTCCCGAGTCTCAGGAATGTCCAAGAGTGTACGCTTCTTTACGTCTCGAAAGGAAACGTCAAGAATGATGTGAGTAAGAGCAGACGTCGAGAGAGCATCTATGCCGTTGTGAGACCCGTGAGATGACCGTCTTCCCAGATATCAGAGTGGGACGCACCAGTGTCGCACAGCAATTTGCCTAAGCGTCCAGGAGTGCCCACCGCTGCTGCAATCTTTGTCCTCTTCAAATACGCGACGTGTTCTTCGAGCTTGAAATGCTTTGCGAACAACTTCGCGATGTCGCCTCCCTTCTCTCCCCTCAGTCGCTTATCCTTGAGCACTCTGGTAACATCCGCCACCCGAAGGGCGGCTCCAGCAACGAATAGAAGGGTCGGTGCCCCATTGGACTTGGGTCTCTGTCCCATACGAGTACGAAGGGTGGGGAGCACTAGGGCAGGTCTGGGTTCAAACAGGCGCAGCTCTGGGCAAGAAACACGACGCACTCTTGGTAATGAAGTCCACCAACTGGTCTAAGTTCCTCGATCCTGTCCACATAGTCGTGTCCGCAATTGAACTCTCTGTCTACGCGTCAACACTCAGAACGCACCTGCAGGAGAGGGAGGGTAGTACTCACCGGGAATTTGCACGTCGGCAAGCTCGATACCAGACATCTTGGAAAACGATTTAGCTTGCATTGATGTAATGTAGTCTGCAAGCATAACAGGAGGCTGTGCGGCTATTGAAGGGGGTTCTACGGGCTCTATCGTCTCTGCAAGCTTCCGCTTCTGTTCGCGATAGAGGTGAGGGAGAAGGGGAACATCCGGGATGGAGCGGGACGTGCCTTCAACTTGCGCTCCTTCTCCTTTGCCCTCCGCTTCCTCTTCTTCTCTAGGGCCGCCGCGCTCTGGGGCTGGCCGGGCTGTGGCTGAGTGTCTCCATCCTCGTCTGCGCTGAGAGGTTCGCCGATATCGTCGAGGTCTTCTTCTTCGGAAAGGGCCACTAGGTCATCAGGAACAAAGTCGTCTTCTAGGTCGTCTCCGCCGCCGTGATGCATGGTCGTGACAGGTCAGTTGAAGACCCTCTGAGAGACGGTGCCAGTGGAATGGAAAGAAAGACGGTCAGGCGAGCGTGCCGCAGAAAGGGCGGAATGGGGAATATTTAGACGCTGGGTATGAGTGGCCAAATCTGGCGAGCACGTGGCGGCGGACCGGGCGGCCGGGCCCATGGGCGGGGTGTGGGCAGTAATGGGCCCGGGAGTCCATGTGCGACCTCTCTCTCTCCCGCCGAGCTCGAGCTGCTAACCACGCAGCCATGGCGGGCGTGCTATTCTCGCCTGGCGGACGCGGCAAAACCTAGGAGGGCCTCTGCTGCGCGCGCCCTGTCCTCGTCGTCATCTGCTGCCCCGCAATCGCTGCGGACCCCGAAGACCGTGCCGTAGGGGCGATCGCGGGGCTAACGAACTTGTCCCGGACGTCGTGCTTCTCCTCGCCCTCCTCCTCCTTTTTTCAACAAGATTCGCCATGTCTCTCCTGAACCACTTCCTGGACGACCCCCTCTCTCACCTCCTCCCCGCCGCACTCGCTCTCGCCGTCGCTGCATTCTTCTGTGGCCTTATCATTCTCAGGAGGCGTCTCCCCAGAAGCTCACACTCGTGTGAAGGCCAGACTACTCCCGAGCTCTCCCAGAAGCGTTCCAACACTCGCACAGACACCTCTCTTCCCAGCACCCTACCCAACAGCGAGCACACGCCGCTAAACTCGTCTACTCAAGCAGACTCGCAGCAGGATTCGGAGGACGAGATGCCCAGACGCCCCAGACAGCTGTACGATGCTTTCTTGGTCCTCGATGTCGAGGCAACGTGTGTCAAGGGAGCAGGCTTTGACTATCCAAACGAGATCATCGCAAGTCGCTATCACTGACGTGTCTGTATCCACACCCTGACCGTGTGTACCCTTGCCACAGGAGTGGCCCGTCTGCTTGCTTCGGTGGAAAGACAAGTCTCCCAAAGGCAATGCCCGTGTCCTCGAGATCGTCGACGAGTTCCGCAGCTTTGTGAGGCCGACATGGCGGCCCCAGCTGTCGGCGTTCTGCCACGCCCTAACAGGCATCACGCAGGTTAGTTTCAACTCTGTCGTACACGCACCCTGACTGACATTCAAGCCTCTCATGTGCCGATCGATTGGTGCTATGTGCCGCATTGCAGGAGCAAGTCGATGTCGCGCCCACTTTCCCAGAGGTTCTCCAGGACTTCCGCAAGTTCATGGAGAAACACAAACTCATCGACGAGAACGGCCAGCGCCTCACGCGCTTCTGCTTCTGCAGCGATGGGCCTTACGACATTCGGGATTTCGTGGTGAAACAATGCTTTATCTCCAAGGCAGGTCAGATGGGTGCGGAACAAGAGGGGGCGTGCTGACCTCTGTGGCGGCCGCAGATACCGGTGCCAGTCTGGCTCACTTGGGACGTCATGGACGTTCGGAGAGCGGTGGGGGAGTGGCATGACTTCGCCACGGCCGCCACCAGAGAACGCAGTCCAGTAAGTCATACGCAACGCGTATATTTTCAGCCCTATCTAACAGCTGACATGGGTCATCTAGGACGGCGCGTTCCCCCTTCCACGGAGAGTAGCCCTCTCCATCCCGCGCCAGCTGCACGCGCTCGGCCTCGAGCCGTTCGAGGGCCGCCAGCACAGTGGTATCGATGTAAGTTCGGCGTTGATCGAGGAACCTCTCACGTTAGGGGCACCTGCTGCTTAACCTCACCATCTCACATTGCCTTTCTTGGTGGTACAGGACACACGCAATATTTGTCGACTGGTCATCGAGCTCGCCCGGCGCAACTGGCGGCTCGAGCCAAACACATCCATCAATCCGAACCGTCGATGGCCCTGGATGGGGAAACGGGGAAAGGTGCTCGAAGAGTACTATCCTTAGCCCCCTAGTACCGAGACCCGGACACCCATGCCTGCGACCACCTGCAGGGCGGTCAGTATCGATCCATCACCCTACTGTATTATTCACTCTGTGTACACGGATGTTGTTGTACGGATATAGCACGAAACGCCAAGCATTTCGTTCCTACTCTCCCCTTGCGCCCCCAGTGGCTCGCGCCTGCAGCTGTCTGCACCAAACGTCGCAACCTCCCAGGCTTGGAGCCGGGTGCCGCATATGCCGCCTCCGGTGTGTGAGCCTTGGACACGTCCGGGGCAATAAGCGGTCAATGCACATGCGCACCCTGTAGGAGAAAGATGTGGCGCGTCAGAGATAGGGTAGGTTGTGCGACTGTAAGCCTTCCGGGACCTTCGACTGTAAGACTTCGCCCCCATTGGGGTTCCGACCTCGATGCTCCTCCGGAACTCGGTTCGGGGAAAGAACGGCTGCGCCCGCTGCGCCCGCTGCGACAGCAAACGCCGTTCGACCGTTAGTGCATGTTGTTGCGAGTGTGGCTGCCATGATGCGTCCTATAGTCGCATCCGGTGGGGACGGATCCCGACGAATGACTCGGAAAAGACAAACGAGCGATGTGTGAAACCAAACTCTATTCGACGTGCGCGAGGGAGGGAGCGATACAGCGATACAAGTGTTGCAATATGATAAGTCAGCGTGGATGAGATTGGGAGCGGGCAGAGCGTGGGTAGTATGTACACGGGCAGCAGCGCCGGGACCTAGGTTCGTTCAATGCGTCCATGATGTCCTCGCCGTCTATTAAGTGGGTAGGGGATGTGGGATCGATCGACGACGTTGAAGCACGGCGGGCCAGCCTGGGGGCCTTGCGGGACTTGAGACGTGATAAAAAAGTTGACACCTGACACAGCGGAAAGAGGGAGACTGATGCGCGCAAGGCGGCGTTCACTGCGAGTGGGAAGGATGGGGAGGAGGCGTGTGAGCGTGCGCGCCTGGAAATAGGGAAGCAGTGGGGGGCGGGCACTTACGAAGTCCCAGAGGGTTCCGAAGCACGGAATGCCGGCCTCCTTGCATCCCTGCATTGCGACACCAGCTCAGCACGACGAGCACGGACGAAACGGACGCCTGCACCGCGCGGGGCGGGGCGGGGCGGCTACGCACCTGCATCATCTCCGAGTTTCCGATGTAGTTGGACGTGATGAAGACAACTGCGGGAGGGCGCTCCGGTCAGCCACTGTCTTCTTTCTTATTGCCGCGAGCGATGGCTATGACGATAGCGAATTGGACAGATAGGCGACAGCGAGCGTGGCGCACGGTGCGGCGCATACGCATACACATACGTATTGTATTGCTCGACGCCCGTCCGCCTATCTGTTCCGCAGGGACCCTGAACAAGCCGGCGTGGTACGCACCTTCAGCATTCCAGGAGTGGTACACGTCGCGGAGGATCTTCATCGTGTCTGGACGGCCGCCGCGCACCTTCGAGTCCCAGAGCAGGAGCCGCTCTGGTTCGATGTGCCGGTGGATGAGGCCGCTGATCGTCGGGCCGAACGTCTTCTCCTGGTCGGAGCCTGTGTGCGAAAAAGCATGCGGAATTTCGAAAGTCAATCTCGAGGCAGCTAGGCGGCGCAGCGGGTAAACGAGCGTGGACGCACCGATCCAGATCAAGTACCTAGATGGCCGATAGAAGACGGACGTGCGCGCGCACGCGATGGCGGGGCGGTTCAGCCATACTAATCCCGCAGCAGATGTGGGACCGCACGCACCAGTATGGTGATTGGATGCACGTCGAGAGCGCGGCACCAATGCCGGTACCCGTGCAGATACGGATGCCTCGCTTGTAGAGGGTGGAGGTGTTGGACACACCAGCGAACTGGTAGGGGCGCGTGCTAAGTCAGGAGCACCGTGCGCGGGTCATGCGGGTCCGCACCCACCTTCAGTTCACGCGTCCAGAGGGTCCGGGGCGGGTCATTGACTAGGCTGCGTGTGAAGTCACCTGCGGGCGGGAGCTCGGGAGCCAATTTAGATGCACCTCGAAACGAAAGTACGGACCTTGCACACCGCAAATCATGTAGTGGTACTTTGCGTGGGGGCCCTCGCTGTCGGAAAACGTGGTCGGCGCGGCGAATCCACACAGTGGGAAAGAGGCACGTACGAAATAATACCAAATGCGTGGTACTCCTTCACGGCGCTGCGACTAATGCGGCCGAGCAGTCCTTGCTGCATCCCACGCCGGAAGCGCACGATAGCCACCTTGGGCGACGGCTGTGGCGTGACAACGCATTAGCGTTAGCCGTGACAGAATTTGTAGAAAGGCTATTCACCAGCTCGATGTCGACCGGAACCTCGCGGGTACAGATCCAAGGGAGCACGATCCAAGTGGTCATGCCCATGACGTACCAGAAGTCCTGTTGACGAACAAGATGCCGGCCGTCAAGGGTCCACTCTCGGGTGGTCGTGTCGTAAATGTCGCCCATGATCGTGAAAGCCCCTGCGAAACGTTTCAGCAGAAGCTCACGATGGTGTGAATGGTCGACTCACAGGTCAGGAACAGCGCAGTCCAACCCACGAAACGGTGGTGGCGCTCGAAAACGCTGCGCGAAATCTATGAGTCTCCGATGGCGGCAAAGGTGTGCCGGATCCACTCACTTGTGGTGTGTGTTGCGTACCCATGGGAATGCAGCGATGGCAGTGACGATGACAGCCACGTTGGTGGCTAGACCCAGGGTGAGGATGGCATTGTGCTCGTTGACATGATTGCGGACAGTATTGACCACCTTGTATGTCAACCAGATAATTCCAGACGCAGCGCATCCGGAGTGAATACCGCCGAGGTGCTAGGGGTCAGAGTGTGAGTCATGAAACAGCAGCTATGATGCGCCACAGTGCTCACCTGAAGAACCGAAGTGCAACCCAGACGCCACCAGAGAGGGGGCCACTGTGTGGAACAGTTAGCGGTTGAATTCTCTCGTGAGCGACGTCAACGTACCTTGGCGAACAGCGTGTTGACAAGCCAATAGAGACACCGACCGAATATCTCGTTACGCATGAGGATGGAGACGTTGAAGTTGGCAACGGCGAAGGCACCCGCGTATTTCGTCGCGTATGGCCAGTGACCCGACACCGCAAAGCCGAACATGATCATGTTGATGGAGAACGTAATAGTGAATAGTTTACTGCGGAAGAGTGCACGGTCAGTCACATCCGACGCTCACCAAGTGCCCGTTACTCACCGATATGTGTTGTACCATAGCTTAACGAGGATAACTTTGGACACCTTCTTCTTCTTGCCGCCCTTAGGGGCTGCGTACGGGTCCTTCTTGACCTGAGGGGCAGGAATGACATCCTTCTTCTCGTTAGGGAAGAGGTCCTTCTTCTCGTCTGCGGGGAAAGAGAGTGGCTTCTTCTCGACGGGGTAGACGGTGACCTTGTCGAGAGTGCCCTTCTCGGCATCGTCGTACGCTGGGGCGGCACCTCGCGGGCTGGGTTCTGACGACATGGTGATGGTGAGTAGTCGTGCAGTGAAAGTCCAGGAGGGCTACTAGTAGCGAGGGTCAATCGATAGACCGCTACACGGGACAGGTGGGGGTCGGGCGTATCCGACAAAAGTCCAGCCGGCCTTTATCCATTCTACGAGCGCGAAGCAGGCACGGAGTGTGAGATCGAGGACTAACATCTTGAGCGTCCGCGCAGGGAAGGCGCACCGCAGAAAGGCAATCCGGCAGATCACTTTGCGTGTACCCGGACGGGGGGATTGTCACAGCCTGGTACGGGGGAAGCAGACCCAGTGCCGTGGTGTGAATGCACTCCCACAGGCCCCGAAAATTCCACGGGTTAATGGGAAGCCTATCCGTCCTAAACCTCGGGATGTGAGTGGACGCTTGTGCGACTCCACCCATTCATCCGTGCTCTGTTCCGCCACTCGACTTGGAACCGACGTTAGCGAGCTCGGCCATGCAGATCGGCCAACGCCAACGTCGCTGCCACGCACTCGATATCGCTTGATGGCGCCCGGAGGTTCGCAGCAAGAACGCGATGAGTTCGGGGCTCCATTTCTGGGCAGAACGGTGATGTTCGATAAGCTGTAGCGCTGCATGGACGGGGCTGCGTCATTCTATCGGTGACAACAGATTGCGCAGGCGGCCGACCGCGATTAGTGCATGGTTCCCACTGTGAGTAGCAGCGCAAACCAAACACCAGCGTACCCTCATACCTGTTTCGGTGAGAAGTTACGTGCACGGCTCCGGTCGCATGCGTTGCAGACGACAGCAAGTGCCCCGCAAGCGTGGAAAGTAGCAGAAAGAGAGCGATCTTCACACAGCTCGTGCAAGCGCGCCTGCGGGCTCCCATACCGTGCGTGCGGTGCGGCGCGTATCAAGTAGATTTCTCCGGGGACTCGGTATGCGCACTGAACCCGACCCGAATCCAGAGGAAGGAGTCTCCTCGGAGTACGCACCTACGGGCCCGTGTCGGAATCGACTCTCGCAATCGCGTTCTGGGCACCGCCGCCATCGTGATATCTGGCGCGCCGTGGGCGCGTCAGAGGGGCTGGTTATGGAGACTCGACGCTCTGGAGCACAGCCGTGGCTGCGAGAAAGGAAGAGAGCATGCGCGTTCTCAGCAAGAAGACATGCGCGCCCGGGTGAAGGGGTTGGTTGGAGTTTGGACGACTCGGCAAACTGTGCGCGCCTCTGTCACTTCGCGGGTTGGTTTCGTCCAAGGGCTGTGCTTGCGGTGACGCCCACCCGCTGCCTCCACGTCCGAACCACCACATCCGACCGGAACAGTTCAGGTTTCGACTGTCGGGCAAGTTCACCTCTCCGACTCGGATCCTATTCTCTCTTTGCTCCAGCACAGGACCGTGGTACATATCCAGCAGCTAGGAATGTTGTCGAGGCGCGCACGGGAGTGTTTCAGGGCGCACTGCTTCCGCATCCCGTCGTCGAGAACCAGGTCGGGGGCGGGCTAGGTACCCCACCCTCCGAATATTCACACCGGCGTGAGTTTGTCGGAGTCGTAGGCTCATTGATGTGTTCATCCTGGCAGATGGCCGACGTGAACACTTGCGGCTTGCGTGCGCTCCCGCGCGGGGCCGCCACCACCGTAATAAGGCATGAACGTACACGCGTTACATGCCCGTTATTTGTAGTACCAATGGGAATCCGGGTAGGGCGTATATTTCAGGCATGCATGCTCGGAGACCATGAGATTGCGAAACGGAATGAGCGGCTGCACTTTCGTGTTCTACCGGCATGTAGGCACTCCTCCGTGGATCGGTTTGCTTGACTTTCGGCATATGAATGTGCGGCGGTAAGTTCTATGGCCACAGGTATGCAGTACCCTGCGTCTTCTCCGCAGCGGTACCTTCGGCCCAATAAGTCCCTGGACGCGTTAGAATCCGAGACCAGGCGAATCGCCCGGACCATCAGTCCGACAATGAATACAAGCGAAGGATAGTGATGTACAACAACAGACAGACAGGCAGGCACAAATGTCGTAATCGGAGTCATCAACATAAGTATAGATAACGAAGCGCTGTGAAGGGGGACGAGGACGGAGTCATACTACGCAGCGACTGATCAAGCATCGGCGGACAGAGGCCGCGAAGCGGGAACATCTGTGGTAGCCGCAGGGTCAGGCAGTACATGCATGCCTGCGCACAACCCTATTCGACACCATTTGCCGGACGGGTCGCGAAGCATTCGGCACGGGAAAACTTCAGGCCTTCAGGAAGGCGGCTAGTTTGCTTCGGCAAAGTCCCTGAGGTACTGCAGCTGTTTCGACACCTCGTCCTTGAATGCAACGATATCGCTGCTATTCTTGATCACCGCCCGGACCGTGTCCTCCTTGAGCCTGTTGATCTTCTCGATTTGTTCCCGGTATCTGTCAAGGCGAAAGGGACAGAGAAATGTATCGTAAGCACTCGAACACTTCGTAGCGTGTGGAGCAGGGTGCACGGAACATGGGGTGGGACAGGGTAGTACGGGCGCGCACAATCTGTGTCATAGGCATGACAGCAAGGGACGCGCGACAGCCAATGACATAGATAGAACCGGAAGGATAGGATAGGACGGAGTACGTACGCGATTTGCAGGGCCTGCAGGCGAGACTTGACACCCACGCCATTCGCCATCGCAGCTGTCCGTGCGGCGGCCAGGTCGCGCTCCAATCTCGACGCCTCCGCGTTGCTGACCAACGCTTCTTGCTGCGCGGCCTATTGTACATAGACACGTCACCCGCGGACCCAAACAACAAAAGAGGCGCAACTGTCAGTCACTCTTGTTGCCGCCAACATGATCATCGCAACTCACATCGCGGAATTCGTCGGCTTGGTCGTTCAGCGCGTTCGTCTTGTTCATTACCTCAAGCACCTCTTCCTCGACCGTCTCACACTCCAGCGTGAGCTGATCGAGCTCGTCATCGACGCGTATGCGTTCGCTTTCCACGTCCGCACGGGCGGTCATCTTCATCTCCGCGATCCGGTTGAGTGTCGGCTTCACGACCTTCCGTATATCTGCGCCCGTAAGGAGCCCTTGCGGATTCGCCGAAGCGGAGTGCAAGTCAATTGTCAAATCAATGTCTTCTAGTGGCGGGGGCAGTGGCGGGAAGAGTTCGAGGCTGGATAGCAGCGAGGTGTACTGGTCCAGCGCCTCCTCTGCGTCAGAGACTTTCCGAGTCAGTGAGACCTCGAGGCGCACGACGACCTGCGAGGTCTCCGCGATCTTGTGTTTGAGGCTCTCAAGTTCGCGTGTGAGGTTCTCGTGGTCGGTGTTCATGCGCAGCACTTCTTCGGGCGAAAGGTTCTGCACTTTGACGATGTCGGTCAGTCGCTGCTCTTCTGCATGCAGCTTCTCCAGATTCGCCACTGCGCGTGAACAGTCAACTCGGTGAAACATGGAAGGAATGAGGAGAGCGTACAGTTGTACTCGAGCTCTGTCTTCTCGTCCTGGACCTGTCGCATCCACTTCTGTTTCCGCTCCTCGTACCGACGCAAGATCTCTTCGAACTTGAGCTTGTCGCGCTTCAGGGACCCGTTGTCCTTCTTGAGCTCTTCGTACGGCGGCTTAACCACTATCAGCGACCTGCCGAGGGCGTTGATTGAGGGAATGGACACCTACCGCTGACTTCTTCAGCTGCTCCCACTCGAGTTGGATCTCTTTCAGTCTCTCGCGTCTCTGTTCAAGGTCGACCAGCACGCGCGCATCTTTCTTCGCTGAGTATGGTGTGAGCTACGGGACACCCTCAGACTCTCGCAACTGCGCCGTACCATATCGTTCCTCCAATGCCTTCTCCTGTTCGGGGAAGACATCTTGTCCCTGCAAGAAAATCTCATACGCGGAGAGATTGTGTTCCAGCGCCAGCGCGAGATG
Organism: Earliella scabrosa; assembly: GCA_022605405.1. NCBI lineage: Eukaryota > Fungi > Basidiomycota > Agaricomycetes > Polyporales > Polyporaceae > Earliella > Earliella scabrosa. The sequence goes on from JABYQQ010000013.1 coordinate 17,683, forward strand.
GTGGTTGTTGTCGTCGAACTCGTCCGGTATTAGGGCTGGGTCTTGTAGTGTCGGATGCCGGCTGTTCATGTAGTTATCGCGCGCCTGGTCAATCCAGTCATTCGGATAAGTCTAAGCAAGGGGATAAATGGCATCAGGTCTGTGCGCGCACCTTTCCGAGCTCGGTAAGCCAGTGTAGCATTCCAAGTAGTGCCGGCCAAGAGTGCATGGCTGCAGGCGTTGAAAGCCACCTTGGGTCAATTACGCCAAGATATGGGTACTTCAACGCCCTTAGTGCCTGCATGAAGTGTTCCTCGAATCGTAGCTCGAGCTCGAAAGGCCATAGCGGGTCAAGGCATGTGACGAGGTGCTGGAAGACGGCGCGGAAATCCTTTCCTGTAATGTTCTGCAGCATCTGTGGGGCGACGTCGAAGCCGGTTTGCATAAGGTAGTTGCCGATGTCTTGTCGCATCTTCGATTGGTAGGCACGATTACGGAGATCACGGGTGTCTCTTTGCGATGTCTGGCTAGATGGTTGTGCTACTCCCTGAGCCCCTTGCCACATGGAGCCTCTGCGGACATTACTGCGCAGCGAAGAGTGTCAGCATGTATACAGGAATTCTTGAATAGGGCTAGGGGACCAAAAGATGAGTTCATTGCAGTCGGCATTCTCAACCACAACCCGGTATGCTCGAGATGATGACGTTCTTGGGTCAGACTTACAGCTCAGGCGATCCCGAACATTTTTTTTTTTTTGGCATCCTCGTTTATTGCCCTCGAGGGCCGAGCCCTATGGTAGGCAGATCCCGAACATTGTCGTACGTCGTACCATGTATCATATAGGAGATGTCCCTCACTTCTGGGATGATAGCTTCTGGCTCCGGTTGGCTTCACTATGGCGTGGATCAAGCTGACCGAGAAATCCCCACCAGTAGAGATGGCCACGTCCACATGTACTATACACTTCTCAGTTTTAGTTACCTTTCGAAGTTATCATCCCAGAATTGAGTAGTCCTATGTTACCGGGGCACACAGTCGTGACATGCATGTGAGCCGTCGCGCTAAACATCTTCAATAGCCATTACGGCGCGACATCATGTTATGAATCCTGGTGGCATAGCCAGAACATGCTTAAGTCTTCTGGCAGAACATGACGCGGAAGCACCGGGCAAAACGACGCGGTGGCCGCAGAAGTCGCGAAGGGAATGTCCAGATTGTTCCGAACTCGCGCACGAGATCCAATCCAGACCGCTCGTGAATTCTGCGCACCTTCCTCACCAGCAAGACATCGCATAAATCGCCATGACACTATCCATTTCGTCTGATGACCGAGTGCGATACTCACTTGTGCATGGGTGTCCGGCCATAGTTTTGGGGTTTGCTCGCGCTCTGGAGTAAGGGGTTCACATTCTGGGAGCGCATAAGTGACTGTCGCGGATTTGACGGAGGAGGCATGGGATACGGCGCTCGCAGCGCAGGGCCAGCAAGAGACATGCGTCCATGGCCGTGTGTAGGTTTCTTCACCGTCGAGGGAACGGGGAGGTTTGAGCGCGCGTTGCCATAGGGGTCGTTATGTGGCGCCATTGTGGATCGTCTTGCAGAGAACTCCATGCTGAAAAGTGTAGCAGAGGATGGCGGGAAGCAGAGCTAGGCGGAGGCGAGGACGGCGGGAGGAGGCGCGGTCGACGCGATGGTGGTCGAAAGCAAACAAGAGACGCGTTTGACGCGTCTGTCACATGGGCACGTGCACGCGCAAGCTCTCGGCGGCTCCGACTCGCGGGAGCTTCGACTCTTAAGCTTACCGTCCACTCAGCTGCAGCATGTCGACGTTCCGCCAGCATTCCTCTCTACAGCTCTGTCGTGCTCTTCTTCATTGCCCTCAGTGTTGATCAAGACCGCAATGTCCGCTACGAGGGAACTCTTCGGAGGTACAATCACCGCGACCCTCCCGACGCAGCTCATCGATGCATCGTACGTCCTTCCTACCAGCACCTAAACGTCTCTTAGCCTCTTTCCTCGCAGCGATCTGCGTCAGGTGCCGGACACCCAAGAAGTCTTTTTGTCTCCCAACTCCGGTATCAGCATTATCGTCGAGGTTCTACAGAGCGTAGACGCGAAGGATCTCCGACAAGCTGCCGGGTCAGTCTCCTCATTCAGTCCTTGGCTTCGTACTTACACACACGGATAATCTCTATCGGTAGACTCCACTTCGACGCACTTGCGCATGATAACGACGCCAGATCCCAGACGATCAACGACACTACCGAAGTTCAGAACGACTCTAACGGGGCAACACCCAATCCGATGATCCTGTCCGGTACCCAAACCGTGCAGAAGTTCAACAGCCAGTCCGCGGACGAAGTTCGCATACTGTTGGCGCTCTACAGAGTTGCCGACAAGAACATTGATCTTGTCATGACGATGAACGTACCAATGACAAGCACGGATGGCGGGGCGGTGAGCGAGAATGACTGGGATGCTGCAAAGAGCGTCTTTGAGGTCGCAGCAAAGTCACTGCGCATTGTGGACTACGGTCTATTTGCGTAGGGAATGGTCAAGAGCCTTGATGTGAGTATGGTCGATCATACGAATGCTTATTCTCATGGCCTGCAAGCATGATAGGTCTCCCTGCCTTCTAGTAGCAGATATAATCGCATTAATGTGCCTACGGCGTCTTGATCGCTGGTGCCACACTTGATGGTTACCCTGATATTGTGGGGAATGGTAGGACGTCTAATCCTCACTCGGTAGGTCTGCCATTTTGAAGGGTAACAACGCATCGGGACTTCTTGGCTTACGAGGCTCGGGCCATCCGATATGTACCATACCGATTCGTGCTTCAGGGAGTGTGTGGAGCCGTGATCTATTGCATGCACACTCAGTAGCCATGTACATGACTGCCTCAAGTACGAGCGAGCACGGATGTACACTTTGAAAGCTCTTGACAGGAGGAACCCAAACCAGGACCCCTGAAAGTCCCTATAAGAGGCCGGCCGATAGGCGCTCGAAATCTGGCCCTCCATGTCCGGACAGGTTTTGAGGATTTTGTCCGGACTTTCGGCCGGCTGGCCTCAAAAGTGGTTCCATGTCCGGATTTTCCGACCGGCCCCTTCGGGGCCGGTGTGTGTCCGGATGGTGCGACCAACCACCCCAGAGCCGTTCTGTCCTCCATACTACCCAGCAGATATGAGGCTGGTGCCCGCAGATTGCAATTTAAAGGGTAGTCGACGAAATCGAAGACAGGTTGCATCAAAATTCTGCACATGCATGCATCTGGCATGACGGATTGGCTGCGCGCTAATTTGTCTTGACTACTAGGAACTCATATTAGTGGATGACTTCCCATAACGATTTACGGCTCTACAGACGTCCGTAGATGCTGGATCTGGCCTATGCGCCGAGATGCCGAACCCGATACAGACCCCGCTGATGGTAATGTCGTCCGTAGACCAATTAGGCGCTCAAAATCTAGAAAGGGGGGTCGACCCCCCTTTCTAGATCTAAACACGTCCGCAGACTCGCCTTTCCGTCCAAAAAAGGCAGTCTTTCAAGCTCCGACCAGATCCTCATCTGCCCCCAACCAAAAGCGTTGCGCAGACGACGTTTTTTTTCACCTCTTCACCACCAACACTCTCACTTGTTCTTTTCTCTCTTTTCCTATGGACACACCGGACGGTCACAACCCGAACCAAGGCCCCTGGCAGGACCAGGACGGCCAGTGGCAAGCGACGGGACCGGGCACTCAGGCGGCGGCTGCGTCTGTACGTATATCATCAGCGATGCCCGTGGTTCTTTTTCTCACCACACTCTATATGTAGCTTGAGGCCACCGAGAACCCGTCGACTGAGGCACAAGGAGACGCTCCCGCTGCTCCTTCCCAGCCAGCTGCGCGTCAACCGCCTCGCCCTCGTCACCCGGCATGGCGCAACCAGACCCAGCAAGCTGTCCCCGATGGGCAGGTCCCTCCCTTTCCAGGCGCCCCTCCGGGGCAACCCCACGCTCCTTACTATCCCCCTCCCCACTACTACCACCCTCCTCCTCCTTACCCTGGCTCGTATCACGCCGGCGGATCACAACCGCTGCCACCGCCCCCTTCGTACTACCCCGTCCCCCTGCAGCCGGTACCACCGGCCCCTTCCTCCCCTTCTCTTCTGCAGCCCTCTGTAGATAGCACATCAAATGTTCAGCCCAATAAGGGCAAGAAACGTGCTTCGGATGACGACGACGAGCCGCCTGCGAAAAAGGCCAAGCCAGCGTCAAAGGCTAAGGCGAAGCAGACAGCGAAGGGAAAGGGGAAAGCAGGCGAGGCAAGCAAAAGTGGAAGGCAGACCGGCTCGCATAACTACACGGCAGCCGATACCGACACGCTTCTCGACATTGTCGAGAGACGCCGTCCGATTGGCCAGGTCTCATGGCAGGCAGTCACCGATGAGTTCAATCAGTACGCCGATGAGAATGACCGTCCCCACCGCACTCTCAAGCCCCTCAAGACCAAATTCGAGGCGGTATGTTGTTCGCTAGTAGTTGTCGTCGCTTATATGCTAACATCCTACAACCTCAACAGCTGGCACGCACTCCGAAGCCCACGGGGACCGCCGAGGTGCCTCCTCATGTCGAGCGCGCATACGAGATTGAGCAGTTGATCAATGAGCGCATTCACACGCGCGAGCTCAACGACGAAGACATTGCCGACGGAGATGATGTGATGGAGGAGGGTGCAGCCGAGGGTGAGGACTCCGATGTGGAGGTTCTCGACGGTCCCCCGCCAAGCAAGTCGAAGAAGGCGGCAACATCAAAGGGACCCATCCTGAAGGCCTTCACCCAACAGCCCACCCCCGGTCCGTCCACCACTCGCACCCCAGCATCCATGCGCCGCGGCCAAGCGGCCCACGAGTTCATGAGCGCAGTCACCACGTCTCTCGATCCTGTGGCCCGTGATGCCCGCGACGAGAGCCGGTTTGCACGCCGACTTGCTCAAGATGACCTCAACCGCCTCACGCAAGAGAACCGCGATCTCCGCTCCCGCAATGACGCTCTTCTGGACCGTTTGCATCAGCAGACGGTCCAGCTTCAGCAGCAGCTCACTGAGACGAGTCGTTTGCAAACGCGTCTCGAGATGCTGGAGCTGATGCAGTCTGTCAGGGGCGGAGGTGGGATGGCTCGTGGTCGGTCGCGCCAGCGCGATTGGGAATACGATGACACACGCGTCACACCTACCCGCTTCCGTTCCTACAGCCGCGCGTATCGTCGTCACCGCTCTCCTGTCCACAGTCCTGTATACGGCCGCTCAAGCCGTCCCTTGGACCCGCTTGGACACGACGATCCATTTGCGTCCAACTACATGCCGGGAGGCTCGGGCTCGGGTCGCATAGACCCATACGAGCATGAGGATGCTGTCATCCACCGCGACCGTTCTCCCTCATATCCCATCCCTCGTTATCAGCCCCGATCATTGTCGCCCTCCTCGTCTGTCCCCCTCCCAGGCCCTACGAGTCTTGAGCCGAGGACTGCCACGACGGGTCTAGATACCCTCGCTTCTGTGGCCTCGGCTGGTGGCTCGCACACTGCCGAGCATCGTTCGGATGAAGGCATGGACGCTCGTCATCTCGAGCGCCAAGATGATGACGCTCTGTATCGCAGGTACCAGTAAATACAAACCTGGACATTCGGACCTTTACATACATCGCTCAAAACCCACTCGTTATGCATTCTTCTGGTCTCTTGTGATCTGCCGGACCTTATAGCTCATCTAATCTACCATGTATCTAGTACCAGTCTCATCTAATGCCGCCGTATATAGTCTGCTCCATACCCTACACATGTTGCTCTGCAAAGTAGATAGTGCCTATGATACCTTACATAGTTAGTTCTTGCAAATACATTCTTCGTTGTAAATAAGTTGATCCCCTTTGTGTGCTGCATACAGAACAGAGCAAGTACATCTATTCCTCTACCACAACACGATGGAAGCGCGAGACCCGGTCTCTCCGCCGCAGATCACTGAACATGATGTTCTCGAAGTTGGACCAGATATCATCATCCTCTGCATCCCGCCAGTACTGCATGTAAACCGTCCGTATTTCAGATATTCCTACCAGCTCCGCGCGGACATTCATCGACCGGATGCAGACCTCGAGGAGATCTCCACGCCCCACTGGATCATTGATGTCGAGTGGTACGCGGAGACGACCGAAGCCCGCTCGGAGTTGACGCATTCCCCATTCCGCTGTCTGCCGGTATGACAGCAACTCACGATCGCGTGCAAGAAGGGCCTCACGCTCCTCACGGTTGCGTGGGAGACGTGCCCCAGACTTGACCGGTGCCTGGATGCGACCGGCGATTGAGTTTGCGCCACGAGGGAAGGCGGTATCCGCTACGAGATAGTACCCGTCGGGCGTGTGGTCGCGAAGCTTGTCGTAGATCGGACGGGCAATCTTCGCATCGTGCCAGCTTCCGGGTGCGTTGACCACGCACCCCTTGACGACACCTGAGAACACATTAAACAGACTAATCCGACGAGTCCATGTTGAATGTACCTTTGGGTGAGAAAACTAGGACACAGCTCGTATAATGACCATGCAACCATCCATTGTATGTAGCGTTCTCGATCTCCGGATCGTCGGAGGTGGCCGTGAGAATGTTGAGACCATCCACACTCCCGATTGCGCCCTCGAGAAGGGGATGGCGCGCTCGAATCAGGTCGTTGTCCTCTGCACACTCCTCTCCATCCCTCCACCAAGTGATCCGGGCTCCAGGCAGCTTCCGGAGTACATCCCGCAGGATGCTGAGGGCAAAGGACCGGTAGCGGGCAACCGTGGTGGGGACGAGCGCGAAGATTTGCTGGAGGGCGGTGTCCGGCATTGCAGAGGTGAGATAGTGATAGACCAGCCCCAGCGCACCTTCAGCTGTGAGTGAGCGGCGGCTGAGACGAGGGAAGCCAGATGGATTGGCATCGGGGCGCGGGATGGTCGACGAGTTCCATCGCTCTGCGAATCCTTGTTGCAGGATCCACTCGAACGTAGCGCAGTTGATGCCCATCGTGGTGATGTAAGCCCTATCATCGTGGCTGTCATAGAGAACCTGCCAGGGAGTGTCCCGGCGAGGGTTCGGAAGGAGCTGGGGGCGGCGGAGGTAGCGGCGGCTGGGGTTGCGGCGTTCAGCCCGACGCAGACGTGCTTCTTCGGCTCCCATGACAGTCACGGCCACTGCCGCTAGACATATCATGTCATAGTCTTCATCCTCGTCTTCGGAGGACTCGTCGTACTCGAGTGTAGTAGACATAGAGGCGACTGGAGGCGAGCAGAGGCGGACAAGACGGCGCGAACACAATGTTGATATGATAGGGTACAACCGGCAGACTACGGACATGTGGTACACACGTTATGGATACGGAAAATCGCCTCTAGATTCATTCAAACTCCGCTGATACATCTACGGACGTCCGTAGAGCCGTAAATCGTTATGGGAAGTCATCCAGTAGGTCGGCTAGCAAGTAAGACTCGGGATGGTGTAGAATCCACAGTTGATTAGAGACAGTGTCGTAAAGGCGATAAGATTGATGACTATACTAAGACTTTTACTGACTATGGACCTCGACCCCCGGCGATGTCCGATGTGATTGATGTCCGGATGCCCGGGCGACCCTTGCAGGGTTGGGCGAGATATGTCCGGACGTTCGGCCGTGTAAAACCTCGATTTGGGGCTTTCGTGCCCGGATGAGCGGTCGTCCTGGAGGCCCAAAAACGCTAAGCGCCGTCCGGACTTTCGGCCGGGAAGGTATAGGGAATTTCAGGGGTCCTCCCAAACCTAGGGTTTACGGTACGCGTCGCGCGTCAGAGGCACAAAGCCTCGCCGCCACGGCTCCTTGCGCAGTGTACCTCTTCCTCTCATCCTTTCTCCAGTCACTTAGCACTTGTCTAAAGATATTGGATGGCCCCCATGGATTCGCCATTGAATGCTGTATGTTCAGACCACATACGAGTCCAGAATTCACACATTGAAGTCGCTCATGGCCACTGGAATGCAGGCGCACCAGCACGCCGCGAATGCGGACGACTACCTCGCCCAAGGTCTCCTCATACCTGCCGCTGAGGAGCACTACAAGGCCGCGGAAGCCTTTCAAGCCTGTGTTGATGCTTCGAACGATGATAACGTGCGTTAGCCCTCGCCATTCTCTATCCATTTCCTCATAGCCCGGTGCTTCCATTCACTCCCATTTCGACATGGATACATGTTGCTTCCGCTCCGGTACTTCATACCAGACTAAGCGCACTCTACGGATGCTGCATAACGAACACATGAAAATGGGCAAGGACCTGCAGCGGAGGATAGCGAAGCTGCGCGAGGAAAACAAAGATCCGGCTCTACCCCAGAAACTGCCTCGAACGTCAGCTGCTGGGCCAAGCTCTAGTGCCCCGGTACACCCTCCCCAGCCGGCGCCGTCTCCACCCCCACAACCTCAGAACCGACTGTCCGAATCACAACACACGGTGGACGAGTCGTTCATGCTTCTGGGACAAAGGGTGAGTACTCCTTTGGCTCATGTCCGGGGAACCGTCCTGCGTGCCACACGCTCGTAGGTTCAGCTTGCTTGGTCGGCTACGGGCCCGCGGATATCACATTGAGAATTGAGGGAGAATCCCTGGATTTCGTCCCATACTGCAAAACTCGCGGTCGCTCGGCGCAGATTGGATGGGCCCACGGGCTGTCTTACAGTGCGCCACGCGGACGAGCGCGGCACGCAGCCCTACTTCTGGTGACATATGTCGTGCGACGTTCTGACATCTGTGTCCGCCCAGAGCGACCCAGGCGATGCATTCCACCAGTTTTGGAAGGCGACTGAGGGTATGCTGGACTACCTCTCAAGGCCCGTTGCGTTTGCGACTGCTCCCCTTGCTCCTGAAGATCCGACGTCCAAGTCTCGCACACGCGACGGCAGCTCAAGCAGCGATACCGACCCCGATGATGCCATCTCGAAGAAGATATCGCGCGGCATTAATCTCGTGAAGGCGGCGCATTCGAGGATGCTCACGCGGTACGATACGTCGGCGACGGGATCGGAATCGGAATCGGCCTCTGGGCCTAGCACGTTCCCTCCCCCTCCACAGCCCTCGCACGCGATTGACTTGCGAGATGATTGGGACGATGATGTCCGTGCATTCGATGGTAGGGAAAATGCCATATCATTGTCCAGGACAACTATCAGGATGATAACATGTGCTCTTAGATGACGAACTTGCGGATTCCTTTTGCCTTATTCCCTCCAAGTCAGATCCAACTCCGGCCGCTCTCAAAGAAGAGAACGCGTCTCTCAAGGCGGAACTTGAGAAGCAGCGACAGCAGCTTGCTAATATGGAGATGGCCCTCAAGGCACGGCAGGAACAGGACCAGCATCTGCGTGACAGCATTATGCTCGCGCGAAAAGAGGTCAGTTCTCGTGGTCTCGTGGTCTTGCACTCTTCTCATGCCCCAGCTTCCATTCTCGCCTTCGTGTATGGTATAATTATCATTACAGGCACACCGCGCGATGATCTCTTCCAATGTGATCCCGCGACCAGCTCCGGGAGTAGCTCCGGCGCAGGCCCCCGTCGACATAGCTTCTCTCAATATCAACGTGCCAGTCCCTCCCCCGGTGCCTGCCCCAGTCGCAGCACTAAATGCCGGCCGAGATCGAGACCCGCAGCTCGTGCGTCGCGTGCGTGAGCTCGAAGAGGAGGTCCGCAATCTCCGTGTCGAGAATGAGAAGCAGGTTCGTGAAGTCCAGTCTGTCTAAGGTCATGTGCCCTGTGCCGTGGCTGGTCATGAGGAGCAGAGACTAACACACCAAGCAGAAAGCAATGATCGTCCGTTTCCGGGAGCGATGGGAGAAGCTCAAGGAGTCTGCGAAGCGGAAGAAGGAGGCGAAGGCCGCTGCGGAGACGACCAACGTTGTCGGGCAGCGGATAGAGGAGGATCCTGAGGCGGAGGCTGCGGCCGAGAGGGACGAGGCCGGTGTGTAGGAGGAATACCTCCTCGCGGATAGTCAGGAGTCTCTGTCCTGCGGTGTATGACTGCGCGGCAGACCTCTTCCGTCGCTGCGCGATGGCTGTCAGCTAGTCCGGGTTCCTCTCCGTTGCTTGCATCTTGTTCGTACTTGCTTATGCTCTCCGCTCTGCACTCACACCTGTATCTATAGCTCCATTCCTCGTAGCGTATATTACAATCCCGTATTCCTGTGCCATGCATGAGTCCGCGGAGACCAGCCGACATCTCGGATGCCTCCGTTACTCCTAGGATCGCCGCCACAGTCGTGTCACCGCCTTGGTCCAGATCGGAATCGACTGCTTGGAGGAGACCAGCCGCACGGTCCACGTGTCTGGGCCTAGACGGTGGCCGTTCAGTCGCAAATGGAAGGGCGCGTCGGATGCGCTACATTAGGCATGCTCGGAGTCGGCTCCATGCACCCCGGCGCAGACTCGCTCCATCCCCCGCAGGGCGGATAGCCTTCTATATCCGTGCTGCGCTGGGACGGGCCAGGTTCCCGGCCGGGTATCCTGGAAGTTCGGGTATGAACCTTCGACGTATATAACGATGCGCTCGACTGGGGTTCTGGACAGTCATACCACTTGCCAACCTCTGCACCTATCGCCCACGCCTAGTTCTTGCCTGTCTGGTACAGTCAATATGTTTGAACGCGTCTTCAAGAAGAGGGATGATGCCAGTTACTCCGACCTCTCACGGCGGAGTCGGGTGGATGTACGTGTTCTTTGCAAACATTGAGCACGTCTGGCAATGGGTTACTCACTAACGGAGCTAGAAACGGGCTTCGAGGAGACCAAAGACTGCGCCTTCCTCGTTCAGCTCCATTCCGGAACGCGATGCTACCCCTTCGGTAAGCATATCTCCTGTCCACACAATGCATCTCACTCACCACCCAATTCAGCCCCGCGATCGCCGAAGTTTACAAGAAGAATCTTTCCGAGTCACCAGAGTGAGCACCTTGGTTGTGGTTTACCAATGTTTATTCATGATTGCTCCAGTCCGATAGCCGTCACGGCTTCTACATCGCAAGGGGAGCGGAACACAGCCGGTCCTCTACTGCAATTGAAACGAGACGTCCACAACTAGAGGAGAATGAGCATGCATCCCGACCATCGATAAATCGGTCCGCCTCCTCTGCCTCCTGCGAAATCCGGAACCCATTCCGCAGTCGGAGCAACACGACTGAATCTGTCCCAACCGTGACTATGAGTCGGTCTCCTACACGGGAATCATCTGTCGAGGCCGTCCAGCGCATGGTCCCTACATATCACGCCAGACGCATTGACGGTGCGGCTAGTCCTGCCCCCCATAAAGCCGCAATATTCACCAGGAGTACCGTTGACACCCGTCAATTGGATCCATTCACGGACGACAACTCGGAAGATTCTGCATCTCCGACTACACCGTCTGCCGAATCATTCTCGGTAAGTTCCATGTATGTACAACCATTCCCTCAGCCTTGATCAACGCGATGTGTTCCCTGCAGCCGCCACGACCAGTCGCCTCTAAGCGACACCCGTGGTCATTCCTCCGGTCCCCAAAGCCGTCATCAAACGAGTTCCTGAAGGTGAACATTCCTAGCGGGATGTTCAGCCCACCCACTATACGGGAACAACGCCATTCGTTCTGGTCCAGGGCATGATACCCTTGTGACTCTTTATCCACTACTATCGGACGTTGCAGATGAAGTATTATGATTGCATTCATCTCTGTATCTGCAGCCTACCATGCAGTACCGCATCGCGATCTGAGCATCCATAACCATCAACACAAACCCCCCCCTTTCTGGCATGCTAGCTTGCAATATAATCACGGTCTTTGAAATATCATAAGCGGCCACCACTGTGCATGGCAAAGTTCAGCAGCTTTGAGATCTTATCAGGATCTTGCCACAAAGTGGTCGGAATATCGCTGAGCTCGAAGGTGATGATTTGAAGGCCACTTCAAGGAACTGGCAGTTCAGTACAGTTGCCTAATCGGGTTGCTCCCTAAGCGCGTGTTCCAGAGAAATCTCTCGAGGACGATCGTCCTCTTCAAGTTCCTCCATCTCATTCCCCGTCCAGGTCGTTCGTCAAAATGTTCCAACGTGATCCTCGAGCAGGTGCTTTCTTAGGAGGAGACCGTGTGTCAGGACAGGATGTACGCGATCAGAATGGTGCGTGGCCTGTGTTCGCCATCGACATTAGTGCGCTCAAACATATGCAGTCCTCGCCGCTCAAACGATTGCAAACATCGTGAAGAGCTCTTTGGGACCCATGGGTCTAGACAAAATGCTGGTGGATAACATTGGCGTACGTTCCGATTTCATGTATGCCGTTTACCACTTCGCATAACTCGATCGCTCCCTCTGTCCTTCCCAACTCCAAACCCATGCAGGAAGTGACCATCTCAAATGACGGCGCGACAATTCTTTCCTTGTTGGCGGTGGAGCACCCAGCGGGACGCGTGTTTGTCGATCTTGCGCAGAAGCAAGACAAGGAGGTCGGCGATGGTACAACGTCTGTCGTGCTCATCGCAGCGGAGCTTTTGCGACGCGCAAACGAGCTCGTCAAGCAGAAGATCCACCCAACGACGATCATCACGGGCTACCGGCTTGCGTGCAGGGAGGCGTGCAAGTTCATGCAGGACCAGCTGAGTGTGAAGGTCGACGCGTTGGGTAGGGAGGCACTCATCAATGCGGCGAAGACAAGCATGTCGAGTAAGATCATCGGAGGGTGAGTTCCTATCTCTTTCGTCGGCCATTTCACGCGTTGGGTGGAGTATTGGGTGTGGAGAGGGGCAGAAAGCTCACGGAGGTAATAGGGATGACGATCTCTTTGCACCTATGGCTGTGGATGCCATGCTCGCGGTGAAGACAATCAACAATCGGGGTGATATCAAGTATCCTGTGAAGGCCGTCAATGTTCTGAAGGCGCACGGTCGGAGTGCTCGAGAGTCGCTGTTTGTTAAGGGTTATGCCCTGAACTGCACTGTCGCAAGTCAAGGTATATACATTGCGACCTGTCATCCACATCTATACTCATGCGAGGACCTGCTTCAGCGATGAAGAAACGTATCACGAACGCGAGGATCGCCTGTCTTGATATCAACCTCCAAAAAGCACGTATGCAGCTCGGCGTGCAGATTCTAGTTGACGACCCAGAACAGCTCGAGGATATTCGCAAACGGTATGCATAGTCTGCTGCTATCGTGATGATGTCCATCGTTGTCAACTCACAATCCTCTCTTCCAGGGAATCGGAGATCACCCTTGAGCGGATCCGCAAAATATTGGCCGCCGGTGCAAATGTTGTCCTCACGACCAAAGGCATTGATGACTTGTGTCTCAAAGAGTTTGTGGAGGCTGGCGCAATGGCTGTCCGCAGGTGTAGGAAGGAGGACCTTCGTCGCATTGCCAAGGCTACTGGCGGAACTCTCGTATCGAGCCTTGCCAACCTGGAGGGCGAGGAGTCGTTCGAGCCGAGCTATCTCGGTTATGCAGACGAGGTCGTGCAAGAGCGCATCTCCGATGACGAACTCATCCTCATCAAGGGAACCAAAGTCGTCAACTCTTCCTCGATCGTGCTGCGGGGAGCGAACGACTATATGCTGGATGAGATGGAGCGCGCATTGCATGATACACTCTCGATCATCAAGCGGACGTTGGAGAGCGGGTCGGTCGTGCCTGGTGGTGGAGCAGTGGAGACGGCACTCAGCATCTACCTCGAGAACTTCGCCATGACCCTCGTGAGTATAATTGACTTCACCTGATCGTCCATACATCCAGTCTAACCAGATTTGGGCGTCTAGGGTTCCAGAGAGCAGCTCGCGATTGCCGAGTTTGCAAGTGCCCTGCTGGTCATTCCGAAGACGCTCGCGGTTAATGCGGCGAAGGACTCGACGGAGTTGGTCGCGAAGCTCCGGTCCTATCATAGCGCAGCACAGAACGCACCAATCGGAGACCCGAAGAAGGTTCTACTACGGTATGGTCTTGACTTGCTCAACGGCCAAGTACGGGACAACGTCACTGCTGGTGTGCTTGAGCCGACGGTCAGCAAAGTCCGCAGTCTCAAGTCTGCGTTTGAGGCCGCCGTGTCGATCTTGAGGATAGATGATGCCATCCAGTGTGTACCTGGTGAGTGAAGACCTCTTTGTCGTCTATGCACGAACCCACTGAACTTATCCGTTGTGCCGCGCGCAGAGTCGAAGGGCGAAGATGACGGTCACGGACACTAGAGATGGGAGAACAAAGGATGGGAAGCCGCGTAGAGCATAATGACTATTGCTGCATTGTACATCACCTACAGTACGAATGATCTTGAGAGCACTATCCACGCACGAATCAAGCCGGCCGTGCTCTTTGTGGTAGATCTTGACGACAAGGTTGCACGGTATGGACCGCCCTTCAGCGTCCTTTAGCCACACGATCACAGCAGAGTGGTATGACGAAGAGAGCCACGTGACACATAGACGCGGTTGGTTTGGCGAGGTGCGCAAGGCCGCGGCTTCTGTGAACGTTTCTTCACTCCCGCCACTAGCCACCAACCTCCATCTGCACGTCGTGCACTCTGCTCGTCTTGCTGGTCTAGTGTGCCCACTTCTGAACTCTATGCCCTAGGAACTATGCCAGACGACACCCACGCCGCGGCACTCGCCCCGCAACTATGTCAACGCTACTCTTCTCTTGTATGGTACTGTCTTGACGCTGATCTTCACAAGTCCGCACTATTCTATGCCGAACGGTATTATGTGCTTGACATCAATAACCATGACGCGCGACATCTATATGCTACCGCGCTCCTGGCAGCTGGACAACCACACTCTGCGCATCGGCTGGTTAACTTAGCCCTAGACCGGCGATGTACCGGCTGCGTTGAAATCATCGCGAAGTGCTGCATGAAGCTGGGACGACATAGGCAAGCCCGGGAGGCGTTGGATACGTGTCTGCGGGATCTCGATTACACCCCGACTCGTACGTGTTCCCTTTATATTGTCACCCGCCGACGCGTCGCGTTCAACACCTATCCCCCACTTTACGCGTCGTCTCGCTCGCGCTACAGAATCAATGGGCTCTCGAACGGCGAGGTCTTTTCCTGATGAAGCGATCATGCATTGTCTGGCGGGGAACACGGCGCTGAAGGGCAATCTGCACGAAAGTGCGGCTGAGAGTTATTTGAAGGCGCTGGCATTGAACCCCATGCTTTGGGAGGCATTTGAGGGCCTATGTGCGATAGGTGCGCCCTATCCATCATCTGCCGCTTTGCAGGATTTTCACGGCCTTCCAGGTGAAATACCACCTATAGAGAATCTATTTCCGACTCGGTCGGAACCCATCCTACGAAGACCTGGGGAAACAGGTGGCCCCAGCAAGTCAGTACCAGTTGCAACAGGTGCCGGATTTTTCACCCCTGAAGCTGGGAACGGCGGTAACCTCTTTCGTGGTTGGAAGCCCGAGCTGAGGAGAGATGCCCCGGCGGGCCCGCGTGATTCAATGTCAGTTGCAGGCAAAACTGTTGTGACCATGCCTCGACTCGTGCTGACGCTTGATAGCGCAACCGCCGACTCCTCGTTCTACGGCGAGCCGTCCTTCCAGGGACCCATACGGGCAAGCAGGTCGCAGCCGACCACATTGGCGGTTCAGCCACCAGCTGTGCGTCCTCTTTCTTCAGCCGATGAGGCGGGCCCAGTGACCAAGAAGCTGCGGTCTACCGTACGGCAGCGAACTGCGCCGCCCTCGACGACCGCCGCGGACACGCACCACGTCAAGCCGTCGAAGTCTGCCGGAACTCTGCCCGCGGTACCCGGCCCCGCGGACGACCGCACGAAAAGCTCAAAGGCACGCGCACGCCCGGCCCTGACGATTGCTAACCTCTTCTCATCTTCCGGTCGTCCTGCCCAGACAGCGGCGGCGTCCTCCAGGTCTCATGCCGTTGGCATTGGGAAGCCATCGACCAATGCGACGGCTCGACGAAGTACGAGGCTGCAGAGCGGGGGCAGCAAGATTGCGAAGGTTCGTGTCGTGCACTCCTCGGACACACTCACGTAACTTGACATAATCGTTATCGTGTAGACTGTACGAGATCGAAGACGAATCGCCACGAAGGCACGTTCACAGTCGCACGACTCTGGTGTGGAAGAAGAACCAGGTGGTCCCGAACAAGCGGCCTTCCTCCCAGCTTCGCCTGTCGCACAGTCCGGCCACCCGGAATCGTCACCGCCTCCGTCGGGAACGTGGACCGTGGAAGAGGAGCAGGCCGCGCAAGAAGCGTACGAACTCGAGCTGGCTGATTACCACATATACGAGGTGATGCGCAAGTTCGCCAGCGCGGCAAGAGCAATGGCGTTGTATGACTGTCGGTTATGCATCGCCGAACTTGAGTCGTTGCCCGATCAGCACAAGCGCTCCGCGTCTGTGATGGCCATGTTGGGCAAGGCCCACTACGAGCTGGGACAGTATCCGGAGGTGCGTAATCTTCAGCTCACATGCCGACCTTGCGTTTTGGCTTCGGGCCCCAACTCATGTTTGTCGGACTAGGCCGAGCGTGCGTTTGAGGCTGCCAGGAATTTGGAACCTTATCGGCTATGGGACATGGAGGTGTATTCCACGCTCCTATGGCACCTGCAGCGGAACGTGAAGCTGTCCTTCCTTGCTCAGGAGCTCCTCTCCACGGACTCGAAGTCGCCCCAGGCCTGGATCGCAGTTGGGAACTGTTTCTCGCTGCAGAAGGAGAAGACGCAGGCTGTTACGTGTTTTAGACGTGCAGCCCAGTTGGACCCCACGTGTGCGTACGCCTACACGCTCAGCGGACACGAGTCGATCGACGAAGACCTCAGCAAGGCAATCAACTTTTTCCAGTCCGCCTTACGTGCTGATGCACGACATTACAATGCCTGGTGCGTGGAGCTCGCTCTGTCTCACTGATAAGACGTGCGTCTGGGGCTTATCTGTCTCATTCCGGGCTTCTACAGGTATGGTTTGGGTACATGCTATATGCGCATGAGCAAGTTACGTCTAGCGGACTACCACTTCCAGAAAGCGTCCCAAATCCACCCACAGAATGCGGTGCTCCTGGGCTGCGTGGGTGTGGTGAGTAGCGGTCACGCGAGCATCCCGGTGCGGATCACGTTACTGACGGTTCCTCCTTAAGGTGCGGGAGCGATACGGCGAGTACAACAAGGCGCTGGAGCTGTTCAACCAGGCAATTGCCTGCTCGCCGGAGAACGCGCTCGTGCGGTACCACCGAGCGAAAATCCTTATCGCTCTGAAGCAGTACACGGTTAGTGTTGGCGTTCCAGCCTCCATATCTCTGGGTCACAGTCGTCTGATTGATACACGTTGTGGCGTCTGCGCTGTGTTCCCACCTGGGGTCCATCTGACGCCACCAACAGGCCGCGGTGCGGGACCTCGAGCAGCTTCGGGACACGTCGCCGGACGAGTCAAATGTGCTGTTCCAGCTCGCGAAGGTGTACCGGCTGATGGGGGACGAGGTGAGATTCGCGCAACTGCTGGCGGAAGTGCGCGATGTGGCGCCGAAGAGCGTGGCGAAGATAAGGAAGCTGGTGGACAGCGTCAAGGACGCAGACGTGGGAGAGGCGGTCATGGACGAAGGGTAACGGGCGGCAGGGGACCCGCACGGTCGGAGATGGGGAAGACTCGGTCGGATCGGAGGAAGGGCAGACAGAGACAGGCAGGCGGCTCGGGCCTCGCGTCGACGGTGTACTACTGTTCGCAATTGTTGTATATAGACTGGCCGAGGACGCAAGGGGACGCCATCGTCGCGCGAGAGGCCGTGGCAGGCTCAAGGCGAGCGGATGAGGGTGCCTGTCGCCATTGGCTGGCTGATGCGGAACGACGCGGCTATCGCGCACAGGCGCACGCGAAAAGACCCGGCGGGGAGAGCGCCCAGGCGCTTCCCGAATAGGGAGGGCGTTGAGTCACCGCGGTGCGCGTCAGCGTGATATAAGGGGCGCTTGGGTGCCCGCTGCTGCTCACCGGCCTTCGCCTCTGCCTCCCCCCACCATGTCCGTCTAACTCGTCCCGTCCGCGCGTCCGCCCCCTTTGCTTCTTCCCTCGCCCTGATTCTCTCTTGGCGACACTGAGGACCAAGTATGGTTAACAAATCCGTCCGCAAGTCCAAGAACGGCACCATTCTGTTCGAGCCCTTCATCGTCTACCGTATACACCGTTGATCCCTCTCCGAGCACACTCCTGCCTCGTACGTCTCGTCTTCCCTTACGTCTCCCCTCCGCATCAGATGTTGACACGCGTCCTGCGCACCCTCACAGAACGCACCACTGCCCCGCCACAGTCGTGTCGTTCAACCGGCCGTCGCTATCTCTGCTCCCTATATCCCGCACCCCATCGTCCATGCACCCAGAACACTCGCATCCCGAATCCTCGTCCCTTTTCATCATGGCCCGCTCGAAGCTGCACTCCGCCTTCTCTGGCGGAGTCCGTGATTCCTGCAGTCTCCACCGCTGGGTCCTCCTCAAAAACTCCATCCACCGCTCTCACACAGTCGACTCTGCCCCCTCCCAGGCAGACGCGGATGTACAACATGTATATAGACACGACGACGAAGAGGCACGCGACGAGGTTGAGGAGGATGCCTTCATGTTCCCCGACCCCCACGCAGTTGGCTCTCGCAGCGCAGACGCTGGCGCATCCGAGCAACAGTGGCTAGACTCTCTCTTGGAAGATCTCGGTGACGACGACGAAGACGCGGACGTTGGCACGTCAAGCACCGTCATTCCCGTTGACGATGACGATGAACCGCTGAGTCCCTTGTGCTCGCCTATGTCCTCCTCGGACGATCTCGTCGGACACTCCAGTCTGTTCTACCATCCCCCGCCTATCGCTATCCCCTACCCCGTTCCCTACCCCCCACTACACCCCCCTCTTGTGCCCTCGTGGCTCCAGCTCGACTCACACGACCACGACCCCCTCCCGTACTTTGATGCGGACGACGACGTAGAAGATCTGCCCGTGCCAGATGCCATAGAAGACACGTCGGATGACGAGTCCGACGCTGTGTCGACGCCATACTCTTCGTCCATGTCATCATTGTCCCCTATCGACCCAGCGTCTATCCCTCTGCCAGCGGAGCGCAGGCGGTTGCAAGGCCATCCGCACGTGTACGTCGACACGGACGACGCCTACTTCTATCCTTTCGAGCTGGATCCACCTCTCCCATTCCACGACGACGAAGACCCCCATCTCGATTCTGCTCATGTCTTCCGTCCCCCTCTCTACCAGGAGTGTTAGTTTTCGCATGTCCATACTTGATATCATCGTCCATTATTCATTTCATTTGACGCTCATACACTCCCCCGCCCCTTGTACATACATATCATCTGCCGTCGTGCTCGCCTGTTGTGTCTATCCTACGCTCGTATGCTCTCGTCTCGTCCATGTCTCTAATCTTCTCGTCCACCTCCTCGTTCTCTTGGGTCATATTCGTTTTCCGAGTACAGGGTGTTGATAGCGACCATCATACGTAATAAGATGTGGTCTAATTCAATCCGTTCTGGAGGCTTCTCGCTCTCTGGCACCGATCTCGCATGGCGAGCTAGCTTCTTCGAGCTTGCGAGGCAAACTCCGCTCTACAGCCGCCCGCGCCCGCATCATGGAATCTGGGATTCTGGGATCATGGTCGGACTCGGACGAGGGCGCGCTCGAGCATCTTTGGGTGTCCGAACTAATAATTCTTGTGGGTGCATCGCAATATCGACTCACGGGCTCGTAATACGTACTTGGGTTCGGATGTCGGGATGATGGCGCGGCGGTGATGTCGATCCTCCCAACTGAGCACGCCCAGGACGCACATATGCAAGGATGACTCCACCGTCCCGTCCCAGACCGTCACTGCGTGCGTGCCAATTCTGGCGCCATGATGAGTTCAAACCTTCGATCTCGATAGCGAACGGTACTTTTGGGCCCCAGCCAGCCCCCGCCCGAGTCAGATGGCGAAGGAGGGGCTGGCACGCTATGCGCATGACGTACGTAGTACGCAGACAAGCCGTGCGCGTGAATGCTTGCCCTGTTAGATGGATGCGTCCGGGCACCTGATGATAGCGATAAGTACCGCAACCCATGGGCCACTGACATGATGATGGGCGGACGAAAGGCACCGAGGCCGCGAAGAATAGCACGCCTGCGCAAGGGGAAACCGAAGCCGTCGAAGCACGACGGCCAAGGGGGATGTACAGAAACGCACGGATGTCCATTCGCGTGCTTGCGTCCCCTGAGGCCTGAGCACTATTGCCTATGTACTTCGGTGAGTAGTAGTACCCTGAGCCTCGATGTTACCCCGCGTACGTCTCGCATCTCGCATCTCGCGCGTCGCGTGCCCCTCCCAACTCCGATCCGTCTCTTTTCCTGCTTCCTGCGCAGCTGCGATATGCATGATGCAGCGTTCCCAGATGATGCCGATCGTCTATTGAACTTTGGAGGCTTGGACTCCGGCGGGCGCCGGCGGGACTGGGGCTGGAGCGTGAGCGCGACCGCACCAAGCAACTTTCCTGGTTCCAGACGTGTGGTGTCCACTACGGTCGGCCGCAAGCCACAAGTTCCCGCCCCACCGCCAAAGACCGAATCGCACTACGACGATGACGACGGGATGCGTTCCGGCTCATGTTCCGCGTCCGCGTCCGCGTCGGCCGTCACGCGCACGGGCGCAGACACCTGCATAGGGTACGAGCTCGAATCCACACGCCTCGCAGCGTCATCGGCGATAGTGCTAGAGCTCCCGCCCGATGGAACGGCCGAGGGCGAGTTCGCCGGTGGAGTCGGGCCCAGTGCTCGGCCTACGACATGGGCATGATCAGCCCCACCACGGCCAGGGGACGGGGACGAGGACGGGGGCGGGGAAGCTCTGGAAGGGGGCAGGAGAGCGCTAGCGGACGCGGACGGGGATGGGGATGGGAACGGGGAAGGTAGAGCGGAAGACGCGTCACCCCTACGTAGCTCGTTACGCGCTGGAATGGAGCCCGGGGCGCGCGGGAGCGCCCACCAGTCGGGCTCCCGCTCGGCAAGCGCGCTCGCACGGACGAACTGGATGGCGGTGTTGTTGAACGCGGTGGGATGCGTCGCACAGGGCTGCAGCGGGCGGCTTGTCAGATAGGGTGCTGCGTGCGGGCGCGCGTGTGCGAAGGCCAAGGGATCGAGGAGGGTGGACGTTGCCAGTTGACCCGCGGCGAGCGGACAAGCGGGTGCGAGGGAACGTTCCGACGTGGTCGCAGCATAGCGCGGAGAACGGGATGGGGCGTAATCGAGTTCACGAATGGGCGTGCGCGATAGCGAATACAAACGCGAGGCGCGGAAGGGTCGGGGGCAAGCGTCGGGCAAGCGAGGAGGGCGTGTGTGCGTGTGTGCGTGAGACCGGGTGCGCGTAGACGGGAGGGAGAGCTTACCGAGGCGCGCGAGGCAGGGAGATTCCGCTGCGATCTTCCTGGACGGGATGCTGCGTTATCGGCGAGCGCCGCGAGGGGAGACAAGGTTAGCGACCTGAGAGAAGAGAAGAGGGCTAAAGAGGGCGGCTGAAAGAGAAGGAGCGGAAAAGGAAGAGAAGAGAGAGGCGGCTGAACGGTGGGCTGGGATGAACAAAGCAAGCGGCGCGGGCGAATGGGAGCGCAGGAGCCTCGGGGGGAGGGAGGCACCTGGGGTCGACGCGCGGCAGACTGCACGCACCTTTCGGCATACTCGCTCAGGCGATTGGCGATAAGGAGGACGTTGCCCAGGCGCTCGCTCGCCCAGTTCTCGCGGAACAGGTTCTCGTACAGATGCAGGTCGCAATGCGGCATGAAGACGATCGTGGGCGATTCGAGCGCATGCCTCGCCATCTGGGACACAAGACCAGGACGCGTCAGCCAGCCCAATCAGCGATCGCACGAAAGCGTGAGTGGCCCGCGGGCACAGGGCCCCAAAGCGGGCGACAGGAGGGCAGGAAAGGCAACTTACGCGGTTTTCGGGCAGCGCAGTCAGCCGACAGTGCGCTATCAGCTCGCGGTCCTGTTCCACGAAGACGGGATCGAAGACGGACACTTTGGTGCGCTCCTGAGGAGGTGGACACATGGTGATGTGTCGATGTGAGGGCCCACATAGATGGGAAGATGACCCACTATGCGTAGATCGTCGCAGGCTGCAAGCAGGAGCGCGAGCTGTGCGCGTGCATCACGCGACGACGAGGGGCTCCCGAGCCCGAGGCACAGCACGTCCGGGACGACGTCCGCCGCGGGGAACGCGTCTTCGAGTGCGTCGCGGAGCGTTCCTGGCAGAACGCGGGGGTCAGTGAGGAGAGGAGATGAGGTCAGAGAACGCAGAGACGGACGAAGTGTGTCGCGCAGCCAATCCGTGCCCGCGAGTTCCTCCGACGCCCTTGCGAGGAGCACAGCAGGCGACGGGGGCTCGCTCGGCGGCCTATTCTTGCGTTTCTTCCGGGTGCGTGCGGGCTGAAAGTGATCCTCGTAGCCAAACTGCGTGCTGCTCGTCTTCTCGCTCATCGTGTGTCTGCAGTGCTATGCTTCGTGTTCGTGTTCGTCGTGTGGGGAAGGCACCTGATCCTCAGCCAGCCCGATCCCTAACCTTGAGCCTGAGCGATCACGGCATGCGCTGAAAACTGCAGGGAGCGCCCGGCGTAGCATGACTGAACGCCTACAGCCTCCGTTTCAAACATGGACAAACACTGCCATGTGGCTATGCTGCTTGCCCCCGCTCCACCATGTCCAATGTCACGCACAACCTCCTGTGGTTTGAATCTCACCTTGTGGGTCTGTTCGACGCAGTCAGAAACCGACGCATTCAGCCAGTTTCAAGTCTCGGATATACGAGCCGCGTTCTGTCATGCTATGTCACCATCATTTCAACGTGCACACACAGTAGCGGCGTCCCGCCCAGAGAGACAGCCTGAGAAGCCCCCGCGGAGGGACCGCTGTTGTCGCAAGCGAGAGAGAGAGCGCAGGTACCTGGGAGGACATCGCACCAGCCCCAGAGCGGCAAGGTGCGCCTAACAGCATCCGTCGCCGTCGCCCCGAGCTTCGAAAAAACTTCACTGCCCGGTGCCCCACACTCTCACTAGTCACTGGGCCTGCCCGCACGGGCAGCTTTACGTACCCCGCCTCCGTCTCTCGAGCCTTGTTCCCCCCCGGCAACTTGGCAGATCCCCTTGACGTTGTAGGCGTCGTGTCGTGGGCTCGCCGTCGTTGTAGGTGCGCCCCGCCGATCGCGATTGCCTCTCGCTTGTGCATGCGGCGCGCAGTGTGTGTGATCCTCGTTCGCCGACTTCGTTCCCGGAAGCTCCAGCGTGCGGTGTCCACCCGGCCCCGGCCCAATGTTGAGGGTCTCTTCGCACTGCGTAGGACATTGTGCGGGGCGGCGGCGTTGTGTGCTCTGGGAGTGGTGTCGTCCCGCGTCCGCATCCAAACATTCAAACGTTCAACGTTCAACAATTGTCAGCATGTCAGAGCTGGCACGACTCCAACATCACTCGCATCATGCAGGTGACCCGGGCGACCGACCCCTCGTGGTGCATCGACATCGCCGAGTCCGCGGAAAGAGAGGCTCGACTGCTAAACACGCTACAAAGTTCGCACCTTGTCGTCGGGGCACTGGGCTCCCGATTTATCTCGATAGCGATCGTCGCGGACTTCGCGCGCGCGCAGGCCTGGGTTTCGCGCTATTGTTCAACGTTCAACGCCGGGTGGAGGAAGTTGGACCAAGAATACACGATGTGGCATGGGCATTAACCAAGGGGCGACTCGGCAGGGCTGAGCGTCCCGGAGGAGACAAGCGGTACGTACTAAACAGGGATAGGGTATGGGGGCGCGGGAGAAGAGACCAAGGCTACAACATGGTACGTGAGGAATGAGTGGGGAGTGGTGGGTATGAGACAGAGGGGACGTCGATATACAAGAGAATAGGATATATGGAGCGATACACAATGGTGAGCGAAGACCAGGACGAGTGATATGGGAGGTATGGATGAGGATGCGATGCCAAGCGATACAACGAATAGTGGAAGGTAGAATGGGTCGAAGTAGAACAGGAACAGCCTGAGCGTTGTAGGGTACAGAACCAAGAGCATGATGACCGGTACAATAGATGGAGAGCAAGAACACGAAGGGTGAGGGAAGAGCGCGAAGCATTTGAGTGGTGGTGATGCTAGTGCAACCAGATCTCGAAGTTTTTGGATATGTACCAGACGAGGCACGAGTGAATGTGACAAGCCTGGGTGCTCACCAGAAACAATCACGCTTGGGAGGCTTACGGATCCGGACCAAACTCAGAGACCGAGTCATCCGAGTCGGGCACAGGCTCCGTGTCCGGCGACGCCGACATGATAATCTCCCACCAGGACCGATTGGGACTGTTCGGCCGCGAACTCGCAGCCGCGTTGATGGGCGCGCCGGCGTTGGGGGCGGTGGCGGACGCCGCGGGATGGGAAGCCTGTACACGTCCCTGGGTTGCGCCCGGATATGGAGGAGTCGAACGATGCCCTAGGGCAAAGGAAGGGAGGATACATGGGTGAGTGCGCAAAAGATGACGTGCTGCAGATGACTGACCAGACGATGACCCGGGTGCAGACGGTCCTGCGGCTTGTTGCGGGGGGCTGCATCTGTTTGGACCCTGCAACTGTTGGCGATGATGATCTGAGGAAAGATGATGGTTCGAGCTCGAGACTAGAGATGCCAACACGAAGAGGAGCTGCTGACGTACAGGTCGAGGGCCCGGCGTGGGGTGGGCCACCGTTGACCCGCTCGTATGAAGTTGGCTGGTACGGCAGCCACCCGTACCGCTCCCCTGCAAAGATGAGATCAGGCATGTGTGGGCCCAACACGGGTGCCATAGGACGGGCTATGACCCCGAGGAAGGCTGAAAGACCTTGAAGTCGCCCCATCTCATGATCTTGACTGGCGATCGACGCGGCACGGTTGGACGAACTACTCCCTCCTATGCAACGGGGACGCGAGGATAGAGATTAGACGAGGATACAGGGGGCGGAGCGACTCGGCGACTCTGCAAAGGATCCCGAACTCACCAGTGGAGGAGCGACGCATTGCAGGAGGCCCCGCAATGACATTGCCATCTCGGGTCTTCAGGTTGTCCACGCTGTCGACGCTGCCGTCCCCTGCTCACACCCGACGCGAGAAACGAGAGCGTCAGCACACCATCGGGCACTCCGAGTCTGCGAGGTTACACACGCACCGGGCACACAAGCTCTGCCTTTCCTCACACATCTAACGCAGTCCGCCGTCTGCCCGTCCGCAGAAGGCATGCAACGCACCCTTGCGACGCGACTGCAAGCACCGTGACATCCGGGCAAAGTGGGAGGACTCAGCACGGCCCGCGACGCGACAGCCGACGTGGAACGACGCTCACCAGCCCTCGCATGCGTGCAAGTTCTGTACTCGGGGCGCGTTCGCGTCCCCTGCCGGCCACTGGCAGGCGGCGTCGTCCGCCAGGCACCTCTGGCATGTGTCCAAGTAGCGGGACTCCTTGCATTTGACTGGAACGCGGCAAGGGAGGGGAGAGAGGGCGTGTTGGAGCGCGACCTAAGACACAGCGGACGCGCAGAGAGACACGTACCCTTCTTTTCAGCACAGCGAATGCACGCTGCGCCCAGCCGGCGACGGTTCGTCATGACTCTTCGCTTCACGGGCAGCAGGAAGGAGAGGGAGGCGAGGTGCAGGGGGCAGAGGTGAGCGATCTGGAGAGAGAGGCGGGCCTTCGCGGCTGCGGGTTTTTATAGCGCGATGGCTGGCCAATCGCGAGATTAACGTAAGTCTGCGTGCTCAGCCCGAGTCCCGACCGCCGTCAGGGCGGGCAAGGTTCGAAGCGAGAGCCATTCGGCTGCTTCTCTCAGAGTTGGTCAGCGAGATGAACACGGAAACGAGGAAACGCGAAGCAGAGTCGATCGGGTCAATAAAATGGGACAGAAGGAAGATTGAGGAAAAGCCTGTGCGATACCGCAAGCACAAATGAACGTGGCAAGATGCAGCACCGGATGTAGGGGCCAGTGCCGCGTTCGCCAGACGGGCAAGGGAGGCCCGAGGCGGTACCCCGCGGAGCGAAGGGCCTTCGGTCGTCGGATGCGTACACGCTTCCTGCAGAACGGTCAAGAAAGGGTGGCCGACTAGTCGGATTGGGTGTATGTGGTTTCTTAGTATGGACGGCGTCCCGCAGGTAGGCGGTGCGTGTCACGGTGCACAGCAATAAACATATACCTCACGTCATATTCGAGCAGAATACTCTTTTGGACAATGCCAGAGGCCATGCCGAGCGGCGACAAGGACGGGTGGGGAGGGCGCGGGAACGAGAGAGAAGTCCAACAGAACTGCTCGCCTCCACGAACAATTATGGGAGGCACAATGGGCCCGCTCGTCCGGGCGAGGGTCACAAAAGGCAGTTGCCTATTGTGTGAACGCACATCGCGTAGGACGCAGCCGGCCGGAATCCCCTTTAACTCCAGCATCCCGAGTCGGAACGTACATCAGGTGGCGGAGATGATAAGTTCTGCGTCCGCTCTCTGGAGCAGTTCCGCCTTGCCGGGCGACGCCGTTCCGCCTCTGGTGTCTGTCCGAGAGACCAATTACGTCTTGTTCACCTGGAGACAACGGATCCAGGGTCTGAACATGCGGCCATGAAACACATCGTGCCCCTCGAGGTTACGTGAGATCCTTAGAATCTCGTGTAAGTACCCGCACGCCCTGCGGACTGTATTATAGAAGATGCGGAACACGCGCAGAAGCGCGCCATGACGAATATCAGAGAGAAGACTGCCAGCGGTGGGAGGGCGTACCTCTTGCTGCGCGCCAATGGGCGGGGCTGCGCGGGACGTCGGAGGAGTACGCTGCGTATTCGCGACTTCAGCGGCGACGCGACCATTTCTGGAAAGGTACGTCCGAGAATGCCTTCTTGCAGGCGCCAGGAACACCTGCATAAATGTTCCCAGAAAACAACGCTCGTGAGCGTGGGCGGAATGTGCGTTCGAGAAGAGATCCAGAAGCATCGCACCATCGTCCGGGTGACGAGCAATGTCAACAGACACCTGGAAGCTCTGTCAGCCGTCTCGCGCTGCCCGCGCTCGTTCACTTCGATGATGCTCGCATTTTCGTGTAGATCAGATTCCTGCGCGACGCCGCACCCTAAGACCGACACGTGTATCCCAGAAGCAGCGTTGGTGCAGCGCCAGGAGTGCTGCCATCTATTGAGGTTCTCGGGACCACGGCATGTCTCGGAGTCCAGGACGGTTTTCCCATTTTTTGCAGTAAAACGACGACCACAGCCAGAGTCTGTTACGAGGGGCGTGAGTCCGATCGCTCGGAGAAGAGATACCTCTCCTGAGATAGCGTCGAGTGCTCGAAGGCGTGATGACGAGGGAAGGGCCGCCATGAGAAGGTGGACGTTCAAGAACATCATCGGGTTTCCCTCCCGCGCAGCAAACTTACAGCGCCAAGTGCAACCGCGCCTTGGCCACAGCTGTGACGGCGTGGCGGTAAACGAGCGCGATGGCCAGCACGCTGGCCCAGACGCGTCGCGAGCCGAGGCCCCTCGCTATGTCTCCGTAAAGACAACAGACTGCCATCTGTGGTCGCCACCCTCTCGCGTCGAACCGGGCTCCCACTCGGAACAGGATTCAGGACTGGAACGGCTTCATTTACGCCTCCAGCCGAGCGCGCACGAAGGTCGACACGACCGCACGGGGGCGCGTGGATCAGTCAATCTAACTGTACTGAGCTCACGTTCGCCCTGTCCCCCCCGCTCCCCCGCACATGAAACGCGACATTGCAAAATCGGGCCCCCCAAACGCATATCCACTCCGCCATCTATGAATGCACCCGCGGGCGGAAGCCCCAGAAGTCTCAATACCTGAGACAATCAAGATAGCAGCAAAGATGCCGGTTCACACCGACGTCGCGCATAATTAAACCATATGCATCCCCCCCCGGTACGCGTGCGTGCGTATGTACGTACCACTTACTTATCGCGCGCACGAACGCGCCCGCGTCGGATCCCGACCGTGGTGCATCGATCCTTCCAGCTCGAGTGCCGACCTCGGCGCGTCCTACGAGGTCGAGTGACCCGCCAGGATGGCTTCGGCGGCTTTGGCGCGAACGGTACCCTGTCGTCAAGCGCAACGGAGCATCAGTTAGCAAGCAGACTTAGAGTTGGCGGCGGCGGCGAGAACGGCGGACCTGCCCAGCTGCGAAGTGCGAACCCACTGATAGAACGCGCCATCCGTGCTCTCATCCCCAGCGAACGCGAACTCTGGGGCTAGGTGCCCCCGGCGATGCGCTCTTCCTGAAGTCGAACCCGAATCCGGATCGGGCCCATCGCGAACCTCCCCACCCGATGCAGATGGGAAGATGGGGGCTGGTCACTGCCGACGACGTCCTTCATCTGTTCGGTGGACGCGCACGACGAGCGTGCTGGATCCGCCGGGGTCGGAGTCCAAGCGAGACGTGGTTCTGTATGAACTTCTTGAAACGCCTTTGGTTTTTCTCCATCGCGGCCGCGGGCCGCACGACGCTGCCATGCCCGCGGGGGCGAGCGTGCGGTGCTACGGCGGGTGCCCAGCTGAGTGGGCGAGCAGTCACTTGAGACGGCGACCTGCGTTCGTAAGAGGACAGGTTGAACCTTGAGCTTGAGCTCTCGGGATGGGACCAGGGAAGAAGACGCGAAACGTAAACAGCTTACAGGCCTGGAGGCGTTCGAGGATCGCTCCCATGAGCTCACCATTCCAGCCAGGAACGACCGGATGGCGCCTTCGACAGCTTCCGACCTCGCGTACCTTGAGCGGCTAGTAGACAATGTTTCGAAGCTCGACCAACTTGACCCGGAGCCCAGTCACGGTACGACTTCGTGCGGGGGGTCCCGATTGCTGCATCCGCCCGTATTGCAGCCCTTCGGTCCTGAACGAACGTGCATCGTGGCGTCGGGCGGAGACGTTGTGCCTGGCGTTGAGTATACAGGCCTGCCACAGCCTGCCACTCGAGCAGGGCGCACGTCTTCCCGTGAATGGTGAGAGTTCCGAAGCGCCTTGGCGGAGAGAGTGCGCCCACAGGCCAACAATAGCCCATCATCTTCCCATTCTTCGCCGCGCAGACTAGTCTGGAGTAGTCAGTTTCGCTCCTATCCAACGTCTTACGTACCCGCCCGGTCGTCCTCGCGACGCCTCCCCTGCGTTCGCGGGTGCTCCTCAGCCCTGCCAGTGCGCGTGCAGGCGACCGTCGCTAGCAGATCCCCGTCGCTCCTGGGCGCGATGTGCCCGCCGTCCCGCTGACAGCACGGCTTTCTACCAGACTGCCGAGCTGTGTGTGAGAGGGAGAGAGTGAGAGCCGGTCAGCGGTGCGAAGCGAACGCGAGCGACGAACCACGAGCTCGGACGTACTGGGGGCCTACGTCCAGGGCGAAGCTCCCTCTTCCCCCGAGAGCGCGTGCAGTTCCCTGCGCTTCTCCACCTGCACACAGAACGGAAATCGAAGCGCGAACGCGAACGCCCGCGCGCACACGGAAACTCACCCGCGAGCGGGGCCTGCTGACGTCGTCGAGGGCCGATCGATCGTCCGAGGCCCGCTCGCATGCGCACCGTGACCCATTAACGCAGATTCCGGACCAGCGTCCCGGGCTGGGCGACAAGCTGGCAGCACCTCGCGGGCAGAGTTGTGGATTGGTCAGCACCGATTGCTCCGCTAATCTCTGATCGACCGACATCGATCGTCGCGGCCTTTGTAAACGCGCGCAGGACGAGTGGGGAGAGCGGTCGAGAATTACAGAATGTATACGTGTGTACCATAAACAACATGCACACAACATGTGTCTCTGTGTGTGTGGCGCTGGGAGACAAGCGACGACGCCCGCGATGTCGGATTAGGGAGATGTGCGCATCCAAGAATAAGATACATAGGACTCCCTGTGGTGGACACCGAGCGCGCTGTCAGCAGTCGCACGTGGATGCACAGAGGATGGACGACGCACGAGGGAAAAGCAAGACAAGTCAGTTGTCGATGAACATATCGTCCTCCGACGGGAGAACGATTGACCA
This sequence comes from Earliella scabrosa, assembly GCA_022605405.1. NCBI lineage: Eukaryota > Fungi > Basidiomycota > Agaricomycetes > Polyporales > Polyporaceae > Earliella > Earliella scabrosa. The sequence goes on from JABYQQ010000013.1 coordinate 47,702, forward strand.
GTACGAGCGCGGGCTGCTCGCTGCTGACGTCGGCGTCGTCGGAGGGTCCCCAAAGGTGTCGACTTGGAGAGACGGTCGGCCATTAGTGACCGTACACTGCGAGCTGACGCTGGAAGCCCCGGCGTCTGCTTGGGGAAGGCAAGGTTTGCGTTGAACAAAGACGCCGCTGCGAGCGTCGGGGAACACTCACACGCATAAGGCGACCCGACATGCGAGGGGCCGGCAACTGGCGAGGAGGAAGAGTGGGAGGGACCGGCTGTTGAGATGATGGCGCAGGCCACACCGATCGCGTCAGTGATCGAAGGAGGAGAGAGAGAGAGACGCGTCGGGAGCGCGGACTGACCGGATTGTCCAGCAGCCCTCGAGCACTGCCGGCTGTGCTTCTCGCACTCTGCGCACGGGCCATTCGGGGCTCGGGGCGGCAAGCAGCGCGTCCTCGCCCTTTTGCTGTGCTGCGGAGTGAGCGATGCCGGCACGGACCAAGACGGCCAGACGGCGCACACTCACCACTCGTCGCACGCCCTGCGACTCATCTCCCCCTCGGGCCACTCGCAGACGAGTTTCTTCTTCTCGCACTTCTTGCAGCGCGCCGGGTTGGCGGGGTCGCGCACGCACTTTGCTAGCATCGGAGACGGGTCGGCACGTGGGGCAGACGGGGAGGAGAAGAGCATGTGGACGCACTCTTGGTCTTCGCGCAGGGGAGGCAGGACTTGTCGGTGCGGGTGTGGCGGGGCTCGGCGCGCTGCTTCCTGCCAGAGAACGCAGACTTCATCGCGGGGGAGGAGGGAGAGGACGAGGGGAGACGAGCAAGGGCGGGGAGAGGCGCGCCAGGGATATATGGCGTGCCATGGAGCGGGGACCAAGAGAGCGAGACATTACGTTGGGACCCGATCGAGCACCGCCCGCACGCGGTTCCCAGGCTCTCTCTTTGCAGAACAGCGTTTTGGGACTTCACGTCTGCAAATTCGGACTTGAGCGCGGTATTGCCCTAGCCCTGGGAAAACGCGTGTGTATATTTGGACTGGGGCCTAGGCGAAGCAAAGTCTGCATCAGGCGGCTCCGTGCGCTGCACGCGGCGCGTCCCCCGAGCAGCCACAACCTCGCCCGGGATGGACACCGACGCTGGCACGCCCGCGTCGGGGCTCGGACGAGAGGAGCACAGGGAGCAGGCGCGCTCCGTCGCCGCAGACAGCGATCCTGGCCACTGGATATCCCGGCATGCATGACATGGTGATGGAGGAAGATTAAGGAAAGAGACGCCGGCCGCAATGCGCCGCGTCCAGTCTTGCACATTAATCTCGGGAATCCGCACCTCCATGAGAGTGCGCACACGCGTCCCGTCCTCCCGCAATGAAACGCTACCCCCGCCGACGGGGTGCAGTGCGGGGGAGGGGAGGGGGCCCAGATGAAAGACCGTCGCTGCGGGTCTGCCGCAAACAGCGATTAGCCATTCCGGCGACCCAACGCAGCATTTGAAATGCCGCTTCCAGCTCGACGTCCCCGAGTGCGGGCGACTCGGACTCGGCACCAACCAACGCCAGGACGGGCGAAACGGCCTTCGTCTGCACCTAAACGTTTACGTTCCTCGCGCGCGGGCCGGCGGCCTGACCGTAGCAGGCGACGTCCCAGATTCGCCTGCGATCTTAGCGCAACCGTCCTTGACAGCGCATGGCGTGAAACGCTCTCTTGTCGAGATCTCCTGACGGGCAGCGCATGCGCACTTCCCGTTAAGCATCGGCCGCCTCGCTTCAGCGTTGCCCTGGATGGCCCCGGGATGCGTGGGCAGGAGATTGTCAGCGCATACGTGAGCGAGGGGGCGGCCATCGGGCCTGGGTCACGTAAGAGTCATGGAGGATGCCAGAGTCCAGGTTGCGCAGCACGTACCGCAACAGGTCCGATCCCACTCCTCCTCGTCCCCGGCGAGAGAAGGGGCGGCCGGGGAATGCGTCTTGTCGCGTAAACGTGGGTCCTCCGATACTTCGCTGCAACTTCGCGCGATCGTCTGGAATGCAGTTCGCGGTGGGATCGGGTACGAGCTCGTCCTGTGCTGCCTCAAGCTTCGACATCGCCGGCGCCCGCCCGCCCCCCTTTCGGACCTGCGTCATCAGCATGGGGCTCAAAGACACTCTCGTTTCAGGCTACATTGACCTCTGCTTCCCCCCACCCCCAGCGAGCAAGACATCCTGCGCGCCACATGAAACGTCAACCAGTCCCCTCGATACGGCAACGAGACGTACTAGTCCGCCACGTTTCCGCAACACCCACCCAATTTCAGCTCAGGGTCGACGCGCCGCGACCCGTGGCACGGTGGCTAGTCGCGACGCGTGCTGGGGGAAGACAGACGTGTTGTCCAGCACATGCGTTCGCGCACTCGCCGTGCCACGCCGGGCTCCATAAGCACGGGGAATTGGGGGCGAGGAGACCGTCTGAGAGCTCGGAGGGATGGAGGAGTGGTGTTGCCTGCGACGGCCCACGGCTGACAGGACGAGCGTCGGGCGCTCTCCGCCGGTGTCTTGGCTCGGGCGCCACGTGGCCGTGCATGGCGGCCCAAATCTCTGGTATCTGATATTCTCGCAAATGCCGGCGGCAGTGTCGCCAAAATCCGGGAGGGTTCATTATGGCTCTATAGATCTCTTTCGGTCGGGTACGAGACGCGAGAATTAGCCTGCCTGGTGGCAGCTCCCCCACGCAAGCCTCAATATTATTCGATATTAATATGGTGGGCCCGGGACCGCCCTGCCGTCTTCGTCGAGTTTTTTTTGCGCGGAAGCGGGCACCTCGGAGGCTGCGCCTTGACGCGCTCAATTTCGCTTCGGGTCCCCCCATCGACGTCGAGGACTCGAGGTAAGGTGCGCGCCGTGGTCTCCATCATCGGCCTTGCCTCGTGTCCTCCGTCTTCTTGCTTCTCAACAACACAGCTCATTTGCGTGCCTCACTAGAAGCAACGCCTTCGATATGGGCGGTGAGACGCAATTAGATGTATGCTGTTACGAACCTACTACAAGGAGACCAAACCGCACGTTCGATCACGCGACTCGCTGCGAGAACGCGATCGGGGTAAGCTAAGCCAATACAAAATTCGAGTCCGAGTTCCGACAAGGCCAACTGGAGCCACCGGCACGCGCGCGACGCCGTGCAATGACAGCCCCGACGACACGGCGCGCGCCCGCCGCACCGTGATCGTTGTGTTGTGGGTGATCGAGAAGTCTGCTCTCCTCGCCGACTCCTCCTCCGCAGGACACCCTGTTTTTTGCGGGGATTCCGGGCGCCCGCTGTTCAGATCTCAGACTCAATCACGGCTCGATGAGCACGACCTGCAAGAACGGCCTCCGGCTCGTTGGAGACGTCGCCACGTCGGACGACGCGGCCGGGCTGAGCGGCGGCGTGTCCGAGTCTGCCGCGGGGGCGCGAACGGACGCGTCAGCGGAGGAGAGAGATGTGATCGAATCGATCGAACACTCACCGGACTCCGCGGCGGCCAGGGAGCACGCCGCGCCGGGCGTGCGGGCACAGCTCAGACATGGGCCGCTCCCGGACCACTCGCAGCCGATGTGGGCCTTTTTGCTGTGCGTCGCGCCGTCAGCATATGTTGCCGGAGAGAGGAGAGGGCGATGCGGGGTGGCGAGAGAGACGCACCAAGTCTCGCAAGGCGTGTTGGTCGTCGAGCCGGGCTCCTCGCAGACGGTTTTGCGGCGCGCGCATTCGTCGCACCGCGTCGCTCCTTCCTGGACGATGCACCTGACTGAAATGTGGCGCGGTGTCAGCCATGGCCGCCATCGAACAACGGAACAAGCGAGATGGACAGAGGCGCACGGCCCCAAAGCAGTGCGTGATAGCAAAGAATGTTGTGGCAACTCGACATCCACGCGCTGGAGAGGATCGCCGCACTGCATGGAAGGGACGCGAGACATACCTTTCCGATGCCGGCACTCGCGACATGCACGACGCTTGGTCATATTGTTGGACAGTTGCGCGGCGGTACAGGGGGTTCAAGGTGAGCAAAGGCAAGTGCTGAGCTGAGGCCACAGGAGCCCAAGCCCCGGGAGAGGGAGAGGAGTGAGGGGGTTGGAGGGAGCGGCATTTCGGAGGACAAGGATATTTATTCATTGACGCAAGCAACCAGCGCCCGCGGACGGAGGAGGAGCCCTCAACGCGTTCGTTCCTTGATAGGATCTCCGTGACTTGCAAAAAGAGACGCGTGTGGGCTCTCCCCTGCGCCCTTCCGGGAGCACGTTTGGGGCCGAGCGCGCCAGGACAGACGCGCCTGCCACACCCAGATCCCCGGGAGGACGGGAGGCGGGACGGGATCTGGCCCACCAGAAGAGGCAACTTCCTAGCCCACATTGCCTGCCTTCCCAGCGAAGATGACGGGGCTGTTCCTCGCCTACTACGCTTGGCACCTTCGCGCCACCCAGTCACGTAGGGCCTCCGCCCGAACGGTGCCCGCCTCCGCTCACGTCGTCGCAGTCCTGTCGAGCCCGCCGCGCGATAATCGTCACCGACACGCTGCAGCACTAGTCGGCTTCGGGAATAAGGTTTAATGGCACCGAACAGAGCTTATACACAATTTGGGCAGGCGGCGGGCTGTGGTTGGGCACGAGGGCACCAGGAGAAGGAAACGTCTGCTCCGCCTTGCCTCGTTGGTGTTTCGTCCGGAGGTGGCAGACGAGGAACATACCGAACGGGCGATGGAAACGTCGATCGGCGCCTGAGCGGATCGCGGATTGCCGACACAGCAGGCTCAGCGCGCGCAGGGCGTCGGAGGGCGTGAGCGGGCGCCCGCGGCATCCCATGGGATGACGGAGCGAGCTCAGGGACCTGTCCACGTTCTCGAAGTTCCATGAAAGCGCAAGCAGGCTGGAGCCTCCGTCAGCGTTAGCGGGGTCTGGCTCGCGGGAAGCTTGACGCGTTGTACGGCACGGCACGACTGGGACCGTTGAGAACGGGCGCGCGCTCAGGCCTCAGGCTGCCAGAGCCTGATCTCGCTCGGACGGCTCGGACTTCGACAAGCGGACATCGCAGCGAACGCCAGTACTTCAGTAGTCGTACACGGCCCGACACCTGTTGATACGCCTGCCCATCACCGAAACGTTGGGGGAACTCTACAGCTGCTGCACCTTCCAGAGATCGTCTCCCAAATACGTCACCGTCTCGACCCCGACGCCCTTGTTCACCTTCCTGATCTCCTCCGAGCCGAGCTTCGTCACGCCGATGGCGGCCGCGTGCTCCTTGCCCTCGGCGTGGATGGCGACGGGCGTGTTCGCGGGCAGCGCCGCGTCCGCGGGGGGGAGGTAGCCCCCGGCGGACGTCAGGCCTGGGCACATCATGTGTGCGCCCGCGAGCAGGAAGCGGATCGCGCCGCGGTCCACCCGGACCATGGGCAGAATGGAGGGGTCTGCACGAGACGCGGCATGGCGTCGGGAGGAGCCGCGCGCTGTCAGTTAGAGTGGGACGCGGGATGACGATGCGACGGCTTCGGCAAACAGAACACACGCACACTTGTGCAAGAGCCTGAGTGTGGGGAAGAAGGGCCCGTCGAAGTGCTGGAAGAAGAGGGGCTCGCCGTGCAGGGTGTAGATGGAGATGTGTTCTCTGCTGCGTGCGAGAAGGAGGAGCGAGGAGCGTCGGTCAGAACGGCGGCTTTCGGGCGATCAGAACGCGGTACGACTGACCACTTGACGAGGGTGATGGGCTCCTTCTTGGGCCATATCTGCTCAAACGTCTCTGTGTTGATCTTCCATTGGGAGAGGATGCTGGAGCGGATGGACCGCTGGACTGAGGACTTGACGCTAACCTGGCCGGAGACGTCGGCCGAGGGCTGGAACCTGACGTAGCGTACAGTCAAGTGAGAGGCACGACGGAGGCGTGGGCACGCACTTTTTGAACATGGGGCAGGGAAGAGGAAGGAGACGAGGATCAGAACACGGAGGCTGGAGGCGTTGGTGGAGAGGCGATGAGGGTGAGATGCTATCTCGCGCCCAGGCCGCAGCGCCGATGGGAGGCCTGGGAGTGCCGCTGAGTTGAAAGAAATTGACGTGAGATCGCGCGAGATCCGTCCTTTCCAAGCCTTTCCATCGACCGTTCCAAAGTCGCAACCTCGTCCTTCCGGCATATTTTCTGCCGTTTCGCGACTCGTCCGCGCTGCTGCGTGCATTCAGCGCCAGCTGTCATCGCGCGCAGCCCCCGCTGGTGCTGGTGCGGCTGGAGATGCGGTCAGAACCACGCTCTCTCTTCTTTTTCTCAAGCGCGGGTCTCGTCACTGATATCCGGATATTCACCAGCGTCCATCGCACGCGGAACCACCACGCGCCTGGTGCAACTGCTTCACATTCACGAGCTGGACATGTGTCTGCCGGAGGCGCGCCTCTGCCACACAGTCCACGGAAGCACGTACGGGCGGCGCCAGTGCCCGCGTATCCTCTCCAGAGCTTCGCGAAGGCCTGACGATTGCCGATTCCAAATACCGTACCTCCTGCTGGCGACGAGACTGACGTTTTGCCCCAGTCTGAGTATGCCCCTCGTGGCGGCGTTTTCGATTTTGCGCCGAAGCAAGCACGCCCGCGGGCCTGAGAGGCTGCCACGGCGGCGAATGGCGCCGATGCGTGTCCTCCTTCTCCTTCTCCTTCTCTTCTGCAGCTGGGGCCATCTTTCCGAAGCCCGCTTGTCCCGTGTTGCTATCACCTTCTAGCCTCAAACCCTGCAGGGCAGCAGAGGTTGAAAAGGCAGCACACGTCCCGGACCCATCGCCCGAGCCATCCATGGCTTTCTATGGGGACGCGGCATTGCGTCAGAAGAGGACGGCACGATTGGGACCACCCACGCAGGGGGGCGGAACGCTTGGAAGCGACCCATAGCGAGTGCCGTATACACTCCAGCTGCAGGCTGCGGCGACGCGCGACCAACGGGGGCTCTGCGCTAGCCCCGCCATCCTTCTAGACGTCACTTCTAGCAGCTCGCGTTTGCATCCAATACGCCACTAGGATGAGGGCTGCACGGATATAGCAGGCACAAAGCCCCGCGCCCCGCATCTGCTCGCGGTGCTCCCGTTGCAGGCAGTTGAGTGTACGTATATATGCGGCCCGGGCGCCCCGCAAGGACATACACTCCGCGTCGGCGCCTATCTTGCGATAGGAGGCGTTCAAGTCGGTTCCAATCCGTGTGCCTTTGCTCTAGCCTCTCCGGACTCCGGGGGTCGGGGTTGTCGGTAAGTAAGCAAGACGCCCGGGCGAGGCAGCAGCAAGCGGTTATCCATTGTACTACGCTGTCCGTGCTTCTTTGCGCGCATGTATCTCTCCAGTCACACACGTCAATGTGAAGAGCGCACGCCCGTCCCTGGACCCTTGGAAGTGGGAAACCCTTAGCGACCGAGGACGATTGACAGCCGCCAACAAATTTCGTGTGCGATGCGCGATGGCGACAATGGCGACGCCGTCTTGTCGGAGAGAGAGACGCGCCCGCGGGACGTGTCAGAGTGGCAGCTGGTCAGAGGGGTCTGGGCGCGCCCCGAGCGGGGTGCAGAACGTGCATGCCTTGAAGCATATACATGAAGTACGGCTTGGTCCTTCCTATCTCGCATCGTGACATTGAGCTCGTTGCAATTTTGCCAGGCACGCGAAACGCACTGCGTCACTCGACGCCATTGCCGGACGATGATTCCTGCACAAACTGTCAGGATGCTGCGGCCAGGCGAGCGCACGAAGGATGGGGTCAGTGGAGGCACAGTCCGCCAGGCGGGGGGACTTGCTGCCAACCCCGCCAGAATGCCAGTGGGCGGCACCGGCGGTTGCCGGAGCAGTCGTCCCACCCGCGAGAGCCGTGTTCGTTCTGCAACCTGGAAACTCTTCGCCCCCAAATCACCGCACACAACCTGCTCGTCCTCGTGTACCGCCCCCCATTCATCCCGGTCGGCCCAATCCAGCGCACCGCAGATCGCTCACCGGCCCGCTGGGCGAGCAAAATAAATGTATGGTTAAATTGGCGATATTTCGTTGAACGGATTGCCGCCGCGCAACTCCACCCCATTCCCATGGGCGGACGAGCGAGCACCTCCGTCGCGCACGTCCTCGCATCATCAGATCCTTCTCCGCCAGCGATGGAAGCACTCAGGAAGACGCACGGACCCGTGTGGTGCGCCTCAGGCCCCGAGAACACAGCGATTGTCCTCTGGCGCGATTGGCTCGAGAACGACGGGCAGTCCGTGGCGACCAGGGCGCGGAGAAGCCCTCTAGGTACGCACATGCCCCGCATTTCTCTCGTGCGCCGCATCGTTCGTGATTCGGACCGGGCATCCTCTCTCGACGCCAACACGCCACCCCGTCCACCGCTGCCGCCCTGTGACGACAGCCACGCCAGTGTCTGTCTCCGACACAGCCCACGTACGCCGCCGGTCGATGGAAAACCTTATTTCGTCCCCAATTGCCCCCGTCCCTCTTCTCGTCAGGTCAGCCCAAGCGGCGGGACCGAGCTTGGGACCACACGCCACCGACTGTCCCGCAGACGAACGCAGCAGCCCCAACAGTCTTCTGTGTCCACCATTGTGTCAAGGACTGGCACACCGGCCGGTAACTGCGTGGTCGTTCCTCAGCGTGGCGCCATCCCTGCCAGTGCCACTCAACAGTTCGGGCGCATAGTCCTCCCTTTCCCGCATACACCCACCTCCCGACGTCCCCGTTCTCTTGGTCCTTCCCGCCGTGTTCGCCATTAACGTCCGCCCCCTCCGCCTCCATCACCGGCCCCGCAAGTTCATCGACCTTATCGAATTTACGCGCACGGTCCATCCCTTCACAGACCCGGCCCCTTCCCCAACCCCGCGTTCGCCACCTACTCCACAGCACTCACACGTGTTGACAACAACCATACGAAGATCCGAGCCTCCAGTCTTTCCAGGCTCGCAGGTGCACCGCACTTCTCATCGCCGCCTGTCGTTGGAAACAATCGTGGACTATATGCACCTACAACAACACGGACGAACGCGAGTCGAGGTGAGTCTCTTCCATCACACTTACCACCATTCCCTCTGTGGTGCTCGTCGCAGGAGGATCACCGCATCTATTGCACGCAGTTTTCGCACAACTGCATTAGACACCCCCACCGACGCTCCCTTCTTCCTTCCTCTGCGCATCTCTATTCCCTCTCTACCACCGATGCAACCGATGCGCCTTCTTCAAGCTACAACCCTCTATCCACCCCCGACAGACTACTCCGTGAAGACGATCGGCAATGGTCAGGAGGAGCCTCGATCGCGCCAAAACTGATATTCCCCCGCCAATCGACATTTTAACCTTACCCGAAGCCCAAACTGTCGGTGAGCGAGGGTCTGCTCCTGCTGTGACCGCTAAGGGCGTGTCCCAGCGAGTTCATCCACATCCCACTCCGCTGTCGCTCCTCTCCACGTGCCTGTGCGGGAATAAGAAGTGCAGCGTGCGTGTACTGTTTCTCGTTCAAGCTCAGCAGCTCGCCGGTTGGGTCAAATACACGCAACCCGAGTATTGGATGACGGGAGACGGGCCGGGGCGCGCGACGCATGTACATAGCAAGTGATACATTACTTGTCTTGTTTCCTCTGTCGTAAGCTATTGTTACATGTGTGATAGATGCGGGTGAACAGCGAGATGGCGATAGCAAGAGTACACGGCTGCTAACAGGAGGAAAGGAGAAACCGAGCCAAGGGGGCAGGCCAGCGGCAGCGGGACGATCATTGTTGCGTGGGAAGTCGACGACAAGGGGAACTATTGAGGGTGCAGGGGGGGAGGGCGGGGCGGGGCGGGGGAGAACGAGGGTGCGGACGGGGACAGGGGGGAACAGCATACAGGTAGGGGGACGGAGAGGAAACTGAATGTCTATCATACAGTGACAAGATAAGTCATGTGGGGGGTGTGTGTCCTTCAGATGTCTTCGTCCTTGTCCTCGAGCTGCGACGGCTTGAGCATGCCGGGGATGCGCATCGCCGCCTCGCGCTCTTCCTGCGCCTTGCGCTGCGCCTCGGCCTCCTTCTCCTCCAAGTACAGGTCCGCGTTGTCGCCCGAGAACTCCTTGAGCTGCACGAGGAAGTCGCGCAGCGCGAGCTTGAACCGGTTGATGTCGCTGTGGAACTCGCCCAGGCAGAGGACGAACGTCTGGATCTGCGCGCTGGAGCGGCGGGAGGGAGAGACGCGGTCAGAAGCCGATCGGCGATGAGAAGCTGCACTGAGCACTTACTTCTGCACGTGCGAGAACGCCGACTTGAGCAGGCTCGCCGTGTACTCGCGGAGGAAGACCGAGTTGCTGATGTTCGGGTCGGGCACGGTCGCCGGGTCGAACAGCGGCACGGTGATCTGGTTCGTCTCCACGAGCTGGAACATGCGCGCGAGGAGCATCGACTGCAGCTTGAAGCCGCTCTTGTGGTCCGTGTCCGTGAGTACGTAGAAGATGTCCTGCATGATGCTCAGGAAGTACTGTTGGAAGAACGCGTTCGCCACCGCGGGATCTGCGCTAGCGAAGTTGTTCACAACCTCCAGGCACACTGAAACGGGCCATTAATCTCCTTATGTCCGCACGGCACAACGACGTAAGAGACGTACAGTTCAAGCCGGTCTCGGCAATGTCACGCATCGTGTGCTTGATAGCCCAGATGATGCTGTCCATAAAGAGCTTGAATTGCGGCGGCGGAATAGTCAACAGCGCTGCGCATATAATTAGCATGTGTGGGCATGGTCCGACCGCGGACGGAGGAACACACCAGGGAAGCAGTTCAGATTAATCGCACGGAGCAGCTTGAAGAAGCCGACTCGGTGTTCTGGGAACTCTGCGAAGTCCTGATTGATCATGTTCAATGTCGGCTCAAAGACGGCATCCAGAATCGCGGGCACTTGGGGCGTGAGTAGAGGCTACGGCCGATCGTCGTGAGTTTACGTCTACATACAGCCCCCTGATGCAGGGAAGTACGCACCCCAAGACGAGTGATGATCGTGGCCATGACGTTGAGCACTTCGGCGTCTCGTGCCGCGGGCACATTACGGTTGTAGTCGCCCAGGATGGCGTCAAGCAAAGGTGGCATAAAGTTGTTGTTCACGGTCTCAAGGTCTTCCGACCTCTTGATGAACGTTTCCATCAGCTTCAGAATCTCCTTCTTGATCGTACGAAGCTGCCGGATTTTCGGCGTCTTGGTGGCGATAAGGCCTGCCTCTACATGAGTAGCCACACGGTGTAGCCAGTCAGAGAGTACGTACCTTCCCGAGCGACGGTCTCGCTAATGATACCGCTGACAGCCTTGTAAAGGCCAAGCATGTCCAAGAATATCCTACCAATCTGAGGGAGGTAGAAGGTTCCTATCGATGTGCACGCTGATACATTGGTCTTCAGGACGTTCGACAGAATCTTGATGTTGTCAGGACTACTCAAGACGTCCATATTTTGGGCAGCTTGAGCCATGAGAGAGTCCCACTGTACGGAGAGTGAGCCCGTAGTCGTCAATGAGACACATGCAGGGACATACAGCATTGTTCGGCAGCTCCATCAATTTCGCGATGAGCTTCTCTTGTTGTGGTTTGTTTGGCTGGGCCGAGATCATGTACCCAACAGCCTCGTAGAAGGTGTGGACCTGTGAGACGACGATGTGAGTCCAAGCCAGGGTCCGCACATATTTGGACGAACCTGCTGGGGAGACAGGTCGACCGTGATCCGATGGAGTGAACGGAGAATCTCGTCGACGAAGGGTTCTGACTCGCCGGACTGCTGCATGAAGAAATGACGGCGGCACCTCTGCGCGATTTTGATGAAGGTATCGCATGCCATGTCTTGGACACCTACGACAGGATTTCAGTGAGATCTAACGCGATACACAGAATCGCAACGAACCTTCGTGAGTCTCGTGCATGAACTCGAAGAGCTTGTTGACAACTGTCTTCAGGAACTTCCAGTGTGCCTTGAGGAACCGAGGGTATTGGCCGACGATATACATGATATCTGAAGCAACAACGGCTTTGTTGTCCTTCCCTCGCTTGATCTCGCACAAGCCTAGCAGGTCCTTGATGACAGTAACCAAAAATCGCTTCTCCGTCTCCTCATCTAGGCGAAAACCAATAAGTGAAGTCACGTAGCTCGAGAGAGCGAGACAACCCACTCATCGCGCCGGAGATCGAGCCAATGGCCCAGCAGAGCGTGTTGAGATTCTGCCATGACCACTCCGACCCGTCCACCTGCTTCTGCAGCTTCTCCGTCAAGATGTTCTCCGTATCCGCGACGTCCAAGTGTGTCAGGTAGACGAGGAGCTCACGCATCGACTTGTAGAGCACAATGGTGTCGCTCTCTTTCATGAACTCACGAACGATCTCTCCTTCCTCGTTCTCGACAATCAGTACCTATTGCAGAGGAGGCAGGGTAGTCAGAAGAGGATGGACGCGAGGCAAAGCAAGACACGAACCTCCTCAGGTTTGACCATCTTCTCAATCATGACCAGCCGGAGGTTGGAGAGCACGTCGCTGTAGATGTTCTTCCTTAACGAGATGCCGTTGAGCATACTGTTCCCGCTCCCCAAGCTCAGACCCATGAGAAGACCACTGTCACCGATGGGCAGAGTCTGGATCTCCTCATACAACTCCGCGACCAGTTTGATCCAGTACTCCAAACAGATCTTGAAGATCTCCCGCTCGTCTACCTGCGAGATTTTGACCATATAGAGATGCGCGTTCAACAGTACGTCGCGGTTGGCATCCGTCTCAACGGCACGAAGGTGGTTGGAAAGGAAGTTCGAGAGGAAGAGGGCGAGGTTAAGGACAAGTTCTTGACCGGCGTCACCCGCGTTTGCGTACGCCTGGGCGATGTTGGTGCTCGGAGGGATCATCCGGTTCACCGAGGTCATGACCATGGCGAACAGAATGACGAACTTTGGATCGTACTCTGGACCAACGTTGAGAGCAGCAATCTCGGCCAGGCACTTGAGTGTAACGTTCCGGAAGTCGGGAGCCTCCAAGAACTGAAGCAATGGTGATATGAATCAAGAACTGACGAAGGTGGCAGCGCGTCAACTTACTCGGTTCAACAGCAAATCAATGATGGTCGTCTCGAAGATGTACCCCAGGGGGATCCAGTTGAGGAACCTGAGAAGGGTCTCCAGAGTCGCCCTAATGAGGGATGTCTTCTGTGCCTCTTCAAGGATCTCGGAGCACAGCTTGAAGATTTCCGAGAACTCGCCGCACATTTGGTTCTTCAAGTTTTTGACCTTCGCCTGGGTCATTTGCTCTGCAGAGTAGTCGAAGATCTCCTCCGACAGGAGCTTGAGAATGACCATGTTGTTCTCGCAGAGTGAGAGGTTAGTCTTCGAAGACTCGACCAATTCTGGGATGAAGGTCGGCCAATTATGCGGCCATTCTTGTTTCAGAATCTGTATAATCACGCAACACGCGTCAAGGGGGGCCTCGGGGGAAGAACGGCTCAACGAACCTGGACCAACGCGAGATTCAACTTGTTCAGATACGTCTTCTCCCTCCGCATCGTCGCTTCATCCGAGGCAACCTTCACAGTAATGCCAACCACGAAATTACGGATACCTGCATGCGTTCAGGCTAAGGGGTACCGAATATGCGCCACTAAGTGAATACGAACCTTGCCGTTGACCTTCCGGCAGTGACTTCCACCTCGTCGTGATCAACTTCTCCAATATTTGCAAACCAATGTACTGGAAAGGGTTGAGGATGCGGACAGAGATGTGCAAAGATGTACACCCGCACCTTGGTCTGCGGAAATGACGAGCGTTCGAGAATGTCGGGTACGCGAGTCCATGCATCAGGGCTATCTTGGAATTGGGTCAAGACTTGCTGGGCTAGTTGTTGCTGAGAGAGACTCGATTAGATATGGAACCGCATGTATGCATGTGTATGACGCACCTCTTGCCTAGCACCCGAGTAGAAAGCCATCACCACCCTGTCCATGAGCGAGACATCGAACTCTTTGGAGAAGTCGAGTATGCCCTACAATACAGTGAACACAGTGGAAAACATGCGGAGAAGAAGGGCAGCGTACCTCCATGGCAGCAATGGAATCGATTGACGCGTGCAGTAGTGGTCGTCGTAGTGGTCGATGTCGAACTGCTGACGAACGAGAAGCCAAAGGCTGTGGCGGTCAAGTGGGCAGAGGGTGAGATCTATGGGATTAGATCTTGTCTTATCTACGGCCCCTCGGCACTAATCCCCACTACAATCAAATTCAACCTCCGAAAGTCTCGTAAGTTCGGCACTCTAGTAATTGCGGTTAGTAAGCGATTATGACGGGTTCTAAACTCACTGCCGACCTCGTCGATCTTCAACTTAGCGAGTCCAGCTAAGTCGACCTCGTACTGCCACCAGGGCGTGTTCTCCCTGATCGTAGGCCATCGTCATTTGTTTGAGGCTGTTTAGGGCCTGTTGACAATTGATGTAGGTTGATTGGCCCCTCGCAGAGAGTGTCTATAACCTTGGAACTGTACCGACTTCATTTCCAATGTCCAGCAAAGTCGGAAAATTTCCAGGAATTCGGTCCAGCAATACGCGCACATGCGCATACATAGCGGATCATGACATGAGGCCAACATGAGGCCCTGAATCGATCGGTTTGCCGCGCGCGATGGCACGAGGAAACGCAAGATGTCCCTATGGTCACTGAGTCACTGTCTATGGTAGTCTGTATGTACTACTCTTGACGGTATATCCGGATGCTTTCCAGTCCCGCGAGTCCCTGAAAGACTAATTCAACTGAGCCCGCCCGTCAGCCTTGGGCCTGTGGACTGATCAGGTATTGACAGAATTCGGGGAGACAGAAGCGTAGCATGAGACTGTGCCGAATCTCGTACCTGTAAATGCTCGTCGCTCCTGGCCATGCGATCGACATGTTATTATTAAGATCCGAGACGTGGCTGAGTGCACAACGACTTCGGAGGTGCGAGAGTCCCATGGTATGCCGATGGCTTCAAAGCTTCATGGCTCACTGGGATATGTTCCAGTTCAATCGTGTGCCCGTCCTGTGTCATTGGCGAGACAAGGACACACTGCGAGTTGGTCGCTGAGATTCCGAGTTTGGAGGACGCGTTGTGTGACGACCATCATGTGATCGCGTTTGAGATGTGTCACAACCAACACTCTGGGCGCCTCTCGTCTCTGCCACCACCTCCACTCAATAGTGCTGCTCAATCTGACTGTGCTAACAGTAGATCATGTCCATCAACATCAAGGATGCAGTGTAAGACGTTGAGGCTAGCTAGCTTTATTGAACTACTTCCTCACTGTCTGCACTCCTAGGAAAGCTATCCGGGAGATGGTCCCAATCATCGACCCGGAGGACGACTATCTCACGATTGCCGCTGCAGAGGAGCGCATGGCCCTCACGCAAGACGTCCGACAGAAGGAGCTACACGAAGCGCATCTGAGACTTAAGCGTGAGATGTTTCGACCTCCTGTATCTTGCAGCGTTCTGAATAAATTGTCCTGCAGAACTTGCGAAGGCGCTTGAGGCAGCACGGATATCTGCCACGCGACCGTCAACGATTCCGTCTGCAGAGGAGCACGTAGCCCAGATGAACGACTTAGACGCGACGCGTCTCTCTCTAGCAAAGGCCATCAACGACGCTGAGGGTGCGCTCGCTGGCAAAGAAGCCGAGCTGACGCGTCTGAAGGAAGAGACACGCGCGTTAGAGGTGTCAGACCCAGCCGCAGAACACGACCTCGACGCCACTGCGTGAGTGTCCATGTCCATGTCTACGGGGCTTCTCTCACTATCGTGTGCACATCAGGCTGCGCATTGCGATGTACAAGGGCTTAGGATTCGAGCCCGTCATCGAGAAGGATGGCCGTATGTCGAAGATGCTCGTCCGTACGTCAGCACTCTCCGTATTACTCAAATCGTACACTAAATGCTGTTCTCTCAGGCTCGGAATCAGGGGATGTCCATCGTGTCGCCTTCGATCATAGTAAGACCGACCCAGAATATACAGACCTGCTTTGGAAGCTTGCAGTGGCTTGAGCCACCGTCAGCTACGGCTGGATCTTCCTCTTTGTATACTTGGCTTGTTCACGCTTTGTATCTCTTCGGTCATGTAGCTTAGGATGTATAACAGGCACGAATATATACACAATACGGTACATTAGAGTAACGACGTCGAGGCTGAGGCAGTGGTCGCCACCAAACCTCGAGCTGGTGGACAGACTGGAGCATAGTCCAGTCATGACAAGCCATACTGCGCCTGCATGTCGTGGTCAATGAACTGCGGCTACACCGACAAATGCGAGACACGCAGAACTCGCCTTCACACTCGGCTTGACGACCCAAACCTTCTTCTCCTTGCACTTCTCGCCCACTTCCCTCACCTTCGCCTCGATCGCATTCTTCTTCACCTTGTGTACTTGTAGTTCCCGATGCACCGTCTCGACGATGCCTTGGAGACTGCTCGTGGCCAATGCTTCGATCCGAGCCAGTAGATGCGGCAGGTGCGCATCAGGGAACGGATTCTTCGGCGCAAGTGGAGTACGTTTTGCGGGGGAGGCGGTCCCATTCGATGTCATCCTTGAACTCGTTGGGAGAGCGGACGCCGACTTGGCAACGTGTGGTGGAAGCGCGGGTATGACGAAGCCATCTGCGGTCTGTGCATGGCTTTGCCCAGAGCCAGAGCCAGATGCTTGCTGCTCGATAGGGTCCGCTACGAATTTGAAGGGGTCGATTGGGAATGGCGTATCTGGGGTACTCGTTAGTCTGCGGATACACGGGTACAAATGACAGGACGCACCGTTGAATAGCTGTATGCGGTACGACTTGAAGGGCTCGTACGTACACCGCCCAATCGACGTCTCCCACTCTGGGCCCTTCGCGAACGGCACGAGTGGGATGACCACGCGCCGCTTCTTCCCTCCGTTGCTCTTCTCCTTCTCCTCCTTCGCTTTCCGCTTGCCATTCCCACTGCCGGGCGGAGGTGGTAGGTCTGGGAAGCCAGGCGAGCCGATCCTCTCTTCGATGGGCGTGCCGGGGTCTTCGACTTCGTCGTCGTCCACCAGCCAGCTGTCCAAGTCCGAATCCGGCTCCTCGTCGCCATCTCCCTCATCTTCGCCATCCTCGACAACATCATCCGCCTCGCCCGCATCTTCCTCCGCCCACTCCTCCCCGGAGTCGTACGTGTAGTCCACCTGGACAGCATCTCGGGCAAAAGGACAGCGAGGTCCAATCTCGCGCGAGTTCCGCGTGAATGTACCGAAGTAACCTGGCCGCATGTCTTCGTGGAAGATCAGCACCTTGGCAGGGAGGGCTTTGCGATCTCGGAGCAAGGCGAGGAGGCGTCGGACCTCCATGTCATCACCTGCCACTTCAGCTTCTGTAATCTGGGACATAAGACCGCGCACGGAGAGTGGGTTATATGTCTTGTAGCCAGTCGGTTGACGTGGTCGACGTGGCGGATTGAGGCCAGCAGGTAGACGAGCGAGAATGTTCCGCATGCAATCTATGGCGAAGGTTAGCACTGAGGGACAGAGTATAGAGTGGAGTGACACACCTTGGAGACTGCATTTGTCCAAGTCCTGCGCGTCCTCCATCTCCACGTCTCCGTTATCGGCGTCGTCGGGCTTGTCTTCGTCATCGTCGTCTTCGATGACTATGACGTCTCCCTCCGTCCGGCTGACAGCTCTCCGCTGCTGTTTCTCGCACCGTCTACGTTCCCGGAACCAGTTATTAGGCGCGAGCTCAGCGTCCTTCTTCAGCGCAAACGGTCTGAACGTGCGCTGAAAGTCGGATTGGACTGTGATCGGCGCTGGAGAGCCTGTCTCAACATCCCTTGGAGGCTTTGACTTGGACGGAGACGCGGTTGTTGCTGACTTGGCCTTCCCAAAGAAGCTCGCCATCAGCGTGCGAGATTTCGCTTGAGCCTCCTGCTCTCTCTTCTCGCGTTCAGCTCTCGCAGCCTTCTTCTCTTGCCGTTCCTTCTCCTGCGTGTGGGCACACCGTGAGCAACGTCTACAGCATGTGTCGGAGACAGTGACCTACTTTGGCGGCTTTCTCTGCAGCTTTCTCTGGGTCAACCGGCTTCTTAGGCCTACCGACCGGTTTCTTCTCGGGTGACTGCTACGTGCGATGAGATGTCGCTGAGACATTGATATGAGGGATGGATGCGTACATTGGCGTTGGTTCCTTCAGTAGTACTGCTGTCCGCGAGAGACTTGGGCTGGAGTGATTGAGCGGTCGCAGGGACCGGTTCGCTACCACTGAGATCGATGATTTCTGGTTTGAGGGGCGCATGTGTTGTTTGACCGAACACTAGCACGCCCGAGCCTGGAACACCCTGCTTGGGAATTGGGTTCGCAGTAGTCTTGGTACCTAAGATAGCTATCCGTTCGTCTTCGGGCAATGACATGAAGAGCTGTTTGGCATCGTTCTTGGCCTGAAGGCGAACGTGTTCCAGTGGTACGGTAGGGGTATGAATGTGCAGGGCACGTACCTGCTGCCTTTCCCTGAACCTGTTATCCACTTTCTCCTTCGCAGCCTTCGGTAACCAGTCCCGACATGCGTCCAAAACTTCCCAGCGCCATATGAGCCAAGCAGCAGGCACTTTCCCGCCATCTTCTGGAGGGTCCAATCCATAATTGACACGCTTCGCAACAGCCTTGATGGCATTCTCGACAGTCTCTAGAGGTAGAATGGCGGGGATAGCATTGTCTTCTTCCTCGTCTTCGTCCATGGCGGGCAATAACTCCTGCTGTATATGTTTGGACAGCGCTTGCAGAGTTTTTTCGCTAGATATCGCTGTGAGACACATGGGGAGACCGGCACACTGGCAGGGTTGACAGGTACCTTTCGTGGGCCAGTTTTGCAATGACTGGCTTGTGCTCGTCGGGAATGACAGTCAAGGGTGGTTGTTTCGACACCAATCTCTCCTCCAACATCTCCCTGAACTTGACGATCTCTATGCAACGGGGGTTCACTTTCGCCACGGGCAGATCGCGTGCCAGGGATTAGGTACGCACCCTGCATGGTCTCCGACATCTTCTCGAACGAGAGCAGTTTCTGCTTGAGCACCAGCTTGCCATTCCTCAATTCAACAATAGTCGGTTTATCGCGTTTCTCTTCGTTGCATGAGTCGATCGACACGTGTAACCACCTTGTGTGCGCTCACCGTTCGGCACGCTCTCCGAGGGAGCAACTGCGACGCGTTCATGAGGGCTTCTACTGAGACTTTGAGTAGAACGTACTAATGTTCATGTTTGTGTTAGTCATGACGCTCATTGGAATCTTCATGCGCGTCGGGGAGGATATTGACCGCGGATTTCAGGCGTGGACGAAGTGGTCAAGAGCAGCGACGCGCTCGGTCACACCCACCACCTGAAAGTGACCTCCGTGTGACGTCTCGCGCTTGGACGCGTCACACCGCGTCTGTGGCAGTTGACCGTGACTTGCCTCCCACCATGTCTTTCTTCCAGCCACACGCTCCTAAGGCCGCTCAGAAACAGGCTGTCGACCCTCAGCACCAGCCTTGGGTTGAGAAATAGTGAGTGCCTGGTGTGTCTCATCCCCTTATAAGCTGATCGTCGCTGTTCAGTCGACCGAAAACCATTGACGATGTCTCGGCGCAAGAACACACGGTAGCAGTCTTGCGAAAGACGCTAACATCCTCGAACGTATGCTAAACCCTACGAATTTACACGCGAGGAAGAGGTACTGACGTGCATACAGCTTCCCCACATGCTGTTCTATGGGCCCCCAGGTACAGGCAAAACGTCCACTATCCTGGCCTTGGCACGACAACTCTTCGGGTGTGTGACCGTCTCTACTTCTGTCTCTTGAAGGATCTCACGTCGGTTCCTAGTCCAGACAACTTTCGCTCTCGGGTACTGGAATTGAACGCGTCTGATGAGCGAGGAATCAGCATCGTTCGCGAGAAGATTAAGAACTTCGCCCGGCAGACCCCTCGCGCTCAGGCTGTTGCCTCCGATGGCAAGACGTACCCTTGCCCTCCGTACAAGATCATCATTCTGGACGAAGCCGACTCCATGACACAAGATGCTCAAGCTGCTCTACGCCGTATCATGGAGCTGTATGCCCGCATAACCCGGTTCTGCCTGGTTTGCAACTACGTGACAAGGTGAGTATCCTCTCCTCAAGTCTCGTTCTGTCCTGCGTCCATATCCCATCTCCTTTATTCGCATATCGTCATTTTTCTCATGCGAACTTGTGCCGCTTCCTCGTAGAATCATCGAGCCTCTTGCGTCCCGTTGTTCCAAGTTCCGTTTCAAACCCCTCGACCCTTCCTCCACCTCCACTCGCCTTGCACAAATTGCCTCCGCAGAGAACGTCCCTGTCAACCCAGAAACAATTCAAGCACTCATCTCTACGTCTCACGGAGACCTTCGTCGCGCAATTACATACTTGCAGTCCGCTTCGCGCCTCTCCATGTCGACGACACCCCCAAGCGACATCACCCCACGAGACGTCCAGGAGATTGCTGGAGTCGTTCCAGATGCTGTCATTGTGGAGTTTGCTGTGGCACTCGGGATCGAATCAATCGGTGGCGATGGCATGGACATCGACATGGACGACGCAGGGAAGACTAAGGCGAAAGGCTTCGACGGTGTCAAGACGAAGGTGAAGGAGATCATCCGAGAAGGATACTCGGCATCGCAAATCATTAGTCAAGTAAGCATGTCTTGTCTGCCCAAGTATTGCGGTACCTGACTCGTGTGTTTGAAGTTGCATGACCATGTCGTGCAACATCCTACGCTTACCGCACGTCAGAAGGCTCGATGTGCATTGGCCTTTGCCGAGGCTGACAAGGCTCTCTGCGATGGCGCGGACGAGGAGCTCTGGATACTGGAGGTGGGACTTCGAGTGCACAAAACCATGACATCGGTTTCATAGTCTCGACATTATTCACGTTGATACGTTTGTGTAGCTTTAGTCGCTTTGATTGCATCTTGTTTTGGTACGGCTACATGCATGCGGAGGCAGAGAGCAAGAGCGGGAAGGCGAGCACGACACCAAGACAACAAGCGTACAGTTACAGAGAGAAGGAAAGCTTCATTCGTGTACGTATACGTGCGATCATGAAACAACAGGGGATGCAAAAGACAGACAGCGACGACGCCAAACCAGAGCATGCATGGGCCAACACATCAACTCTACACCGCAACCTACACCGGCGTGCGTATCTACATCGTAAAAGGTCGTAAGTCTGTGGCTCACCGCATGCCGGCGGTCGCCTTTTGCAGCGCACGCTTGATACCGAGCTGCGCCTTGCGGAGCTCGTCTGCTGTCGAGTCCTCGATCTCGAGCTTCTCGAGAGCACGCGCGAGCTCAGCCTCGACCTGCGCCTTAGCATGACGCTTGATCTTCATGCCAATCTCGGGGCTAGTGATGGTGTTCTCCACCTGGTGGATGTAGCTCTCCAGGTCGGCCTTCGCCTCATGCCGTGCGCTGAAGTCCTTGTCCGCCTGCTTGTAGTGCTCAGCGTCCTTGATCATCTGGTCAATCTCCACGGATGAGAGACGGCCGACAGAGTTCTGGATGCCTATATGCGAGTGGGATCAGCAATATTCTCTCTCACACATGGGTCGACTTACTGATCTGCGCCTTGCGGCCGGAAGCACGGTCCTGAGCAGTGACCTTCAGAAGACCGTTGGCATCGAGCTCGAAGGTGGTGAGGAGCTCAGCCTGGCCCCGAGGCATGGGAGGGATGCCGGTGAGCTCGAACTCGCCGAGCAGACGGTTGTCACGGCATTGCGTACGCTCGCCCTCGTACACAGGGAAGGTGACCGTCGTCTGGTTGTCCTCGACCGTCGTGAAGACACGGGACTTGTTGGTGGGGATGGGAGTGTTACGGGGAACGACGACACCGAAAATGTCACCTTGCATGGCAACACCAAGGGAGAGGGGAGCAACATCAAGGAGGAGGAGGTCGGCGGTCTTCTCAGAGGTCTGACCAGTAAGGACTGCAGCCTGGACGGCTGCACCGTAAGCGACAGCCTCATCGGGGTTGATGGACTTGTTGAGCTGGCGACCACCGAAGTATTCCGAGACGAGGGACTGGATCTTCGGGATACGAGTGGAGCCGCCAACAAGGACGATATCATCGACCTTCTCGCGGGGCATCTTCGCGTCCTTCAGGACACGCTCGACGGGGTCAAGCGTCGACTTGAAGAGGGGCGCGTTGATCTCCTCGAAACGAGCACGAGTGATGTTCGCCGAGAAGTCCTCACCCTATTATACGTAACACTTGAGCATATAGCCATATCTTGATTCCGGGAAACTTCTCACCTGGAAGAGCGAGTCGACCTCAACAGTGGTCTGAGCAACGCTGGACAGTGTCCTCTTAGCACGCTCGCAAGCACTGCGGAGACGACGGAGAGCACGGGCATCGTCGGAGATATCGAGACCCGTCTTCTTCTGGAACTCCTTCTTGAAGTGCTCCAGGAGGTTGTTGTCGAAGTCCTCACCACCCAAGTGAGTGTCACCGGCGGTAGCCTTGACGGCAAAGACACCACCAGTGATGTTGAGGAGAGACACATCGAAAGTTCCTCCACCCAAGTCGAAGATGAGGACGTTCTTCTCCGCACTTGATTGGCGGTCAAGACCGTAGGCGATGGCAGCAGCAGTGGGCTCGTTGATGATACGGAGAACCTCGAGACCAGCGATGGCACCAGCATCCTTGGTAGCGAGACGTTGTGAGTCGTTGAAGTAGGCAGGGACACTAAGCACAAGGTTCAGTATCCGTCGGAGCGCAAGTTAACCAAGAATTGCTCACGTTACGACAGCCTTCTTCACGGTCTTGCCAAGCTTAGCCTCGGAAATTTCCTTCATCTTCGTGAGGACCATCGAAGAAATCTCCTGAGGGCTGAAGGTCTTCTCCTCGCCGAGGTAGCTGACCTTGATGAGGGGCGAACCGTTCTTCTCAACAACCTCGAAGGGCCAGTGGGTCATGTCCTTCTTGACATCGGGGTCGCTGAAAAAAATGACGAAAAATGAGCGACTACTCATCGCGTACTCCGATCCTGGTCTACTCACTCATATCTCCGGCCGATGAGACGTTTTGCGTCGAAGACGGTGTTCTTGGGGTTCATCGCAGCCTGGTTCTTCGCGGCATCACCGATGAGACGCTCCTCCGAAGAGAAAGCGACGTATGAAGGAGTAGTCCGGTTACCCTCTGCACCAGATCTCTGAGGAGAAGTCGGTAGGTCTCGAGAATGTACACGTACGGTCATTGGCAATGATCTCGACTCGGTCGTTTTGCCAGACACCGACGCAACTAAAAGTTCGGGCTAAGTTGCGGTTATGCAGATCTACATACATGCAACTACTCAC
Organism: Earliella scabrosa; assembly: GCA_022605405.1. Taxonomy (NCBI): domain Eukaryota; kingdom Fungi; phylum Basidiomycota; class Agaricomycetes; order Polyporales; family Polyporaceae; genus Earliella; species Earliella scabrosa. Next base: position 70,979 of record JABYQQ010000013.1, read on the forward strand.
GAGTAAGTGGTACCGAGATCGATGCCAACGGCGCCGTCGAATACGTCCTCCATTTTTGTTGAGAAGAGAAAGAGCGGGGAGGTGAGAGAAGAAGAAGATGGGAGAGGGCTAAGGCAAGGCTACGGAAGTTTGGGCGGTCAAGAAGAAAAAAATCGATTGAAGCCGCTGAGGTAAGCTTCTGCCACGCGCGCCGGAACGCGACTTGCCATTCGCCGCCACCGCGTCCTCGTCTCGTCCAAGCCATGGCCCACTCCCTTGCTCGCTCTTGGGCAGCTTCCGCCGCACGATGTACACGGCGCACACGTCTCCCGGAGTCGGTGGCAGCGCAGGTCCGACACTCTTCCTACGCTAGGGTCGAAGAGAAACCGCTGGAGACCGTGGAGGATTGGACGAGCTTCCAGCTCAAACGTGCTGAGTTTAAGACGTTGGGTGAGTCGTATCAAGTCTTGAGAGTACGCATAAACTGATGCAATGCGTCCCGAAGTCGATACGTTCTCGGAGTATGGCTCCACGCAAACGCGTGACAACACATTCCAGCCTCACCATTCACTTCACCGACCCGTAGCACCCTCCAACATCACCCTTTCCGCTCTCATTGCTTCCGGCGCCCAGTTCGGTCACAATCAGACCCGAATGAACCCCAACTTCGTGCCATATGCGTATGGAGTGCGCGCGGGTATCACCATCATCGACCTCGACCATACACTCCCTTTGCTCAGGCGTGCCGCACAAGTTGTACGTGGTGTCGCTGCACGAGGGGGGTCCGTCGTCTTCGTCGGTACGCGGTCGGATTTGCGTCCAACCGTGCGTCTCGCCGCGGAGCGTATGGGCAAGCAGGGCTACCACGTCGGCGAGCGGTGGCTACCTGGCACTCTGACGAACAGGGTGCACATGTTCGGCCCTGAAATCGCTGGCGATGAACAAGTCATTCCGGACCTCGTCATCTTCCTCAACCCCATACCGAACATACACGCCATCCGAGAATGCGCACTCGAGCACGTACCGACCATCGGTATCGTCGACTCCAACGTTGACCCTCGAGTCGTCATGTATCCCATACCGGCGAATGACGAAAGCACACGGACAGCGGAGCTCATCGCCGGGTTGCTGAGCGTGGCTGGGAGGGAAGGTGTTGCGATCTACGAGGAGCAGGCAAAAGCCCGAAAGGCAGCAGCTAGGCATCGGCGTACAGGCGGTGCAGCATAGACATCTACATACACATAATGTCCTCTAATCATCATGACAGTGGCGCACTCTTCGCATTCTGGATATCATACCAATAGGCTGTTGGAGGCGGTCAGCAGGACCTCACGTTGGTAGGGGATATAAGCCGTACTTTCAGCTGCCTCGAGAGCCCTCATGTTGCCCTTGAGCTTGTTGAGAGTCTCTACATATTCGTCCTCTTCCACGCTGTCGAATACAATCCCACCACCGGCCTGGAGATATGCGATGCCATCCTTGAAGGTCATGGTACGGATTGCGATACATGTGTCCATCTCGTCTTCCGCGAAGTCAAAGCGACCAACGGCACCGGCGTAGATGCCGCGTCGTTGCTTCTCGAGCTCGTAAATGAGCTCGATAGCCTTGATCTTTGGGGCCCCAGAGACGGTACCCGCGGGGAAGATTGAACGGAATGCGTCAAACCTTTCCGAAACAATGAGTACATATCCGTTATACGACAACACAGCTACTGACCGTGTCTTTCCTTCGCGCAAGTCTCCTGACACTTGGGATGTCAAGTGAATGACGTGGCTGAACTTCTCCAACTTGAGGAGATGATCGACATGCACCGTCTCTGGTTTGCACACTCGGTTGACGTCGTTGCGCGCGAGGTCGACAAGCATGATGTGCTCCGCCCGGTCCTTTTCTGAAGCGAGAAGTTCTGCGCCCAGCTTCTCGTCCTCTACAATGAGATGCTGTCAGCATCGATACGTTTGGGGAGCATCACTGGAGCCCTCACCTTCCACAGTTTGCCCTCTCTTTATTGTGCCGGCGATGGCATGGTTGTACACCTTGTTCTTTTCTACCTTGCATAGCGTCTCCGGACTGGCACCAACAATCTGGATGTGGCCGCAGTCTAGGTAGAACATGTATGGACTGGGGTTGATGCGTCGCAAGTGCCGGTACGCGTTGAATGGGTGCAGGGTCGTTGGTCGTGCCAGACGCTGCGAAGGGACCGCCTGGATGATGTCACCCGCCACAATGTGCTCCTTGAGCTTTGTCACAAAGGCCTCGTATCCCTCCTTCCCGACGTTAGAGACAGCCTCGCTGCCGAGAATGATGGGCTGCTGGTACACCTCCGGAGTCGTCGTGCTCATCACGAGCTTCGCAAGTCTTCGGGCTTTGGATACAGCGGTCTGGTAGATGAAAGAGAGGTTGACCTGGTTTGCGTCTCCCGGGCAGAAGACGTGCGAAACGACCTTCAGGCTCTGGTAGAGGTGGTCGTAGATGAGTAGAGTGTCGACCAGCATGAAGATGGCCTCAGGAATGCGGAGGGGATCTTCGAGGGGGCGCAGGGTCTTCGGCTCGAAATGTTGGATGGAATCGTACCCAACATAACCAATTGCACCACCAGTGAACGTTGGTACCTCGGGAAGCTTCACGTACTTGTACATCCCGAGCTCCTTCTGGAGTGCGACCATGGGATCGCCGGTGACCTCTTCATTGGGCCCAACGCGGATGATCTTGAAGGGATCTTGCTGGGATAGTCAGTTCGCATTCCGCCCTCAAATAGTATCTTCACGCACCTGCTCCGATGAAGCTATACCGCGCAAGGTTCTCTCCCGCCACCACCGACTCCAACAAGAAGCTGTACTTTGAATCCTTCGCTATACGGAGGTACGCAACACATGGCGTAAGGAGGTCTCCTGGGAGGTCGACGTAGACGGGGACACAGTTTCCTTGTTTTTCTTTGAGTATGATGTTCTCGATGGTAGAAAGGGGAGGGAACGCCGGGAGTTTCTGTAATGGTCGCAGACACCGTCAAGTATACTACGCGAAGCAATAAGGCACTAGCTTGACCTGTGTGTCGACCGACATATTCAGAGAGCCCGCTGTACAACTGGGAGACGACAGTGGAGGTAGCGACTAGAGGGTCCTCCCGAGCAATTAGCAGGCATATATCGGCAAACCCGAGTCACTCGAATTGCCTCGGTGACCTGCCTTGCCAGGCATCATGCTCTCCCATCTCAATTCCGATCTCGTTCGACTTTACGCCCTTCTATCCACCGATCACAAGCAACTCCGTCGGAGCAGAGAGTATCAGTAACTGCGGCAAGCCAACTGTTTGCCAAATCCGCGATCTCGGGCAAGTGGATGTCCATCCGAGACGGAGCGCCCGTCGAACAACCACTCTGCTCCGTCCGGCCGCCACCTCGCACTGGCTCGTTGCGATGATAACCCCCCGCTTCTCCTGCTCGCAGACGGACAGGTCTGTGATCGTCTCCATATACTGTCCTTCTGTCCGAGTGAGTCTTGATCCTGCTTGCCGCTGTAGTATCCTGGCTGAAAATTTCCGACTTGGAAGTAGGCGTCGGACGTCGAGATCAATGTGGACGAGACGCTGTTCAGCGTCCACATCAGCCCCTACTTTCTGCGCCTCAACTTCTCCCATCCGCTCGTTGAGGATGACGCCTCATCTGCGGTGTATGACCCGAGCACCGGATATCTGACTGTGACGCTTACCAAAGAGGTTCCCGGGCAGGACTTCAAAGACCTCGACCTGCTCGCAAAACTCTTGGCTCCACGACCAGCCCCATCCCAACCGGTGATAGAGGTGCTTGACTCGCAGGATGTCGCAGACGGTGATGAAGTGAATGAGCTCGTAGAACGGACGCAGGAGCTCACTCTAGACCAGGAAGAGATTCTGAAAGGTCGGCCCACACTGTGTTCCCGTAGTGCATCGCTCATGTGAAGTTGCAGCCGCTGAAAATGATTGGCAGCTGCCACAAACTGTGCCGGAGCCCCTGCCTGCGTTACAGACGAGTGTTGAGCGCCGATATGGATTTCTCGACATGCATTCTGGTTACTTCAGACATGTGGCGCACACCGAGAACGAGGTCAACGAGCTGGGCGTCGATGCGGAAACCTGTTCCCCGGAAGAGCGCCGCGCCAGACGCCTCAAACACGAGGACGAGAAATGGGACGAAGAACACTACATGTAAGCGTAAATTCTCCCGCCCATCCGCCTTCGTTCCGTGTAGGTCTCGTAAAGCTGAATTCCGTGTTACGTAGGGCGGACTACGCCGACGATGAATACATCCGCGAACTCATGGCCTGGCCTCACCCTCACGCAGCCCCGGCCGAAGCGTTCGAGTACACCGAGAAGGAAAACCTTGTAATGCTGCGCCTGCCCCGGAAAGAGTGTGCGCCCGTCCCAAACTCTACGCGCCGCCGACGTCGCTTCTGAACTTCCCCATCCCAGATCTCGCCACCCCCGCGCAGACGCACCAGCTCTACCTCACCTTACTCACGCTCCTATTCTCGTACGCGTACGAGACGCGCACAACGCTGCATGACCCAACTCCGGAGAGCGCCTGGACGCTCGCCACTCTCACGCCCGCGTTCTCCGCGCTTGACCCGCCCCCGTATCACTCTACGCAGCCCCCAGCAGACGGGTCGTCGTTCACGGACGCGGAATTGGCCACCACGTTTGCCGCCTCCTACCGGCGCGCGCTGGCCTTCCCGCTCTACCGCTCGTTCGCGCTCGCGGAAGCGTGCCGGGCGGACGTCGCTCGCCTCCTTGCACGCGGCAAGAGAGTTGTGGCCCGATGCCTGCTGGAGGTCAAAGACATTTTGGATCACCACGAGGTGTATTACGTCTACAGCAAGATATGGGCGGACGACTTCTGCGTCTGGGTGCTCGCATACGCGAGGTGAGCCTGTCACACTAGGTTCTGGCCGCAAGGGAGATAACCGAGCGTGTGGTGCTAGTGACGACGTGCTGAGGAGCTTGGCGGACGCTGTCCATGCCCTGCGGATGAAGAAGAGCATGATCGGGTGGGACCTCGAGGAGCTGGAGGCTCTGACGCGAGAGGCGGCCGCACGCAACTCAGATAGCGACGATGAATCGGAAGATGAGATTGAGCGGATGCTCCCTGCGCCCCTATAGGCCTTGAGGCATAGGGTTTCGCCAGCCATACGGCCTGGCATTGTCATGGTATGATGAAACCTTTAGTCAATGACAATGGGTTGCACGCTGCATGATTCTCTAGCGGCTGATCTCCTGGCCCGTGCACCTCGGTATCTTTCCTGGCAGGAGTACTGAACGTTATACCTTGTATCGCGCATGAATCACATGAGGCTCGCCCCGAAGATGATACGTGGTACGGACAACGTCTTCCTTCTGAGAAATCGCGTTCTGAACAGACGTCTGCATTTCCAAGCATAGGCAGCACGGGGCGTTGGAGGATGGCTGTCGTCGCAACGAGCGCAGGCTGCTGATACCCCTGTGAGCCTCATCGAAAATTCGAGAACTGAAATCCGCCACTGACTGGGTACGTTTGGCTCGATGGGCACACAGGACGATCAGCGCTGCCCAGTACTGTGTGATTCGCCACTGACCAACCAGATGGTGGCGCACGTCGGAAACCTGGACGTATTCAAAATGCATATATTGACACCACGACGTGGGGACCATTGCACGCACAACAAGCCTAGAGCACAACGGACAATTCACCGCCTGGCCGTAAGGGAGTTATAGCACCGGCTTCTACATCGCTCACCGCCCATGCACTGAAGCTTGAAGACCGAAGAAGCAGCTCATAGTAGCAACGCATGCTGCGCTGGAAGCAGCAGCGCAGTAACCCTCTGTAGAACGAAGACAGGGCACGCGGCAGATCTCGCGCTTCTCCCGACCCGCCAGCCGCTTCGCCGCAGGATTCCAGTCCTCGTTCGCGGGCGAGTGACCACCCCACGCGCCCCGGGGGAAGCGCGTCCCCCGCCGAGATCCCCTCCCCCGGATAGGTGTGGCTGAGATCGAGCTCGCTGCTCGAGACCGGGGACAGAGGCCGGGAACGTCGACGGTTGTGCGAAGATGCGAGCGCGAGACCACATCGTCGGGGATTGATTGTGCGGGCGATTGGCTTTGGACTGCCCGAGAACCGTTCCAACCTCGCGTCTACGGGGTGTCATGTCTTGTATTCCTGTTTCAGGATGGGTGGGCAACCTCGCGGGCGTTGTGGGTCACGCGTTCCGGGTCGGATGGCCGTACCCAGTGCCAAACGGCTGATTGACGTCCTGTTTAGGATGGATTGGCACACAGGCATGGGCGGGCAGACGTTTCGTCAAGAAGCTACTTCGGCAACATTGTATTGTCTGTCTCGATGGAAGATGCGAGATGCGGCCGCCGTGGAAGAACGCATTGGTTCGCCCAGTATGAAGCCGCTGCTGCGAAAGTATCAAACAGTGGGTAGACCGAGTGCGGACCATCCGTCACCGTCACGCTGCCACCGGTGGGAGCCCAGTATAGGTCATGTTTGTGCACATTCCTGATCTGTCTCGTCGGAAGCAGGTCGTGATCTCCCCGTGGACTTGTAGATCCAGACCGGTGAGTGGGCTGCTGTGTCTGTTGCGCAAACGCTCGTCAGTACGTAGATCGACCACATGAACGTGAACTCTGAATGGGCCAGGATATGCATTTGCATCCGTTGAATACCATGCAGATGATGGGGATAAGCCGCTGCTGCGGCACGCGGCATAGAACACCACAACAAAGTTCAGGATGACTGATACTCTGTGCCACGAGACGCCATGCATCGATCTGGAAGACAAGAAGCGGATTTAACAAACCCCCTCCACTGGGTCCCCGAGAAGCGTGCGCGTTCGGGCCCGCCATGCCGTAAGATAGCGACGCGGCGGGAAGTGTTGACTCAATACGGCCTCAGGAGGCGGTCATCTGCTTCGACGCGGACACCAAGAGTCGCAGAAAATGGGACTGCAACCAGGATGTCCGTCGTGGTCGGATCTTGTGTATTGCTATTGGGCGGTCATGACCTACCATCGTAGCCTTCTTTACTGTGGATTCCTCGGAAGATGGTAGGAGATGGCGCGGATTCGGAAGAAGCGTGCTGCGGCTGTCATGTCGTGAGTCCTGGATGGGCATAAAACACCGGCGGGTGTGTGTCTCAGCCATCTACCACGCACGGCCTCAATAGAACGCTTCCGAGGCGCACCCATACGCGCCGCAAAAGACTCAATATCGGAAAGGGTTGCACAGTACATACTCGAGCAAGTACGTGTATTCTATTCATGCTGTTTGATTCGAGATGTCAGCCCTCGGGCCGTAACAACGACGTACACATGCTCACCTTCGGGCTGCGCGTTCGCCGAGGCGACATCTGTTCAAGTCACGGATCACCAACAGCACCATGTTGTTCCGCGCTGGCGTACATAGTTCTGGCTGCTCAGAGTGTCAGTATCCTCGACGCCACCAACAACCTTGTGACTGCCCGAAACAAGTTCGCTCTACCATGGAGGTAGTGGATGCCATACTTATGCCATATGGGCGCGCAGGGCCGGCGGTCCGCTTTCTCACCACCCACATCACTCCATGCGATTCATCTCGCTATCACCCATCTCGCCATCTCATCGACATCGCGCGCTCGTCCATCTCCATCTCGCCTTGCGTGACATGTGGCTTCGGTACCGAGGGTGGCATGGGAGTTTGCAGGCCGCCTCGGCGTCCCAAGCAGCCAAGTGCGAACTTTGTTTCTTTTCTTGTTCTTGCCCCACCCGCATCACAATCGAGAAGCGAGAGGGTGACACGTTCGGAATGGGGGTTTGGAGCGACACGGTCGAGAAGATTACGCACGATTGCGCCTCTCTACGCCCGGAGAAGCGGATGATCGTCTCAACCGGGGCTGCGAAGAAATCCATTAGCAATCCAGAGCGCTGCCAGGTCTGAACAGGCAAGTACAAGCAGGTAGGAATTGGGTAGCGCTAGCAGCCACTAGTGACGACCACAACGCGCCTGCAGCATTCTCGGAGGTAGAGCGCATCGAATGATCGTCAACAACATCACAGCAGCCTCGGGGGGACCACGCGGCATGGTTCTCTGCATCGGAGACGTACGATTTATGCCAACAGACCCGCGCCGGTCCGTGGCACTGGCGACTGCACCTTGTCAGTGGGCCATGGCGACGGGGGTCGCTCCATTTGACCACCGCCGCCATGCTGTCACCGCTGACGGTCTGTCTTCCTCAGCACCCGCTCAAGAACCCTACAAGCTGGGATCCGAGTCAACCGTGCATCGACGCCCGCCCGCACCAATGCTCGCTGCATCTAAGCCCTTTTTTGACCTTTTGACAACGCCGAATTGTCTGACAGTGCATCCATGGTCTGGCGTTGACCTCCAGAGTCGGAGACATCGCCGTCGTCGCCATCGTCGGCCGCTGAGATCAGATGGGGAGCGGGAGGGAGCGGGCACGAACCCCGTCGACGTCGGCATGTACGGAGGGCGCGGCAACTATCCACCCTCAGGCCTCAGGCCTCAGGCCTCAGTGGCATCACCGTGCATCATGTCGCCGTGCCGCCCGATATCGATCGCGATCGCGAGGGAGACCCGCACGAGCGGAAGGTTTCCGCGAACCGCGAGCGAACGCCACCCTCCGCCCAAACGTGGTTAGCTCCGGCAGCACGCGCCCCACCGCGCCCCATCCCCAGAACGCGTGCGTGAGCCACCTACGCACAGTGGCACTAGCACAACTTAGTGCTTCATGTATCGCGTCCGCTGGAGCTGCTGGCGAGCTATCGAGCCTTCGAAGCGTCTTGGGCCGCGGGTTCGCGTTCGCGGGGGAGAAACGTGCAGAGAGGGAAGACAAGAAACACCGACACGTTCCCGAGCCCGCGACGCGCGACGACGACGAACAGACGCGAGAAGCCCCACGCGGCGGTCGGATGAGAAGGGCCCATGGCTTCGTTGGGAAGCGCGACTGCCGGAAATTTGCCAACCGAGAACGCGTCGCCGCTGAAGCCAGCGCAGCGCGGCGCGGTCCAGAATCCGGACTCCGGAGTGCTTCTCCTGCGCGCAGATAGTTGAGGAAGGACTTATGGCAGCATATTGATGGTCGTCGTCACACACGAAGCACACACCGCAGCTCCGGTCTCGGGCGGGGAGGCGTGATGGGCAGAATACGTCCGTCGTCGACCTCGTCGTCGGCGTCCGTCTTCGTCTTCGGAACGCGTATCCTGGCATCCGACTCATGACGGGCGACGGACTGTGGCATTCCGGAGAGGAAGATCTATTATGCCACTGATGAAGAAGGAAGGCGGGAAACGTAAGGAATAAGTTATCTGAGGCAAATGGGTCCGTGTGCTGCTATATGATACATGTTGCGGTGGGGGCATTGCGCTACGTACATTCATACACGCTCGCGAGAATTAGGGTGCGATCGATAGTCTACGAGGATGGACAGATGAATGACCCACGCCCGCGCCACGAATGCATGCGTGCATGGAACCCGAAGTAGGGTGGTAGTGGCCGCGCGCGCGGGGGCAGTGGGTCGGAGGGGGATGATGCGATGGGAACTGGGAAGGAAGTAGGCAGCGAGGCATTCGAGGAAAGCGAATAGAGGTATTACTATCGACAGGTGCGAGCTATTATGGTATCGCGGATGCAAATATGTGCAGGATCGACGTGTGCGTGTCAGGAAGAGGCGAACGAAGCGGATGTGCAAGAATCGGACGTGTACTGTGATGCGGATGAGACCAGACCGGCTATGCGAGGAAAACGACGTAAACGATAACATGATAGAAAAGCGAATAGAATGAAAGCGACTCGATGAGCGGAGGGTACGCACTAGAACGCGATCGAAAACGGAAACCCGAGTTGGCGACCGAGCTCGGGTACAGAACAGGGCGCCATGTTCCAAAGACGAAGAGAGGCGCAGAACCTAGGTGTGTGCGCGCGCTCTCGAAGCGACAGGAGATGTGGAAGGCCTAGCGGGGATGTGCGAGGCGTAGCGGGGAAGAGGAAGACGTAGGAGTCGCGCGGCGAATTGCTACCCACCGGTGCGCTTGCGCGTGATGCCCCACAGACCGAGCATACTTGCGCTGCTCCGCCTGGACTGCTGCTCAATGCGAGCGAGCTCCTTCTCCCACGCGCGCACCTCGGCGGTCTCGAGCCCCAGTTGCAGCCCGAGACCACTGTTCCTCGACCTGTCTTTTTTCTGCTGTTCGTCCTCCCTCTCCACGTCCCCAACTTCTCCTTCCCTCTTCCCATCCCCTTCGCGCGCGCGCGACTTCCCCCGGACCTTATCCACCGCGTTCAGCATGCTCTCACCCAGACCAGACTCCCTGAACTTCCCCTTCGACAAGGAGTGACTATGTGAGCTCGCCGCGCTCGAGCGAGAGTCATGGCTGGAGGTGGAAGGTTCGCAATATTCCGGGTCCGAGCGCCGCCCAGCTTCCGCGGCGGCGGCGAAAGTCAAGTTCGCTTTGTCGGAAGGTCCAGCAGAGGTGTGCGGTCTTCGCGGGGTCTTCCGGCGCGGCCTGCTACTCATCCCCGATGACGACTTGCGATGCTCGCCGCTTTCGCTCGACTGTGCAGGCGTCTGTGGCGGGGAAGGCAACCCGTGCGTACCAGATTTCCCATGAGCACCGTCCGCACTAGGACCGTCTTCGCCGCGTCTTCTCCATGGACTCTTTGACTTGCTTCGCTGCGCCAGCTCCTTCTGCTCCGCCCATTTCTCCATAGCAACCCTCCGGTCGGTTTCGTTTGTCGGAACAACCGTAATCTCTTTGGGCTCGAGTTCGAGGGTGTCCGCGCCTCCCGGACCCATGATGACGATTCTGGTCCGAAGGTAGAAACGCACCGTAGCAAACTCGCTGTGCATGGTCTCTCCAATTGCCCACCGCGATGTTCCCCGAGCCTCTGGCCACTGGAGCGTGACTGCCTTCATCCAGAGGCCTGAAGAGTCGCATGTGAAAGAGTTGACTTCAGTCGAGACAAGGGTAACAGTGAACGTTTTGGGAGGCATGTCGGAAGAGGATAGTGGCGGGACGCGAGGTGAGACGGACAGAGAGGACGAAGGAGATGGAGGGGGTCGACCAGGTGAAGGTGCACGAGGTATGGGAATGGGTGAAGAAGATCCATTAGAGCTCGATGGAGAGAGCAGAGGAGAGGTAGACGAATTGCTGATGTTGCTTGCCACTGAATCGAAGGTGGTCTGACTTGGACTCAAATGAGGCCCATATGGGGACTGCAGCTGAGACCCGGAAGCTAGGTAGCCTGAGGTGAACTGACCAGTAGTCGGGGTGCGGGCATCGTCGTCTGAATACGAGGATGAGGGAGTGGGGGCAGCGGGGGAGAAGACGGTCGTGGGGGAAGCAGAAGCCGCCATAGCGTGATTTATGCCGGCAGTGACCAAGGGTGTCGGAGTAGCAGGAGCGTGATGGAGTTCAATCCGTCGCTCAACCGATACTGTTGCGCTTCGGATGGTGACACCAGAATCCTGTGGCTGGAGGAAGAGGGTCGTATATATGATGTCAGAGGGTCCTACCGGAAGTGTAGGAGCAGAGAGATTGTAGCGGACAACCGGTGCGCGGGCCTTGCTTGTTTGACGGTGGAGTGCGTGGGGAGACAGGGACGGGGAAGCCGGGATTGAGGGCGGGAGGTCATAACGTACGAGGGCGAGATCGTAATAGCGGACGATGCGGGAGCCGACGCTTGGGAAGGGTACATGGTCGAGGACTTGCGAGCGAAATGAAGGACGCGGGTGAGAAGATTGGATTACGAGGAATGTGGCAGATGGCAGATGGGGGCGGCAAGCGAGACATAGAATGTGATGACTTACTCGCTTCTAAACGCCAGAAGACGCGGTAATCTTGGTAGTTTGCGGTGCTGAACCCGGGAATGCGTTTTGGGAGAGTGATCTTGAACGGGAACTCGAGCTCGCCTACGTCGGCGTAGTCTTTGTCTGGGGGCTTGACCCAGAGGACGTCGGTGTGGTCTACGACAAGAGTGGAGCGAAAGGAGCGGGTGCGGGTGAGGCGCGACTGGTAGCAGCGAACGGAGACGGAAAGGGACTTTGCAGGGATTGGCCGGCCGTCCTCGTCGAACCTTGTGCGGACCACTGTGGGGGGTGAGGGCGGGACGGGAGGAGGGGGGAGGAGGACATACCGCCTTCGACGCGGACGGGGGTGAGGCCGAGGTAGCCCTGGTGGGGAAAGAAGCGGCTCCCGGAGTTGCCCCGTGTGGTGGAGACGACGAGGTGGACCATGGGGAGGCGGGAGGAGGACGAGAAGAGGCCGGGGTCGATATAAGTAGGCGAACATTGGGTGATCCTACCAACATCCCATCGAAGCCAAAGAATAGAATTCCGAGGCTCCCTCTTCGTTTCCCCATTATTTAATTATTTCCCCGATCACTGCCCAATCCGGCAGGCTTCCATCCGACCCTTCTCGAGGCCAACTCGCCGCGCTACCGCAGACGCCCGTCCCGAGTCTCTCTCCATCACCCGCCACGACGCTTCAGCCCCGCCAGCCTCGGCCGCCCGCTCCGTCCGCCCGCCATGTCCCCCAAGTTCTATGTGCCCATCCTCATCGCGGGGATGATCATCACCGTCTGTGCTCGCTCTTCTCCTCCCCTCTCGTCGTGCTCACTCTCCCCAGGGCTCCAGCAACTCGCTATGGAGCAAGTGGCAGGTGCGTGTCGCGCATATAGTCACCCTATTCCGCCCTCTCACTCACCGCGGCGCAGGACATGCAATGTGTAGAGAACTGCGACGATCCCAACCCGGCCAAGCGTGTCCTGTACGAGCAGCCTGTGTGGCAGACCTTGCAGATGTTCCGTGCGTGTCCGCTATCTCGCGTGCACCCACGTCGCTAACCTCCAGTCACCCTCCGCGCCAGTCGGAGAGATGCTATGTATGTCCATGCCCTCGACTCCTCCATTCTTCTCTCGCCATCGCGCCTGAACACGTTTCTCTCCTCAGGCTTCCTTCCTGTCGTCTACTCCTGGGTACGCGCCAAGCAACAATCCCGGCCGCTTCGCCTTCCGTCCGATTCCGAAGAGGAACCTGCCACCGGTCCAAAGGTTGTAGTACCCCAGGCGCAACTTGATGGTTGGAAGGTCCTCCTTTTGTGGTTTCCTGCCGCTTGTGATCTTACCGCTACTACGGTCCGTCGCTTATATTTCTTCGTCACCTTCGCAAGGTGCACGTCCTGACTGTCCAATTTGCCTCTTTCGTCACAATGCGGCTATACAGTTGATGAATGTCGGCCTCATCTACACCCCGGTTTCGATCTATCAGATGACCCGGGGCGCTCTCGTCCTCTTCGTCGGTGTTCTATCCGTCATCTTCCTGCGCAGACGGCTTTGGCTTTACCAGTTGAGTTTCTCTCCGCCTCCCACCCATTCGACTTGATTCGGCACATTTTCATTCTCATCATACGCTCGTGTGGACGACACGCTCACTTTTGTTCCAAAGATGGATATCCCTTATCACCGTAATGGCAGGTGTATCCCTCGTCGGCCTTAGCGGCTCTATGATCAAGGACGCCGTGAAAGAACCTAGCGCAAATGGCTTCGATGACATCCCGACTCCCGAACCCGTTGAGGAGCCAGAAGTCACCAAAGTCCTAGTTGGCAAGTTCAACCTTACTATACCGTCCCCTTTGATATGATCTGACCCCGCTTCGCAGGCGTGTTCTTCATTCTGTTTGCTCAGATATTGTGCGTTCATCCTGTCCATTATCACATAACCCGTTCCTCATGACAGATCATACGCGCTTCGAACCATTCGTTCAAAATGAATCTTCCTCCGCGGTACGCGCTTGCCTGTGATGGTCGGCTGAACTCAGCACGGCCGCCCAGTTCGTTGTCGAAGGTTGGTATCTCCCTACCTCGTACCACCTGATGTACGCCTCTGACCATCTTTGATCACTACCCGCGCGGTATATTTAGAGAAGATCATGGGTCGCTACTCGGTCGCACCACTGGTCGCTGTCGGATATGAAGGTCTCTTCGGCACGCTCAGCATCATACTCGCGATGCCTCTTCTCGCGCGCTACGCGTCTGTTTCACCCTTTTTCGACCTACCTCGTGGGTGGCACCAGATGATCGACACGCCCTCGGTCCTGTACTCCGGCATTGTCATTGCGTTCTCAATCGCTCTGTTCAACTTTTTCGGCCTTAGTGTCACCCGTCATGTCAGTGCCACGGCTCGTAGCCTGACGGACACGTGCCGGACTCTCAGCATCTGGCTGGTCAGTTTGGGCCTTGGCTGGGAAGTGCTCATGTGGCCCATCTCACTATTGCAAGTCGCCGGTTTCGGACTGCTTGTGTGAGTTTCTAACGTACTCGTGATGACCTTGCTCGGGATGCTTACTGATAGCGATGGGCGCTGTTGCACAGATACGGCACGGTGAGTTTACACTCGCGCCCAACACCTTGTCGGACCCACAGGCCGCTGACATTCTCCCACAGTTCCTCTTTAACCACCTTGTTACTCCCCCGCGCTTCCTTCGTCCCACGTCCGAACGGGCCGCCACGGCGCCGACAGAAGATGAAGGCGAGACGCAGGCCCTGCTTGCCGAGGAGGCGCTTGAGGACACTGCCGCTCTTCCTTCGGAGTTGGGCCGTAGCGGCTTCGATGTCGTACCTCCGGAGGAACATGCGACTCACGCGCATGGACTCGGGACACAGGCCGCTGAGAGCCAGGCCAGGGCTTGAGTTTGATGGGTCTCACATCGCCATTACTATTGCTGGATAGACAGACACACCCGGCTGGGAACAATGGCGGGTGCGTCGTGGCCCGTCCAGACTCCAGGCTGTACATATCAGTCTTCTTCGTTGACTTCCGTGGGACGTCGCTCGTGCTCATACGTACTGTACAGTATATTTTCTCGCCGTGCCGTGATCCCACCGCCCGGAGATACATCTATGGGTTATAGAAATCATCATCTTATGTCCGGTGCAGGACAACGTGCCCGCGCTCCCCGACGAGCACTCAAGTGATGATCCGACCTCATTTCGCTACGGTCGCCTGGGCTTCTCGCGCGACACACCCACCTCGGTGATTACATACGGGTGCTGATTGGAACATTCCTCCGCTCGAATTTGAGGCTGACGCGAGGCGCAACAAGGTTATTGGTCGGCCCCATCAAATCTCGACTTCCATCGCGGGCGACGAGGGTGATGGGCGGCGCGTGGCCCATCTTGCCACGAATCTGAACTAGTCAGATCTCTCTGATTACCGGCGGCACCTAGCCGACAGGGAGCCAAGTGAGGCCAAGTCTCTGCGTCGACGGAGCTCTGGAATCTGGATGGATCGTTTACGCCATGTTGATGTACCACCGACGTCGGCGGCGCACACATGGAAACGCTGGAAAACCAGGATTGGATCCGATCGGTGAGTTCATCTCGCTCATGCGCTCTTCACTCGAACGATCATCCTGCGATGTGATTCGGAGGCATGACAGCGCGCTTACGCGCACGAACAGATGACCGTGATGCATCCTGTGCTTGTGCACGGTCCATGCAATCCGCGAGGAGGTGAAACAAAGACATGGAATGTTGGGGCACACTTGGACGTCGATGGACCGTGAATCGCTTCCGATACGCGCGTTCTGAGAATGACCTCCTAGACCTGGTCTTCAGCGGAGTCGCCTCGTCCAAGTCGGTTGCAATGGGCCATTCGACGCGCATGGTGCAGTGATGACCGATGCGGTACCCAGTGCTCACTAACATCTGCATAAGTAGCGCGAGAACGTGTTGTAGAACTTGATTGATATCAAGGCCCCGCCGACGCTCACATCACAATCCCTTCCAGCAGTGGACCCGAGCCCATGATAATACCACGCGAAACACGAGTAAGTGCTTACATTGACTTCTGCAAACCGGCTCCGTGCATGTAGGCTGCTGCCGGATCGCCCGACGGGGACGATCCTTGTCAGCTGATCTCGAGGAAAGTCGGTACAGGCATCCGCACTACCCACGCGCGGCTGCATATGGCCGCCATGGCGCCCTAATAACGACACGCGTTCCATATCGCACCACTCTTTTTTGCAGGCCATGTGCATTTCACCTTCACAGGTTTGCCGGTGTCGTGTCGAGGTCCGAAGAAGGCTTTCCAACGACCGAAGTGCACGGCTCCCGCCCCTCACCCCCATCTTCAACTCCATGCAATGCCCCCCGACTACGTACACGATCGTGGGCGCGTGAGTGCCACCTGACGATACTGTACACCACGCGATGGAAGCCTGTCTGGTGCACGTGGTGGCAAGGGCTCGTGCCGTCATCCGCGCACACAGAGCGATGTTTCTACACGACCCTTGAGCCGCGCGTTTCCGATGGATCTTCCCAGCAAGTACTACTTACTACGAGTACTTGGTGCCATGCGTACACATGCATGGATGCAACTAGCTGAGCGGCGCTGAGATCGCGTGGTTGGGGACTTCAAGTTGTCAACTTGCAAGTTACTTATCTGCACTAGCATACGCTCATCGCAGCATATGAAAATAAGAACAAAGCCAGTTACTTCAACTGTCGCCTAGCCATGTGTGATCGATGTACCCTTACTCCTTGTACGAGTATGGGAGGAAATGGGCGCCAATTCCTGGCATCCAAATGGTTGAGTGCATGTGTGTGACTCCCCTCAATCATGCAACTTGTGCACACTAGCAAGTGGTCGATAGGAAGCTAATCTTGATTGTGTCACTGGTGTGTGCCATATTAGCCCAATGAAAAGTTAGAAAAAGTTGCCCTGGGCGATGATCGAACTAGCGACCACCACCAACCGATCCTGAGTTTGCTGGCCTCCCGAAGGGCCGCGCCTTTACAGTCGGGGCCGTAACCACTCAGCCACAGGGTTTACATTTGCGCAAAGTGCTTTAAAACCATATCGTATCAAAAAAAGTCACTCGTTACGCCAACCTGATGACAAACCAAGTACTGTCTACATACAAACATGTTGCTCTATGTTCACTGACAGCTCACAGCTCACGACGCTGTCGGCGCGCCATGGTAAGTTTGCAGGATCCTGGGAGCCATCAGCCCCGTCCCCTTGTGATCATTACAAGCCATTACAGTGTCCCTATAACAAGTAGATATCTGTATCTATCGTTCGCATCTAGTCTACCTTGAGCTTCGATGGTGGCGCAACAAACGTTGCCTGCGGGCACCGGCAACAGTAAGCGTCGAAGGTCCGAAGTGACAGCGGTGACTGGAAGGACTTACGGTGATGAATTTGAGGACCTCGTCGATGAGGAGCACAGGCGCGCTAATGTACAGTACAGCTTGCCACTCTGTCCAGTTCAGAGGGGTGATGGCGAACAGCGACTGGGGGCAGGAACACGTTATGTGAGTTGACGGACATGCGTAGGATACGGGGTACTCACGGTAAAGAAGGGAATATACAAGATCGCGACGTGCAGCGCCATGCTGAGTGCGATCGCGCCTACAAGGAAGGGGTTCTTCCACACTGGCAGTCTCAGCAAACTCTCGTTCTCGGAGAGCGAGTTCATCGCGTTGAACATCTCAACGGTGACGAGAATAGACAGCGACATCGTCGTCGCCGTCCGCGACATCTCGTTCGTGAACATCTCGCACCCGATCTCGGGGAAGAGGGCAGAACATTGGTGGAAGTGTGTCTGCGAGGATCATTAGTCAGATGTCAAATATGCGGATGAAACGAGGGTACGTACGAGCTGGTGGAACGAGATCTGGGGACCTCCAGAGTAGGAGATGAACCACCAGGCGTATCCAGCGACGGTGGCAACACCAACGTACGTTCCGATGACCATGTACCGGAAGAAGAGCCACTTGCCAACGATGGGTTCGCGGCTGTCTCGGGGTGGTACACGCATGATGCTGTGGTCCGGTGGGTTGAAGCCGAGGGCAGTCGCAGGAAGACTGTCCGTCACAAGGTTCACCCAGAGCAGCTGCACGGGGATAAGCGCCTCGGGCATGCCGAGCAAGACCGTCAGGAAGATGCTGACGACCTCTCCGATGTTTGATGAGACTGGCGGGAGACAGTTAGCAAAGATGCACAACGAATGATGATCCCAGAACGTACTCAGATAGCGGATGAACTGCTTCGTGTTGTTGTAGATGAGGCGTCCCTCCTCAACGGCCTGCTCGATAGTCGCGAAGTTCGAGTCGGTGAGGACCATGTCCGCCGCAAGCTTCGCGACATCGGTACCACTTCCCATGGCGACACCGATATCCGCCTTCTTGAGAGCGGGGGCATCGTTTACACCATCTCCAGTCTGACACAGGGAGTCAGCCGCCCGCTCCGCCTATTCGAAAGCAATGGCACTCACCATCGCAACGACGAGACCTTGGCTCTGAAGGAGGTCGACGAGCTGGCTCTTGTGTGTGGGCTCCGTGCGGCTGAAGAGGCTCGCGCGCATGACAGCCTTGAGCTTTTCCTCGGGGCTGAGCTGGTCCAGCTCGCGTCCAGTGTAGCTCTTGCCAGTGAGGTCTTCACGTTCACCAAAGATACCAATCTGCCTGCAAATCGTCTCTGCGGTGCCCTTGTTGTCACCGGTGATGCAGATGACGCGAATACCCGCGGCCTGGCACTTCGCAACAGCTTCACGCACTTCGGGGCGGGGAGGGTCCAGCATGCCGACGAGGGAGACGAATGTGAGGTCCTTCTCGAAGCGTGTGTACTCTGCTGTCGTCTCGGCCTTGTATTGTGAGAGATCAAGGGACCTGTTGTCGGCGTAGGCGAGTGCGAGAGTGCGGAGACCTTGGCTGCCATAGGCGATGGTGCTACGAAGGAGGGCGTCACGGAGCTGTGGGACAAGAGGAATGGCCCGTCCGTTTACGAGAACAGATGTGCAGCGCTCGAGAATGGACTCGGGAGCGCCCTTCGCGTACAGGACGCCAGTGCCGTTCTTCTGTGCGAGAACCGACATCATCTTGCGGTCACGAGAGAACTCGAAAGTCAAGAGACGGGGGATTGTGCGCTCGTAATACTCGTTGACAGCATTTGCGCGAACAGCGGGAGCGAGGTATGGCAGGTTCTTGGTCAACTCGGGGTCTGGGCAGGGTAGCTTCTCGGCCAGGACCTTCAGTGCTGCCTCGGTGGGTTCGCCCAGGTTCGTGTACGAGTTCTTGTCCTGTACAACGTACTCAACAATGTGCTCGAGTCGTATAACAGACCACTTACAGCATGGTAGATGATCTTCGAGTCGTTGCAAATAGCACTAATCTCGGCTAGGCGGAGAAGAGGCTCTGAGCGGATTTCAGCAGATGACTTGCCGTCAGCAGGCGTAACCGACCCTTCAGGCGCAAAGGTGGTGCCCTCGACAAGGAACTCCCGAGGAGTACCAGAGATGTCGACAACCGTGAACTAAGGCGCGACATGTCAATACCACGCTTACGGATCAAACGATTAGTCACGAACCTTAGAGACGCTCATCTGGTTAGTCGTCAAAGTACCAGTCTTGTCAGAACAGATAACGTTCGTGCAGCCAAGGGTCTCGACACTAGGGAGGTTGCGAACAATCGCGTTCTTCTGGGCCATCTTCTTTGTCCCGAGCGCAAGACACGCAGTGATGACGGCGGCGAGACCTTCGGGTATAGCGGCGACCGCAAGGGCCACGGCAATCTTGAAGTAGTAGACAGCACCCTTCAGGACGCCGTGGTGCGCGGGATCCCAGAAATGACGAATGTTGACAATCCAGACGAGGACGCAAATGACGGTGATGACCTTGGCGAGCATCTCTCCAAAGTCGTCGAGCTTGCGCTTCAAGGGAGTCTTCTCGCTAATTTGCGAAGAGATAGACTTGTGAATGTCGCCAATCGCAGTCTTCTCCCCGGTAAATACAACCACAGCTACGCCCTTGCCATTTACAACAGTGGTGCCCTGAAATACAGCGCCCACATAAGCGAATCGGACAGCAATCCGAGCGTATTGTGCGATACTCACGGAGAAGAGCATATTCGTCATGTCCTGCTTGACAGCCAAGTGGTCCGCGACCGGCTCAAGGGTCTTGCTAACACTGACACTCTCACCAGTAAGGATAGCCTGGTCGATACGGAGGCTCGTAGAGGCAATGGAGAGTAGCCTGCAGTCCGCGGGGATCTTGTCGCCAACCGCGACAGACACAATGTCGCCAGGTACGAGCTCGGACGCATGGATGCGCGCCCATGCACCGTCCCGGAGCACGTTGGCCTCGTCGGGCGAATATTCCTTCAAGGCCTGTGGGACGGTTAGGCGCGATATGCAAGTATACCAGCGGGAAAATAACTGACGTCAATCGCCTTCTCCGCGTTGGTCTCCTGTATGACACCGACAGTCGCATTGGCGACGAGAATGAGCAGAATAACGAGAGGCTCTACGAACGCGCTCCACCAGCTTGACCCGTCACTAGTGTCCTCAAACAACGCCAACACGAACGAAACCACCGCAGACGCAAGGAGGATGAGCACGAGCTGGTCCTTGAACTGCTCAAGGATGAGCTCCCATAGTGGTGTTGGGGGGTCTTCGGGTAGCTCTGCATGTGCGCGAGCGTAAGTAGTCGACCAAAGCACGCAATGCGGGCCACGCACCGTTCTTCCCGTAAAGTTCTGCGTGCTTAGCAGCAGCCTCCGACGTCAGACCGCGGGTCGCGTCGACGGCGTAGTACTGCAGCACTTCCTCGCCGGTCCGTGTCCAGGGGGCGTCCATGTCGCCAGACCGAAAGCTCTATGTGCAAGAGAGCAGAAGGTGGAGGAAGTAGAATATGTGCCGGAGGAGAAACAGAGTAGTGGGCGCGGCCTGGAACTTTTGGAGAGAAGGTCCCTTGACGGAGGCGCTGGTATATGAGCAGACGCCCGCGCTTAGCTGACGTGGCGCATTCCCGGACGGAGCGAGCTCCGGGTTCACAGCATCTCACCTCGGTGGGGAAACCACCGCTTTCCAGCATGTTCTAATCCTTCGCATGAGAGACCGTCTCGACAGTTTGCTCTCCACGCACCCGTGTTTGACAGTGCCTGAGTAACGTTTCGTGCGACTCGCGGTACAGATGGGTCGCCCGTGGGCATGGGCACAGGAACAGCATGGATCAACCTGTTGGACGCAACGAAAGCCCCACGTCCGTGTGTAAAACTTTGTTTGCGCTAAGGAACCTCCGTGGCCTCGTGACGCATTCGGTCTCCCACAAACCACCAAAATTTACCGCAGAGGACTTTTTCGGACGTGGGACGAGTACCGAGCCAGTGAACGACCAATACACTCGCATCCATTCTGCCCACGGTCAACATTACTGACATTTATACACACAGCGAGACAACGTAGAACGTGAATCTATACATGACATAGACGTGAGAGGGGAGAACAATACAGAATACAGCGCACTGATAGAGAGAGGGCCGCCTGGAAGCGGAACCTGGCGTGCGACAACCTTGCGGTAGATGTGTCCTGACAGCCAAGTGCAGAATCATCATCAAGAATAGCTGCAGAGGCAAAGAGCAACGATGTAAAAGAGCGAATGTCCGTGGAGGTGGGCGAAAAGACAGACGATTATAGGTCTAGAGGGACTTGCACCGCACCACTGGATCAGTCACCGATCAGCGTGGAATCCCGCCACTCAGTGAGTGTGAACTTACGTGCGAGATAGAGTGGAGTAGTGTACATGACCGAGACGGTAATGAATACGATCAGTTGGTAGCGGGTGCACCGGGTTCATCTCCCGTGGCGGGCGTTGGCGATACGCCGGGGCGCAGTAATGGCTTGTCCCCTGTCGATTCGGGTGAGGAGGGGAGGACGTCGTAGGAGGATGGCGCAGCTGAGGAAGCGAACGATGGGGGATGTTCCAGCGCTGGTCGTTCCACGGCGGGGTCATTTGAGGATGAGTCGGAAACTTCAGGCTCACCCGCTAAGACGACAGGTGGAGGTATTTGAGCAGCCGCAACTTCCTCGACAGTTGAAGCGGAAGCCGGTCCGGCCACCGTCGCCTCAGTCTCTGCCAATGGATCTGACGGCTCACGCTCCGGGCTAGGACTAGCGACAGCACTGGCGGTCGATGTAGCACTGAGTACCGCAGCGCTGATGGCCCCATACTGTGACGTTGGGGTAGATCGTCCACTACGTCGACCGCGGTGCGAACCGCCACCAACTGGGTCCGACGGCGGAGTGAGGTGACCCGAGGGGCTCGTAGAGGAGGTGCGTGCATGGCTAGACGTTGATGTTCGAGAGCGGGAGATGGAATCACCATCGCCTACAGGCTGCAGTTGCGGCGTGGGCTCGCTGGATGTAATCTGGGTCACTGTGGATGGAGCACCAGTTTGAGACTGTCCCGGTCGGTCTTCAGAGGGCCTATCCTGGGTATCTGAGGCATCACTGGCCGCAGACGCCGCCGCAGCTTCTGCCTCCTCCTTCTGCCTCTTCTCCTCCTCCTCCTTCTGTCGCCGTTGTTGGGCTTCATGCTCGAGTAGCGAAAGCCGCATGGCCTCCATAACCATGAGCTATATATGGCCTCAGTCAGGGTGTTTGTTACCTTGCCACTACAAGGACGTACCTCCTCCAGATCCTGGCCACCCAAACCGACTGACCCGAGGAACTGATTGATGTCCTGGTTCTGTTGTCTTCTCCGTCGCCGACTTCCTCGGTCACCGCTGCCCTCCGCGCCATCGAGACCGCCCTCCTCCGCGGGAATCGCGTGCACACGACCACTCGTAACCCCAACAGGAATGAGCCGGTCGCCAACTTGACGCATAATGATGCGTCTGTTTGCGCGCCGAGCAACAGCAGCGCGTACCGCCGCCAGTTTGGCTTCCCAATCGGGGTGAATGTGGTCTTCGACCATGTGAGCTCTTGGCGAAGTAAACCACAACGCGTACAAACTCACCGACAGTGACCACTTCAGGATCGTTGTGTCCAAAGCTCTTTCTCCGGCGCTTCATTGAAGGGTTAGCGGCAGCGTCTGATGTTGCCTTCGGTGAGTCAGGCCATGATGGCGGCGTCTGCGATTACGAAGCCAACACGTCCCCAATCAGTTGGGACGGGGTCAAGGTCGAAGTGCGATGGTAGACGTACCGCCCCCTCGCTCCCAAGCCCAGCCCGCCACGGTGGAGGCGTGTAGACAACACCAAAGTTCTCCTGGACGCAATATGGACAAGCTGCGGGCTCTGAGACAACATGCGTGGTCGTTGGTTCGACTCTCTTGATCTGTACGAAGCACTCCGTGCATATAGCTTGGTCACAACATCGTGAACGGTTGATGTTGGGTGGATAATACTACGCGCCCGTGTACTTGCATGAACAGGGCAAAACACATGAACATCGAGACATCGAGACGTACCAGAAAGCATATTGGACACTCTACAGCCCCGCGGTATATCGCAGCCTCAGGGTGGCGAACAGGCTCTTTCGCGGCACTGGGCCGTTTGGCATGACCCTTGGCGGAAACAGAACTGACTGAGTCGGCGCGAGAGGACTCGCCGCCTTCCGGTTCTGGAGGGTCCTTGCGCGCAGCGAGAATCTGGTCGTCATCCCAACTCTCGTCGTAGTCCTCCAGCGGGCGATAGAACGGGGCGAGCTTGCGGTCGATTATGAGCTGCGTCACTATCGTCTGATTCCAGTCTCGTGGTCCGGTGTAGATGCCCTGTGGAGTAAGATATCCGAAGTCGACCGTCTCTTCATGGTGCCCACGGCCGGAGGAGGCACTGTTGCCCATCGTGAGAGGAGAGAGGCGTGCCGAGGCGAGCTGTAGTCGTTGAAGAGGACAAGAGACGGTGCCAGGACAGAAAGACACCGCCAGGTGCAGGCTGCCGTCACAAACCGGTGACGCCGTCGCCGCCGACGCGGGGGCATCTCGGCCAACCCCGTCGAACGTCTGTGACACCCCGCCTTTAGCCTTTTCTCTTCCCAACATCCCTGGTATTCGCCTCCAAGCGTATGGGCGGTAGCGCAGATACCCAGTGAATAATGCGCCGTCATTACCGAGCCGTGAAAACTGCGACTCATGGCTAGGGTTTTGTTTCGAAGACTTAAAGTCACTCTCCGTGACCGAGTAAGCCTGATTGGTGTGACTCGGTCGGTTACTCAGCTCGCCAAGAAGCCCGGCCGACCAACGTCCCGTTCTACAATCCCCAAACTTTCAAATTCTAGCGCGTCCTTCATGTTGACAACGAATCCCAATGAGTCCTGTATCTTCCGCGCCTCATCGCTCAGAGTTGCATAAGCTTCAGCACCCCAGGTCTCGAGCTTGGACCCACTAGTTGCCCCGAACGCCAACGGACATTCGGACTTCGCTGGCATGGTTAGTCATTAGACTCACCAAACATGCAGCCACTACTCATCTGTGTCGACGAGTTTCCGCCGCAGGCAGATCCGGTGCTTGGATGCGCCGGCGCGTCTGCGTTGGCTTGCAGTACTGTGGACTCTGCTCATCCCGAGCCCGGCGGCGGCGCGGTCTCCTTCGCGGCTTCATCATGTTTCGTGCGTTCACTAAGTATGTACCACTAACGTCACTTCACGGCGATCCTCTCGCCGTAGTGGGAAACAAACACGTATGGATTCTCGTTCAGCCAGCTGCTTTGCTATCGAACGTTGTATCATCTCGATTCCGAGTCATGGACTACATTTCCCGACAGACGATCCAAGCAGCTCAGGTATACTCGTACCTACATTGGGCAGGGTTATATGGACACCCCAGCAACATCCCCGAAGATCTCAAGACTCAATGTGCATTAATGGTCCTCCAGCATGACCGGATCTTGCGTCTTTACGTGACATAGGAAGCGAGAGCGGCCCCGCCCCCCGCCCTCCTGCCCGACCAATCGCCCCCCTCCGCTCTTTCTAACGAAGGCGTTCCGGTGCCGCACATGGACATCGTGTTCAACGGCAAGCAGCCCGCTGTATGTGATGCGGTCCGGACATCGCCTCGACCCTTCCCCGCACAACCGTAAGCGAATATCCGATGTCCAGACCCTGCACGAGCGATCGGCCTATATAACAAACCTCGTCCCACCCCACTTGTCATTCCCGCCCCATCCGACCTCGGAGCGTCGACATCGTCACCCACTCATTCGTCTACGTCTGCGTCCTCGTCTTCCTCGTCCCTTGCCGCACCTCGTCGCTCTTTACTTGCTCTCCCTCGCTCTCCTGCTCTCGCCGCACTCTCCCACTCGCACTCGCACACACTCTCTACAACCTAGAACTTCTCGCCACCAAAATGTCCAACTACGGCCGCTCTCTGCTCCTTGCGATCTTCAACTTCCTTGCTTTGTGCAGCACTCTCGCGCTCGCCGCCCCCATCCAAGGGTCGTACGACCTCGCTGTGCGCCAGCCGAAAGACACTATCGTCATGGACAAGCGGTACGATGATGCTCGCTTCACGTACTATGACGCCGGTGAGAACGCATGCGGCGGGTGGGATTCCAACACGGACTATGTGAGTTCAGCGTTGTCAGCCGCTAGCAGTGTCGTACTCACAAGTCGTAACTATGACAGGTGATCGCGCTCAGCCCCGAGGTAAAGGGCATACGTTACATACGACCTGGACAAGGCTGACGGGTGTGGTAGCTGTACGAAAACGGGAAACACTGCTGGAAGAGCGTCACTGTCCAGTACAACGGCAAGCAGGTCCAGGCCAAGGTTACCGACGAGGTAGGTGTCCGGCTGTCATCCTGTCCTCGGGTAAGAAGGTACTGAGTGACTCGTAGTGCCCGGGTTGCACTGGTGCTCAAGCTGACCTCTCTCGTCCGCTGTTCGCGAACCTGGAGAATCTGGACAGGGGTGTCATCTACGGCCAGTGGTGGTTCAACTGATTGCCACCCACCCGCCTTCAGTCTGGGTGTCATCCAATTCGCGTTTGCACCCCTTGGTCTATTTATCAGCCTTGGTTTCCGCTGCCCACTCGCTAGTGGCCGTCGTTCGTTATTTGCTAGAATCCCTGTAGAGCCTTACTCACTGGACAGCTCTGTCTGGACACGAGGTGGCTCGCGATTCGTCTACCTTACCGCATGTGTTATTGCTCACAACGCTGTATCATGGTACGGCTGTAATCCTCACCGCTATGATACGTAGTGTATAATGATGTGCAGTACAATCGATTATTTGCTGTCGATCGTGTCTGCCGGCGGCTGAAGCGTGTCAGGAGACAGCAACGAAAGATGACATTGAGGGATGCATACATTCCTGTGACTGCTAAGTATGGTACAGATGACGTGCTGGCGGACGGGCAGCGAAAAACCTATTTTCGTGAGCCGTCTGCCCACACGGGCTTCTGGGAATCTGGGTCGTTCAACTGTCGCAATAGCCGATCAGCTGCTGCGCATGCCGAGTCTCGGATACAGGGAGAGGATTATAAGGATGGGACAGACACGCACCTGCGCAGTCTCCTGCTGTTTTGTCGCATTCTCCCTCGCCAGCCTCGCTGCACGGTTCGCATCCACCTTTCTGCGCAGATCTGGTGACATGGCCTGCACGACGGAAGTGGATCGGTCAGTCAATCAATCGAAGGCGTCCACCGCTGATGACCGGTTGCCCGCCGAGTTGAAAGCCGCCGTAGATGAGCCTCACTTGGTTCGCATGGCTCTCTTCTGGCAGTCACGGTGTACACAGCAACGGTGCGTGGGAGACCGAGAAGGTTGCATGGGAAGACTTACAGCGTAGGTCTGTTCTGGTGTTGGCACCGTTGCTGAAGACGTGTCGCGCAGAGAGAGTGCGCGTGAGGAATCCTGCACACTCAGACATGGCAGGGCTGGCTCACCTTTCATGATGAAGTATCCGACCGCCATGACTATTCAGCAATGGAAAAGGAGAGGCAGGGGCAGTCAAACATAGACACAGAAGTTAGACGAAGGTACGTACTGCCTACGCTAGCCAGCGTGAGACGGACCCAGGGAAATTTCTGAGACATAGCCAGCAGGTCCGAGAGTCAGAACGTAGAGCAGACGAGAACTGGACGAGAAGCCAACGGTGGAACTTGGAAGTCGAGCACAAGTGACGTAGGCGCGCTAACGCGTCACGATGCGCGGTCACGTTCTCGAGAGATTGGCGGCCAGGCACGGCCGGGGACATGCCAAGATCGTCGTCCCCATCACCCATTTGTGTTCTCTCCGTCCTCAAAAGTATCCTATCCCTGATCGTTTCTAAGTCCCCTTCTTTCCCCTATACCACCAGCACAAGAGCCTCAGGCCGCCGCCTGTCCCACCAGTCTTTACGCTGCTATGTTCGCCCGTCCTTTCCGTGCTACGCTCGTTTACCTGGCCCTGGCCTCCGCTCTTGTCTCCGCCAACGGCTCCCATGAGCACAGCGTCGGCCACCGTCACCACGCAATCAATATCACCTCGCTCAACATTACTTCCCGCGACGTTCACCTTCAGAAGCGTTTCGACAATGCCCGCTATACTTTCTTCGCACCGGGTATCAACGCCTGCGGTTCGTTTGACCACGAATACGACTCTGTACGTACTTTCAGCAAGCCCGCAGTTCGACGGATGCTGACATTGACTCCAGATTGTCGCCCTGAACATTCACGTAAGTGACATGATGCAGATCTGTAAATTCAGTAATGCTGAAACCCACTGATTTAGCAATGGGAGGGCGGCTCGAACTGCTACAAGGAGATCACTGTGTCATACGAAGGCAGGTCCGCTAAGGCGCGAATTACCGACCAGGTATGTCTCCACTGCTGTATGCATCACCGCCCCCCCTGAGCAGTCACTCGCAGTGCCCGACCTGCCCATGGGGTGCTCTCGACCTCTCCCCTAGTCTCTTCCTCAAGCTCGTCCCCGGTGGCTTTGACCAGGGTGTGGCATACGGCAGCTGGCATTTTGGCGGCGATGGCGGGCACGAGGAGGAACCAAAGCCCAAGCCCTCGCCTAAACCGAAGCCGAAGCCTGACCCTACCCCAGAGTGGAAGGAGGAGACGACGACCACGACGAAGAAGAAGAAGACTACCACTACCACCGAGGAAAAGCCGACGTCGACATCCTCCAAGTCCAAGTCCAAGTCCAAGACTAGTACGACTACCAGCAAGGAGAAGACCACCTCGTCGTCTTCGACCTCCTCCTCCTCGACCTCCTCCACGTCTACGGCTCCCACGGCGACGGTCACTTCGTTCCACAAGGGCAACATTAACTCGTTCAACCTCGCCCTCGTTCAGCTTGTCGAACTGAGCCAGGCCAACATGGCTGCTCGTGACGAAGCTTGAAGAAGCATGATAGTACATTTTGCGGCTACATGGGCTTGCCTGTGTTTTGCCGTCTATATCATAATATGTACGTGGGTATGTTTGTGTGACATGATATACGGCGAATCTGTTGTCTTCAACCTGCCGGGTCGAGTTACCCCTCCTTTCTCGGTGTATTCAGATTGCGGCAGTCAATACACGTCGCTGGCAATGTAGTAGGAGCTTGCCAGCCGGCTACTCGATGAGGTTTGCAAGCCACGGTATGTGCAATGTGGTTACTCCAATCCAAGATTAGTACGCTTCCCCTGCCGCGTACCTTGTTCAACGATCGATGGTGCTGGGAGCCGGCGGAAGCATGGAATTCAAATCGAAGTACATGGTGCTGGAACTGTGAACGGCCGGTTGATCTCTAGCTGAACACACTTTCATACTGATCGATCACTCGTGAATCCACTGACATGGGCGTTGTACCAGCGCATCACTGAGCATTCAATATTCAATGTTCAACATGCGTCCCTGGGCTGTGCCGTTATACTTCAGGACTAGTTTGACAGGCGTGCGCAGGGCGTGCGAAGCGAAGCAATGCAGACGCCGCCGACCATTTGACGCGTACGGTCTCATACGGTCTGCATCCAGGCACCAACGGCTTATAATAAGAATATGAGCATCCCTAGCGACGACGTTCAAGTTGTCATATTAGCCCTCTTGTTCTCGTGTTGTCCCTACCATTGCTGATGATCCCTTCCCCCTCACCCTGACAAGAGCCCCAGGCCTTGGCTAGCCTCTTCCTGTCCTTACACAGTCTCAGAGTCATGTTCGCCTTCGCCACTCCTTTTCGTGCTACGCTCATTCTCTTCGCGCTGGCCTCAACTCTTGTTTCCGCCAACCCCAGCTCTCACGAGCACAACAAGCTCGAAGTAGGGCGTCGCCATCACGCCCTGAACCTCGTCGAACGCGACGCGCACCTCGAGAAGCGCTTCGACAACGCCCGCTTCACGCTCTTCGATGCCGGAGTCAACGCGTGCGGAGGTTTCGACCAACCGAACGACTTCGTACGTGCCTGCATAACCACATACGATGCGACGCAAGCCGCTCATTCGTGAACCTCCTGCAAGATCGTCGCCCTCAACACCCATGTTCGTGATTAGTCACTGTGGCTGTCGATGACGGTCAAACTGAGCCTTACCGCAGCAATGGGATGGAGGCAAGCATTGCTTCGAGGACATCACCATCTCGTACAATGGAAAGACGCAAAAGGCCAAGATCACGGACATGGTGCGTCTTCACTGCCACCGCCGATACCCAAACCCAAAAGCCTTACCCGGTCCTCGGCTTGGCCTTGGCGTCCCCGATGACGATAGTGCGTGGAATGTCCGTATGGCGCGATAGACTTTTCGCGCGGTCTCTTCATCCACATGGTTCCCGGCGGCGTGGACCAAGGCGTCGCGTACGGCTCCTGGCATTACGGCGTGGAGGAGGAGGAAGAGCCCAAGCCAGCCCCGCCCCCGAAGCCCAAGACGACGACATCGACCAAGCACAGACCCTCAGCCACGACCACGAAGGAGAAGCCCACCACGACGTCGTCGAAGGCGAGCTCCAAGACATCTACAAAGCCGAGCACGAAGATTTCTACTAGTACGACCAGCTCGTCCACCACTTCCGCCCCCACCGCGACCGTCACCTCGTTCGCACCCGGCAACCTGAACGAGTTTAACGTCGCTTTTCTTCAGCTCGTCGGCCTCGCGATGGCGACGTCCACCGATGCGTAGACGTCATGGGAGTGTCCATTCCGCGCGGCATGTCACACAGTGTATGAACGCTACGCACGTCTGCTTCGATATGTGCCTCATGTACGTTCAGGCTGTTCGTAGCTGTATCAGTATCCACGCTGTGCAGCCAGGTGCGTGTTATCCCGGGTTTCGCGGATTCCATACACAAGGCATCCGCCCAATAAGGCTCGTGTCCACCCAGGTCTATGTAACCACTACTCCATCCGCGTTGATCGCGCTTCCTTCGACATGTCCCTGAGAATCACGGCGACAGAATTCAGCCAGATCGCAGGTCAGCGAGATGTGCGTCTGCGCGTGCGACAATGGGCGGATGTTTCCAAGGCTGGTTTCGCTATCATTTGTCAGTCGCATGGCTGGTATGGAGCCTGCCTGAGCGTCAGCACAGTGGTCCACAGGTGCAGATGTCTGCTCCGATAATATACGATCGTGCCCTAGGTTGGTGACATCTAGATAGATCGCTACAGTCAAAGCTCCTGGTAGCTATAGACAGTCGGCCGCAGGAGAAAAGCATGCCTGTCACACGTACTGCCAGTAGACCCTGCTCTCTAGACTACGTCCGGCGGACTCGCTCTTCTCCCTCGTCTTCTACAGCGGCTGAGCGCCAGGCTCAGTTAGCAAAACCGAACATCATCTCTAGCAGCGCTAGCGTAGCCAGACAGCGCGAAGAGTACAAACAGAAAGTAACGTGTATGTGTGCGAGATGAACCTCAGCGTCAATATCGCAGCGAGGCTGGCCACCTGGGAAACATATCAGAAGTAGGTGATGATGAGCTCCATGCATAGCAGGTAGAAGGTGAGTTGTGGTCACCTGATCGGTATATGCAGGCTGAGCTGGTTTGTCGGGGTGGTATAGTTCGAACCGGGTTGGTATAAGTGTTGGATCTTGTCGCAAGGCCTTCTTTGGGAGTCTTTCTTGTCTGTTCATGGAAACGCCGACGACTTGATATATGGCGTAAGCATGATCTGTGCTCACGAACAGTACCAAAATGATCCTGGCAGTCCCAAGGGGTCCCAATTTCACGAGACTTAGGCCGTATCCAGTTCAGGCTCGTATGTGTGCGTTTCCTCTTACACTCCCCATCCGGCCTCGTGCCATCCTCGATGGAAGTATCCGCTTTACGCTTGACTCCTGCCACTGGTGCCTGACAAACGAGGTGTGTGGTGACTGCAGATATTGCAGCGGAGCGCGGCCAACTCGACGGCTCCCGGTGAACATTCGTGAGTTCATTGTCGCTAGAGGTGTCTGGTGTGTCTACCTCCATGCTTCGCACTTCGTGAATGATTCCCTTGACGAGGGGCTCCTTCCTGGCAATGGACAGAAGTCTTTCCAATTGGAGATCACCCGCTGGATCCGAGCGTGCCCGTTTGAATACTTGACAGCCCATGGTATCTCCCGGAGAGGGATCCGATGCTTTGCGCTTTCGAGGGCCACGGTGCAGGTGGAGACCTGTGCAGAGAAATGGTGACATAGTGAGTTCGCGGATAGCGTGTCAAGCAGCGATGTACACACGTTGTAACGAGACGAGTACAGTGGCCTTCCAAGGATAATGGCTGACAGAGAGAATATCAGGATCTGTGTGGGGTGTGGATGGTCACGCGCAGCGACCATAAAGCAGCGTGTATGCATACCTTTCTGATCTGCGTCGTGCCAATTTTCCGTGGACCGGTCCGACTCAATAGCTTGTTTTACGCCTCGATCCTCTGGCAACAGATAACGAGCAAGGAAGTCTTGTAGGCTGGTACATCTGTGCTTGATGATTCCAGAGAGCGAGTAAATGGTTGCGGCATACTCGCGGGGTAAATGCACGTCCAATTCCTGGTCCGTCATCCGCGACTTGCATCTGAGGATAAACATCTTGTTGACTGACAACTTAGCACAAAGTTCATATTTTGACAAGGGTCCTATGGAGCGACTCACGTAGCGGGGATGGCTCCAGTGTTTGAGGAATGATCACGAAACCTAAGCTCTGTATCACTGGTACCGGGTACGGGGTCTGCTAATAACAAGAGGGGAGTCAATACATGTGCCATAAAAAGCATCAACAAGATTCTTACAATAATGCATACCACTTCTAGCTTCCTTGGCACGGTTTTTCCACCCCGGGGCTCGCCCCGTTGCGCCCACTTTGAAGCATCTTTCTCGAACTTCACAGCAGTCAATCGAAGGGTGCGTAGCTCCGGGAACGCCTCCAGTAGGCGCACGAGACCTTTCGGATCTCGGAAAGATGTATCCGCCAATTGCAAGCATTGCACATGCTCGAAGCACCCCATGCGCAGAGCATACCATGGGGGGTACTTTGTCCAGTCGATCCCGATGTTGATGTGTTGCATGTTCTTCAACCATTTCATAGGTATGGCAAAAGGGAGGAGGCTTGACGGGTGCGGTGCGAGCGTCACCTTGACGACGAAAGTGGCCAACTGGGGGTTTTCTGCGACGACTGTGGTGAATCGTGTGAATTGCGACTCGCTTGAAATGTGAACATGATGAAAGAGATGGATGCGGCTCCTGGGGTATAGCGAGGAGTGTGTCAGTGACCATGCACAAAGCGTCGGGTACACTGTCGGGTCGTCCGTGGGGTCCAAAGTACCGAGATCCATGATTCTTTCTTGAACCTCGATTGGAACTCTGGCGCTGTGCATGAGAGAGCATGAGGCAGGACAAGAGACGAAAATCTGGTAGAACGCACCTCATATACACCCCTAGTAGAACGCACCTCATATAAGCCCTTAGAGCGCCTTATAGTCTCGAGGCAGGATATCCAGGCATTAGCGGCTATGCCACCCTCGATGGAGAAGACGGTCTGAGATTGATGCGTAAAGGACTCACGTGGAATGGATATTCGGGACGCATACATAAGGTTCAATACGGCCCTGTTGTATACAAGGACTTTGCTTGGTAAAGCCTGGATGAGGGCGGCGGATAATCTATAGCCAAGGGAACTCCGGTCGCTGGGAAAGCTGTGCCTCGATGATCACTCGTTAGGCAGGGGTATGCCCCGTACTGAGTGGCTATAGGACGTGTGAGATCAACACTGGTAGAGACAAATCCACTGACAGAAACCAGGGGTTTGCAAAATTCTCTACACAAGAGGGACACGCTGTTGTATCTGATTACCCAAGTGACGCGAAGGTAGTTAATTCTGAACGCAAGATCCAGTGCTTCGGCTGATGGATCGATAGTTACCTTGCATTCGGCGAAGTACCTTAGGCGGAAAACTCGTCCAAAACTAGGGGCATCTTCCGAGTCTTGATAACGATAACTCACCGACATGTAGCCGCGAGGTGGATATAGTACTCCTAGGTTGGACTATCGCCGTGGCCAATTCACCACGCTCCCTGCCACTTCCTGACACATCTGGTAGCAATGTTACGTCAGCAATGGTTCTGTTCACGCCCAAACACATGTGTAGTTTAGACGTCTCAACACACGCCAAAAGACTCACCGTGGCTGTGCTAGCAGGCAAACATACAAAACTTGACCAATGCAAGCGGACGAGGCTGATCATCTTCTAAACAAGGAGGCGACGTTCAGTATATAGTCGTCGACGGGGAAACGGACCCCACGACGCGGCAACGTACCTGAACAACATAGCCTCCGGCAGCCGTTGAACCAATATCCAGCGAGTCGGACACCCACTTTCTTCGCCCTATACATAGATGTAATCAGACATTGTGTCCAAGGCGGTGCGGTCCTCGGGCTCGTCTTCGTTGCAACGTACTACTGCGACACCAAAACCGACATTGTAGACTTCCCACCATACAGACCGTCGACCCATACGATATTGTCAATGTCAAGTTAAAGTATCGCTCGCACAGTCTCAGTCATCCAACGCAACAGTCCCCATTCTGCCTACCTGGTGCAAGGCCACGCACCAGCATACAACACCTAGAGAGCGTCCCACGGACACATGGATAGTGCCGCATGTTAACTGCATGGTGGCCAACTGAGGTAGAACGCCATCCGTCGGCTGACGGTAGTCAGATGACTCTCGCTCTCGATTGCACCCCCACTGAGGCGCTTCAGCTGTCATCTCGAACATATGAGGAGGAAAAAAGAGATACTTTGATATGGGAGGGACATACATGACGAACATAGGCACTGGTTAATGCAGCCTGAGCGGTACAGATTGCAGTCACAGTCATTTCGGATAAGTATATTGCTTAAGCGCGTAGAGCGGCTGGTTTTGACGGATTAGGACTGTCAAATGTGGTCAGGATGCCAGTGCCGGTATCCAGGAGATAGATAGGGGTATATGCGTTCCACTAACCACCTACCACGGTCCTCGGACCGTAGTGGTTTGCAAGTGGTTCGACGTGACAACCCACAAGAGTAGGAATCGACATGTTGCTCGATGCGCAACACGGCGGCGGTTGCCGCACCTTAGGACTGTATCGGATAATTGGATCACCGAGCGGAGTTCATGATAGATTAGTGCTCGAAGATGAGCAGGAGCTATGATAGACATCAACTAAGGGGGCAAATGCGTACTTAGATGGTGAAAGGATATTCTGCATCAAATTGCTCTTTGTCGAGTTGTCGACCATGCTGGTTGATGAACTTCGTAAGTTCAGCATTGAGCGCTGTAAACGATAGAGGGTCAGATTCACCGAGGCAGGCATATGGCAGACTCAAAATGACGTACCATCCAATGTCATGGGTGTTGTGCACTGTAGTGAGTAGTGGTCGGAGTGCTCATGAAGGATCGTGAGTGTATCAGGAAGTGGTGTGCCTAACGACGGTCACGTATCAGAATGACATGGTGTAACACGAAGAGCCCAGGCATATCCGAAAGAGCAATGAGTCAGGTTCACGCTCATTTGGGATGGGGCGCACCCATGGATTGGGGACGGACGTAGGGAGGAGAGACATGAGCAGGTGGGTGAATTAACGCACCTTCCTTCAGGATGTAGGTAATAATATTTGCTCCCCTGAAGTTGCGCACAACCTCCTGGAACGTAGGTGAGAGCGGTGGTCGAAGTGAGCATCCGTTCGGGCCTTCAATGAGAAGAATGTCAGTCTGGCAAGGAATGCAAGTCAAGGCTTGGGGCGCGTACCAATGAAGTTGTCCCCTGTAGCTGGTAGGACTAGTCCATCAGGGGACAGCTTGAGATCATAACTGAAGCGCTTCAAGGCCTTTTGCTGCTCGTAATCACGGAGGCGGACGTTCGTACCGGACTGCACACGAGCGAGTTCGACGGGTACATGGTTGTATCGGCCTAGCAGGGGCCGTGATCCAGGCGTGGCAGCATAGTTCCTGCAGAAGAGGGAGACGGGAGAGCAGCGAGAAGGGACCGGGTAGCGGGAAAGGACTCGGAGTGACGAAGACAGCATCATGGTGACGTGGAGGAGACAAACTTCAAAGGCTCGCGCAGTGTGACGCGCACACGTCTGCGGAACATGTGACTGTGACATACCGTGAAAGTCAAGTCACGCCGCGCCGGGGGAACGAATGGCAAACTGAAGCAATCAGTTCAACTTGTGCGCCGAGCAGTTCAAAAAGTGCTAGCAGATGCGTGCACGAGGTTCAAAAACTGAGTTGAATTGACGCCCTGAATGACAGGTTGCCGACGAAAGACAAACTGAGACCTCAAAAGACCACCAGAGACTAGAAGAGACCAACGGAGACCAGGCAAGACCGATAGAGACTTTGTCAGTTCTCACAGGGAGTCAGCCTCAGCCTTCGAGGTCCTGGTCTTCTGGTCTCAACCTGGTCTTTTCGATTAGCCGCACTTTGAGGTTAAAACGATGCCAGTACGATGTCAGAAGTGGCACTGCTAGGGACCGGTGCTCGTCGACCGATTGCCTAGAAGCCTGGGCAAAGTTGTCGCGTGGACAAACGAGGTTTAAAATTCGCAGGAGTGCGGCGGAAGTGCTGAACGTACAAAACTCACCAAGTGCTTCAGCTGAATCATCAGGGATTGGGAGGATACGTTAACATCGGGATTCGGTGGCTGCGCATCGTACAACGCCACCGTAGACGCGTCCATTCATGACGTCCATCTTGCATTCGTCTCAGCATGTCCTGTTTTGAAGGGTGCACTGAGGGCACATCACGAAATAACTCGTTACAATTCCTCCTGCATCACCGGCATATGGATGGGGCACGGGGAAAGGATGCCGAGCGGGAGCGGCGGGGGACGTGAGGCGAACGTCGGGGCGGCGGCTAGCATGCGGGTTCCAGGGTTCTTTGTTGTGACGGCACAAACAGTTGACACGAGAAGCGAGCGGGCCAATTAGCGACAGCAACGCTCCAGCCCTTTCGGTCCCCCTCTTCTCTTCCTCCTCCCAGCTTCGTCTCTCCCTGCTTTCACCCCCTCCACGTTCCCTCTCCCTCACATTCCTTCAGGTGGTTTAGAGCACCGTTCATCGCCAACGCGGCACAACCTCGCATCCCTCACGATCCAGCAACCCAAAAGCAGCCATGTTCACATCGCTCTTGAGCCTCGCTTTCCTCTCTCTCGCCCTCCCCTACACCGCCCAGGCGTCGTCCTCCCATGGTGTCTCTCACCGCCGCCACGAGGCCATTGCTGCGGCACAGAACAATGTCACGAACGCCACTGAGCACGTCCTCGAGCGCCGTGGCAAGACCTACAAGGGCGCGAAGATGACCTACTACGCGGTCGGTCTGTGAGTACGCTTCGTCTGCCAACTATACGTTCCTACGTTGAATGCGACACATAGCGGTGCGTGCGGGAAGGTTAACACCAAGAACGAATACGTGAGTGACCAGCCGCTGTCTACTATTTCCGTGGCGTGATGTCTGAACGTAAATCTTAGATCGTCGCGCTGAACAGCCCCGTGAGTACCCTTGAGAGTCCCGCGAGTGATTGTTGAACTCACAGGCTGTGAATGTTTAGATGTACGGAGGCGGCTACCCCGGTCCCAACTGCTTCCGCCCCATCTCCATCACATACAAGGGTAAGACGCTCCCGGCGACGATCATGGATGAGGTATGTGATCGCCTCATAGTCAGCCTCTATCTTCCTCTCACCGCAATCCCCGTAGTGTCCCGGCTGCCCTGGTGACGGCGGCCTCGACCTCTCCGAGGGCCTTTTCGCAGCGCTCGCGCCCCTCGACGACGGCATCATCTACGCCGACTGGCACTTCACCGACGAAGGCGGCGAGGAGCCCGCGCCGGAGCCCCAGCCCGAGCCGACGACGACGAAGAAGCCGTGGAAGCCGACAACGACCTGGCAGCCCTGGACGCCCGACCCGACGACGTGGTGGGAGCCCGAGCCGACGACCAGCACGTCCAAGTCCAAGAAGCACTCGTCCACGTCCACCTCGAGCAGCACGTCATCCACGCCTGAGCCCGAGCCCGAGACCTCGACCGTCGAGTCCACGACGTCCTCCACGAGCACCACCAGCAGCTCCTCGTCCTCCTCGTCCTCCTCCAGCACTCCCGCGCCGACCCCTACTGGGCCTAACACCCTCGAGAAGCTCAACCAGGCCTTCATTGGATTGAGCGAGGTCATGATCGCCGGCGCACAGGCCGCGTGAGCCGCCGCAATGGTTGACACGGCTTAACGCCATGTCATTGACCCCTTCGCCAGTTCGACGGGGACCCCGTTGCTACAGAATACCCTCCTTGCTTGGTCGATTCTACCTTACATATCCTGCGGACACTCATCTTTCCCCCTAGACATTCCCCGCATAGTACTTGACTGGACTCCCTGGACTGGTGTGCTGTAGTGTGCGCACGCAGTGTGCACAGTGCGAGGCGGCGCCGACCGAGTTGCCCCCGTTGGCTGGTACATTGTCATCTCCTAGTGTGCACTAGTACCGCATTATTCTTGGTGCACATAGCCCATCTTAATGGATACGTGTTGTTGTCGTGGTCCATCATCGCGATCGCGGATTCTCATCATCTCTCAAGCATGAGGTCGAGCGGGATATCCGTAAACGCGCGTGGGACGTCTACAGCGCTCTACCTCCGCTGCCTGCTATCTCTCTACACTGGGTGGCACATTGCGAGGCAGTACTTGGATTTGGGATATAAGCAGCATCTACACATATCGTACAGCATATCTACGTCGGGAGTAAATCAACACGAAAGCTATCTGACAGAAGCCAAGGAGCGGCAGCAAGATACACGGAAAGGAACATGGTACACGAAGAGCAGGGTGGGTGCACAGAACGACGCGGGATGTCATACAGTATTGTACACCGAACAAGGGGGCTGGGTGCATGGTGTGCGCCGGGGCCAATTGCTCGGGAGCGAGTGTGGACAAGAAGGGATTAAGGACAGGCTGTCACAGAAAGGCGAGGCAAAGAGAGGGGCAAAGAGAGGGGGGCGAGATAGATTCACAAACACACAGAGTACCGCGCGTCGTTGATGTGGTGAGACAGAAGGATAGGAGAGAAGGAGAGAGAAGACGAAAGTTGGAATCCGGTCGGAAGTGGGCATAGTCCTGGATACAAGGCCTTTGCAAGCCATGGCGCACGGCACGAAGGGGGCTCTGTGCGCGGATTATTCGCTCAGACTTTCGCCTGAGCCCTGGGCAGCGATATGTGGTGTATATATGCTATGTTGGCGGGCACGTCGCTGCTGCGTGCTTCACCGGTAGCAGGTGACGAGGAGCACGCCGAGTCCGCTGTCCTTGACGGTCTTGACCGGGGCGCGCTTCCCGCCGCGGATCTGGCGCAAGAGCGCGGTACGGTTCGGGTGCATGACGCTGCGCAAGGCGTCGATGCCCTGCGAGCGCACAGCGAGGTAGTCGCGGACGTTGAGGAACACCTGCGACTTGAGTATCGCCTTGGCGGCGCGAAGTGAGTTGGGCAGCGTCGGGTACTCCGCGCTGCGTGTGTGCTCGTCGTACACGGGGGAGTAGAGGCCCAACTCGATGATGAGGGCTTGGAGGAATGCGAGCTTCGGCATGTTCGACTGCGTCGATGGGTCCGCAGAGAGAACCCTGCGTCGCCGGGACAACACATACCGATGGCATCGTTATGATCAGCGGCAACAGATGAAGGATCGAAGGACGTACGACGAAACGTATCTCTGCGCACTCTCGTACAGCTCCGGGTGGACATACGGAGCCTCGCTCCCCACCTCGGAGACGTCGTCGACGATCGGCCGGTCACCTAGCCCCGCCATGGGGGCCGGGCTCGGGCTCCCAGCTGCAGCCCGTGCAGCGGCCCTCCGCGCCTTCCTTCTGGCCTTCGAGGGAGAGTGATGCTTCGGGTTCTCCGGCGAGGACTCAGCCTTCGTCGAGGCTGCGTCAGTCGCGACGCTGTTGCCAGGCCCCTGCGCAGCACGCCGCTTCTTGTTGCGTCTCTTCCCGTTCGGGGATGCCCCCTTGACGCCGCCGTCGGTGTTGCTGCTGCTGCCGGAGCCCACGCGGCGGTGGGAGGGGAGGCTCGCTTGGCTGAGCGATAGCGCGGAAAACGAGGTGGTGAGGTCATCGGAGTCAGGGCTCCGAGGCCGGCTCATGAGGACGAACTCGTCGTCGGAGAAAAGGGCGGGCGTGCGGGCACCGCGCTGGGAGAGGAAATCTGCAGAGGAGAGGTCGGAGAAGGAGAGGAGGACCTCGTCGTCTGAGGAGACGTCGTCCGATACGGTGCCGTACGAGCCATCGTCGGACTCGCCGGAGGACATGGCCCGAGAATGCGAGAAGAAGTCGTAAGAGGCGAGCGACGAGCCTGGGGAGAGGGCTCGAATCGGCGAAGACATACTGGGCTAGAGAGAGAGGCGATAGAGAGGGGAAGAGTTGGGGGCGGGGAGGGGGCCCTCGAGGACGTTTATGAGAGGGTGAGATAGAATGGAACGGCGCGCGATTGGGCACACGCGGACGAGGACGGCCGGATTGAGAGAGAGACCAGCTTGATGGACCGGGCCTCGAGGAAAGGAAGGGACGGGGCAGCGAAGAAAGGAGAAAGCAAGGGCAGGCGCGAGGCAGGAGGGGGCAGTCAGGACATGTGCGCCCGAACGAGGCAGCGGCGAGGTGCCTTTAGTAGCCCAGCCGGTGCCCGCATCTGATAGAGGCCTCGTCCCCTGCCTCTTCTGCCGATCCTCGTAGCCATCTCCTCATCCGCTCCCCCTGCCCAATCCCCTTTCCCGCTCATAACAATAGACATGAGAATCTATTCTCCCTCCCACACCGCAGCACCCGCACTCCCATACTCAGCGTATCCGCCAGTAAACTACGGAATTATTCCACCCGGCCACTGCGCGCTGCTCGACCTCGACGCCCTTCTTCCAGACCTGTCCCTGCATGTCCCGCACCTCCTTCGCACGCTTCGTGTGCAGCATGAACCGCCCTCCGTCCATCGTCTCGATCACAGTGGGCGTGGCCACGCTTCCGCGCTTACCCGTACCCAATTGGTACTCGAAGTTCGCGCCCCAGGCGACGACATCCTTTCCCCCTCCACCAGGCCCTGCACGCGAGCGTGTGTCGAGAGTGAGCAGGATATGGCCCGTCGGGGATACTGAGATGTGTTCCGGCTTGATTGCTTGGAGACTTTTGGAAGTTTCGCTGTCTGTGGGGCAATATGTGTCAGCACGCTGTCGCCGTTGCTAGAGACAGCATGAAAGGCGTGGCGATGAGAGGTAATCAGGAGCATGTAAACTGTCTCAGACTGTTACACAGTCATGCCTCGGGCGCGCTTCCGGCACGCCGCTGCGGCGCCGACGAGCTATAGCGTTGCGAGCGGAGTAGGATCCTAGGAATACACCCACTCACATTCAAACAGCCCGCTGACGTTCTTGGCGCGGACAGGCGACGACTGTGCGTTGCTGTACTGCGCGTTACCCAGACCACCCCACTGACCGTTGCCGCATGAGAGGACGTCGACCTGAGGCATACTAGAGCCATCGGTGCGCTCAACCTCGAACATAGTCAGGTCCCCACCTATAGCAAATGGATCGATATCAGCCAACGGACAGTTATGAGATGCCGGGGGTAGGGGGGACATACCAGCGAATATGTCCAAGCACTTTGTCTTTGTCGTAGCGGGCGTGGACCGCCATAAGATGACTTCAGTGGGCACCGTAATCGTCTCCAAGGTCAAGTTCCCACCGAGACCAATTTGCCTGCATATATGATCAATCTCAGTGCGAAGCTGAAGTAGTACTGTCGATTCTTACCCGTATTCATTTGCGCCCCAACCGAGCACCCTGCCATCGGGAGTTTTGGCGAAGCTGGTCCGCGCACCAGCAGCAACGCGATCGATTTTCACGCCTTTCAAGGCTGGTACTTCGAAAAGCTTGTCGGACCATCGAATGGTGGTATCGTCGAGTCCTGCGGCAGCGGCCTCTTTACCAATGTAGGCTTCCGTGAGCCGCGGGGAAGAGCCAGCGGGACGAATGGCAGGACTGGACTTCGCATAGGGGTCCGCGATAGACTTCGGTGTCAGCTCTAGGGACACCCGGGGATGCTGATGCGGGAGGTGGACCTGCTGCAAGTCCGCGGGAGCAGGAACGTCGCACTTGCGGAACCCGAGTTGCCCATGCGCGTTGGCATTCAGTGTGATCGGGTGCGCGAAGGTGCGCCCATCAGACGTGAGAGCCAGGAGGTGGTCTGAACCCGCCGAGATTTGCACGAATCTGGAGGGACGGGGCGTGAGCGTGATTTGCGCGTGCTTTTACGACAATCATGAGGGGGGGAAGGCGTGTGTACCTTTCGCCTCGCTTGAGTTTCTCGTGTGCCGTGATTTCGGCAAAGTCGACTTGCTCTTCCTCTCCCCACAGCCAGCCTGTGCCCCACCACGGTGTACTTGCAGGAGTCTGAGCACCGGACGGCAGAATCTGCTCCGCTTGGCGCGAAGAGAGTACGTATATGCGTCCGGACGCCGACAGAGCGAACACACGAGTTGGAGTGAGCTGAAGATGGGTAATGTTCTGTGGTCCGCGGAAGAAGGGAACGATGACGGTAAGTTGACGTGAAAAAGAACGACAAGATCACGCACCTTTCCCTTGAGGGTGAGCTGAGGTCGGGCATGTGAGGACCCCGGCTCACTGCCAGAAAAGCCGTCCCCCCACTGATACACATCGCCCCTGGCATCTATGCACGCAGCATGCTTTTCGTGCAGGGCGAGATCCCGTAGTGCCACGTTCTTGAACCATTCGGATGACGTTGGTACGCGTATGGACTCAGGAAGCTCGTTATCAAGCACATGAGTTCTATACCAACGTTCAGAGCACGCGTTGATAGTGAGTACAATACACGTACTTGTTCGAGCCCCAGACCAGAGTAGACAGCTCCTCGTCCTCCAGAATCACCTTCGCGGACACGTCGGCAGCATTTGCGGTTCGGTCCGAGGCAGAAGGCGATGCGTCGTTGTGGATTATGTCGCCACTGTGCAGCACATACCACAATGCGCTGCCAGCGACGAGTGAAGACGAAGTCAGAGCGAGTGCAAGATTGGACTGACGCGTGTTCCGAACGGTGCGCGAGTAAGACCTCTTGCCAGCGACGCGAGCCGGATTGGCGCTAGCAAAAGCGCGACCAGCACCTCTAAGCATCGTAGCGATGCCTGACCTGACAGATGGCGAAGCGTAGATGGGCTGTATGTGGCGAGGAAAGTTAGAAGGCTGAAGGACGGAAGGAGGTGGCACTCAAGAGTTGCCAAGCGCCCATAATGGTCCAATCGGGTCCATCCCTTACGTCAGTCAGCTCAGGCATACGACCTTCAAAGCTTCAACTTGTTCTACTACGCCCTGACTACGCCAGTTCTACGCATACTACACACTTGCTCGATGACCCTCGATCTAGGCCTAGCCAACATGTTCGTCGTCACAAGCAAAGCTATACGAGACTGCAAATTGTCCAGAAACTAGGCAAGATCGACGACCACATATGTTATAACTTATTACCACGACTGGGTGAACCAGTACTGATTATGAGCTTGAAGTAGTCACGGTACGGGTCCCCTTTTCCATCTCCTCCATTCTCCGTGCCTTATTGCTCTCTGCCCATGCAATGATCTGCTTCCCAAGCCATCTCGTCAGCATTGGCACCACCATCTTGGCCACCAGCTTCATCGTCAACCGTCCCAGGAGCGCGGCGCATGCCGCGTGCCACGCATCCAGCGCAGGCTCGTCCAACGGCCCCGGCCAGCTCTGGTTTATCCAAACTCCAACAGGTCCCGCCATCGTGTCCCATGCGTACCGTGCCACGGAGAGTAACGATGCGGGAGCCCATTGTATCCGTTGCGCAAGCCAGCTGTTCGCCGGCTCGACGCTCTGCAGCGTTGCACACTCGTCGAGCGTGACCGCAACAGATACAAGGAGCGTCAATAGAGGAGGCACTCCGACGATCCACACTCCGAAGCGGGCAGCAGTGTTGGTGGAGGACAGCGTCGCCGTCTTGAACTGCCTTTCCGGGTCCAGGAGGGTAGGGACAGTGAGACGCAGGACGAAATGTCCGACCGTGATGAAGTATCCGTAGCAGAATGCATCACCGATGATGACAGCTAAGGATACGAGGATGATGTGGATGTAGAACAGCTTTTTGTGCTGATTGCGTACGACCCCAAGCCGTTCATCCCCTGCCACTTCGGAGACGACTCGGGTAGCAAGGGCAGGTTCCTCCGTCGCGGTCGAAGTCCTAGTAGGTCCTTTGCCCTCTCTCTCGCCTCCACATTCATGGGATGAGTTTAGGAACACTTGACGCTCCTGATCTTGCGGATCCATCGATGCGTGGTACGTCTCACTAGTGCGGATTGCAAGGAAGATGCTGATCAGTATACGTTGTAAGGACGTCCATTGCACATACCTCCAGTTCCTGCGCGATAAACAAGGCTGGGGTGACACAATTCCAAGTACATGTGGCGGACAATACGATACATCCTGATATAATACTTATAGTCCGCTGTTCGAGAGCCGGACTCCGATCTCTCCAGGACTCGGAGTCAGCAGACGTGGTTCCGGTAGGCTGTGTCTCTGACCACAGCAACCTGAAGACGTTGGTTGCTATGTTGTGTGAGTAGTTTGTCATATGTATTGTATTCGGCCGGCGGTCTGGCGCGCGCCGCTCGAGGCTCAAAATTTCCCATCTGCGGTCTGATTCAATGTCAAATGCTGTTCTGACAGTTCTGTAGCTCATGATTTACGCAATGTCTCATTATCAACTTGCGTTACGCTCATAACAAGCTTGATCCCGAGTACAGCTTCGCAAACCGCTCCCCGACAATCCTCCTGTGAACATGCTGCCAAGTGTCACATCGTGGCTGGACACTCGAAGATGGAGACCCTCTATTGCACTGTTCTATGCCAGCCATCATTGCTCAAACTCGACGCCACATGTGATCTCGCAGGTTGTCTACTGCATTGAATGCGAACACAATGATGTTTGGAGGAGCGAAGCTCATCTGTTCTCCCGACCGTACGCATCCGGGTTTTTGTCGTCGACTTGAGATGATGTGGCTACCTGTGCGCAACGTGACCACTAACATTGGACAGGCAGAACGACAACTGGGATATTCACAGCAGTGGCACATTTTTGGACTGTCCAATTTTACGCTTCATATACATCGCGAGATCCTGATCATTGTGCATACGAGAGGACTCGGAGACACTGGGCTACGCAGAGGCGATGGCTCGGTAGGCCGTAGTTGGGCTACAAGTGGTTATCATCTTGTTGACGAGGATGGCTCCACATTCATGGCATCGTTGCCATGATTGTGCCACAGTGGAGCCGTTGTTAAACCATGTCAAGCCCGACACCCGACACTGCATGAAACTTGCCCGATGGATGTATTAAAGCGATCGACGGTACAGTAAAGGCAGATCAGGACAAATACCCCCCTGTTTCGGTCTCGGGGACCGAAGTAAATACGAAGAATACAGCGGGGTGTGGTGTCGTAGACATGGCAGATA
The DNA here is from genome assembly GCA_022605405.1 of Earliella scabrosa. Lineage (NCBI taxonomy): Eukaryota > Fungi > Basidiomycota > Agaricomycetes > Polyporales > Polyporaceae > Earliella > Earliella scabrosa. The sequence continues at coordinate 115,659 of JABYQQ010000013.1, forward strand.
GACGGCGCGCAGCGCAGGAAGAGGATTCATGTAACGGACTGGGATACTCGAACAGAAAGATACATACCTTGGTTAACCATCATTCAACGGCCCGTCCTCACAACATGCGATTAGCTCGTCGTCACTGGGTAGGAAGTGTCCAAGCGGAGTCAGCAGATGGTACCACAGCTGACAATTCGTATGACACGTACACACCCGTCAACTCACAAGCCGCCCTGTCGGCCTAAGCTCCTCGGTGACACCACTGATATAACCTCTGAGCACACCAACCGCTTCCCTACCGCCGCCTCCGGCCCTGAGCAGACCCCTGGCTTCTAGTGGTGGGGTATCCTCCGGGCAGGAAAAGGGGAAGGACGATAACCAGGAGAATGAGAGCGGACCTGCCAACAACCGCGGAGTGGAAAGCTTGTACGGGTGTCAACGCCCTACCGCAATCGGTCGGTAGGCCGTACATGAGGGCACCCAACGGGGCTCCCGTGATGCGATAGACTTGCCACATGAGCGCACCTAACGCTGAGCTCGTCGGCAGCAGCAGGAACCGCCCTGGTGCCCAGTGGACGAACTGCGTATTGGCCTGATGATGGAAAGGAAGTGCGATAGCTTGGGCAACGATGGATCCAAAGATGGCGACTACGAATGTAGCGAGGGGATCGGCTGAAGCGTAATTACCGCTAATGGGGAGGAAGGCGGAGAGCATCCCTTGGCCCAGCAGCACAGTCAGCGCATCGAATATCGCTGCGGCGAAAAGGTGACTCAAGCCCGCCAACTTGATGAGAGCGCGTGAGGCGGCGGCCAATGGTTGCTCGTGGGGTGTGGGAAGTTGCGGAATGCGGGTGGGGGTCCAGGGCTCCGGGAGGGAAGCGGAGGGACGCAAACAGACGGGCGGCTGCTGCATGGCCACGACTAAGGTTTTGCTAGGGAGGGTTCGCATAAGGTCAATAGAGCGTGTCATGAGAGCCGCTCACCTTTTGAGGTCGGGGTGATAGAGATGGAGAGGGATACAGATGGATGCAGAGTGGGTGTAGCATTTATGTCGCTTTGGTGGTTATATAGACGCGACGATTAGCCAACGCGGGTGAGACGGAGGGACTCATCTTCCTGCAGATTGATGAATATCCGTATATCTTTTGCTTCTGTGCCTCGAAGTTGTCATGTCACATTGTGGTCTGGGACGCGTGATTAACCATTCTTGCAGCGTTATCTAGGAACGTGGCGGGAGTCAAGTCCCTGCAATAGCGGGCATATTTACATTGATATCGGGGCACTCAGAAAGAGATATCCGACGGTACAACATGGATGCACATGTGATGCGTTCCGCCCAATTTGAGGTGTAGACTGTGCTCCCGCGCAATGCCTCACGGGTTCGCCATCAGCAACTCTGGGTTCATGAAGAAGCATGAGTCGAAATTGGACATCCAGCGTATGCTCACTTACCATGCGGTTGGAATAAGTCATTTGCTTGACAAAGGGACCCTGGATCAAACCGCGCGCCAATACTGACGCCCCATCCCACCACCACGCCAGAGCAAATAGGATGACATGGACAATGGACTCAACAACAACTCTCCCCAGTAGCGCTGCAATGATTGCGAGCCCCAAGGGGGGAGTAGGAGTCGGTTCCATCATGGCAGCGTGGGAGACCAGCCATCCTAGAGGGGTGCCCGCGATCCTCCACAGGTGCCACAGCACGATAGCCATCATGCCGACATGTCTGGACACCGGAGGTGTGAGACCCATCGCTCTTGAACGAGCCCGAACAACTAGGAGGTTGATGAGGATAAGACATAGAACGATGTCCACGCCTGCGATGGCGATGATGAAGGTGGCGAGGTCCGCCGTTGAACTTGATGGGCGAGAGGAGAGAATCCTCAGACCCAAGGGAAGAGGGAACACATCGCAGAGAGCGGCCACGATGCATGCAGAAGTCGTAGCGCCTGCTATTGTGTCGACGTTGCTTCGCCCGAAGTCGATTCCACGAAATGCGACTACTTGGGCGCGCCGAGGTGCGGGTGCAACCGCTTCGGCGAGCACGGCCCCTGGTGGCGCCGGAAGGACAGTCTCATGTACAAGGGCCTCCATGACCAAGTAGAATGTGACGCTAGGAAACGATGAGCCACTGCCATCCATGTCTCTATGTCATGGTATTAACATACCTTAGTCGGAATGGATGGATTCCCGGAATGTCACAAATCACTCAGTATTTATACCAGGACGGCTGGTACGTGCGCTGGTCACGCCTCGATAATGTGGGTATCCACTGGCATGCGTCATCTCCGGATATATGCACTCAGGATAAGCCAGCACACTCGTCTCAAGCGGGTCGGCACGGTCCCACCGAGACTGTGATGAGAATGCCAGAACCCAATATTGATCGACTTGTCTCTCGCGAAATCTGTATGGTAGTTCAGCATCAGCGTCAGCATTTACTGACTTCAATTGCAATTGCTGCTAGTACTTACGTACTTGTATCTGTCCTATCCCACTGGTGGAGGAGATTTTGGAGCCTCGAGTGTCGGCCTCGTATCCGGATACAGCGCTCCAAACCTGACGGATCCGATGAGACCGGCAGGAAGCAAACTGTGGATGTGGACACCACTGGATAAGGCAGAAGGAAGAAGGGTCGCTTCGGGGTCAAGGGAGCGCTAGCAGGCGCTAGTAGCTTGTCGGACGGTACACAAGTTTGTCCCTATTTGTACCGGTGGCGTGGCTATCTATCCGGAATTCCCAACGCATCCAGCCTCTTGCAAGCAAGTTCCCTCATCTACATAAGTACTAGTCCAGACTAGTCCTTGTTCTTGCGCGTACGGTGTTCTCCGCGTCTGCCACCCGAGCAGGGACCCCACGAACGTATGATGTCCGCAAGCTCCGAGTCGGCAAACAAAGGTGAGAGCTTAGTGTCACACAGCAGCCTCCCATGCTTACCGCCCCACCCAAAACAGCACCAGACGTCGAACAGATCGAACTCGGAGCTACGGGGACAAAGGATGCCACAAGCAAAAGGGAGTCTATTGACGACGCGGCACCCATAACTGGCATGCGGACAACACACGAGAACACCGCGAGTCCATTGGCTCGCCTGGTCATCTACGGCCGGCAAAGCAAGCTATATGGGCTTGCCCGAGACAAATTGGAGGAGTGGCATGTTCGAGACAAAACAAAGCGCTTTCTGAAGCTCTGCGGTCTCACTCTCATGCTCATCTTCGTGGTGTCGCTCGCGTCCTTCGTCATGGCATTCTCCCACTGGTTCACCATCGTTTTTGGCCACATCGTCCTCCACTACGTGGTCCCGGAGTCGTTCGACCCCGCATACAACAAACCCCTCGACCAGACCATGATACTGGCCACAGTTGGGGCGCTCGTCGTCAATCTCCCTCCCTTCATCATTTTCCTCCTTTCCATCCCTATCACGTTCGACCGAACGGTCTTGGAGGGCAGTGCCGCCCCGGCGAATGACTTCATAAAGCGCATCACGCCGAAGAATCGTTACGCACTCGTTTTCATGAAGTACGCTCCGCGTCTCTGTGCGGCGCCGATTGGGAGCAAGATTGTGTGGATCTTTGATGAAGACCCCGAAACATACACGCTCGATCCCTGGCACGCATTCTTAGCCGGAGTTGCAGGAGATCTTGTGCTTACTGGGCTGGGTCGCCTGAAGAATGTCCTGACGGGGAAACGAGTTGCGAGGGAAGCTGGTGCAAAGTCGGAGGGCCTACCGATATAATTGTATTCATACTTTTTTTTTTGGGATCCTCGTTTTACGCCCTGGAGGGCCGCGCCCTATGGTAGGCGTAACTACACAGAGTATCTAGCGCATGTACGTAGCGGGGGGAGTCGCTGAGCAGGGATAGTGACTAGAGGGGAGGGTATTAGGTCGAGGCAGACGACCATTGCCAATATTGAGTCGCCATAGGGCGGGGTGTTGTAGGGTAGGTAGATGAGAGCAATATATAGCGAGGAATGAAGTAGGGAGGGATGAGAGGAGCGGGCTCCCCAATGCGCATAGTCCCCGCCGCTCCTGACCGTCAAGCAGCGGTAGGGATACGGGTTATAAACCTCCCGCCCATGTGAGGGCGGTTGCGCCCCCGGGTCCATGCCTCTTGCGGCGGGAGGGTACGTGCGGCAGTTGCCCCAACGCACGTCGGAACTCCCCCGCTCCCAGAGCGTGAGGGCTATGCGCAGTGTAGCCGTATCTACTGCGATCTGTAACTCTAAGTCGTCGAATGTCCTGCGGCGATGGGTGCTCTAGAGAGGGAGGGAGAGGGGAGTCAGTAGGGGGCCGCAGATGATATGGGTGGAGAGATGGGCTCAGTCGTCATCTGCATCGTCTCTGAGCTGCGCATGTATTCATACTTACTACTAGCTGTTCGTGAGGACTCGAGGGATGGTTGGCATGCGGTCCACCGTGGACTGGCAACACCAGTGACCGTGCGGGAGGGCGGTACCGCCATGACTCCCAATAGACGCGTACCAATTGGAAATCGCCGCGGCGAGGGGTCATGTACAAGTTAATTAGGACCTCCTAAGATACGGCCCATCATCTCACAAAGAGTTCTCCTTCGTCTCGGGGTTGAACCTTATTTACTCCCTGGATGCAAGCCAAAGGTGATGCGGGACGGGAGTCATCAAACACTTAGGTGATCGCGAACTTACAACGGTGACACACAGACATCGAAGCGGTAGCCGGAGATGTGAGGCCGGGGGAAGATGCGCCTACAGGCTTCAAGGAGGCAATACAAGGCCGCGATGACCAGCAGTCATCTCCTCATGCTGCACCGTCTGTCCAGGACGAGCAGTGGACCAGCCCCAGTCCACTTGACCGACTTGTCGCATACGGACGACATAGCCGGCTATCCGTCCTCGCGCAAGATAAATTCGAGCAATGGCATCTTCGCGACAAAGTGCTACGGTTCTCGAGACTCTGCGGACTCACCCTCATGCTCATCCTCGTGGTGATGCTCGCGTCGGTCATCATGGCGTTCTGGACCTGGTTCACTATCGTGGTCGGCCATGTCATCCTCTACCTCGCCGTCCCCGAGTCCGTCGACCCCATGTGCAAGAACGCAATGTTCGAATACACCATGGCCTTTGCGGCGATAGGGGCGTTCATCGTGAACCTTCCTCCCTTTGTCGTCTTCCTCCTCTCCTTCCCCCTTACATTCGACCGCGCCGTCCTGGAGAGCAGTAGGGCGCCGGCGAATGACTTCATCAAGCGAATCATGCCGAAGAACCGTTACGCTCTCCTCTTCATCCAGTATGCGCCGCGTCTGCTGGCGGGCCCTATTGGATGCAGGATATTGGAGATCCTGACCGCCGATTACACCCAGCCCGATTTTGTCGTATTCGATCCGTTGCACGCCTTCTTGGCAGGATTGGCAGGAGAGGTGGTGTTGAGTGGATTGGGCCGCCTCAAGGATTTGTTGACGAGGAAGAGAGTCGGGCAAGGACCCTCTGTAATCATAACTAAGGGGTCACTGCCAATCTAGATGTCGCGTGCGTGGTAAGCCACAGATACCATGACAATTAAGTAGATCCTGGCAAGGAATGACGCTCGGTATAGGATGCCAAGTACGGCTGACTGCTATCGTCAGGCAACAGTTGTCGGAATTCACGTCTCGGAAGACCGCGGGATGAGCAGAGCTGTGCAAATGGGGATTTCCATTAAGTATGAGGTACATTATGGAACAACGTAGACTCCGTAGGATACTCGACGACTGAAGCGTGACCATACCTGCTTCATAGGCGACCCGACCCTACTGCCGGCTTCTCGACCTCAACTCGTGGGCTAACCCACGATGCCTAGGTGAAGATGACCACTGACAACATGCAAGAGAGTATCAGAGGGATAGTCACTCACCATCATGCTCACATGTTCGGCCCCATCCTCCCCTACCCATCTCTTCACTGTGCTCTGGTCCACGCTGACACTGTTGACGCGTTGTGCGAGACGCTGCAGCTTGTCCAGGTCCATATCATACTTCTTCGCCAAATTCTCGAGTTGCTGTGGTGTCGTTACATATTTTCGCTCTTCGAGGAGTTCGGCGAGCGAGAATGCTACGAGGCGGTTACGAGTGGGTCGTGAGGAGCGTGCCTCGTTTTCCGAACGTAACCGTGTTTGGAAGAGATGTTGCGCTGATGCGGCCGCCTGCGCGCAGTATCGCGTTTCTCAGTTCGCAGCTACGAAGATGCATGCAACGTGTATACGCACTGGTCGCACAGTCTGCATATGGTGATCGACTGTAACAGGCCCCAGTTTACTCAACTTCGCCAAGAAATGTGGGTCTTGCGAGTCCTGCTGGATTGCTACACGCTGTTGTCAGCTCCACTAATGCATGGTATATACATAGTATAGTATACGAAACGCACCTTCGCTCTTTGTCTCACTCGCCTGAGGTATTGGTCTTGAATGTGGATGGGGACGGTCACTGACGTTTGGAGTCCGTGCGCCCGCCCAGGCTGGTGGTGTCCTTGCCAATTTCCGGGCGGGTTTGGAAGACGTAGAGCCCATGGCGGCACGGAGAACAGAGCACGAAGAACGAGATTGAGTTGAGTGTATGGGGCAACGCACGCTATAGACTAAGACCAGATCTGCTGGGGCGCCACTTGCACCAATGGGTCGCGTCAAGACGCGCCCCCCGGGCCGAGGAGACCGCGTCGAGGCCAACGGCCAACGACGTCGGAGGCGTTCCCGCTTCACGCTCCTTATCCTCCCCTCGGTCACTGTCCTCTCGACCCACCGGCCATATGTCGAAACGACGCGTCACCTACTATTATGACCGTAAGTGGCATGTTCGTCAACGGGTCGTGTCGCGCTGACTTGCTTTGGATAGCGGACGTGGGTGCTTACAGTTACGGGCTGTCGCATCCCATGAAGCCTCAGCGCATGCGCATCACCCACGAGCTCGTCTTCGCCTACGATATGCTACCAAGGATGCAAGTACTTGTGAGTATATGCGTAACCACACACCCGAACACGCCCTCAGATGCGTTGCATAGAGAGCAAAACGCGCGACTGCCGAAAGCATGTCCAAGTTTCACACCGACGAATATGTGGACTTCTTATCGAAGGTCACGCCGTTAAACGTGCAGCAACTCACGAACAAGGGTACGCAGTTTCTGGTGGGGGAGGATAACCCGGCGTTCGAAGGGGTCTTCGAGTTCTGCTCCATCTCAGCGGGGGGCTCAGTCGGTAAGCTGCCTCTCCCTCACGACGTCCTTCTGTTGCCCACTCTCCCCTTCACCCAGCCGCTGCTCAGCGCCTTATGAACGGAGAGGCAGACATTGCGATCAACTGGGCTGGAGGACTTCATCATGCCAAAAAGCGCGAAGCGTCTGGTTTCTGCTACATCAACGACATTGTCCTCGCCATCCTCGAAATGCTACGCTCTGTTCCTCGCGTCCTCTACATCGACATCGACTGCCATCATGGCGACGGTGTTGAAGAGGCCTTTTACACCACCGACCGCGTCATGACCTGCTCTTTCCACAAATTTGGCGAGTACTTCCCGGGGACCGGCACGCTCTCGGATAGAGGAAGGGGCAAAGGACGAGGATACGCGTTGAATGTACCGCTGCGGGATGGCATTACGGATGAGGCATACAAGAGCGTATTTGAACCGGTGAGTGTTGTTTGTCGCGTTAAGTCGCCCCCTCTATGGAACCGGGCTGAGGCTAGTAGTCGTCAGGGATGAGCTCACGCTTGACACTGGCCATAGATCATTGACAAAATCATCGACGTGTACCAACCCAGCGCCATTGTCCTCCAATGCGGCGCGGATTCTCTGTCTGGCGACAAGCTCGGTTGTCTCAATCTAACCATGCAAGGCCACGCGAGTTGCGTCCAATACGTGCGCAAGAAGAACATACCCTTGCTCCTCCTTGGCGGCGGCGGCTACACGGTCAAGAACGTCGCCCGTGCCTGGACGTTTGAAACGGCATGCGCACTTGGCATCGAGAATGACATCGACTTGAACCTACCGTGGAATGAGTACTTCGAGTGGTTTGGGCCGCGATATCGACTGGAGGTCCTCCCGAGCAACATCGATGATATGAACGTCGACTCCCTTGACAGGATTCGGTGAGTGGTATATCCGCCGGCTCGAGTGTTTGGGGCACTAAACTATCTACGTCAGCGTGACCGCACTACAGTACTTATCCGAACTTCGCCCCGCCCCCTCAGTCGGTCTACAAGACGTGCCCGGAGAAAGTGTCGGCGAGCACTTAGGCATTGGGCGCGTACACGAGCAAGCACCTCTGGACGAACTCGACGAACAGCTCGCTCGTGAGTAGCATTCGGGCTCTAGAATTTGTCGCATGTCCCTTAACGTTTCGCGATATCCTGCCCATCGCAGAGCATACTCGCTTCGTATACAATCTGCAAGAGCGCATGGCCCAACCAGACTCCGAGTCCGAGTCCGAAGACGAGTCCGACTCCTCCGTGGCTCGTACGCGCTCACGGAGCCGCCGCGCCCAGTCGCGGAGCATCCGCAGCGGCAAGAAACGCATGAGTCTCCTCACAGGGGAGATGTACGACGTCCCTCGGCTGGAAGAGCGCGAAAACGGCTACTACGACCTTGGCTGTGGACATGAGCCATGGGCCAATGGCGACACCGTCGGTCGGGGGACGCGGAGACGCTTCTTCCATGGCGCGGCGACATGGGACTCGTCATTGCATCAGGTCGTGCTGGAACGGGAGAGGTCGGGGGTCCAGGACGGCAGGGTTGACATGAGCAGGCTTATGGCGATGAGTTTCCGGCATACGGACGAGGAGACTTCGGAGCTCCCTGAGGACGAGGAGATGGACGTCGACGACAAGGACGTCTGAGTTGTCTAACTTATCGCATGCTATGTACCTTTACCCCTACTGTACTATTCCCTGTCCTATTGTATCTCTGTCGAACCTCGAAGATAGACAACCAACCTCCCGTGGCCCTGACATTGCTTCAGGCAACAGGAGGCATTCACGTCGCACACCGAATCGTTGGGCGTTATTCTTCTATGATTCAGTGGCCATATTAACAGCCTCCAGTACGAGATACATAGTACGCGACCAGGATGGAGAGATGAAAGAGATTGAGAGAAAAGACGAGATGCAAGCCAACCAGTCACCCTTACGTACAGTACCGATTCGATACCGTCCTACGGCCCGAGACCGCGTCCAACTTTTGAGAGGAGTATTGGAACAAATGAGTGAGGTGTGCGCGCGATGACGATGAAGGGGGGCATGGGGAATGAGATTGGAATTGGAATGGAATGGTAACAGTGGCGTGGGTGACAGCAGAGTGTGGATGGGGGGTATCGAGAGAGCGGGGTAGGCACGGGTGCCCGACGACGCGGGCACACGGCTGCCGCGCGATTCATACTATAACTTGTAGAGACACAGAAGGTATGGAAAGAACGGAGTATCCTCATGGCTCGACAGTATGTTCCGGAGAGCAGTTCGTTACAATTCGTGAAACCGGTAGCGGTTGAACGTTGAGGAATCTAAGCGTGGAAGGTGCCCATGTTCGGCGGGTTCTGTTGATACATTTGATACATGTACGCCTGGTAGACGTGGGGCGGAACGGACTGCGGCGCCATCCCGTTGTACTGCGGCTGGTTCATGTTGAGCATGTTGGCAGCCTGCGTCAAGCTAGGCGACTGGGCGCCGTAGGGGACTGGAGACGGAGAGACTGCGTTGGTGGACTGCATGACGCCGTTGCGACGAGGGGCGTTGTTTCTGGGGGTCGCGGCATCCGGAGTGCGAACAGCGAACGGATTGAAGGGGTCAGAGTTCGGCGAGAATGCGGACGGCGGGTTGGAACGTCCCCCGCGCTGCTGAGGAGCAGGAGCGCCGTTCTGGCCATAGCCGGGGTCGATCTGGAGACGAGGAGGTCCAGAAGCAGCATTCTGTCCGCCCATCTGGAGCGCCGCCATCATCGACTGCAGCCCTTGATCGCTGGACGGATAGCCCGCGGGCAGGCCTGGCATGCCGAACTGATTCTGCTGGTTGTGCTTCGACCTGCCGCTCGGCTGGGGGATGTTCGTCGTGTACGTAGGCTGCAGGTTGGGCACAGGCAGGCCGACCTCCTCAATCAAGCGGCGGTACGCTTGGGTGGCAATGACCTTGAGCTCGATGAGCACGCGCTTGGTCGCCTCGACATAGCTCGGCCGCTGGGTAGGCTCAACGAAGGGGCTGGTGAGGATCTTGTGCACGACAGCGACGCCGTTGACCTGATCGCCCAACACGTCCGTAAGGACGTGGTCGCCCGGCGAGTTGAACAGCGCCTCGACGATCTGCTTGGACGCCTCAGGCTCCACCTTCTGGTTGACGATCCGCAGTACCGTCAACGATGCAAGCTTGTGCGTGCACAAGTGCGAGAGATGGGGAGTGAAGCGAGGTGCCAGGAGGTTGTAACGCGATGGGAAGCTCGAGGTGTCGAGGAGCCAGGTCAACAACAGTGCGCCGTTGGGGTTCGTAGCCAGGGGGATGGAGTTGAGGATGATCGCAGTGGCAATCCGGCGCTGCTGGTTGAGCGTGATGTGGGAGCTCTCGAGGCACGCCCTCATGCTACGAGCACCGAAACGACCCTGGGCAATCTCCCAAAGGCGGTCCACCATTGCATCGAACAGGAAGTCAGTCGCAGGCGCACCGAAGCGCAAGCAGCATCTGAAGATGCCGATGAGTACTGCGGCGATCGCGGCGAGCAGGCACTACTCACTGTACAACATAGTTTCCGAACTGATCCAGAAGGAGCGGGGGAACGTAAGGGCGCAGGTTCTGGGTTACAAGGGCGACCTCTTCCGGCGTCTGGACGCACTCGATGATCTTCTGAGCAGCCCAGGTACCGTTCTTGTGGATACCAATCATGGCGAGGTGCGGGGCAATCCGGTCGAGCATCGCCAAGCGGGGGTTGGGAGAGCACTTCTCGAACAGCTTCTGCACCACCTACAACACCACACCAACGTCAACAACCAGAGATTGTATGGGAAGTCGCACTGCTCACCGTGTTGCCAAGCCAATCCGAAGCAAGGTCAACGATCTCGCCATCGAGGAAGTCAGCCGCGACGCTGTCGATCTCCTCAGTTGTGATCGTGCTCGTATCGAGCCTCTTGCGCAGTTCGCGCAGCTTAGACGCGTCCCAGCGTCTGTTGTGCGGTCTCTCAGAGACCAGGGGAATAGTAGTATAGTACATGGTCGGAGGGCGGAACTCTGCAACGTCACACATCAGCCACTGGACTCATCCGACCGAAGTCAAGGCACGCACCCGCAAGAGCCTGTATGTCCGCTTCTGCATCAGGACTCCCTCCGCTCAACTCCTTCATGATCATCTGCTGCTCGGTGACTGACGGGGACCATCCTCCGGGCTTGCTGATACCGTCGTATCCTGCATGCGCACCCGAGGCGATCATGCTGAGGAGCAAGTTGGACCGGTAGTTCTCCAAGGATCCGCTCAACACCTGCTGATCGACAGGGATAGTCGACGCGCCCTTGATGTTGCGGAGCGCGTGGATCGTCGCACCGACGCTCAAATCGCCAATACCCTGCACGCTGACGTTCGCTGCCTCGTCCTGACCTCCGTTCACGTCTTGCCCATTCTTCACAGGCACCTTGGCGAACCCGATACGGATGGCCCCAACGTCGCTACCGAGAACGTCGCGGCCGTTGAGGGCCTTGCGAGCCCTGACCGCATCGTCCAAACGCTCAAAGTTGACTAGATGAAAGTCGTCAATGCGGACGACCCAAGCCTAAAAGGGACAGGTACGTACTGAAGCCACAATTCTTGTGCGTGAGAACCCTCGCCGACTCGATCGGCCCGTAAGGACTGAAGACACTAAGGATAGTGGCGGGAGTAGTGGTGGACGGGATGGACCCAATCCAGAGTGCACGAGTGGGCGTGGACTGCAGCTGAGCATCTATGCCGGCCAGGCCTGCGTTCGCGCTGCCCGACTTGCCGAGGGCGCCGCCAGGAGACGTGGCGATGGGGCTGTTCAAGTTTGCACCCTTTGCAGGGGCCACGGGCGCGCTATCGGCCTTTCCGAAACCAATGCGGACGGTTTGACCGTTCGGCATGCCAATGTCTCCTCCGAGGCGGTTGAGGACGTCATCCTTGGCACGGATAGCGTCGGCCTGGTCGACAAAGTTTACGAACCCACACTCCTACAAGTCGAAAGGCAAATGGTCAGTGAGAGAATACGGCCGAGCGAGGGTGTGCGAACCTTCTCTGGGAGCAACCGCAGCGACTCAATAGCACCATACGGAGCGAACACGTGGATGAGCTGCTCGCTCGTGAACGAACTGTCCAGGTTACCAATCCAGAGAGAGCGAGTGGGAGTCTGCATCTGGGTCGACGAATTCTCCGACTTCGGAGAAACGGCGCGGTTTTGGTTCGTCGACGGGGCGGCGAGGTATGCTGACGCACGACTCGCAGGCGGCTCCGCGTTAGGGAAATGGACGCTTGCAGTCAGGCCGTTCCTAGGCGTGGCGACCTTCTCGGTGCGCAGAATCCCCGCGGGGTTCAGGTTGGACGCTCCGAGACCGGTGTGCAGGGACAGGTCGCTTCCAAAGTTGGTCTGTAGCTCCCCGACTCCAGCACGGCGGTGAAGCCTGGAGGTCGGGTCGTCGAGGGTACCGACCGAGATGGCCCGAGGACGCGTTCCAAGGCCTACACCGAGGTGGTCGGAATGCTTGAAGCCTTGTGCCACGTAGTTCGCGGACAGATAACTGCCGGCGTCGGCGTCGCCGTACGAATCCAGGCCTTGGCTCGCCCGGCGGTACATGTCACTCTCGTACATGTCTTCCTCCTCCTCAGCGTTGGGAGTAGACAGCAGTGAAGCAGCTGAGGGACGGAGATGGTACGGGTTCGACACCGTGCTGGCGCGCATGCGGGCGGGGTTGTTGTTCAAGTTCACCGTAATCGCCGCCTGGGCTTGGTTACGCAGCTCAGAGAGCGTCGCAGCAGGGGGGTGCCGGACGCCATCGTCCAAGCCGAGGTAGTCGAGCGTATGGACGTCAAACTCGTCGTCCATGGATGCCACGGACCGCAAATCGTCCAGAACCGGCAGGCCGTTCCCTCCATTGCGCGAGGAGAGCCACGAGGAAGAGAAGATGGACGGACCAAATGCGTTTGAAAGCCCACCGGTGGGGAGGGTAAGGGAACCCGACCTGAGACGACTGTTGCGCTCTGTCAAAGCAGAGGAAGCCACCGATGAAGCGACAGAAGCCGAGTGACGTAAGCCTGGGCGGACTGGGGGCACGGCCGCTGACGTGGACGTCGGAGTGCCCAGGTCACCGCGCTGCCTGAGTTGCTCGGAGAAGGACTCGGTCGAGCCGGGAGTGCTGCCCAAATTGCTCGAGGCCGCAGCGAAGCGCTGTGCGGCAAGCTGCACGTTGGAAGGGAGGGTGCCTGCCCTGGCCCTACGGAACCCCGGGGGAAAGTTGGTGGGGGGCAAGGACGAGGTATCAGCGGGGGAGTTCGTGGACGGGGGATGCTCGTTAGGAGGGGAGCCACCGGAGGCAAGGGCGCGCAGCGCAGGAGGCCGGTATCTGGCGCCGATGTTTTGCTCGGCCTCGAGCTCCCTCGCGCTGGAGGAGGCAAGGATGTCAGACGAGAGAGGGGGGCGATGGGGCGGGAAGGGAGGAGGAAAGAGAGACGCACCGTTTGGCGTAAGCGGCAGAGGGGGCAGGAGGGGGAGTCTTGCCAGAGGACACGCGGGAGAAGGAGTTGTCGTTGGCGGAGAGAGACATGAGGAGTAAGGTGTTGGATTAGGTATTACTTGACGATTTTGCGGGGAGAGCGAGTTGCGCGAGAGCAAGCAAGAAGCGGAGAGGGGTAAAAGTAGCAGGAGGAGTCCGATGGGTAACTATGAGCAGGGGGGCTATAGGTCGTAATAGGGCGAATTTCTTGAGGAAACCAAGTTTTGAGGCGAAGATAGAGAAGGGGACTGCCCAGGACTACTACAGTAGGGTGGACTCCAGTAAATAGTAGAGGACTAAGTAGGATGAAGGTCGTCGTCGAGAGAGTTGCAGCCCGTCCGACTCGCCTCTCCTCTCCCTCAAAACTCCGCTCTCTTCTATAGCCGCCCGCCATATCGCCCAGCCTCCGCTGCCGCCTTCCGCCCCGCTCACACGCCCGCACGGCCTGCCTCCTGCAAACGGTCTGCATTCACTCCATGGCACTAAACGGTGGATAGCGTGCATGCTGCACATACATCGACTAGACGGCTACTACATACTACGCACGAACTCATACGCATACTTTCGACACCACCCGACCCGCCCGCGCCCAATCCGCGAATCGATTTCGCAGGCCAGCAGCCCCCGGATCCCCACCGGTGATTGGGTGCCCATCATCCATCGCACCAGGAAGGGCCCGGATGATCTGATGCTCGCCTCCGCCAGAAATCAGCAAGAAGCTGCCCTCCCGACCCCAGCGGGGCGGTCGAGCCCGCATCCCGGCGGCGACGGTGTCAGGTGTGTCCATACGAAGAGAGAGAGGAACAGAGCGGGGAACGGTGACGACCGTGAGGTTAATGGATACACAATCTACGATATACGAACGGCAGTATCGAACATGAAGGCAATAAGTTTAGAATTCGAAAAGGGGCAGACTGGGCGTGAATGTCAATGATGGAACAATGGCGATCAAGAGAGCGACGTGCGAGAGCCCCGCCTGCTCGACCGCGTGCGCGACCGTGTGGCCACGGCGTTCGCGACTCGTTTGGATCGCCGTAGAGGCCGCTCTTGCGCGGTCTCCGAAGCCTCCGCTCGGGCTGACGCCGTCGCCTCGTCTTCCGCGTCTTCTACCGTCTCCGGTGCCTTCTGCGGGGGACAATCCCACTCGGGAGCGGCGCACAGAACATGGAACATCTCCTCTTCTGTGGGGCTGAGAGGCGTCTCAACTGGGGCAGGCACCTCCTCTGTCGCGGGTCGGTGACCATCGATGGCGGCCGTGGCGAGAATGAAAGGGGGGTGCGTGGAAAGGTGATCCTCCCACGAGACTTCGAATTCTCGTGGTGGCAGCTCTAGCCGGTGGGAAGCCATGGATAAGCGCCTTGCGTCTGATGCCGACTTGAACTGGTGACCGAACACCAGGTGTGGCGGTTCCCGGTGTTCAGTACACAATGCATTGACATCGTCTGGGAACAGCAAGTGCAACTCGTCCGACAGGAAGACTTTGAAGGTAGGCTCCGATCCGGCGACTTCCTGCGCGACGCTTAGGGGGACCCAAGTGCCACAGATGGGCGGCGAGCCCGCGGTTATGGTGACGGCATTCGGCGCTGACGGGCATGACCCATCGAGATGCTGCATGATTGAGGAGAGGTTCACGAAATGCGTGTCCATTCGGCGGAGGAACATTGTGGAGCCAATCGTCATCTGATACACCGCAACACCTGAAGGAACCAGATTGGATATGTTAGTCTCACGCGGTTCATGAAAGTTCCTCATCATCGCACCTTCAAACATCGTGGCAGTTAAAGCAGGTGTGCAGGGCAAGACAGTGTGAATCACAGGTAGATCGACTTCCGAGATCGCGTGAGACTGCATCGTCCTCTGCGACCCCTGCGGAGCTACTGCGAGGCTCGACGCAGTTGAGGCCATGGTTTGAGTGGACTGGATGGACAGCGAAGTCAAGGAGGTGATGAGAGTTGGCGAGGTGATCGACGTATTCCTTCCTGGGCGAAGGAAGGTGTCGCTGGGGGACTGCATGTCTAGGGGAGTAAGGGTGTGCCGTGTAAGCTTCGGAGATGACGACGGAGAAGCAACGGCGGCAGTAGAAGGTTCAGGAGATGGAGACTCCATGGACTCCTCTGGCGATACAGCTCGTGCACCGCGGTACTCGTGCCAAGCTCCATCATCCAGGTCGCGGGGCTTTACGCTGTCAGGGCCCAAAATCTCCACATCCCGCCACTGCATCTCGAAAGCGCGAGGGGGCCTGTGAACATGAAGGGGGCACTCCTCGATGGGCGACTCGCAGGGGTCAAAAGGTACGAGGGGAGACAGAGACTCGGGAGGTGGCGAACGATGGTCGTCCGGGAAGAACAGACTCGTCTCTACATCCTCCTGCTTGATATGCTCAGGTTCCTCGGTGTGCAGGCTAGGCCACCTCCACAACGCGAAATCATCCAGCGCAGACTGCTCAGCCTCGCGCTCTTCTGCGGCTGCTTGCGCTACGATATCGATCACCTTCCTCTCTGTAGCGCGAGATTCCTGGTGTTCCCAAGCATCCAGGAGGCCGCTGACGTCGGTCGGCTCTTCTTTGACGATGACGTCGTCCTCAATCTGCACTGAAGGAGAACGGGGCCCTGGACTCTCCCATTGAGTCTCCGTCTCGAGATCGAAGTCGCCCAGAAAGTCGTCGTCCGAGGCGAAGTCGTCCTCATCAACAGGTGAGCGCAGACGGCCCGAAGGCGAGCGCTGAGCGCCTGTCATGATGGCATGGAAGTCCTCGTCTTCCGGTTCTGATTCCGGCGGAGGAGATCCTGAGAACACGCTGTAAGGGACAGACGGCGACCGGCGGCACCCTCCGGGATGGGAATGGAAGCCCGGCGGCGGAGGTGGGAGGAGATCGGGAAGAGAAGGAGGAAACACAGACATGGATGGTCGCAAGTACGATGGCGATACAGGCGAATCCTCGCTCTCCGAGTCGATAGACATGGAATCCGCATCCGACTCGTCCGAAGCCGATTCATCATCGGTGGTGTGAGGATCGAGGTATGGGGGCTGAGAGCCGGAAGCCGGAGACTCGGAGGACGCGCTAGCTGTGGCGGCGAGACAAGGTTTCAATCTCAGCGTAAGCTTGACTTTGGGGGGCCTCTTCTCTTCTTCGTCTGAAGAGTCGGTCTCTGACTCCGAGCCCTTGTCAGCGCAAGACCGTAGCAGGCGCTTCCGCTTCTGGCCGGCCGTTTGTGCCGCCTTTCGCAACCTGTCTCGCTCGCGTTTCTTCTCCCGTCCGGGGTTGATTGGCATGCCGACCTTCCCGTCCTCGTTATAGTCGCATAGTCGGATACCCGCCTTGGCGAAAGGACATGGAGCGCCTGCGGCCTTGCTAAGGTACCACACCATAGTCCCACGACGGAAGTTTGTCAAACGGTTTTCGCCCTCTGGGTGAGTGCAATGGGCGCCGCCCACACGGGAGTAAAGTGCAGCGACGAAGTCGTCG
Source organism: Earliella scabrosa (assembly GCA_022605405.1). Classification (NCBI taxonomy): domain Eukaryota; kingdom Fungi; phylum Basidiomycota; class Agaricomycetes; order Polyporales; family Polyporaceae; genus Earliella; species Earliella scabrosa. The sequence continues at coordinate 132,797 of JABYQQ010000013.1, forward strand.
TCTGACGCCGTTCCCGACATGATGTGACGAAGGAGGAGGGGTTGGTCTTGCTGCACTTCACAGCGTTGAAGGTGGGTGCGGATGAAGGTTGTGATTGCTTGTCCGGCGGCCGACAAGCTGTTTGAGATGGATACATGCGGTCAATAACGGCACCATATGCCACAAATGAATAGACGTACTTCTGGCACTTAAGACCATGCTTCATACACAGCTCGGCAAGATCCTTCACGGTCATGGCGCGATTGTCCTAATGAAAGCATGATATGGGTGGGCTGTTGCAGATAAGACAACAGTGAATGTACTTACGACAGACATGAATGAACGGCCGATGGCAAGGAAGACCTTACTGCTTGCGTCGTCGGCGTGTAGAACGACATGGGGGGGAGGGAATTGGGGGAGCGGAACCTGAGGAAGAGTAGCTGCAGGTCCTACAGCACCTTGCTTGGACTTGGAACCGGGGATGTGCTTCACGCGTCGCGGAGGAGGTGGCGCGTCGGGCGACTGTCGAAGACGGATCGAGGGCTTGATGGCGGAGTTGGAGCGTATTCTAGTGTCATACTGGTGCTTGACGGACGGCTGTGTGGGCGCAGGGAGGATGGGCGTGAACATGAGGAGCCGGGGACCATTAAGAGATGGATTGAGGTAGGCGTCGACCAGCGAATGGAAGGAGGGAGAGACAAGCAGGAGGGGTGCGGGAGGGAGGAGGTGGTGGGGAGAGGGAAGTTGAAGAAAGGAAGAGCACGCGCTTCTGAGACCCTAATGGTAACCGTCCCAGGCGTGCCTAATTCGAGCTAGCCTGGTACCATGATGGCCGCAGCTCCGATCTAGATGACGCAACCTAATGCGTCCGTCTAATCTCCTAGGCGCTCGCCCCGACCTCGCCCCCCGCCCTCGCCCTCGCCCCCGCCGCCTCGCCGACGCCCGCGTGTTCGTCTTCGCCAGCGCCAGCCCCTCCGACCGCGCTCGGCGGCTGCAGCGACGACGCGAGCTCGCTGCGGGTGCATCGCGGACCCAGTGGCACCGACGTCGCCAACAGTTCCAGAAGCATCAAAAAGTTTATGTCACCCTCTCTCGCCCTGTGTTCCAACACACCACTCACCTTGCAGCGCTCGCGCTCGGGCATCTTGCAACCACCCGTCCGCCTGATGCGAGATTAGTCCCGCGTCCAGGGGACAAAGGACGTCTAGGGAACACAAGATTCCTCCCACCCCACGATACGTTCTGCGTCTTCGGAAGTAGACCATTCTGGACGCCGCGGCGACTGATAACGGCATCTGGTTCTTCGCGTCCGACCTACCGTCACCATCTCTACGTTTGTACTATTGAAAGCCTATCACATGTCCGTTTTAGTGGCACGCCCTCTGCACATGAAGGGGGGATTAACCATTGCTGCGCACTCACCGTCGTGTACTTGCAGCCAACGTCTACCGCACATGAGTGATGTTTGAAGTCGCACACCGATCATGGCGAGTCTCTGAGCTGGTCCCATGCCATTGCCCCGCACGCCGGCTTGCGGTCCGTGTCATCAACGGCTCAGACCAGATATGAAGCGGCACCAAGGCGCTATAAACATGAGGACCGGGCGAGGGGTGACAAGGTACGGGGTGTTGATGAAAGACGATTCAAGTAGGAAGGACCTCGCACCTGCGGCGGAGTGCTCAGAGTGGGCCCACGACCGAACGGAAGCACATGGCGAACAACGGTTGCACCTAGCTTCGCCAGACGGACTTCGGCCAGTTGTTAGAGGGTGGATCTCGTCCACTGGCGTATTGCCCGCCTGCATGATCGAATACTTCGAATAATACACTATTGAAGGTCCCATGTCGGGAAAACATATCATATGAGCATTTGCGACAACCAGAGAGCATAGCACACGCACCAGACAACCCGAGCATGTTTGGCAACGGTAAAACGGACTTTCGCCATCCACGCCCACTCTCCCACTCTTCCGCCGGTCTGCTTGAGAGAACCTATGACCATCGGAGAAACATACCGATCTCAGTTCAACGAGGGGCTTCTACGTCAACAAGAGCACGAGCTTCCCCCAAACGGGCCACCCCCCGTCCGCCCGCTCTCATCCGTGTTGCATCCGCACATGCCCAGCCTCCCCACCATCGTCATTGACTCCTCCGCGTAGTTTGATGAGCTGCGAGAATACGATACCGCTCAGACATTCGACGCAGGATCTGAAGTGACGATGCCAAAGTGGAGATGGGGCGGCGGCGAACGGTTCTTCGAAGTGAACTTTGTTCATATTGGTTGAGTTCCGCGGTCGGAGCGTGATAGAGTGTCTCGATAACATTGAGACAAAGGTGGTCGGGTTTAGAGGAAGAGACGAGGATGGTATGGATCATGGTCGATGGTCGAGAATGTTGGGAGTTCGTCGCGGAGGCGCATTTGGACAATTTTGACAGATAAGGGGTTAAGTGAGTTCGCTCATCGCAATAAATTATCATTAAGCTGACTTGTATCACCCTCGCCATCGAAATTCATCGCTCGACATATTCATACCTTCGAGATCGAGCACATGTGTAGAGCCTCAAAGCAGACTCATACCGACACCGCTACGGGATGGTTCAACATACTTGAACTGAAACTTGTTGAGGATCTTCGAGTTATCGAAAGTTGTCCTTGTCACATGATCGCGACGCGTCCTGAACGCGTCGGTGGCTGGCCGACTGACAGTGGTACGCGCAAGGGAGTCCATGCAATCCACAATCCATCGATTCGAGACGAGACGAGATATAGACACATCACAGTACCGTAGGGAGATATAGTAGTACACGATCGGAGCACACTGCGTGACGAAACAAAACATGCAAGAGCCAATAATGTAGACGAGCAGACAAGAGAAAGAAAGCGCATCATGCAGCCGCCTACGGAGACACGTTAGACATCATGCTTGAGACGTGACAGAGCGATCGACACACCTTCTTGGCTCGTGGCTTTGCAGCAGGCTTAGATGCTGCGGACTTCGTCTTGGTTGCCTTAGTCGCGGCAGCCTTCGCGGCGGTCTTCTGCAGAGTGTCGTCAACGCATGCCCATGATGGGTTCCCTGACAGACAACGAACCTTCTTCTCAACTGTCTTCGCAGTACTCGTCTTCTTCGTCGTTGAAGTCTTCGCGGTCTTGGTGGCCTTAGCGGTCTTCGCCGGCGCCTTCTTCACTGCAGGGGCCTTCTTGACCGTCTCCGCCTTCTTCGCAGGAGCAGCCTTCTTGGCGGGAGCAGGCTCGACGTTCTGTCACGACGTTGAGCTCGTGGACGTGTAGAAAGCCTTCACGACTTACCTCGTTAGCAGGCTTGGTCTTGGGGGCCAGCTTGACCTTGCCCGAGGGACCCTTCGGCAGAGCAAAGGTACCGTCCTCAGCACCATTGGTGATAGCACGGTTGAGGTGCGACAGGTTGACAGGTGTAGTGGCATCGACACCAAACTTCTCGGTGATGTACTACGATGTAGATAAATTAGCGCGCTGCCTTGACCATCCAAGAGCCCTAACCATTACCTTCTTAATATGCGAGCGCGAGACACCACCGCGCTCCTTCGTCTCAACAATGCACGCCTAGGGACGGGGTCAGCACATGAGCAATGCATGAGATGAAACCACCGACCTTGATCATGTCCTTCCAGGAGGGGTGAGCCTTCTCATCAGCCGCAGGCTTCGCCGCCTTGGTCTTCTTCGGAGCAGCAGCAGCTTTGGGCTTCTTCGCGGTAGCGGCCTTCGCCTTGGTGGTTGTGTCCTTCGTAGCCTTCTCCTTGACCGCCCGCTTGGACTTGGGCTTCTCAGCCGCAGACTTAGGCTTATCGGTCGCCGTAGACTTGGGCTTCTCCGCGGCAGACTTGGGCTTGTCCGTCGCAGTGGACTTTGGCTTCTCGGAGGCAGTGGACTTGGGAGCAGTTGCCATTGTAGAGCGAGGTTGGGTTGAGTATGGGTAGGCGATGGGGGTGAAGGAGCTTGGGGGGATGTAGTGCGCAAGCGCAAAGTCAGGGGACCGGGGGTACGAGGGAAATGGGGAAGGAGGATCCGAACGGCGCGCTATATAGGGACGCGCGCAACGCGTGTCACGTGTGCGCTTGACGCGTTTTGTTTAACGCAAACCTTATTTCTCGCCTAGACGCGTCTGGTCAGGCGCCCGTTCAATCGCGTGTCGGGCACACCGCCTCAGGCCTCCCTTTGGACCCGCGGACGTGATTCATTGAGTAATGCAATTCACCCACATGTCGAACGCCGCCAGCCTGTCGCCTCTTCCGACGAGACCCTGTACGCTGAGTCGTATCGAGAGAAGGCCATTCGAGAGTAGTTGCACTTAACATCATTCTTCATTCTTTGCGAAAGTACCTAAATCTCGCAATACAAAGACAGCCTCGTCTACCCGCATCTCAAGCACAGTCAACTTTTCCCTCTTCTTCTCCCACTGTGCTAGTAATTCCCTCTCGTTTCGGGTCAACAGCCGCTCCTCATCCTGACTGACGTCGCTGCGCTGTCTCTTGTCAAGAACAGCCTTGAGATTAGGCTCGTCTTGTTCAGCTTGTCGACGCGCCGCAATGTTGAACAGTGTTTTGTACATGTTGCCAAGCAGCACATTGTACGCTTTTTGCAAGTCAACATACCTAACCAGACAGCGTGAGATATACCACGAGTCGAGAGCAGATTCGACCCACCAAAGATAGAACATCCGCGTGGGATTGCGATCGGCACTCTTCGGAACCTCCTGCAAACTGACAAGCGATTCTGCGGACATCGCAGATAGTAGAGGGCGGACGTCCTTCGGTGCCATCATACCGACCTTTGATATCTACGCCAACTTGAGGACCAACAGAAAGACGATGCTCACGACTGCTTACCTGCTTCTCGTCCATCATCGCGGTGTCCAAGAGCAGACGGATGATTCGTACGCCCTCGTCTCCGTGCCGTTCACGTGCCACAGCTTCCAGAACGCGACGTCGTAATCTTCGAGCAATGATCTCGAACTCTACTTGGACCTTCGACCCACTCAACGAAACAAAAGAAGCTGCTCGGCCAGCCGGTGTCGGGTTGTCAGCGGACGCGAGAATGCCTAGGTATTCCTTCAACAACGTCATGGTTGGCGGCGTCTTCGACGTTTGCATGGCGAGGCCTGCAGCAAGTTCAGCGTCATCTGGTAGATGCATGGCAATGCTGGCCAACGACGCGGGATCTTGTTGCACCACATGAATCAGGAGCCTGCACAAATACTGACAACGACATGCAACGTACCAGAGCGTATATCTGACAGCTTTCGTTGTTTGGATTCCGTAGCCTTCAGTGTGGCACGTAGAACGAGACCAGCGCACTGGTTAAAACGTTCAGAGGCGGCAGCTTCAATGAGCTACGTCAACGAGACAAAATCAGACATGCGACAATCCACCAGTAGTGTCTACGACGAACCTTGTTGCGTATATGCACATTGAAACGTTCACAGTTGACACGGAAATGAATATCGTCCTGAGCGATGAAGATGAGCTCGCGGACTGGAAGTACAAGGTGTCAGTAAACTTACATCCACCTGCAAATCGTCCTCGACGGCCTTACGCTATGTAAGCGAATTAGTGGATTGCCCGCATTCTGTTTGTATCGTGTGCGGCTGACCTTGGAAGAGGGATATGAATGATCTCTAGCCTTTCGCTTCTGAAGCCTAAGCATATCATCCTCTGCTCCCACATAGAGGTTGAAGCTGTCCTTACCATGCCGACTTGCTCCGCCTCTTCTTCCTCTCTCTTCAGTCTAGCCTCGGCGGTCTCCTTCGCCTCACGCAACTCTTTCGCTGTGGGGAAACCTGATATCTTCCTCTTCTCCTCCGCTTCATATCTTAGACGCTTGTCGCGGGGCGAGAGGTGGGATAGAACTGTGGCTGGCTTGAGGTAACCCCCGTCGACTAGCTTATGCATAGTCTGAGCAAGAAGAGCAGGTGCTACAACCCACTGAGTCCATTGTGGAACACATGATACACAAACTGGCACACCTTTGATAGGATCGAACAACGATAGTTGTGAGATGATGTCTGGAGGACGTAGCTTGCCATGGTCGAGAACAAGTTCCACAATTTCTGCACCCTGTGGGACGTTCAGCCGTCTGTGAGCATATCATGACCATTTCACGTACCGTTCTACCATACAGCTGCTCCGCTAGCCAAACATATCTTCCATAGCGCAGCCTCATCAAGCACTCTTCCATGTTCATCTCAAATACTTCTCCTTCATCGTCGGATTGAGCATGCCATAATAAGTTATGTTGTACCAGGACAAGGATGGAGGCGCGAACAACGCGAGGCTTCAATTTCGAGAACCGAATGAGCTGTGGAAGCCCCAGACGGCCGTGGGTGAGAAGGACAGATGCTACAGTCTATTGAGGTGCCCTCAGAGTCACACTTGCAGCGACAGAGGATGGGTACTCACAGCGGTCAGAGGTCCGAATACCGAGCGTACGATTTCCGTGCACAAGCGCGCCGCATCTGCATCAGCCATTCCGTTCTACAGATGTAGCATTGGAGAGCAAGAAGGGAAGCGGGCTGAACGAGGTTCGACAGTACAGACTGAGAGAGAGCGAAGATGGGCGACAAAACAGGATGTGGCGCTTCAGGAACTCAGAGTACTAAGTCCAGTCAAACCTGCCCTGAACCACGCCCTCGAGGTCTCGCGCCTGCTCCCAGTTGACTGCTACCGCAAACCTGCCTCCACCACAGTCAGCACCACCATATTCTACTCCACTGGCTTTTCCACGACATGACTACGACGATGTCGGAGGCTTTCGACGCTCCGATGACGGACTCTGGGGACATCGACATCTCGATGTACTCAGGCATCACGACAACCGACTCATGGCACTCGATGGAGGCAAGTATGGGCGATGGGAATCTCCTCGCAGATTCTGCTACGTTTGGCTATATGCAGGAGGACGTGGAGATAGAGATGGGCGACGACGATGAGGCGATCACCGAGTACGAAATGGCCGATGAAGGCGATGGGTACGGCGAGGAGTTGCAGGACGTCGAGGTCTATGACATATCGCAAGTAGCGTCGCCGTTGCTCATCGACGAGCATGGCGAAATCGACAATCCATATCCTGAAGACACGGTGCTGATGCAAATGCCTTCGGACGACCACCCCGTGAACATGTTCCACCCAGGTTCGACCACAGTTGCCCCGGTCGTGGCTTCGGAGACGTACAACGCAGTGGAGGTCCCCGTTGTTGTGGATCTTCCAAACTCCCTTGTGGTAGTTCACAACGCCCAGGCTCCCTATGACCCGGATCCAGTTGCAATCGAACCGGTGGCGGTGGTTACTGAAGATGCTACCACTGCCTTTGTCGACATACCTGGCGTGGCTTTCGCGGAAGCTACAGCGGCGGCGACTCTTACGACTTCGGAGGATGTAGCGCCACCGCTGGAAGAGCCCTCTGAACAATCGCTGTCAACTCTCCCTCAGCCGACGAGCCTCTCAACGAGCTCGGGTGACCACCAGCAGGAGGGCGAATATTCTGACGATACTGCAACGGCTATTAACCCACCTCTGGAGGCCCATGCAGAGGCTCTTGAAGGCGCTGAAGCTTCCGTGGGTGGCCCCGGGGATCCTCATGAAATCTCGGATGGTGTCTATATCGACCCTCCCCCAGCAGTGCTCTTGTCGCTTCCTCCTGCTGTCCAATATGGAGAGTGTTCGCTGTTCAATCTGCCTACTTCCAGCGTCCCTCAAAGTCCTTCGAGCAGTGCCAAAACCGACACCGGTGGCGCCCTCCATCTCCTGTTACACGAGCGCCCCACTCTCTACTATGAGCCCCTTTCCGCAGTGTTCCAGGCTCTCAGACAAGAAACCTTCATACAGAATATGCCGGGATTCGCCGAAGCTGAGTTGATTCTCGATGCATATGATCTGCAGCTCGCGATATCCGAGGTACGCGCGTAGCCTATCCTCTAATCACGCATTAGCCTGACGCATTCACAGGACAACGTCTACACGCACGAGGTCACATTGCACGAGTTGAATGTGATACACGATGGGTCTGATCTCAGCGGGCCGCTCAGACTTCGTCTCAAAGTGTTCTCGCCTCGTTTTGTGACGCGCTACACTACTTTGCGCGACCAGATTGCCCGATTGAACCTGACGGGAGATGGAGACGCTTCGCATGCGGACGCGCTCGAAGCCGAGCAGCACCGTGAACAAGGTATGTAAGATTTCCACTTTCCAAGTTGACGTGTGCTCAATTGGGTTATAGAACACGAGAATGAGGCGGCGGAACATGCCCTCGAAACCGAAGCGTCATCCGAGCGTCCTGCTGCAGGGGCGGTGTCGGAGAACGCTGAATATGCCACTGATCATACAGAGTCTACAGTAGACGATGCTGGTGGCGAGACTCAGGAACAGCCAGCCACGGATGAGTCTAGCGAGTTTGCTGCTGTTCAACAACAGGCGGAAGCCGACATAGCCGCTGAGTTCGCAGGCAGACCGGATACGGAAGCTGATGGCTCAGGAGAGGAAGAAGAGTTCGGGGAAACTCTCTCAACGGGGGGTCCTGTAGAGGACACACTTCAGGCCTCAACGGCGACTGAGGGGACCTCGATCGAGGACTCGCGAGAGGATACGGACGCGGCGTACGAAGAGAGCGAAGAGACACTCGATGCAGATGATGTTCACAGCTACACTGCACACGAAGAAGGTGGCGATTACGTCGAGCACGCAGAGTTCCCGGACGATGAAGACGAATTCGGCGAAGACCTTCCCGAAGAGCTCGGCGGACAAGCCAGAGAACAGGCCTACCTTCATACAAGTGCTTCTGAGGGTCCCGTCGATGATCAAGCATCTTTTGCTGAAAATGCAAGCGAAGTCACCCGAGAGGAGTTGAATCGTGAGGGATCCGACGAAGGGGCGGGTCACGGTTGGTATCCCGTCTTTGCCGTATATGCATGCGCTGATGACACTGTTATCAGGTCGTGATGAAGAACGTAGTTTGAGTCAACAAGTGAATACTGATGCAGTTACGCACTTCAACAGCAGTGAAGGTATAAGCTCCAGTAATACTGGTGGTGGAAAAAGCTGACCTGCGTGCTTGTGCCAGGTCCCGATGAAGACACCAAGCACGAAGACTCAACAATCTCGACGACGTTGCAACAGGCTCCATCCAGTATGTTCCTCTAGATGATGTCGTGATCAATGGTTCACTGACCATCACCGTCAGACGCTGTCCCTCCTAGTGCCCGGCACGACGATACTCTGCTCATTGGGGAAGACGATTTTGACGACGACGACGACTGGGACGATGGAGAGCCTTCTTCTAAGATGCCAGAGGGCTCTGAAGCTTTATCACGCAAGAGTTCCACTACGACTCTGGCGAGCAGAACATCAAAACGGGCCTATGACGAGGTTGAGCTCGACGACTTTGACGACGATGAGTTTGAGCCTACATCTCCGGGTGTGTACTCTTTTGACGCTTCGACTCTTGCATTGATGCTGATAGTGCCTTGCAGACGTGAAGCGACCGCGGGTTGAATGATATTGTGCCAGACATTCCGATGCCCAATTCGGCGCGATTGTCCGTCAGCTCTTCGTGGTCAAGGTCACATCCACCTCGTCACTTCGGACTGTAGTGCTTCGTCGTCTCCCGTCGTTTCCATGCCGGCTCCAAGCTCAAGATTTGACAAGACTCTTGATAGGCTGAGTTACCGCTATGCTATGACGCGCGATTTTGCGGCGCATTCTCCGATATCATGTTTCTCTCCTGTTGTCGTGTTTACTGACCTTGACAGATATGCAACACCATATTTTGACGGCGGGGGGTGTAGGTGACGAGTCTTGTCTATGACGGGTTCACATCTTGGCACAACCTGTTCATGTTCTTGTTGAAGTGTCGAACGTAGCTCTCAGCTTAGCCAAAAGGTCCCTTGTATCGTGTATCACCTGCAATGATCCGGCCTAATTCTAACATAGAAGTCATGTTGTGTGATGCTTCGCACACCTAAGTCTTGCGAAGCGAAGCTTGCGCCCGGACAGAAGCGCGAGCATGTGTTGGTCGATAGAAGGAATCACTGCCATGATTTGGAGGACGGCAATAGGGCTAATAGCATACAACACACAAACAGCAATACGCCGGTTCAGGAGAGGGACCTTCGAAGCTCCTTGGTTTTGTTCTGTATTTCACCCAAGCACAGCACTGGATATCGCAGTCGTGCGATAGGGGTCAAGCTTTCGACGGAACCGATACTTTGAAAGTGCCGTTTGGCGCGACCTTCGCCCGCTCGCCCGTCGCCCGCCACCCCCGCTCTTCCTCGTCCTGTGCCTCGTCCCGGGCGGATAGGGGCCGCCCAACACTGGGGCCACGCACATGCAGCGCACCGATCGGGTCAGCCCCACCTTCGACGGCGGAGTCGTCCACCCCAGTGAGCTTCGCCTCCACATTGACGGAGGGCGGACCGACGGGGGAGAGATAAGTGAACGCATAGGCATCCGCGGCGGACGCGGAAGGCGTCGAGGGGGTGCTGGCCGGGAAGGTCTGCAAGTCGAGGGGGTGAGATGCGAAGACAGGACCGGCGACGACGGGGTGCGAGTGCACGTTGATGACTGGGACAGAGAGTGCGATGCGCGAAGGGGTCAGAGCCTGTGCCTCGAGCGGGCCTGCGATAAGCGGAGCTAAGGTTAGACAAAGGTGGGAGACGCGCAGGACAGGATGACGAGGACGTACCACCGCTGACCACAACCGCGCGGACAGTACCGGCGCCCTTGCCCATCACCTTCACGCGGGCGGCGTCGAACACGAGGCGGTCCCAGAGACTTTGCTTTGTCATGTAGCCCTCGAGGATGCCGGCGAGTTTGTGGCGCCAGGCAAAGTTGAACAGCAGCCAGGACGACGTCCGCGCCTCGTTTAGGATGGCATCGCTGAGGCTGCTGAGATGGTCCGGACGGATGAAGAGGATGGTCGGAGACGAGATGCGGTACGCAGCAGAGGTACGGAGGTCCTTGAGCCCTGACACAGATGGAGCTGGAAAGAGGGTATTAGTGTGAGAGACGGGAGGATGAGAATAGGAGATTGAGCACAGACCATCGTCGGCTTTGATCAACTTGGTGCTGTCCACCGTGGCAAAACTGGTGCCCTCGAACAAGGCCGTGTACGCCACCACGCGCCCGTACGGTGTACTGAGGGAATATGCGGACAGTATGGTGTCCAATGGGGAGATTGCACTCGAAGGAGGTACGAGCGCGCGAGCTGCGGCGACACCGGCGGTCAGATTCTGGTGGGTCAGCTGTACGCCGTCCACTTGACCCGATGGCGTCTCGAAGAACGCGACGGTCACAACATCGTTGGGATCTAGCCAATCATGTGAGACGCGTAATCCGCAGGATGTAGCCACGAACTGACCGGGGCTAGGAACCGCGTTCTTGTCTAGGGCACTACCTTGACGCTCAAGGTCATCCCAGTGGAGAACCTTCATGTTGCGCAGGCCAGAGACTCTCGCTGGATCAACGTCTCCGACAACGACAATGGTGTGATTCTCGTTCTCGTTGGAGTCGTAGAGGAGTTCCAGCAGGTGGTTGAGGAAGCCAGCATCGGTAATGATCACGGCCGGTTGGTGACTTTCCACGACTGAAGAGAGTAGAGATAGCGATGACAGCGTGAAGGATGGGACAGAGTATGAGGCAAGGGCCAGATCAGAGATGAGGAATTCTGAGAGATCGAAGGACGCATTAGACTCGAGATAGATCATGGTTCGTGAGGTAGAACATACCAATGCCGTCATTGAGCAAGAGCAGTGCACTAGATTCCTGAGGGACGAGACCAGTCGCTTTGATGAGACCAGCACCGAAGTTGGCGATGCGTGATCTCAATTGAGGATTGGTGATCTTAGCATCGGCATTCAGAACCAAGCATGTACAAGACGGTGAGCGTCAGACTCACTTTTGTAGACCATAGTGTCCGAGGAGCATCGGCGTCTGGCTTCACCAGATCAAGCACAACCTGCTGATCCTTTGTGGGGCGCAAGGGGAACTGGGACAGAGCTTCTAGTGGTGAATGCATGCATCAGAAATGACGACTTACCCGACCAAGCATGCCGGTGCTGTAGTTGCGGTACACCGCGCTCTCAGAGGGGTTCCTCACACGTGCGACATCGCTCTGTCGCCCAAGAAGGATAGGGTGCACGAGGGCCTGAGGCTTGTAGAGGTTGTGGAGAAGGAAGAGACCAGCAGCCACGAGCGACAGGATGATTGTCAAGTCGTCCGTGACGAGGTAGTCGGAGAGCGCCATGGCCGGCTAGATTGGAGACGAAGTGCAGCACGCCAGTGTGGTCAGGGCTATTGGTGGGGGAGACACGGTGAACAGCAGATGGTGGTCGGACGAGAAGTGGGGAGATATACGTATGAGGCTTCCGAGTTGCGCACATAGCCGATAGACGCTGTCGCTGCAAGTAATCGTGCTTGACAGAGCTGGGTCGGCTTCTCACCTGCTCCCGGCTTCCTGACCTCGCGTTCGGTCTCTGTCCCGCGCACGTCTTCGTCAAGCCGATGACTGAGGGCGCACACGCTCGCCAGCTGGCTTCACGCGCACGGCCGAGCTGCGTCCTGCCATGACCCATTCACGCCGCACGCAGAATGCCTCGATCGCACCGGAAACACCGGCCCGTCGACGCGTCCAGTCGCGGCGTGACCTGTGTGACCGCACGTGCAGTCACACACCAGTTTCAAACTCCGCCAGACCGTGCCAGACGCGCCACAACGGACGCGCTCTTCCTTGCGGTCCTCCTCAACTTCCTCCTCTCGTCTCCATAATCCCCGGCGACCCCTCCTTACTCCGACCGCCATGTCGAACATCAAGCTCAACGGAGAGCTATTCTCAAAACGGCTCCGCATAGTCTATAATTCCTGGAACGTCAGTAGCTTTGCTCAGAACGCGTTTGTGACCCTTACTAACCAGCCAACTTAATATGTTCTCTTCCCACAGAATGCTCACAAGGAAGATGACTACAGCTCAATATCTGAAGCCGACGCGTTGCTACTTGTTGCTGGGGATCCTGCTGCCGAAGACGAGCCTATCCGGAAGGGAACTGCATTTCAGGTGAGTATGGCCTTCAATTTACAACTCTACACATCACCAATGTCGTGGTCTTCTGGCAGACCTGGCTATTGGGCTTTGAGTTCCCTTCCACATACATTATGTTCCAAAAGAATCAACTCTCAGTTCTCTGCTCGGCGTCCAAGGGTACGGAACACCTCTGTCCTCTCTATGAGAACCGCACCTAACTTGGTATCCTTGCAACAGCGAAAATACTATCGCAGCTCAAGAACGCTGACTCACCGGTCCCGATCGAGTTCTTCGTTCAAGCAAAAGCCAAGGATCCCCCCACCGACGCCCTCCCTCGGTTCCTCCAAGCGTATACATCCCATGATCGGGTCGCAACGTTAACGAAGGAGTCACATTCCGGGAAGCTCGTCGATGAGTGGAACAAGGCTGTGTCAGAAGCGGATAAGAAGCCCGCGCTGGTTGACATGGCCCCTGCAGTGGCTTCGTTTCTTGCAGTGAAAGATGAGGAGGAGTTGGTGCGTCGGATTCCTTTCGTGATTTGTCTGAACCCGTCATGACCGCGTATAGAAATGTCTTCGAACTGCGGCCAACCTCACATCCACACTACTCGCCCACTACGTTGCGCCAAAATTGGAGACCATCCTGGACAGGGAGGCGAAGATCTCGCACGAAGCGTTTGCAACTCAGATTGAGGCGAGGATTGGTTATGGCGAGGGTGACAAAGCCAAGGGTCCCGATATGAAGGTCTGGAGCAAGGGCCGCGGGCTGAATGACGTGAGTAATTTATCGCCACTTCCTACAGTCTTGGTGTCCAATCCCATCTTCCTAGGTTGACTGGGGTTCAACCGAGTTCTGCTATCCTCCAATTATCCAATCCCAGTCGTCGAGCAGCGGATACGACATCAGTCCTACAGCAGAATCCACGCAGGACGACATCTCGCATAAAGGTGTCCTCCTCGTTGCCGTGGGCATGCGATACAAGAGCTATTGTGCAAATCTCGGGCGTAGCTTTATCGTTGATCCATCAAAGGTGTGTCGGTCTACCTCTTGTTCAGATAGAGCCTGTCGCCCAACTACTACTGTTCCAGGAGCAAGAAGCTATATACTCTCTCCTCGTCTCTCTCCAGTCGGAGATGCTGTCCCGGCTGAAGGATGGCGTCATTGCGAAGGACATGTACCAGCATGCACTTGCCTATGTGAGAGAGAGGAAACCCGAGCTGGAGGCACGGTTCGCGAAGAATATCGGTCATGGCGTGAGTGTCTGTGTGTTGTGATCGGCATCGCGCTCTGATATGCTGTGCCGTAGATGGGTATGGAGTTCCGCGATGGTTCCTACGTACTCTCGGCAAAGAACGGTCGGAAGTTGCGGACTGGCATGGTTTTTAATCTGGTTCTTGGATTCACCGGACTGGAGGAGGGCGGCAAAAAGTGAGTGATGGACTATTATCGACACCACCTCCTTCAATGTTGTGACTGTGTCTGCTAGGTACGCGCTGCAGCTCATCGACACGGTCCTCATTGGCTCCGACAAGGCCACGTGTCTCACATCTGGCCTCAAATCCATCAAGGACACCATGTTCTTCTTGAATCAGGATGAAGGAGAAGGTCAGTCGTCCAAGGCTCCTGCCAAGAAGCCGCCCACAGCCAAAGTCGGAGCCAACGGCAACGCATCTCCCTCGAAGAACAAAATGGCCGGCGGTAAGGTCCTTCGGAACAAGACGCGCAGCGCGGCGCAGGAAGAGCTGGTGCAGTCCATGGCGGCCAAGATCGCAGACCATCAGAGGGAACTGCACCAGAGACTTCATCAAGAGGGGCTCGCAAGGTTCTCCGAGGGTGGTGGCGGCACAGGCGGCAAGGAAGGGAAGGGGTGGAAGCGGTTCCAGAGCTACAAGGGTGAGGCCGCTCTTCCGCGCGAGGTCGAGAGTCTCCGTGTACGTCTGCCACACCCGACCTTACTCGACATCCGTGCTGACGGTCAGATTTCAGATCTTTGTCGACAGGAAGTCACAGACAGTTGTGCTACCCATTCATGGCTTCGCGGTTCCCTTCCACATCAATACCATCAAGAACGTCAGCAAAAACGAGGAAGCTGACTTCACGCTTCTCCGCGTCAACTTCCAGACCCCAGGGCAGCTGGCGGGCAGGAAGGAGGACACAGTAGGTGCCTAGTAGGATCTTGTCTCTGCTAGCCTCACAATTTTCTGTCTATAGCCTTTCGAAGACCCTGATGCCACCTTCATTCGTTCTATCACCTACCGTTCCCCAGACGGGAGCCGATTCGATGCCATCTCGAAACAAATCACGGATCTGAAGAAGGAAGTGAACAAGCGGGAGCAGCAGAAGAAGGAGATGGCCGACGTCATCGAGCAGGATACCCTTATCGAGATCAAGGGACGACGCCCCACCAAGTTGCCTGAGGTGTTCGTGCGGCCCGCGTTGGATGGAAAACGTCTTCCAGGAGAAGTGGAGATTCATCAAAACGGTCTCAGGTACCAGTCCCCGATGGGCTCGCAGAAGATTGGTATGCCAGCGGTGCCACGATGACGTTGCGAAAGGGAGACTGACGCTGTCCCGTTAGACATTCTGTTCAGCAACGTCAAACATCTCTTCTTCCAACCATGCGACCATGAACTCCTCGTCATCATCCATATTCACCTCAAGGCACCCATCATGATTGGGAAGAAGAAGGCACATGTGAGTGCGCTTCGAGACTGATCTCGCACATGAATCCAGCTCACCTTGTCTTGCCTAGGACGTCCAATTCTACCGTGAGGCGTCCGACGTGCAGTTCGATGAGACTGGGAACCGGAAGCGCAAGTACCGCTATGGTGACGAGGATGAGTTGGAGCTCGAGCAGCAAGAACGGAAACGGCGTCAGATGCTGAACAAGGAGTTCAAGTTGTTCTCCGAGAAGATCGCGGAAGCTGCCACTGCATCGGTATCTATCATTTATCGTCGTGCGAGCCCCTTATTGCCGAACTGATAACGGACGTTCCACAGACCGGCGACTCTCTAGAACCGGATATTCCCTTCCGCGAACTCTCCTTCGAAGGCGTGCCGTTCAGGACGAATGTGCGTCTGCAGCCTACAACGGAATGTCTCGTCCATCTCTCGGATCCGCCGTTCCTCGTTGTTACACTGTCGGACATCGAGATTGCCTCCCTTGAGCGCGTCCAATTTGGTCTCAAGCAATTCGACATGGTTTTGATCTTCAAAGACTTCACGAAGACACCGCTTCACATCAATTCCATACCTAGTGCCCAATTAGATGACGTGAAGAATTGGTTAGAGTAAGTTACGGTTTGCCTGAACACAAGGTCGTCCGGAGGTGACTGACCGGTTGGCAGCTCCGTGGACATACCGCTGAGCGAAGGGCCGGTCAACCTGAACTGGGGGCCCATCATGAAGACCATCAACGAGGACCCTTACGACTTCTTCCAGCAAGGTGGATGGTCGTTCCTGGGCGGAGCTGCAGGCGGCGAAGAGGTGCGTTGTACTCCATGTGGATGGGTAACGCCCATGTCCAAATGTTGACCGGTCCCTCTCAGAGTGATGCCGACGACGCCTCAGACACCGAGTCTGAGTTTGCGGCCGAGTCCGATGAGGTCGAGAGCTCAGAGAGCAGCCAGGATGAGAGCGATTACTACGATGGATCGGACGCAAGTGATGACGAAGGCAGTGGCTCCGACTTTGGTTCTGAGGATAGCGATGGTACGTGTGTGTAGTGTCGATGTGCGCACCGTGCTCACTTGATGGCAGGCGACGATTGGGATGAGCTGGAGCGCAAGGCAGCCAAGGGTACGTGTCGGATAGTTCCAGCATTTTGCCACACGTGTCTGATGCGTTCGCTACAGACGACAAGAAGCGCGCTGAGACTGGTCGGGGCCACGGCTCCGATGACGATTCAGACCGCCCGAAGAAGAAAGCACCGGCGAAGACCAAGGCTAAGGCCAACGGGAAGCGGTGAATATCATTCACGGACGTTCTTCTGAGTCACTATCTACCTCTTTGTACACTATACTACTCTTGCAGCTATCGTGCCGGTAATCACACAGACATGTGCCGTCACAGGTTACTCGCGCCAGTGCTATCAACCCGCGCTACCATTGCCAACCGGTAATAGCGCCGAACTGTTCCATGTCACGGAACTGCGTTATGTCTGCTGTTGACCTCTGTCCAGCACCTCCCCTTCGCGACAATGTGCGCCTCGAGGACACGAGTTGCGTGCTGCGCACGAACACCGGCGGCGTGAGTGACTCTTTGTCCAATGATCGACCGCATTGCCCTCAACTCACCGCTCCCCGTGTTCGGTGCAGGCAATGGGCCGGTTCCGGCCTCAACCGAAGGATTTCCGTGGACTCTTGTGGGCATCCGCATCCGGGACTCTCCCTCAACCCGGTGAGCATGGATTGACGGCAGTAGGCACGGGTTGTATGAATGTCCGTTGATCCTGACAGAACATAGCGTTGTAGGTCTTACGTAATGTAGCCAATCCATGCTACTAGCCACGTAGTCTGCAGTGCGTGTGCGTTGGCATCGTATCGGGTGAATCTGGCAGTGCGGCAACACGGGCGTGGTCCTTGTTGACCCCGCCAGCACAACTCGGCTATGTGGGACAGCTACGTGTCTCGGCTGCAAGCAAGATATAAACACTAGGAAGCACGCCAGGATCGCTGACAAGGATCTCGTTCCAACAGCAGAAGAGGCTTTCTTTCATATAGGTATCTCGACGTCTCCATCGAGTCTCGTGGCATCGTCTCATCCCACCTTCCAGGTCGCAATGAACCCTCAGACTCCGATGCAGGGCGGATATCCTTACGCGTACCCCGGCCATTCAGCAGCACACAACTCATGGGAGCCACAATTCACCCCGGAGCAAATCCTCTATAACATACAACAGAATAGCAACCAACACTGGAGCGAGATGAAATGGTCCATGCCACCTAACCATGCCGTGAGCATGAGTTCTCAGCCTGCACAAGTCAAGGTACTTCTGCCTCGACTTCATACGGGATGTATCACTGACTCTAGGGCTCCGATGTAGACCCCTCACGTACGCGAATTGCTACAACGGCCGTATGAGTCCAGACGCCGCTTTTCCCAGAAGCCAGCCATCAGCTTCCGCACCACCAACGGACTTAACTATGTTCGACTGGAGGACGCATTGAATGGGCGATTGACGTGCTTGGAAGGCGCAGAGGATGAGGTGTTCTCCGGAGACGCTGATCTCAGTCAGAAACAATCTCTGCGCTTAGAGGCATGTGCAGTATACCCGTCACCCCAGTAGCTGGTATACTGATGGGGCGGAGTAGATCATCGGGCCCGAGTGTAGGCCCTGGGAACGGCAGATCAATGTCAGAAACCCAGCAAACAGGACTCGCTCGGTCACCAGGGCGAGGCTGGCGGAGAAGGTTGCTAAGGAAATATACGATTATATGAAGGTAAGAACTAGCCAATGAATTGTCCGAGGGCTGGCGAAACTTACTCTAACCCTCTCAGCGCCTTACTGGATCTCTCGGAGAACCTGCCTTAGGTCTGGGTCCCGAGCTCAGGGGTTTCGAGCGACTCGTCTTGTTTGAGTTGCGTCACGTCTCTACGTCCAGCTGGCAGCCTATTCTTGGACTTCTGCCGTGATGTGACTATAAATCATGACGTCGACTCGGTGACAGAGCTGAAAAGTACCTGAAATTTCTTGCATACTTCGATGGACTACAGATACACTACAGCATATAATCGTCCTTGTATCCTTATACTTGTATCCTTATACTTGTATCCTCAGCTCATCCTACACTCTAGTATACTCGTAATATAATCTTTCTTGGCATACAGCTGTACAAAGTCGGCGGATGAGCATGATGCTTGTCGGTGACTAGTAACCCTGTTACATTGGCAGGCTGCAGCATTGCTACGAAGAGGTCTCTTTCAGAGTGAGGCAAGAACAAAAGATGAGCGAGATAGTAACTTTCCTGGTTTGTGGCAGTCGCCAGCGACTATGAACTTGGATACATAGAGATCAATACCCGATATGAGACGCCCGTCAGTGTTGACATGGCGCTTGCCACTTGTCCGACAACTCCGAGTCCGTCATGCGGCTCTTACGAAGATACACACTCTTTCTTGCTACGCTCTTCTTGATCCCAGACGGGCCAGGTAGCAGTGCCAAAGTAGCAGTGGACGCTGTGCTTTGTTACTAGTCCCACTGGGGCCCGCTTGACGGCATTGTTGTCAAGTGCATCGAAGTATCTGCATCCGTGCGTTATACTCGTATATGCGTGAGGCAGTATACAAGGGAATACGAATACGGTTACTAGGTGAGTTCTTCCCATCTGATCGCTCATGTTTCCTGTGAAGATCGTGACGTTTGTTACAATAAAGGCCATCACGACGTGACCTGAATGGGAAAGTTAGTGAACCAAACTCCCCGAGACAAAACAAGACAAACTTACCTCCTCCTAGAAGCTCTGCGTCCGAAGCGAGTGCAAGCAATCACATTGAGATATTCCCCGGGTGTAGGGCGTAGAGCAGCACGAGTTGTGTGGACCGGGAACGGCAAGCCTAACGGTTCCCACAGGAGTCAGAGCCAATGTCATACCGAATGTGGTGACTCGGGGTCGAACGACCTCATGTTTTGGATACGGTAAGCACATAGCTCTTGAGCAGACTGCAAATATATAATCTGAACAACTCAGGGTCTCGTCTTCCGATGCGTGCCACCTTCCCTTCAGTCATTGACGACATCGCAACTCACCACTTCGCCCCTACACTGCGGGATACAATTCAAGCTGAAAGAACGCACTCACGGAATATGAATCATGAGAGATTGGGAGGAGAAATCTCCCCGAAGGCCCTCAGGATAGCTGCAGCTGGGTCTCATGACACCCGTCTGACGTATCCGTGAATATCTCAGTGCACACGGCGCCCCTAACTCTGATACTGTCTTCCCAGCTCGATGTCATGGATTCAGACATATAGAGCCACGCTTCTACCTCTGGAGGCTGGCGACTTCCGCATCCTGGTCCGGGATAGGTGTCCCGTAAAACTCATCACAATCAGCGAGCCCCATATCCGGGTCTTTGCGCTCGATTGTGCCAGTGCCTTCTCTGAGAGAGCACGCGTCGCTGGTGCAAGCATATCGCCACAGCTGTCCGCTGGACTCTGATCGGCCTCATCCCTCCATGCAATTGCTTTGCTCATCCTCGGGCGGGTCTGGCGGCCTCGGCGGTGAGTCCTCAAACCCTCTCTATCGCAAAGGATCTCACATCAGAACTGGCTCCGTGCGGGAAACCGACGGAAGTTCCCGCCCCCTTCGTTCTAGCACTGGTCGCCCAAGCGCCTATTGTCGGGAAAGCTCACACATACGGTCCCAGGAAGAAATGCTCCCAAAGAAACATCGATGTATCCAGATGATCGTATTGCTTCAGAACGCCTCTAGCAGAGGCTCGCTCGAAGCCCCGGTCCCAGGACGTCAGATATCTCTATCGGGTTAGAACTCTGATCATGTTTCCTGAGCCTCATGGGAACCGCGCCTGCCCCCTGTGTCACGCATCCTCATTCCCATAGGATCCCTATAAAGGAGACCGTCTCTAATCTCGACTCCACTCGAGTTCTTGTCCCTCTCATGAGAACTATCAAGATACGGGTTCCTCACAGCTCTTCTCGCCTCTGCTCTGCTACTCTGTGCACTTGATATTTCAGATGTCTGAGGTTCAGGCAGTCACTATGAACAGCGAACAGTACGTCGACGTAAGTTTGAACCACTCACTGCATCTACAAGCAGACATGCTGACCGATTGAATGCAGGCGTACGCACATCTGGAAGTTCTACCGCAAGAGGGTGACATTCAGCCGCTTTATCCACAAGACACCATTCATTTTATCTCCCTTCACGGCGTCGGCATCAACCTCGGATCGGCGTTTTTGGGCCGTTGCGATGGCTTGGTTCATCGAGACGAGGGTGCGTTTACTCCAGCTATGGGTGTCAGCACGAAGATAGGCCTCAAAATACAAGTGAGTCTCTATGCTAACCCGCGATAGAGACTCGGCCAACTTGAACGCGCCCTGTAGGTCGCCGGCTATCAGGAGTATTCCCGTCAGATCATGGCGAGGCGAGCAAACAGAGGGGCGGATCCCATCTCGATCGGCAGACTTGCCACGAAGATTGCAGAGGAGATGGAGAAGTATCTGGTAGGAGAAGGCTCGGCACGGATCACTTGTGATTACCGCTACTAACAAGTGTGCCACAGTCCATCGATGCACCTCACTGGCGTGGACAGCCCCTTACCTTGGACCACATCGTTCTCAAGAAACTCTATCGAGTCACCCAAGGTTCCTGGCAGCCAGAATTTGCGGTTATCGCCGCTGCACCCTCGTAGACGGAGATATACGGCGCTCCCGCCGCTCGAGTGGTGGGTACCCTTGCGGCCAATGCCATACGAAAGCGTTGTACTGACCGCACACCAGCTGGCAAGATGTCGCCGCACTCACATCATCATTGGTAGTGGCCAACCACTCCTGGTGCTTCACTCACCTTCGGGTCGATACTCTCGCAAACGTTGTGCCCACAACTTGTCATTTAGTTCCATTGCTGCTTCGTACGTAAACACTGACAACCCGGAGCTGGAACGCCGTAGTCATAGCGTCAAGTCCTAGTCGAAATGGTACCATACACGTTCGCCGCCCTGCCAGTGACTACCTAGTATGTGCCACAGGCATTGCCGGCCTCCGAGTCCGTCGCTGATCATATATGTGTATGTCACTCACCTATGTATGCCAATGCACCGATGTTGAGTTGTTTGCGGCCTGATGATGGCGCCGATGTTATCTTGGTATGAAGACCAGTTGAGCATTCTCGAAGCTGCTGCAGAAGGTCAGATCTAGTAAGCGCCCGTGTGGGGTTCCAGCAGAACCACTTGAACCGTGCCTTCGACA
Source organism: Earliella scabrosa (assembly GCA_022605405.1). Lineage (NCBI taxonomy): Eukaryota > Fungi > Basidiomycota > Agaricomycetes > Polyporales > Polyporaceae > Earliella > Earliella scabrosa. Next base: position 154,748 of record JABYQQ010000013.1, read on the forward strand.
ACGGCTCACACGGGGCCGCATCATGCTACATTCCTGATACCCTCCACCGCAGTTTGGCGGCGTTCTTGCAGTCCACCGTTTCTTCTTCATCTCGAGATCTCGCATATACACGGTCTGCAGCGACTCGTCCGCCGGAGCTGCGGTAGTACTAGTAGTGCCAAGGGTATGCCGCAGGCTCAGAAAGACGACACAAGTTTCCCGGTCGGCAGCAGAGCATCTGGAGGAAATATCTGCTCATGGGAGTGAGTCCCAAGTTAACGAGATACTACTCACCAGCGATTTTGATAGTCCTCCGCCACGCCGGCAAGTCCACTTCTCATCTCCCTGGGTTCTGGCATGATTGAAGATAGCTGGAACCGCCGCTCCTGAACGCAAACCAATCAAAGTCCCCATTTCAACTGCGTAACCCATGCAAGTGGCCGTTACGGTCCCAGTCCCCGGCCCGACCATTCGGTCTACTACACTGTGATGAACGAGCGATAGTACGTGGGCCGGCGGTGGACTCCACCCGGGCTGACTCGGGCCAGAACCTCCACAGGTTGAAGACGATTCTTCCGTGAGAGTCACTTCCCGGTAGCCACTCTCTAATATTACTCCATCACGGTGAGAGACCATACCAGTGACGGTTCAAGTTGGTCTGCGCGAAGTACTGGTGGTTGACTGACTTACCTAGCATTATCCCCACTTCACCTATGCCAGCACTTCCCCCTCACATTCTGCACAAACGGCGGCGTCCGAGCAGCATTGACGGCATAGAGGACTCTTGTCTAGCGGTGAGCCGTCCGAGCGGTGGGCCGTTGGCAGAGCTGGCGTCGCGAGCAGCTTTCGACAGGTTGGAAATGGGCGAATATATCCCGCGCTGTTTCGCTTCTAGAACAAAATAACTTGAAATCGTTCCTTACTGTGCGGACTTATCGCCTACCACACTCGACAAAGGCGACACCCGGGCCGTCGACTCTGAGTCTCGTAGTACCCGGATAGATGACCGGAACGATGGAGGACAGTTAACCAGGTGCTGGCCGTCATGGGGAAGACAGTAGGGCAGCAGCACCTCGGAGCAAGCCGCGCGGTGTGCGGCGACTCAAGACAGTGTTTCCCACCCACCCACTTCTGTCGTGAGAGCTCCCCGCGGCTAAGCCCCTTGCACGCTGAGCCTGCTACTGACGCACTGTTCTCTATATTATCCGGATACAGGAGCCTGGATATACACAGGCGTTCCAATCTATTATATCTGATAGATGTCCTCGATGGAGTCTGGATAGTCCACCCATATACACGGATATCTGAAGAAGCTTCGGATCGCCGCGCGCGCTCGAGTGTCAGGATGTTCTCGCCAGGACGGCGTTGCGCATTAGACGGTTCGCCGAAAGGTAGCTCTTGCCTGGCACTACCGACCCGGGAGCAGCGTCGCAGGCAGAGCGGACGCTTACAATCGCGCCGCTACCGCCGCACGTCCCATGCAAGAGCAATACTGGACACAGCTTATTCGCGGCGACCGACGGTTAGCGGCAGCTCACGCCGCGCTGAGCGCGGCATGCGCGGATGCCTGAGGAGTATCCGGATCAGAGCCCTCGAAGTTGAACATCTGTTGCGGCTTCTGGAGGGCGGGTGGGAGCAGTGGAAGGGATAAACCCCCGCCACCGATTCGAGTATCCGGAAGATGGCATGCTATACGTGAACTGCCATGCGGAAATGGTCAGTTCATACATAAGATGCCTCAGATATCCAAGACGAGCAGGAGATCCCTGCAACACGAATAGGTCATCCAGCCGGGGTCTCGCGCGCAGAGAATCCGAGTCTCTAGGACTCGGAAGAGCTCCAACGCTGAGTTAGCCGCTGCGCCTTCCGTCCGATGAGGCCCGCAATTCGCCGCTCGTGTTACCTCTCCGTCGTCCGCATGCGGAGGTCGCGTTGAACTACCGCTTGCGTGATGCTGTCCGTCCACCCCAGCGGCGCGCTTCGCGCGGCGCTACCCATCCGGATGAAGGGCAGATATCTCGGCGGGGCGAATCCCGCCCCCCGAACCGCTGTGATGGTTATCTCACCGGCTGCGCAGTATACGGCGGCGACGCATCGTTGTACAATCCAGATATCCAAACGCGTGTCCGTCGGCGAAGTGGGCAGTCCATTGGGGTCCTTGAGGAAGGTCTATAAAACTAGCCCTCGGAATGAGAGGAGGGCATCATCAATCGACTCCTTTACAGTCACATACACGTTCAGCCGTTCCAACACGATGCACCCTGCGAACTCTTCTGGTGAACGCGTTCACGACTACAACGTTGTGCAAGGCAGTTACACAATCAAATGCGAGGTTAGTGAGCACTCGATCAGCAACTAGAAACAACGTGCTCACCATCCATTCGAAGCAGTACCCAGACGAAACAACAGCCTTAACAGACTGGCATGCCCAACAGCCCCACCCGAACATGAATTATGTGGTCCCCGCGCCCCATCATATCAGCCGACTTTCGACCTTGTCGCCAGTCATTTCAGAGATTGCTAGGCAAGCACCGAGAGTGAGCAATCTGTGTTGTAGTAAGATTTAGCCTTACCTATCTTTAGGCTCGTGTCGAGGAGCGTTGGACCCTGGGCCTGACCACCGAATGGGAACTTCTTCCATGCGCCGAGTACGACCGTGGCAGACCAACCACCGCCGGCAATCACGTAGTCGACTTCAGGTGCTACGGGGGACAAGAGCTTGTGCTGTCCAACGCATTGAGACGAAACTGTGATGACCTCGTAGATGGAGAGGCTCCAGCCTTGCCTTTCGATGTCTCCGCCAAGATCTCCATACGGATAGAGGTATAGTGTACTCCTTTATGGGCTGCGATTGAGATCAGTTGCTCACAACATCGTGTTAGTTTCCGAATTGCGTACCATACACTAGGCAAATCATGGCTCGGAGGTCAACCAACACTGCCGAGCCTATCTCGCGGAAGGTCCTCGCTTGGAAGATAGCTGAAGAGATGGACAAGTGCCTGGTACGCTCTCTTCGCCTTGATGTCTGCTCCACTGCACCTAGACCCACACTAACTCTTGATCGTGAAGGATAAAACCAGAAAAGCAGGCCAGCCGCTGATGTATCGAGGAGAGGTTGTCAACATGGAACATCTGGCATTGTGTGAGCTTCGCAGGGCGTCATCGGGGTCGTGGGTTCCTGTGTTCAAGATTCTGGTCATGCGCTGTAACTAGTATCGAGGCTTCCTATGGTGTGCTGATTGTCCGGGAGACCAATCCACTGTCCGTGAGGGTTCGTTAGTGCTGGGACGCTTCCACAGCATTTCTACTATGCGCTGCAATCGTCATTGCACAAGTCAGATATGTTTCCCAAGCGCGAATCATCACATAGTACGGCAGCTCACCTATGGTGTTGGGCGGAAATAGTATAAGACCTTGAGTGCACCGGAAGCCCCCTTGTCTCATCCTCGATTTCGCAACCACACGATGCTTCGGGTCTTGGATACTGTATGAAATGGATCGATATCGGCCATCGTGATCAGCAAACATAATCAATGACACGTGGCACAGAACCCACTTCCTGCCCGGCAGAGGAGGGCGAGACGCTCGATGAGAGATATCGGATAGCAGGGTCGGGGCAGGGATGTCCTACTGGTAGAAGTGAGATATCGTCCATCGTTGGTGGCATATATCTTGGGCGTGAACGCTGGAGCAACAGCCTTGTGGCGTCCTGACACCTCATGGCGGGGCTCAGAGACCATCCTTGACAGATGAACGCGCATGTAAATGTATCCCGTGAGGAACATGAACCGCACGGGCGTCCGTACTATGGTCACGGTGCTTATTGCTCGCATTGGTTGAGCTGCACTGAGGGGGAGGAGATCCGATGGCCGAAGTTCACTTACTCACGAGCCGGCGCGCGCTGGCATCGAGCGGTGCAGCACAGTGGATGTGAACCATGTGGATGACAGGTCCCAGCAGGAGGAGGAGGAGGAGCACCAATTTCGGTGGGAAAACAGTGCACGCGCCGGATGCCGCGTCCCGGACGCCCGCGGCTTCGATAACCGAGGACTTCGGACGCTCAGCGCTAGCCTTCAAACTGCGCTGGTGGCTCTGCATACTCACCACGACGAGACGCTCCAGCAGAGTGTCGTCAGAGGCGAGGAGGGGAATGAATGGAGCTACCAGTCTATCCTGATGCTCGGCCAGGGCGTTGGAGGATCGCTGGGGTGGCACCTATCAATGGACACGATATGACCATGCCACGGGTACTTAATCTCCGCCTTCCCAGTATCCGCCCAGCTCTGCTTTGTCACGAGGCTGCCGGTGCTAAAACGAACCATCGCATTGCGGCCAATACTTAGAGCCAATGCAGTTACGTTGGACGATCGGACTTCGTGTGATATTTGGGAGGCACTGCGTCCGTCATATACACACAGCATCTGTCTCGAGGTGGCTATGGATGCTATCGCGAAGCAGGCATGTTATGTAGCGCTGGGCAAATGAGGGTATATCACTATACCTCTCAAGCCCCATCCTTCGAACCCAATCCCCAACGTACTTTCTACGGCCACCCTGACTCTGAAGTCCGCGCACGATCATGCACCCTGCGAAGTCTTCTGGTAAAAGCTGTCACAATTACAACAATGTGCAAAGCAATCGCACAATCAAATGCGAGGTTAGTGAGCACTCGATCAGCAACTGAGAATAACGTGCTCACCATCCATTCGAAGCTGTACCCAGACGAGGAAACAGCCGTGAGGGACTGGCATGCCCAACAGACCCAACAGACCCCCCTGTACATGAATCATGTGGTCCCCGCGCCCCATCATATCAGCCGACTTTCGACCTTGTCGCCAGCCATTTCAGAGATTGCTAGGCAAGCACCGAGAGTGAGCAACCTGTGTTGTGATAAGACTTAGCCTTACCTATCTTTAGGCTCGTGCTGAGGAGCCTTGGACCGGTGAATGGGAACTTTTTCCTTGCGTCGAGTACGGCCGCGGCAGACCAATCATCTCCGGCAACCACATAGTCGACTTCAGGTGCTACGGGGGACGAGAGCTTGCGTTGTCAAACGCATTGAAACGAAAATGTGATGACCTCGTAGATGGAGAGATTCCAGCTTTGCCTTTGGATGTCTCCGCCAAGTTCTCCATACGGCTAGAGGTATAGTATACTCCCCTTTGGCCTGCAATTGAGATCAGTTGCTCACACCATCGTGTTAGTTTCCGAACTGCGTACCATACACTAGGCAAGTCATGGCTCGACGGTCAACCAACACTGCCGAGCCTATCTCGCGGAAGGTCCTCGCTTGGAAGATAGCTGAAGAGATGGAGAAGTACCTGGTACGCTCTCTTTCGCCTTGATGTCTGTTCCACTGCGCCTGGACCCACGCTAACTCTTGATCGTGAAGAAACAAACTAGAATTGATGGCCGCCCGTTGATGTTTCGAGGAGCGGTTGTCGACATGGAACAGCTGGCATTGTATCAGCTTCGCAGGGCTTCGTCGGGGTCATGGGTTCCTGTTTTCAAAATTCTACTCGCGGGCTGTAACTAGTGTCGGACCTTCCTATGGTGTGCTAATTTTCTAGGAGAACAATTCACTGTTTTTCGGGGTTCGTTTGTGCTGTCACGCTTCCACAGCATTTCTACTATGCGCTGCGATCGCCATTGCACAAGTTAGATATGTTTCCCAAGCGCGAATCATCACATAGCATGGCCGCTCACCTAGAGTAAGTATGATGTAGGGCGGAGATGATGTAAAAAGCTTAGTAAGCGCCCCGCCGTAAGTACTGTCTCAACTTCGAGTTCACAACAGGTTCGCAACTTCACGATGCTTGGGGACTTGAGTACCGCAATGGATCGATATCGGCCAACGTAGCGAACATGACCAACACCGCCACTTGCTGCCACCAGAAGAGCGTAGGACGCTCGATGAGAGATATAGGATTATGATAGCAGGGACGGAGCAGGGAAGTCGTACTGGTAGAGATGAGATATCGCCCATCGCTGGTGGCATCTATCTTGGGCGTGAACGCGATTGCAAACGGATGTTCCATCAAAGCCTTTAAGTTTTCCTCGGGGTGTGGTGTGGCACCGTCAAACCAGCGCAGGCCGGCCTGTATAGAATTCTGCGATGGAGCTTGCGATGAGCATACTACATAAGTATGACGCACGCCAAGCCTGGTGGACTCGCGCTCGCGCCATGCCCGCTGCCATCCATCGACACTTGTCACTCAGTATCTTCGAAGTTCGCTCGGACACGACATACACTACGCGCCCGAGAGATCGTAAAACGTGAGACTACTGGTCGGACCTTTTGCGCTTGACGATATTAAGTCGGGGCTTGTTCGGCAGTGGTGTTCGGACGGACATAATGACGCACTCGTGAAAGGCGAACATAGTTCAGTTATAACACGATCACGAGTACCATGCCTGTCACCGGCATTTCCGCAACATCAACATTGGACTTTGTGACATGTATTTACGACCTCAGCGACCGGACAATTCGGTCTATACGGATGTGGGGGCGCTTACTAGTCATAACTCGGACTCAACTCGCACTGGTGTGCCCCGCCGCGCCTCAAGTTGTTGCGATGGACTCTCGGGCCAGTGGGGTGAGACTCGGTCGGATACAGATGGGGCAAGACGCAGATACAGATGGGTAGGATTCCAACGCGACTCGGAGAAAGCTTACCAACGTTACACTAGCCGTCACCGTCCTGCATGCCGGCCTCCCCAATATACAAGGCTCGTGAGAGCGTCCCACTCCTGTCAATGATCGCATAGCGGCCGCGGTCCTTGATGCGCCCGACGACGCACTGGATGGTGGTGATGTCGACGTAGTCCAGCGATCCGAGGCGGGTGTAGTAGTGAATATCGAGCGCGTCGTCGGACTGCTCAATCTTGCAAGCTTGGATGACGGCGAATACGAGTGGTGTGGGTGTGAGGAGTCCGCATGATGCGTCGGCAGATAGAGTGAACTGGAGGATATGTTGCAACTGCCCGTAGAAGGTGCGTTTCACAAGTTGAATAGGGCGGTTGCGATAGCGTCTGTTAGTGTCCACCAGGAGCTCGTACTGTACAAACATTGGTGAGCCTTGTGCGTACAACTCGGCCTGGGCCCCGGAGAAATAATTCACGCACCCGGACATAACTAGCATCACGGCCATCTTGTGACCCTGCGTCCAGACTCAACGTGCGGATAGTGTCGCCATCTGGGAGAATGCGGACCTTGGCCCATTCCTGAACTTCAAGGGGAAGGCCGCGTCGTAAGTCTGCTGCAGTGAGTGTGTCAAACCGGGTGCCTAACGCAGAGACGAGCTTGTCCCGTGGGCCGCGTTCTAGAACCACAGCACGACGAGCTGGGAGGAGGACACAAGTGTCGTCTGGCAGAAGGGAGTGGTGAGAAAGGAGGACAAGGTGAGGGAGAGAATGCCGTACAACCGGTGATCGAGGTGCCACTCGTGAGAGCGCGGGGCGGTGAGAGTCTCAGCTCCGTCTTGACAGCCTGTCCATATCGGAGCTTGATCTGGTCGAGCCGCGCCCTGTCGAGAACGTGCCGGTTGAGAGAAGCATACGGGAAGCGGCGATTGGCGATCGCAGGCTGCAATGCGCCGCAATACCGCTCCATAGGGAACGCCCACGCGGCCCAAACAGGTCCGGCTTGTATTATGCTGTCTGCGATGTGGAGAAGCGCGTGGATCGTTAGCGGGACTGCAGGAAGGCGCTCGGGGTTCATCTGGTAGTAATATCTATGCAATGTATGAGCCAAATAACGGTTCATCTCGAGGGAATGGAGAACTCACGTCTCATATGTTTGTACCCAAGAGATGAACCCAGAGCGAATATCCTCAACTTCCTCTACGGTCAGCTCGAATTGAAGGCACTGTCGGACGAGCTTTATGAACTGCACAAGATGATCGTAGTACTTCTGTTGCTTGAACCGTCCACGGAGAAGCACGGGGGCGACGTATTGCATCCAGAATGATCGAGTGTCAGCGGTCCACGAGATCTTGTCGCTTGCAACGTTTGGTGGACGCGGCCCGAAGACATAAGGAATCGTACCTCCGGATTCCTCGCTTGCCAAGCCTATAGCCTCCCAGACGGCTGATCCGAACTCGTAGTCTTCGCGGCCAGTATCCATGTCTTTATAGTTGCCTGACCAGAGGGCGATGAGGTTCTTCATGACGTTCTCGAAGATGAGATGCATGAAGTCGTATGGGAAGGAATGGGGAAACGAGAGGGAATGTAAGGTACTGAGGAGGGAGACACCTTTGACGCCGTACAACTTCGCCAACCGCTCGCTCTCGGCCGCCGTGGGGGCGAACTGGACGTCACGAGCGTTGATGGGTGTGCTCCGGCTCTGTGTGCGGAAAGAAACAACTAAACCACACTAAGAAACCAAGAACTCGAGAAGGTGGTGCGAGGTAGGGGATCTGGTTCCCGGGTTCGCAGGACGCGGACGCGGAGTCGACTCTCGAAAGGCTCTCGCGAAGGATCGCAGAGACCGCGGGGGAAGACTATGGAAGAGAGCTCGAAGGGGTGTGGCTAACTCAAGCTCTGCGGAGGGAACCCGCAGGACGGTGTTTCGAGATGGGAAGAACGCAAATCGCAGGCGCAAACGCAAGTCGCTGTCGCAGACGCAAACGCAGACGCAAACGCACGCGTATTCGCTGAGTCTCGATGGGTGGGGGATTCGATTCCCTGGGGCTCCTGCCCTCGCACTACTCTAACTACACGATCCTGCGACCGTCCGCAACTCCGGAACGCGACAACCGAAAAACTTCTCGTATCAACCCTTCCACCGCCCGCACCGTCCGCCTGATCCTCTCCCAACTGCGCGTGCCTTCGCCACATCCCCGTCCCGTCACCCTCAAACGCGGTCTTCGATCGCAATCTCGCCTCTCGACGAATCAGCCTCGAGGCTACCGGACGGTGGCTGTGCCCTCGATCCTCGGCACGTCCCTCCGCACGATCGCGTCCTCGCGCTCCCAAGTCTCGTCCGTCGGTCGCGATAGCTCGCAAGCTCGTGAGTGGCCAGCTTCGCATGACTCGGCCGAATGCCGCGCTCGCGACCCCCGCGCGCGATGTTCTTCCGCATCCTTGGCTCGCGGAACGTGCGTCCGAGGCTGCCTCGTCCCTCGCGTTGCGGAGCTCCGACCGGACCGTCGGGGAAATGAAGGGGTCTCGAAGTCGCGCGTGTTTTCGTGTGGTAGGGCCGCGCGCAGTCGGAAGGCTGGTGGGGCGCGGCTGCCGTCCGCGGGAAGGTCGCGCGAAGGGTTCGCGCGAAGGCGCGTCGCAGAGCGCGGGTCGACGAAATCGGGGCATGGCCGGTGCAGGTGCACAACATCTCCCCCCCGCTAATATCGGGACTGTCCCCAGTCCCTCGAAGACGGACGGGGATAAAAGGGGGGAACGCGCAGAAAGGGTTTCCGCACCTAACCATGTCTTCGCCGCTTCCTCCGGACCTTCGCGAACGCGCCATCTCCGTCGCGATCCAAGCTCTCGAGCGAGCCGTCTTCGACCTCGAAACGCTCGCAGACGCCAACACCGAGTCGGACGCGGGTCACATCGCGGACATGTACATCGGGATCATCCAGCTCCTGGTATGTCCTGTCTGTATTCCGTCTCGCGTGCGCTAACCCCTCACTCGTAGCGTCCGCTCATAGTCTTCAACTCCTCGCTTAACGCGGCGGCGCAATACGTGACTCGCACGCGCGACGCGCTTGAACGCGGTTGGCCCGACTTTGGGACGCGCTTCGCGAACGAGTTCTCGGACCAGGTTGTCGGGGTCCGCCGCAGCGCGCGTCTCGACAGCTTGATGACCGAGGTTGCCGCCGTCCGCGTTCGACTCCGCGAAGTTCGCCTCATCCGCCAGACCCTAGCCCGCGCCAACCAACACGACGTCCACTTCCTCATCCGCCTCGACGACGTCATCCTGGCCTTGGACCGCGAACAGACGGGGCTCGACTTCGAAATAGCGGCGTTGCGCGACCAGAACAGGCGGGCGCTCCTTGCCGCGGACTGCTGAGGGATGTTCGCGATGGGCGGCCGCGGCATAGGGGTCGCGGGGAACGGTCCATAGAGGGGATAGGGTAGATCGCGATTGTCGTTGATACGGAAATTCTGTAGCCCTTGAGACGCCACCAGTGTCGAGGGATTTAAGTCGTCGAGCGTCGCAAAGACGTCCCGCAACATCCTCTCGCACCATGCCTTCACTGGGTTCCCAGATGGTTGAGCGCGCGATCTCGTACCGCGAAATGATCTCGCGGTTCTACCCTCTCGTCCGCCTTCGCACTGAGCACCTGCTTGACGCCATCGACGCTCAAGTGGCCCGCGGCCCCGGTCCGGGTCCCGTTGGTGCCGGCACCGCTCTAGACTTCGCCCTTCTCGTCGACCAGCTTGCGGAGTGTTACGTGAGCGCTGCTTCCATTTTTGATCGCCGGCGCCGCTTAATGAAATCGCAGATCATCCTCACCGCACTCCTCGAGGGCGACGGCGAATTCCACTCCGGCGTCAAGGATCGACTCCGCCTCGCGTTCGCGTCGGTCGAGGGCGGCCCCACGCTCGTCGAGCAGTTCAACAAGACCGTCGACGCCGCGCGCCCCGGTATCCGCTTGAGGTACCTCGAGGCGTACCGCGCTGTCTTCGCGTACGAGCAGGCCACCGTCGCTTCCATTCAACAGATCGCCGCGCGCCAGCTGTCACACGTCGCCGGAGAAGCCCGCGCGCGCGTCAAGTTGCTGCAGGACGACATCCACCGAATTGACCAGGAGACTGCCCGACTTGGGGGCGCAGTCCCTCAGCGCAGGTCCCTGATTGACCGCCTCGACACTGGTTCTGAGGAGTTCTGAGGAGGAAGGGGCGGCGATGTAGCGTAGAAGCCCGCGACCCTGTACTTCGCCGTTCGTCGAGCTGAAATTGTAGTGCGCGCGCGCAGCTCTTGTCCGCCGCGCCCGAGTTCATAACGCGTGCCTTCCGTCCGGTTCGCCCTTCAGCCCCTCTTCTCGTTCCGCCTTCCGCCCCTCGCTCAACTCGTCCCTCGTCTTCTTCGTCTCAGCCCATCCCGCACACCCGCCTCGCCACCATGTCCTCGCCTCCGCCTCCCGAGTCCTCCAACACCATGGACACCCGCGCCGACGATCCCGCGACCGACGCCGCCGAAGTTGAGCTCCAGTCCAACGACGAAGACCTGCGCGTCGGCACTCCGTACGCGCCCGACGAGCTGCAAGAGCTCCTCCGCCTGTACACGCCCGAGGAGCTCCAGTCTGGCGGCGAGGAGGCCGCGAAAGACTTCGCGCGCCGTTTCGTCCACATCGCCGTAAGTCCCGCGCCCCTTCGCGACTCCTGTCCGCAGCCACTAACCGCTTCGCAGTACTCGCTCGAGGACCCGTTCCAGTCGGACGACCTCTTCCCGGAGTTTTGGGAGCGGTTCGCTCCGCACGCTTCCCCTCGCTTGCAGGAGGTCGTCCTCCTCGTCTTCTCGGTCCGCACTCGCGAGTCCCGGAGCGCCTCGCTCGAGGTGGAGCTCGCGGACTTGGAGACCAGCCGCCCGGACCACACGACTACGCCGCGCCAGGAGAAGGTGGTCAGGGCCCGCATGTTGGTGACCGACTGGGAGCGTAAGTCCTCGCGCGCCCCTCCTCTCTTGTCTTCTTCAGCTAACCGTCCCTCCTTTTGTCCCCCAGTCAAGCGCATCCGGGAGATCAAAGACTTCCGCCTGCTCAGGTCGGAGCCCATTCCCCTCCCGGTCGGCCTTGCCATCCTCGCCGGCGGCCTCTCTCGCCACTACCCTCGCCGCTCGACCGCGGAGCCGCCTAGCGCGCCCGTGACTCCCGGAGCGCCCTCGCGTGCACTGCTCCCTCCCGCGACGATCTCGACTCCGGTGCGCATCAAGAAGGAGAAGCCCGATCCCGCGCCGGCTAAGGGCAAGCGCCGCGCGGTCTCGCAAGATGTCTCCGCGGACGAGGCTGATGCGGCCGCTGACTCCGATGTCGTCGAGGTGAGCGAGGTCGTCCGTCCCCCTCCTGCCCACGGCACGCGCGCGCAACGCAAGGAGAAGATCGCCGCGCGGCCCGAGTCCGTCCGCAAGAGGGCCAAGGTCGTCGAGGTCTTGGAGTCCGAAGAGGAGGAGCTCGCGACCGCCGCAAAGCCCGATGACGCCGCAGACGACCCGCCCGCTTCCACTACGCCCGCCGCCCCCGTCGCCATCCTTCCCAACTCGAAGTACGCGCTCGAGTTCTTCGAGCCCTGCGACGAGTGCAAGACGCGCAAGTTCCCCATCTGCGTCCGTACGCACGACGAGCGCGGCCTCTCCTGCGACTTCTGCGGGCACCGCTCGCGGAACATGCAGTGCACCCGCCGCGGCCTGAACTCGTACGGCGAGTTGAAGACCAAGAGTAGGTCGACCTCCGTCGCGCTTCGTCGGTTCTACGCTGACTCGTCCCTTGTCGCAGAGAAGGGCGGTCGGCTTCTCGCGCAGTACAACGGCGTCGGTTTCGTCTTCCGCTCCTTCAAGACTCAGCTGCCCGAGTACCGCGTGCAAGCTGTCCAGGCCGTCCGCGCGTTCGAGAACGACCCGCCCAAGATCCGCGTCGCGCGCCCGAAGGAGCTGGCCGCGCGCGCCGGGCCTCCCGCTCCCACCGCCTACCCCATCATCGACCAGAACGGGTTCCTCCTTGAGGCCTACGATGGCGCCGCGCCCGAGAAGTCCGCGAAGGGCCCGCCGCTCCCGGAGTGCTACCCGCCGGAGAAGACCCCCGAGCCGACGCCTGCGCCCGCGAAGAAGAAGAAGGCCAAGACGTCGTCGGAGGGCGCGTCGGCTTCGGCTTCGAAGTCGTCTCGCGAGGTCGCCCCGCCTGCGGACCTCAGCCCGGCCGTGTCGAAGAAGGTCGCCGCATGCCGCAAGCGCGCGAACGTTTTGCTCGGCGAGATCGTCGAGCACGTCGAGGAACTCATTGCCGTCCGCGACCAGGAGGAGGAGTACACCGGCCAGGACTTCGGTGAGGCCGACCTGGACGATTCGGTTCGCGTTCCCGACCTGCTGACCTTCGCGGAGGTCGTCGACTCTCGCGAGTCCGACGCGCGGGTGTGGACCGTGCTCCGCAAGAATCAGTAGGGGCCTCGCGCTCTCGTCGCGGGGCGCGCCTCAGTCGTGCCGCTATCGCAGCTCCGCTGTTGGCGCGCACATTCCGCGATCCTGGAGCTCGTGAATGCTGAGGCCGGTCCTCGCAGTCGCGCTTCGCGGGTCGCGGTCGCAGGCCGCTCCGCCGTGGTTCCCGGGCTTCCCTTTCTCGTCGTCTTCGTCCTCGCGCTCGCCCGTCTCGCTCTCCCTTCGCATCCCGCTCTCGCCATCGCTCTCGCCCGTCCCCCGCATCGCATCGCATCCCAGTCCCGTCCCGTCTCGAACTCGTGTCCCGTCGTCAAGTATCGTAAAAATGTATCGTAAAAGTAGTCGTAAGCTTCGTTTTGTGGCTGTTGTTTTGTAGTTTTTGTTTTCGTCATTTGCTTTCTTGTTTTATCAATAAACTGTGTGATAGAAAGAGTGTGTGATTGACTTAAGTAAAAGTGTGACTGGTCTTCGAAGTAGTAAGTAAAGGAATGTCCCGCAGGGAAGTCCCGCGGGACGGTTCTGCGGAAAGAGTTCGCGAAATGGGTATATAGTAAGGAAAGTGTGTCGCAAAACAAGGCCGCGATAGGCGTTCGCGGGCTGTCGAAAGTCAGAGTTCGGAAATCGAAAAGAGCAAGTGATCGCAGGATAACCGTGTCCGAGTCATGTATCGTACCTCCTCCCCCCCGCTAATGTTGTCGACGTCCTCGTCGACGTCCCATCTTCGCGCACAAGAGCGCCTAATCTTCTTCGGCCTCCTCGGGCTCTCCCAGCCCTTCGTCCTCAAACGTCTCCTCGCTCTCCTCCATCTCGCGGATTCGTCTCGCGTCGACATCTAAGTCCTCCATCCTAAAAGGTATGGGGCTCTTCCTCGCGAGATACGGGATCAGTCGGAACGCGGCGATAGGGCGATCGTGCACGGCGCCGTCGAGTTCCGCGACGATGTAAGCGCCGCCCCGGTTGCGCGAGATGACCACCAGCGGACCCAAGTATCGCGCGCGCATCTTGCGGTTTAGCGACTTCTCGATCGCAGTATTCCGCATGAGAACCAAACGACCGGGCTTGAAGTCGAAAGCCTTTGTCGTATACGCGTGGTGCTCCTCGTACAGTTCCGCGGCGCGAACTCGGCTCGCGTAGACCTTCGAGCGCAGTCGCGAGATTTGCTCGGGGCGCTTCTGCAGGGCGATCGCGCGCTGGGTGATGAGCTCGGTGGTCGAGATCATTTTGTTAGCCGTCGGCAAGAGGTAGGTTGCTTCCGCGATGTCGAGGGGCATGATCGGGTGCGTGCCTGTGACTGCATAGTACGGCGAGCAGCCCATTCGGCGTCGAACAGTGATCCGGTCCGCCCAGAGGACAGAGTAGACTCGCGAGACCCACTGACTCGGGTCTCCCTCGCAGGCCTTGTAGAGTGCGTCGCGTACGTGGAAGTGCGGGCGCTCGACGATTCCGTTCGCCTGCGAGTTGTAGCCTGAGATCCGAATGTGGTAGACGTGGTAGGTCTTCGCGATGTACTCGAGCGCGGCGACAAAGGGCGTCCCGTTGTCCGAGATGATCTCGCAGACGGCGCCCCAGCGACAAAGCAAGTCCTGGTAGATCCAGTCGCCGATCGCCTTCGCGGTCTGCGCCGTGCTCGCGCGTCCTTCGCAGTAGGTCGTCATCGCGCAGCGCGCGTGGAAGAAGTATCGGTACCGCCCCGGCATCTCCATGCAGTCGACGTGCACACGCATCATCGGGGGCGCGGGGATGGGGACCGTTGGGGGAATGCGAACTTTGGTGGTCTGTCGCACTTGGCACTGATGGCACGACCGCACGTACCACGCGATGTCCGCCTTCATCTCGGGCCACCAGAAGCGGTCCGCGAGGAAAGAGGTTGTCGCGGCAATCCCGCGGTGTCCGACGTAGTCGTGCATCTCGACGAGCGCTTGAGGTCGCTTCTCCGCCTCGAGGACGCGACGATGGTGCCCATCGCGTCCTACTTTCCACAGGCGGTCGTCGCGGAGGAAAAACTGGGAAGCGTACTTCGCGAACTTATCTGCCTCGCGTGATTCCATCGCGGGTCGTTCGCCAGTCGCGAGCCAGTGTTTGACTTCTTCGATTCTGAAGTCGAAGTCGCGCGCGATCGCGGTTCGCGGAAAGTCGCTGTACGGCGGCCGCGCGATCACAGGGAGCTTCGCGGCGGTTCCGCTCGTCTGCTGCATGAGAGTCTCGACTTCGTCGATGCTTCGCGGGACTGAGAAGTCGATCGCAGCGTCCCCGAGTCGCGGAGGAGGGTTTATAAGGTGCATGAAGCCGTACATATTGTCGACCCAGTCCTCAAACTCCTCCCCGTCGTCCTCGTCGGGCTTGTCGTCTGGCTGCGCGGGTCGTCTGCTGAGGCCGTCCGGGGTATGGCTCTTTCCCGGAACGTGCACGAGGTCGAAGTGGAACATCTTGATCGCGATGATCCAGCGATTCATCACCGCAGATGGCGCGACGTCAGGGTTCGCGAGCATGTCCTTAATCGCGGTCGCGTCCGTCTCGACGACGAGCTTGCGCACGCCTACCAAGTGGAAGCGGAGCGCGCGAAGCGCGCGGAAAAGACCGTAGAGTTCGAGTTTCGGCTGCGAGAATCTCGCTTCGCGATCGTTCAGGGTGATGGAACAGAACCTGCTGTAGTAGCGCCTCCGCGGGTCCTCTTGGTCTTCTTGACATAAGTGGAAGCCGACCGCGATCTTAGACGTATCGACGGACAGAATCACGGGAGCGTCGGACTCGTAGTCGATCGCGCGGAGCGCCGGAGACGCGAGGAGCGCGTCCTTGAGGGTCTGCATTGCGAGCTCTTGTTCCGAGCCCCATTCGAACTGCGCGTCCTTTCGCAGAAGACGGTTGAGAGGGTGCGCCTTCGTCGCGTAGTCCTTGATAAAGATCCTCGCGACTCCGACGGTCCCTAGGAAAGCGCGAACCTCAGACACATTGGCACACGGGCCCCAGTTCAGGACAGCCTCGACGCCTTTCGGTTCCGGGACGCGACCTTCCGGGGTGCAGTGGTGTCCGACCGCGGTGAACTCCGGCGCTGCGCACCGAATCTTCTTCCCGCTGAAGGTGCCTCCTGCGTGCTTGACTCGCTGAACGATCCGATTGACGTCCTGCAGATGCTCCCACACGTAGCGCCGAACTCCGGGATTCTCGGGGATCGTCTCGTAGGTTCCGTCCTCGCGGCGGTATGCGCTCGCGGGACCGATCACCGTAACGTCGTCGATGTAGGGGATAGTGTACGCGGGGATCTCGGGTTGTAGGATGAAGGTTACGTCGTCGTGGAATATGGGAACTGAGTTCGCCCAGCCCATAGGAAGTGTGGTGAGGCGCATCGCGCCGAAGGGTGTTTGGAAGGTGGTAAGGTCTCGCGACTCTTCTTCGAGCTCGCGTTCGTCATAGCCGACGTAGAGATCGAGCGTGGTTCCGCAGGCGCGTCCCGCGAATCTCTCCGCCATATGGTCGGGGATCGGGGGCACGCCGCTGTGCTGAATCGTGACCTTGTTCAGCGGCTCGAGCGAATGGACGATCCGGATGTTCCCGTCCTTCTTGAGCACGCAGAACCATCGCGACCGGTAGGACGCGTTTGACGGCTCGTAAACTCCGGAGTCGATCTTCTTGCGGATGAGCGCGATGACCTGATTGTAGATGCCGGGAGGGATGGGGAAGTTCTTCTCGATCCACGGAACATGCGGGATGACCGCGAGCTTAACCGGCGGGAACATGTCGCGACGGAAGTGCCCGCGCTCGGAGTCCTCCCAAGCGAAGCCCTCGTTCTGCTTGCACATCAAGTCGTCGAAGATCGCGAGTTCCTCGGGCGTCAGCCACTCCGCGTGATCCCCGTGCAGCTTCTCGCGACGCTCCGCGGTGTAACGTCCGGTGGGTTCGAAAGGTTTGGGGTTGGGGTCTAGTGTAGGCATGTTCTCGAGAGGGTCGCCGACGTGGTTTCGGACGATGCGGAAGTGTTGTGGGAGCTCGGTCGGCTTAGGGTTGACCTTGAGCGCTACCGGTTTGTACTTCTTTTTCGTCTTCAGCAGTACTTCGACCTCCTCCTCTTCGCATGTGGGAGTCGCAGGACGGCCGTCCGGCTTCGCTTCGCGGGGTCTCGAATACGAACCCGATCGCGAGCGCACCGGACGCCGTCCGAGAGATTTCGTAGGGTAGACAGGCCTGACGCGCCCACGTGATCGCGTCCCGCGGATCGCGTCTGTAGGCGCTCGGGTATCTGGTGTCGCGCGACCGCGCTCCGGCTCGGAAGTCGTCGCATGAGGGGTATCGGTCGCGCGGGTAGAGTCGAGGGAAACCGAAACTCGAGACTGAGAGTTGAGATATGTATGGATTTCTGGTTTTACGCTGGGGTCGTCGCTCGCTAATAAATACGCTTCTTGGATCGCGGTAGCTGAGGTATCTTCGAGGGCTCTATGCGCGGTGACGTATATCTGCCTCGTTTTCGCGTCGTAGTCCAGGACGAGGGCCACCTCTCCCTGACCGGAAATCAGATCATCGAAGTCCGAAAACCCGCGCGCGACGTCTGCGATTGTTTCGGGCCTTCACCTCGCGCATACGTCGGTAGGGTGAGCTCGCGGCGCGAGTTCGGACAACGAACGGTGATCGTCTGACGACCGTCTGGCTTATTGACTACGGTGCCGGAGACTAAGACGTCGAAGGGTCGACCGAGGAGGACGTCGTAAGAGGCGTTCCGCACGACGTGCATCTGTAGGTAGACGACGACTCCGGGGCCGAGTTCGACTGCGACGTTCCTCGCGAGACCGAGCGTAGGGTCGACTGTGCCGTTCGCGCTGACCATCCGCAGACTAGAGGACGGGTCGTAAGGGATCTTGAGCTCGAAGCACTTCGCCTCGCTGATCGCGACAATCTGCGAGCCCGGGTCGAGAACGCATTCGGTCGGGACGTCCGAGTTGTTGACATGCGCGAAGATAGACCTCAACTTGTGAGTCTTATCCCCGACGACGATGTCAGGTCCGACGTCCTCATCC
Source organism: Earliella scabrosa (assembly GCA_022605405.1). Lineage (NCBI taxonomy): Eukaryota > Fungi > Basidiomycota > Agaricomycetes > Polyporales > Polyporaceae > Earliella > Earliella scabrosa. The sequence goes on from JABYQQ010000013.1 coordinate 172,826, forward strand.
TCATCGCGCGAAAACGTTCCGCGGCGTACGCGGTACATCCCGCGGGGTAGCTCCTCGTCTTCATCATCCGACTCCGCCTCTTCGACCGTCTGGGACGCCTTCTTCTCCCGCGAAAGCTTGAAGGTCTCCGCTTCATCCCCGCTGTGCGTCCACACCGTCGGCTCGTCCTCCTCCGGACAGTCCTGCACGAACGTCTTGTACGTCCGTCCCTTCCCCTTATCCTCGCCCTTCTTCTTCGTCCTCTCATCTCCCTCGTCTTCTTCGTCCTCTCCCGCAGCCTTCTCCCGCGCGGCGCGAATCGCGAACCGCCGCGAAGATGTCGCGTCGTTCAGCATCTTCCGGATCCCCGGAGACACGCTCAAGAGCTCGACCGGGGTCATGGTGACCGACTGCGCTTCGCCGAAGCTCCTCTGAAAGACTCGCTTCTCCGCGTTGGGGTCTACGATCGCGGCGGTGTGACGGTACGCGGGCTCGGTTCGCGAAGGAGTGTCGGTCGCGCTGTTCGCGCGCCTGTGGTTCCCGAAGGCGAAGTCGCGCGCGATAGGCTCGGCTGTGACTGGGGGTCGCGTCTTCGAGTACGGGTGGATCGGGATGTTCTCGTCGTCCTTGTCGCGAGAAGGCCCTTCATCCCGCGCGACCCGCTGCATAGCCTCCGCCCGGTCTGACAGGTGCGGTGGCGCATCGCGCTTCCGCGGCTGCTCGCGATCCTTCTCAGACTCCTCCCGCGTGTGCTTCTTCGGACGCGTCGTGATCTCGACTCCGTCGAACCGGACCTTGCGCTTCTGTTTCTCGAGCTCCAGCTGACTCTTGAGCTCGCCCGCGCGCTGCATCAAGACTGCGAGTTCCTCCTCGATCGTGCTCTCGCTCTCCTTCGCGCCAGCGTAGTACGGGTCTTCTTCGGGCTCGACGACTAGCATCATGTGGCCGACTTGGGTAGGGTTCTTCTTGCCGGGATTGAGGTCGTGCCAGACTAGAACGCGCTCGCGCATGCAAGTCCCGGGAAGGTTCCGAGGGACGAAGGTGCCTTTCGGAAGGAAGATACGTCCTCCATCGCCGCGTTCGATGAGACCGTTCGCGAGATCTTCGCGAGCCGCCGGGCAGGTCTTAGAGTGGCACCCAGCGGTCCCGCAGTAGAAACAGTTTTGGTCCTCGCCTGCGAAGCCCAGTCCCGCATTGCTCAGCCGGACGTTCGCAGGGGGTCCTCGCGGTATGTCGTTCCGCTGCCAGCCTCCTCCTCGCGGCGCGTCGTCGCGCGGGAACCCTCGCTGTCCTCCGTTCTCATTGCGGAACAGGGTACGAAAGGTCTCCGTCATCGCGCTCAGCATCTCTTGCTTGAAGGACTCCAAAGCCGGCTCCTGCTTGACTTCGCGCGCGGGCGTCTGCGCGCTCTGGGTCGCGAACGCCGAAGTGCCTAAGAGAGACGACCCCGCGCCGGACCGAAACCGATGGTCGGAGCCCTGAAGGAGTACGCCGAAAGGGCCTTGGTCTTCGAGGCAATAGGTCATAGCCTCGTGCACTTCCGCGACGGAAAAGGGGTCGCTCGGGTGCTTGTCGGGGACCTTGTTCGCGAGACGAGCGCTAACGGCTGCGGCCTTCTCGGGCGGGACAAGGCTGAGGAGCGCGGCTGCAGCGTCATCCTCTGCGATGCCGGGTCGCGGCTTCGTCGACAGGTATCGGAACATAGGATAGAACTTCCGGTAGAACTCGGAGTATTCCTCGAGGGTGTGAATCCCCTTTTCGCGGGTGTCGTTGACTAACTTGTTAAGCTGTGCCCGTGACCAGACGTGACTAGAGTCCGATCCGACGTAGAACCCCAAGACTTCATCGCGGAACTTCTCGTAGGTGTCGGTAGGTCCCTTGTTCGTGAACGTCTGCAAGACCTTCCAGGTTTTTGCGACGTCGATAGGCACGTATAGGAGCGCGGCCTTTTTCTTCTCTTCTTCGGATGTCACGCCCTCGCGCGCGAGTAGGCGCTCGAGCTCCTCGAAGTACTCCGCGACGGCATCTCGCGAAGACGGATCGTACCGCGGAGCCTCCTTGCTTCGCTTCAGGGGCAGCTTGTCGAATCCGGTTGAAGCCATGGGTGGCGTAGTTGCGATAGGAAGTGGATTGAAAGGGATAGGGGGTGGGATAGGGAAAGGGGGTGGAGATTGGGTTCGCGGGTTTGCTCGCGGAAGGATTTCGCGGAGAGGGGTATGGAACGAATCGCGGGGAGAGTCCTCGAGATCGGTAAGAGGAGACGAACCGAAGATGTCTAAATCGATCCGCGTTCTAGGTGTGCGGGGGACCTCCAGCTGACTTCCGCGGGGCGGTGAGCCTGCGTCGGAGTCTTCGATGGGGGTTAATTCCGCGTCGAGTTCTTCGCGAAATTGTCGGAGGGCAGCGGCCGTCCTTTCGATGTAGATGTCGAGGGAATCGTCTAGGGACCTGTTACCGGCGGTGGCAGATTTACTCCCCCTCGCGGTGGGCTCCAGAATGATGGGTGTGCTCCGGCTCTGTGTGCGGAAAGAAACAACTAAACCACACTAAGAAACCAAGAACTCGAGAAGGTGGTGCGAGGTAGGGGATCTGGTTCCCGGGTTCGCAGGACGCGGACGCGGAGTCGACTCTCGAAAGGCTCTCGCGAAGGATCGCAGAGACCGCGGGGGAAGACTATGGAAGAGAGCTCGAAGGGGTGTGGCTAACTCAAGCTCTGCGGAGGGAACCCGCAGGACGGTGTTTCGAGATGGGAAGAACGCAAATCGCAGGCGCAAACGCAAGTCGCTGTCGCAGACGCAAACGCAGACGCAAACGCACGCGTATTCGCTGAGTCTCGATGGGTGGGGGATTCGATTCCCTGGGGCTCCTGCCCTCGCACTACTCTAACTACACGATCCTGCGACCGTCCGCAACTCCGGAACGCGACAACCGAAAAACTTCTCGTATCAACCCTTCCACCGCCCGCACCGTCCGCCTGATCCTCTCCCAACTGCGCGTGCCTTCGCCACATCCCCGTCCCGTCACCCTCAAACGCGGTCTTCGATCGCAATCTCGCCTCTCGACGAATCAGCCTCGAGGCTACCGGACGGTGGCTGTGCCCTCGATCCTCGGCACGTCCCTCCGCACGATCGCGTCCTCGCGCTCCCAAGTCTCGTCCGTCGGTCGCGATAGCTCGCAAGCTCGTGAGTGGCCAGCTTCGCATGACTCGGCCGAATGCCGCGCTCGCGACCCCCGCGCGCGATGTTCTTCCGCATCCTTGGCTCGCGGAACGTGCGTCCGAGGCTGCCTCGTCCCTCGCGTTGCGGAGCTCCGACCGGACCGTCGGGGAAATGAAGGGGTCTCGAAGTCGCGCGTGTTTTCGTGTGGTAGGGCCGCGCGCAGTCGGAAGGCTGGTGGGGCGCGGCTGCCGTCCGCGGGAAGGTCGCGCGAAGGGTTCGCGCGAAGGCGCGTCGCAGAGCGCGGGTCGACGAAATCGGGGCATGGCCGGTGCAGGTGCACAACAGCGTGCTGCATGAACTCGTCATGAGTTCGAAGCGGTAGGTGGGCCGGATCATAGCGCCGTATGGCATCGGGAGAACTGCGCACGTCAGGATGTCGGGCCCGATCGAGCGGAACGTAATGCACCGGATTGCGGGAGTTGGGTATTCGGATGCCTTGGATGTTGCATGCACGACATGGCTTCAGGCCGTTGTGCCCCTTGATATGCATGAGCATGGACATGGCGGGGATATCCCCGAAGACGAGAATGAGGAACGCGCGGAGCGCAAAGAAATCGTCAGTGAGGAGGTCATATGTATGAACACCGATGGCTAGCTGAAGCATCTCCTGCAGAAATGGCCAGAGAAATGAGTCGATGTCTTCGGGCTTCCGCGGACCGGGGATAACGCCGAGGGCGAGAATGTTCTCAAGGTGGAAGCGGATCTCGGGGGGAAGCGAATAGAGAACAGCAATGAGAGGCCATGCCGTCTTCGTGCGTCGCTTGAAAATAGCGAACCCGTCGGTGGCAAGTCCCAGGGCGATGTCACGCTCGTCAGCGAAGTACTTGTGCCTGAGGTTCTTCCCGTCAATCTGAACATACTGCTCTGTCAGAGACCGGTAGTGCTGAGAGTCCATGACGTCTTTGATCTTGCCGGGCTCATGGACGTGCTCTCGAGCGCGGTACAGCAAGAGCTTGGCAAATTCGCGATTGGAGAGCATTGCCTTGAGGCGAGGGATGATAGGGAGGTAGACGAAGACTTGACGAGGTCGTCCGCGGCCATCGAGGCGCGATGTCTGGCAGTAAGGACACTCAGTGAGGTCCGCATGCGGCCCCACAAAGCAGCAACATGATTTGACGCAGCAATGGTAGACCTTGGGCTCGAACCCGGAGAGCTGAGCAACATGCGCCTGAACCTCCTTCCAACTCCCGAGATTCGAGTGGGGGAACGCATAGGGAAGCTTTGAGAATGTTCGGCCTGGCATATGCTCGTCGACCTTGAGTGCAAATGCCCGCAGACATTGCCGGTCGTAATCGGAGAGGTCGTCCTCTGAGCCTGATAAGCAACTGTTCATACTGAAATGCACAGATATATGACTTACCCGAAACGATGCCTGCCCGGATGAGTGCCTCCCCCAACTGGTCCCACACTGAGATCGCTTCGTATTCGTCCTCGGAGTCGTCCTCGATCGGGACTTCGCGTGCATGTCGAGCGGAAGACTGTTCGGGTTGCGGCATCTCCAAGAACGGATCCTCCTCTTCTCCACGCCTGACGGGACGGACAAACTCCTCGTCGTCTTCATCCTCCACCTCCTCGACCGTTGTACGGTAACGACGCCCTCGCCAGACCTGCTCCTGAGTACGCTCGGACACTCTTTCCAGATCTACATTGTCACCCTGCTCGTCTGCATCGTCTCCTGAGTGGTATTCAGTGCACGCCAATGTCAGCATGTCTTGAAACATTCGTACCGGGCGCCCTTAACTCCCAATCAGCATCCTCATAAAGCATCTCGACGTCCATGATGTTCCCTGCAGCCTGATCGAGCGGAGCAGCAGGGTTGCCAGGAAGGTCGACATTCCTCTCGGGAGGCGAAGGAGGTACATGGAGTTGCCGCATTGTGAGTCGTGCCTCGTCGAGACCCTCTGGACGGCGACTGGAACGTGCAGCTGCAATGGAAGCACGGAGGAGAATGGGCCCTTTCCCTAGACGGTGTGCGCGAAGGGTTTTGCGAGACACCTCGGCTCCACAGCACCCTTCGACGTCGCAGATAACCTTTGGAGGCATTATAGAGGAGTCAACCCAGCGAGAGACACGGCAAGGGAGAGGATATCAGAGGTACCGCAGGATGAGGCCCAACACTAAGTCGAGACAAGTAACGTGCCCTCAGCAGGGTCGGGGCTTAGTCGTAGAGTTGTATTGCCCAATCACAGCCTCTAGGCCACATGACACTGTTCAACAAACACGACGCGTACCAAAACAAATCAAAACTGACGCGTCAGTATATAAGGCGGTTGGTATCACAACATATAAAATAGGCACCACCCACCACCATGTCCCACAGAGAACCGCCCTCCCTTGCTCTTCTCGACCTCCCTTCTCTAGTATCGCCTCTTCAAGTTCGCTCTGAGTAGCTTCTCTGGCTGCTTGAACACTGTCCATCCACCGCACATCCACCCACTCCCTGTATCAACTCAAGACAACATGGTTCGAGTCGTGCAGGTACGCACCTCCCATCATCTCAACTCTTTTCATCTTCCATGCCCGAGCGTCGCCCAACCCTCTCTCTGTGTGCTCGCTATAGCCCACTAAGGCTCAACTGGCCGCTTTGGTCGACGAGCTGACAGCGCAAATTGCTGCGGCTAACATTGGTGAGTGTTCCCTGTTCTATCTCGACTCTGTCACTGCAGTAACCACATCCCCCACTGTGACGCACCTCTCAGACCGCGAAACAAATGCTATCACTCTAGCGGAAATACAGGCCACGCTCCAGCAGCAGACGACCGCCTTGCATGCCGCTCAAGCTCGTGCTGAGGCCGCTGAAGCCGACGCCGCTGCAGCTAATGCTGCCGCAACCACCGCTGCCGCAGCGGCCCCTGCCCCTCCGGTGGACGAGCCCATTGTTCCGAAGCCTGCCGGGTCTCGCTTCAACATCCGCAATGCAATGGGCGTGTCATACAATGAATACTGTGCGATCAGGGTGCGTACCGTATTCATGCGCCGCTTATGATATGCTAATGGTATCACGCCCATATAGGCGACCATCCATATTTTGGTCAAGGCTTCCCAACTGAAGTGGAAGGAAGACTTCCGTCGTCAGGATCCTCAAGATCTCGCCCTGTTCTTTAGAGCTGTAAGTTACTCGTTACTACTCCCGCATGCAGGTTGGTCACTCACCAATGAACGCCACTATGCAGGCTCGTAAGGAGCACCCGATCCTGAAGAAGTACGCAAACAACTGGGCGGCTGCAGCAATTGCGCGCACTTACATGCAGAACATGCGCAAGCACGCGCGCAAGCAAGGATACATCCCCCCTCACCGCCGCTCGAGCAGCACCTAGGGCCTGCCCCTCGCCGCCTAGCTGCCAGTGTTATGGTTCATCTTAGAAGTCGTTATTGATCCCGGGACCCGCAGGCGTTGTGCGCTCCGAGCTAGTGGGCGCTGATCTCTCTCGAGCTCGCGTACAACGCCCGGGCTCGCGGTTTCCTCTTTTGTTATGTGTTCTGGCTCCAGCCGTCCTATGCCTTCTATAATATACTGTATACGCTCGTATATCCATATGTTCAAATACATCCGTTTCTGTGTCCCAAATGGCGAGCGAGTGCACCAATCAAACCAGCCATTGAACCCGTCATATGACGGTACGGCACCCATGATAATACTAGGTATAAGACTACATAGGATCATCATTAGTACAGACTGCAAACCTGACTATACCATAGACATGTCGGGAAAATAACACAGCTCCTGGATTCTAACAAAGTCGTGAAAGGGAAAGTTTCTTAGTGTATACTGAGGTCTGGAACTCCAACAACAGGTCGGAAATTTGACGCGGCGCCTAGAGTCTCAAAGCCGGCACTTGCAACGTGTAACATCGTCAAACCGGCATGTCGTTTTCTGCGAGCATCTAGGCGCACAGTGATATCTCTCCACCACCCCGACGTGTTATTGCTTTTGGAGGGTGTGGTCGACATGACGAGTGAAGTAATGCCCGCTGCCTCTTCCTCGGACTTCGAAGTTCCACCTACGATTTTCGACCCCGCAACCTGTACACGCAAGGGTCGCTGCCCGGTCACGCAAATACGGAATCAAGGGGACCCGCTGGAGAGTCACTCGCTGTACTTCGAGGTACATGGATCAGGTCCGGAGAAAGTTGTATTTATTATGGGGTGCGTGGTCTTGTTCCCTCCATCCGGAGCTTCGGCATAGACGACAGATGCGCGACTCAGGCTCAACTCGAGTTCGGCGGGTTGGCTGCCTCAAGTGGACCACTTTGGCCGCAAGCCGGAGTACTCCGTCCTCGTTTTCGATAACAGAGGTGTTGGGAACAGCGGCGCTCCTCGGGGACCATATACGTACGTTCCCCTCTCGTCTTGGTCTACTTGCGACTTTCCCTCCTTATGCCTGTCCCACAAGTACAAGCGGTATGGCGCAAGATGTCGTTACTCTCCTTGACTTCGTAGGGTGGAAGGAGAAACAGCAAATTCACGTTGTTGGCGTGTCTCTCGGTGGAATGATTGCGCAAGGTAAGTCGTGCATCAATCGTATCCGGCACGCCCGTTAACACCGTCCAGAACTTGCAACAAAGATTCCGGAACGCATCGTGTCGCTTTCTTTAATCGTCACGAAGCCTGGTAGACGACGCTTGATAGAATTGCCCTCGGTGAGTGCTTATTGAACTGAAGTACACCGTGACAGACGCCAATGCTGAACCGTTTCACCAAGTACACTGGCTTGAAGAATCTTCTGCGTACTATGATGATCAAGGATCCTGAGCAGAGGATTCCCCTCGTTCTAGAAATGCTATTTCCCCAATCATGGCTCGACGCCAAGAACGAGACTGACCCTGAAGGGCGAACAAACAGAGAGATTGAGACAGTAGTGCGTATGCTATTGAGCTGGCTACTCGAGTCATCATTCAACATGTGTATGCAGGCATACCGCAAACGAATCGCCGTCACTCGGCCGCAAACCATCCTGGGCGCCATCTCGCAGATGGCAGCGGCCACTACCCACCATGTTTCGCCTGAACGATTAAGGAAGATCTCCTCCGCGATCCCCAAGGTTCTCATCGTGACGGGAGACTCGGACCACCTCATCGATCCTGCGAACAGCCACTTCATCAAAGAGCACATGCCGGAAGCGGAGCTGGTTGTGCGTGAGGGAGCGGCGCATGGGTTGACCGTCCAATGCAAGCAGTGGTTCAACGATCTTCTTGAGAGGACATTCAAGGAGGGTCGTGAGCGATCGAAGCAAAGGGCTGGACAGTAATGTCCGGGGTGTAAGATGGACATTAGTGCAGCGGACTGTAGACTATGATATCATGCGTGTAGAGTTAAATGGATCCCAGGGCAGAGCTCAGGCCGAGTAACAAGAGGTAGCCTGTCTCCCTATGAGTGAGACGAAGCTGACCAGAGTTATGGAAACGTACTGCTGACCGCCCCGTAGCCCTTCAATGCTCCTTCAGCATGTTTGCCAACGATTTCCGTGCTTCCCGAGGCAGCCCGCGCAGGGCGGTCTTCGTATCTAATGACTCTATCCTGATATTTGGAGGGTAGTTTGCGCCGGCTTCCTCCTTGCGCTTTTGGAGGATCTCGATGAGTGAGAGTCGAGGTACGTCTGAGCGAACGGGCTCCGGAAGAGGCCGGAGAGCAGGGTCGACCTGTGAGCGCGGAATGACGCGGACAAGGCGTACAAGCGTAGGGCGCATCCTGTACAGGCCTGAGCGAAGAAAGGGAGATGAGGGCGGCTCAGGGAGAGAAGTGAAGACTCTGAACAGCGCACCAGCAGTGGCAGTAGGAGGCAAAGGGCGGGCGCTAGCACGGGGTAGCATCCCTCGTGACTTGGCGCGACGCGTCTCCGAGTCTCAGCGCTTACGGTGGGCCCCCATTCTCGACGCGACCACGACCATCGGAGCTCGTCTCGAAATCACATACCCTCAGACCAGTCTGTCGAATCGTTGCGCTCCACACTACAACAGGAGTGAGGAACTTGGGTATGTCAACTGCTGTCCGCAAACGGAAGACAACTCCTGGAGATGCTGGGGGAACAAAAAGGGCCCGCACTACGAAGGGAAAGAAGTCGGCTTTGCAAGAAGCTCCCCCTGTTTGGCCTGAGTACTTCAACTCTGTATGTTGCACATACACATAGCTCCCCTCAATGCGTCTGATCATCCAACTAGCTCTTCAAGGTGTGTGCTGTCATATTCGCGGTCCCGACCGCGCCGTATGCATTGCCGACATCCGTCACTACATGCAGGTTTTCAAGGTGACATGGCGTTGTACCCTCGTACACGGGATCCTACTCAACAAACTATATGTATAGGCATTGAACACAGTCCTTGCCTTCTGCTCCTCACGGAAGAACTTTGCCATAACGTTCCCAGTGGTGAGGACTTCGGTGGAGGCACTACTGCACGAGTAAGCTCCGTGAGATAGCGTGCGTTACCTTTGGGGCTAAGCGTGTTCTGCTTGCCGCTGTAGACCTCTGGAACTGTCAAAGGTGGCGGAATTGAAGTACGTCCATATCACTGTGATCCATCCGCCTGATTCTAATTCGTTGGGCAGAGCGCTACTCCCTGAGATCGTAAAGTTCGCATACACGCCTCGAATAGAACTGCGTATACATGGCGATCAGCAATCCGGTTCCAGTCGGAGAGAACGCTCCCCTGACTTCTCGGCCTTTCGGTCCGCGGGCGCGTCGAGCTCGCGCGTCCATGATGTCGACGAGGATGAACATGTCTTGGTTCTAGATTTCGTTGACAACTCACGAGGAACAAAACCTATGAATCCTGGTTTTGCATATGCCCTACCACCTGCCCTGACTCCAGCTGCAACGAAAAAGCTTGTCGAACGACGGAACGAGCGCTTTGTCGAGGCCGTCAACGAGTGCGTGACTCGGCACTGGTCAAGAACTAGACGGCTCAGGTTTCATTACAGGCTATTGAAGGCGACACCGGATGGAGAAGATCCTGTTACGTTATTGCAAGCTGCTGCTAGAGATCATATTCCCGTACATCCCGGGTCAAAGCAACCTGCACCTGGCGCAAGTCAAGCAGACTCCAAAGAGAAATACCGTGAGGTCCCCGACTCAAACAAGAGACCTTCGATTGAAGAAGTCATCTGTGAGATCGAGCAACAAGATTGGTATAGGGAGCAGATCGTGCACAAACGCGTCTTCGAAGCCAAAGTGGGCCAACCTGGTATGCGGCCTTTACCTTAATTGTCGCCAGGCCTGGTCCTAACGCCCCCTCACCAGCTGTTGTGAATCCTCCCCTCTCAGCCACGATTGCGCAAGCTCTGCGAGAATCGCGCAAGATTACATCGTTGTACACGCACCAGGTTGCTGCGATAACCGCCCTGTCGGAGCGCAAGAATGTGATTGTATCAACAAGCACTGCGTCGGGGAAGAGTGTCATTTATCAGGTTTGTACCCAGTTGTAAAGACGTTCCTCGTTCTCGCTCAGTCTCCCACGCAGGTGCCCTTATTGCAATTCCTAGAGAATGACCCGCAGTCTACTGCCATATTTGTCTATCCCACGAAGGTGTGTCCCATCGGAACCAGCGACCACATGCCGTCTGACTGTCCGATAGGCATTGGCACAAGACCAAAGGGCCGCTCTTGAGCAGCTGCTTTACTCTTGCCCGGGCCTAGAGCATGTAAAAGTGTCGACCTATGATGGCGATACGCCTCACGAGCTGCGTGCTGGTACGTAACCATCCCATAGCTATTCATAGAGACCCTAGTGTGGCTCATGCGATCTATCGTGAAGGCATCCGCGAAACAGCTTCTGTCATCTTCACCAATTTTGTAGGAGATTTACCCATGGATCTGCATGTACCCGCATGTAAGCTTATAGGTCCAATTGTAGGACATGATACATGCGTCAATCCTCCCCCACGAGGACACATGGAGAAGGCACTTTCCTGCTCCTGGGCATTACGAACCCATGACTCATGGTAATATATCTCAGATTCCTCAAGAACCTCAAACTTGTCGCGGTTGACGAACTGCATTACTACTATGGGATATTTGGCAGGTGAGGGAATATCTCGGGTTGTTGAGTTCAAGTGCCGCTTACCTTCCGCGCGCAGCCACGTTGCCCAAGTGGTGAGGAGGCTCAGGAGGGTCTGCGCCGCGGTGGGAAGTAAGTCTCAAATCCGTCCGACTTGCTGCGCACTGTCTTTCTGAGAAATCTATGGCAGATCGCCGAGTGCGATTCGTCTCCTGCAGTGCGACGATTTCCAAGCCGAAGCAGCACATGAAAAACATATTCGGCATAGAGGTGCGCCGACAACGAACCCTCGATCCTGATTCTCATGGAGCGGAAATAGGACATAGAAGAGATCACAGAGGATGGGGCACCTTCCGGGCGTAAGGACTTTCTAGTCTGGAATCCTCCGCTGAAAGATCCTATGGATCCTTCCCTCGGGAGGGTCCACTCCATGACCGAGGCCACGAGACTCATGCGGTTTCTCATGGTCAGAGGTGTCCGCGTTATTCTCTTCTGCAAGGTACGCCGCTATTACACACCCTGGACCTGATTGCTCCTGACTCGTCGGAGAATTAGATCAGGAAATCATGCGAACTGGTGAGCTTGCTCAATGCTTCCGTTCTCTCGGGTATTCAGCGAAGTCGCAGGCTATGAAGGCGCTCCGTCAGGAGTTGTCCACCGACGGCCGCCTAGACATCTTGGAACGAGTCATGTCGTATCGCGGCGGCTACTCTCAGGAGGTATGTCCCTCCGAGCGGAGTGCGGGAATGTAACCTTAACGGCTTCTGAACCACACTAAATTAAACTAGGATCGACGGAGAATTGAACGGGAGGCGTTCTCAGGTAGCTTGCTCGGGATAGTCGCTACCAATGCGTTGGAACTGGGCGTCGACATTGGGGTTCTTGACGCCGTCATCATGCTAGGTTTCCCCATGGGCGGCCTAGCTAGCTTCGTGGGTTTTCCTTTCGCACAGTCGGACGCACGCAGTGCTCATGTGTACCACAGCGCCAGCAGGCGGGACGAGCGGGACGCCGTGCGCGGGATGCCCTGGCCGTGTACGTTGCGGATGCACTGCCTGTGGACCAACACTACATCAATAACCCCGAGGAGTTGTTCGATCGCTCCACCAGCGACCTCATGCTGGACCTCGATAGCAAAGTGATTCTCGAAGCGCATCTGCAATGCGCCGCCCACGAGATGCCGCTCAGGGACGAGGACGAAGCATATTTTGGTGTCAACATGAAGGAGATCTGCGAAAGCAAACTCCAGAGAGATAAGGATGGCTGGTGGGTCCCCACAGCCACTGTGCTGACGGCTGCGTATTCATGTGTGTCTTTGTGTCTCACATAGGTATCACACCCACCCACGATACCTACCTTATCCTGCTAAGCACGTCTCTATACGAGGCGTCGAGGAGGAGAAGTATAGCGTCGTGGACGTCACGCGGGTCGGCAAACCTGGCGGAAGTGCACATATCCTTGAGGAAATCGAACTCTCGCGCGCGCTATTCGAGATCTACGAGGGAGCGGTGGTGCGTCTTCAATCTATATGGTCGTGGAATCGTGCTTCTCACCAATTTGGATACGAACCTTAGTTTATCCATCAAGGCTTAACTTTCCTCGTCAGTTCATAGCTTTTCAAGTCTACCCCACCTGCATTACAAACCACACTTGACAGGTACAAGAAGTCAGTCATGACTCCAAGATGGCAAAGCTGGTGCGAACAGACGTAAATTGGATCACTGAGCCAAGGTAAAGCTCAATGGTCTTGCCCACATCATACATCTTTCGCTTACACTGGATACTGGGCACTACAGGGATTTCACCAATATAGACGCGCTGCAAACCTACCGCATCAGGGAACTCAAAGGCTCGCCGCATCGTGCCTTTTATGGTCGTAAGTTTGATTGGGTATATCTGACATGAGCGATTTTGATATCTGTGGTGTGCAGGCGTCGAACTGTTCACTCTGGTTTATGGTGAGACCACTACTCTTTGCCCGAGGAACGATGTTAATCTCAGTCATTCACAGGATACTTCAAGATTAGGTATGGGATGTAACCTCTCCAGTTTGACGCACGTATCTCACGATGATCTCGTCAGGAACAAGGCGATCATAGATGCCGTCGACTTGGACACTCCCCCATGGCAGCGAGAGACTACTGGGCTGTGGCTAGACGTGCCCAAGCCGATTCTCGAACTCATGCGGGATTCTGGCATGAATGCAGCAGAAGCCATTCACGCAGCACAGCATGCAATCCTGAACCGTTTTGCATTGGCTGCAGATCTCCGTACCGAGTGTAAGGTCCCTGAGAAGGAGTACAAAGCTTCCGCTTCCCAGCGAAAACGACCAGCACGGTAAGCTTACGTGGCACCATCGCACTCAATGACCAGTATTGACTCCTGGATAGACTCATCTTCTACGAGCCTTCTGGCAAGACAGGTGGCGTGGCCGTGAAAGCGTTCGACCATGGTGGGTCAAATCCGGCTCTCCGTCCATCCTTCATCTCAATATGATGCTCTAGTGAACGACCTCTTGCGAGATGCTCACGAACGAGTAGAATCATGCAAGTGCGAGGAAGGATGCGCCGCTTGTGAGGAGTTATCCTTCTACCTTCCAGGTTTGATGTAGCTCATCATGATTTCAGGCGTTGATAGCCCCACTTGCAAGGAAGGCAATTTAGTGTCATCCAAAGCAGGTGCTCTCATCATCCTCAAGGCCCTCCTGAACTTGCCGATCGACGTCGATCTGTTGCATCAAGAGCCCGGAATAGTCAACGATGCGTTCGAAACTGTAGTCGAAGCGACGAGTGTGCGCGTTGCTGAAGGTGTCGAAGTCGAGTCGGCATAAACGCGTGGAGACGAGCAAGAGTCTATAGTGTATGCGACTAGAATACCGGTACCTGCTAGATCATAATTTAGGCTAAAGGATCGAAGTCTCCCCAATCATCCTTCGACAGCTGTTTGGAGGCCCCTGTCGTACCGGGCCACTGGGGCTGTGCTGGCTTTGACGGCGCGAGCACGCTTCCCATGGACATCTGTGAGGCGAAAAAGGGTGGAGGAGGGGATGCTGATGTCATGGGCTGCATGGGCTGCATGGGCTGCATGGGTTGCATAGGTTGGGTCGGTTGTGCGGGAGGCAGCGAGATGTTGTAATTAGGGGCTGAGGGTGCGGCATTGAAACTCGAGACCTGAGGCGCAGCATTAAACGTGGAGAACGCTGGTTGCATAGGTGCTATGGGAGTTGATGTCATGAGCTTCGGGGCCGCAGGGGATGGGTCTAGAGGGAATGCGGACGAGTTGAACGAGTTCGACGGTACACGGGTCGCGCCGAGCCCTGGACCTGGCCGGCCTAGTGGTGATCGTGAAGCATGGGGGTTTAGCCCACTTGATATCTTCGGTGATGAAGGCAACGACTGAGTCTGCTGATGTGTCGTGAAGGAGGTCGTGCGTTGAGTCTGAGGAGCAAGAGGCGGAATGGGTGGAGACAGTCCAGGACTCTGTATAGGCGGTGTCTATGTCGGACTCCACGTTAGACTCGAGGTTCAATTACTTGTGCGTGTTAAAGACTCACCGATGCCCCACTTGAGAAGATGCTTCCCCACACGTCGTCTTCCCAATTCTTTGCAGCATCGGCCGAGGAGTCCGCCTTGGGAGGCGAGGCAGCACCGGTTGTGCCCACGAGACTCTCAAAGTCAACGGCACCGGTAGGATTTGAGGACAGACTTGTCCGGCCGTTCACAGCAGAACGGTCCTCTATTCGTTGAGAATCGCGGAGGTATTGATCGTGTTCCTTCTCCACACGGTCACCTAGCTTCTTGATGACGTCCATGAAGCGTTTGAATTGAGATACTGTCAAGACTGTGGAAATAGTGATGGGCACGAAAGTCGCGCTCTGAGAAGGACATATTACACTCACGCGGTCCCATGGACATTGCCCATAGCTGAGGGAGCACGAGCGTCGCGACGGCTTCGCGGTCGACCTTCATTCCCATGGCTTCTTGGACAGCTAGAGTTGCCATCTGTGGTATGTAGCACGCTCAGCAACCTCCCGCCCTCTCATATCACCGAAACCTACGGTAACGGCAGGTTCCTTAGTCCGGATTCTGGACAATAATGGGACTAGCTTCTGGGTCAGACTTGACTGTGCGGATCGTCAGCACAATATTCATGTACAGTATGTTGCGCAGGCAACGTACTTGATCGAGGGTCTTGACCATTGCGAAGAACGTCTCCAACGTCGCTACTTTGACGGATAGTATGCGAGTCTTTGTGAACACAAGCTGCACGAAGAGTCAAGCTGAGAACGACAACGCTGGGTCAATCCACTTACTGCAACTCTCGGGAACAACACGCCTTGCACTTCTGCGTAGTCGATAGTCTCACAAAGGTTCGGTACAGCCTTGAGCGCGCGCTCTTGAACCTGGCTGCAAGTCAGTACTGACAATTTGTACATCTCAGGTATACACTCACAATCGCATGTTCGCTCTCCAAAGCATTGTAGACCAAAGGTAGGACATCTGTGAATGACAATCAACAACGAGTTCTAATCAGAGCCATCGCACTCACGTTCCCGGAACACAGGCTTCTCAGTCTTGTCTTGGAGCATTTGTAGATTGTCCAGCAGCGTCAGCATGTTTTGCGGGGGCTCCCTGATCGCGAACAGTGGTTTGAGGCTTGGCAAGACAAGGGCAGCGAACTGGGTAGACGAGAGGATCTGTGAAATGGCGAAGATGTTTGGCAATATATACGGAAGAAGATGGGTATCTTTCATCTGGGTTACTCGGCGTTAGCACCCCTACCAATGGGCGTGTGGGGCCTGCTCACCTCTTCCAGCAGGGAGGGTAGTATCTTGCGCGTCCGCAGACCGTCCGTGAACCTGTCCAGGACGCTGGTCAAACCCTTCATGAACGAGATCTTCTCCTCTCGAGTCTTGGCGGCGAAGTTTGAACGGTCGAGGAAGTTCAGGGTAGAGACGGGGAGAGAAGAGAAGAACGCATGCAAAGGGAGGTCGGAGGGGCTTGGCCGATTATGCGGCTGTCGTGTGATCAGAGCACTCAACAGTGCTGCTCAAGTGTCAGACAAGGCCAGATCGCCTGTACCACGAATCACACTAACCTCGCAAGTCATGTTCTAGCCGCTCCATCCCGCTCAGAGGCTTGCCTGCGTTTTCGCGCAATGATGACAGACTGCCATGGTTCTTGAACGGGGGATTCCCTTTGCAATGTACTGCGTAGATGAGGCAGCCTAGGGAGTACATGTCGGAAGCGGGGTCGAGCACTTCGTCCAGAGCATATTCAGGCGCTGTCAGGATACTGTCAGATATTGCGCGTGAAGCGACGGACTTGCATACTCACCGATGTAGTCGAACGATCGCTGGGTGTAGGATGATGCGCGTCCGTCAAACGTAGGGAACTCCCATCGCGTAGGTCCTCCATCGGCCTTGGAGAGGGGTATCGTAAGGCCAAGTCCAGACAGCTTCCAGTCACCCTAAAGCAGGTCCAGACACCATGAGAAGCTCGTTCGCAAGGTTCAGGTGTACGACGTACTGCGTTATTAATAACGACACTTTCGGGGTTGATGTTGGTATGGATCAGGCGAGCGGATGTGTGGAGGAAGGAGAGGCCCTTGCATAGTTGCAGGATGCCCTTTTGGATCTGTAGTGGTGCGACCCATCAACGTCCGCATCAAATACGATTGAGCATGCTACACGCACCTCGACTTCGTCAAGCTCGACAAGAGGGGAGTACTGGAACGACCCAGGTATTGACAAATGTAAGGATGAGAGCACGGGCTCGGTCGCGAAGATGAGCTCGTTCCGCGTCTCCTCAAGAGGTTCCACCATCTCTTCAGCTCTTCAGTCAGCTTCACGCATGCATACGCAGCAAGGCATACTGCTCACCAAGGATCGAGGGGTGCCGTAGCCGGCTGAGCGCGGACGCCTGGTCGACGAGTATCTTCTTGTGAGGAGTCCACATCTCAAGTGCCAGGCCCACGCACGTACCTCAGCCTTCAGCACCTCCAAGGTCCGTTCCCTCGACGCTGGCCCCATGCGTTCCATCTCTGGACTCCGCTTGTCCGCGCTCCACACGGACACCCGCTTGTTCGTGACCTTGTGTGTTGCGGACTGCACGCGCCATGGCCCAACGTTGAACGGAGGCGGTTGCGCAGCAGCGGGGAGTGCGGCTGTTGACCCTGAAGGCGCAGGCGACGCTGTCCTGCTTCCTACGATCGAAGAGCCTGTTCCGATGTTGTAGTTCTGAGAGATATTCGTCCGAGCGAAGAACGAAGATGCGGCCGCAAACATGGTAATGGATTATGCCCAGAGATACAGAGAAGAGACGTGAGATATCGTAGCCCTAGAGTCAAGCAGTACAGTTCGATACACGAAGCTGGGGCCGCGGTCGTGTCAGGGAGGGTGCGCGAGCGCAGCTCAGTCGCAGCAAGACACGCCCAACGCAAGCGAGCGGGACGATCACGGGCGCTTCACAACAACTGGTGGGCGCCAAGCGTCATCCCACTTGGTAAGTTCTGCAACCAACCATTGTATATGTACCTCCTATGTGAGCTGAGATATATGATGACGTTCTAGCAATGTCATAGCGCTACGTAGCAACGACAAATTGCACTGTTCGGCGCAGGATGGGTATGAAGAGTCGTCGTGCAGGGCTCAAAGTTGGCGGCACGAGGATCTTACCTCCTGCGCCTCGGGCAACCCATGCATCACCTAGGCAGAGCGGAGTCAGAAGAGACAGTAAGAGTATGCAATGCGAAACTCACAGCACAGTTGTCCGAATCCAACGAGGATAAACGCAGCCCATGCGAACCCCAGCCAACCGCCGATCCTCCTTCCCGTGTACTTTCTGTATAATTTCTCCGCTACAATCCCGAACGCTTGTGCGATGAAGAACAAGATGACCTTTATATCAATCGGTGTTCCTCCTCCCAGGTAGAGTCCACCCTCATGGAACAGGCCAGAAGCAAGGAATGTGCCAAACAGCATGCCGAGGTCTCCTGCGAGCCACCTACCCGGGTACCCGCCGTACACCAGGAACGTGTGTCGCAGCGCCTGGTGCCAACGCTTGGACCAGAGCTCGTGCAAAGAAGACATGCGCCAGGGCTCGTCATGGTATGGAGGCCACAAAGCTGGGGACTGTTTCAAGAGACCGACACCGATGAGCGACGCGATGTCGTACCACATGCTGAGGCCAAGTATGACAACGAGACCTGCTGCAATGGTGATGGCCGTGGAAACTGTATAGCGGAGGATGGGTTGTAATTGAGCCAAGAATATCGTCCCGCTTGTGGGAGTGATGCCGGGAAGGACCTCAAGGGAGGAGTTGACGAAGTCGACGATCAAGAACGACCGGAGAACAGATATCAGGGTAGACTTGAGGTACGCTCGGCGTTCCGAGGGGCGACGTGCCTTCGGGACGTGCATGCCATGTGAATATTGCCAGCCTATTCCTCGGAGCGTGAGGGCAAGTTCCAAAGCGTCGTAAATGCATCGAGGGAGTACGTTGAATCTCTTCTTTGCGGCATCTTCAGAGCTCTTAGTTCCGTCTTCGTCCCGTCCCTTCAGCCGTTCTTCGCCGAGCTTCAACGTGCCTTCAGGAAGGACTGCGAAGGATATGGAATGAGCTATGGCAGCCAACGCCGTCAATCCTGCGGAACAATGCTCGTGAGTACAATGTGACTGCGTATTGATGTCGGGTATTATGAGTACCTCTGATCCAGTTGTACCACCCTGCTAGAGGATTATCCAGCCGGTAATGGATGGTACACCACAGTGATGCGATGATGATCACAGGAAGGAGGATGAGTCGAGTTTGGTGCGTGTTAGGCCTCCTCGTCAAGTACGCCATGTACAGATAGAGCACGATGTAAGCATGGGCTATTGGTGCATTCTTCCATGACAATGGTTCCTGCGACATGTCGAGCGACCTCCGAAACCAGGGTGTGGTTGAATTACTAGCTATATTGTGAAGACCGATCGAGTGACGTCACGCGTACGGCGGGCCAACATCAGCTCCGCATACACGGTGCACCCTGAGTGTCGACTGACCTTTGCGCGGTCCCGTTTATTAGCAGAGTTCCACTGGGCTCGGGACTGAAGTCAAGGTCGAGAGTCAAGAGCACTCATAGTATTGATGCAACCTCCAGCAAAGGCCGTCCTGAGACCGACACATGTGGGCGCTTATACCAACTCCGGCGTTCAACGTTCAACATTCAATGTTCCAAGTGAACAATATTAGTGAGTGAATTTACAAGTATGCTCTATATGCGCTCTAGATAAATCAAGGTAGATATGTGATTATGTTACCGCTCCCAATTGGTTGAACCTGATTCTGAATAATCGGCCGCAACAGAGGTCTAACCACGCTCATGAAGGGGGGTATCGACCATGCACCTCCGATTCCTCTAGCAAACCATGCATCGGCTGTATGGAGACGTCAGTAGCAAAATCGTGGGAAATGTAATGATGAGACCTACTGCACATCTGTCCAATGCCCAAGATGAAGAGCATGGCCCAGATCGTCCCCAGCACACCGCCTACCCTCCTTCCCGTCAACCTTCGGAACAGCTTCTCTATTGCGATACCAACGGCCTGGAGCACAAAGAATAGGGTGACCCGATGGTCCATGCTTCTTCCCGCAACCAAGAGGCCGACCTCGTGGAAGAGCCCAGACGCGAGGAACGTTCCAAACGCCATCCCGACATCTCCCGCCAGCCAACGGCCAGGAAAGCCTCCAAACGTCAGAAATGTATATCGCAGCGCCTGGTGCCATCCTCTAGACCAGAACTGGTGTAGCGAGCGAGTATCTCTGAGGTCGCCATGAATCGGGGGCCACGCGCTCGGCGACTGGCCTAGCAGCAGGACGCCAACGAGGGAACAGTAGTCATTGACCAGGGCCACTCCGGCGATAATGAGCAGCCCGTGTCCGAGGTGCAGGAAAGTCGATAGCGCGTACCGTTGGAGGGGCGGAAGCTGAGGAAGGAAGATGGTGCCTCCAGTCGCGGTGACTCCGGGTATAAGCTTCTCGATGGTGTCGATGGTGTCAACGTAAAGCTGATTCCGGACGATCCGCCAGACCGTCGCTTTGACAAAGGCACTCCGCTCCGAGGGGAGTGCGCTTGGGGCGCGAGGCACATAAACATGTCGCCCAAAATCCCAGTTGACGCCACGCAGTGCTAGGCTGACTTCCAACGCGTCAAGGAGCGGACGCGGGAGCAGCTTCTTGGGGGTGGGACGGGCCTCCGTCGGAGGACTTCGCTCTCTGGCGTTGTGCGCGTCATGATGAGCCTGGTTGCGGACCGGTGACACAGGTTGTGGATCATATATTTGGGGTAGATCCTTCTCGCCAAATTTGCGCCGGCCACCTGATGCGAGAGCAAAGTCGATCGACTTCGCAATAACGACCAATGCGAGGAGACCTGGCCATCAAGAGGCGTCAGACATTCGTGAAATAATGACTCGTCCGCCTGGCGCCAGCGGTCATACTCTGCCGCACGCGCAGACTAACAACGCACCTCGGTCCCATTCATACCACCCCATGCGTGGGTCCTCGTGCTTGTAGCGGAACGTGCACCACACCGTTGTTGTGAGCACTGTAGGCAACAGGAGCAGCCGCATGAGATGCGTCTCCTTCCTCCGGACCAGGTATGCCATGAAGAGAAAGGGCGGCAGGTACAGGAAGGCCAGAGGTAAAATTCTCCATGTCAGGACATCACGGTCCTCCAAGCGAGGAACGAGCTCGCGAAGGGCAAGGGCGACCGCATGCTGCACCCTGTGTGAACGTTCGAGGCCATATGCATACGTTGGAACGTGAACGTTCGCGAATGATCCGTCAGACACAACATCCGGCACAGATCGCTGTTCGAGACTCAACTGGTCGAGCACGCCCGGGCCGGGCATGACAGAATGCAAGGGCAAAGGGCTTTAAGGTTGAGGAGTGCCGTGAAGTTTGAACGACTCATTGTGCTGGCGGGCGTCTTTCTTTCCCGACTCGCGGAGTCCACGAGCGCCCACAAGCGCGCCGACGAATGAACGCTATTACCCGATCCAGATCGGTACCTTACCAACCGCCGGCGACAGTCTGGTGGCAGTACTGTACCATTTCGACCCATTCTTCGTGTCACGCGTCCCAAGGGGGTCTGAAGGTGAATAATAAGAGCTCCGTCACGCGTCACAAGGCCCTCTGAATGTCTTCCCGGCTGAGTGTCACGCGCGCTTATACGGCGCTTAAGGCGTTTTGGCAGGGGGTGGCAAGCCACTGAAGAGAATGTTACGTTTTGTCCCATGGTCACAGGGAGGTCCCCGACATGAATATTCAGAATTTCGGTGTCACATGTCCCACCCCATGAATAATGGGTCGAAATGGTACAGTACTCACTCCCGAGCCTCCAATCGAGCCTTCAACGCGCCGGCCGCACGTCTATGTACCCTAATGCAGCAAAATGGAGGACGGTGTATGCGGGATTAAGTCTTCTGCGGAGTCAGCGTGCCAAGACAAAGTATATCGGGTCAAGATCAAGTTGGCGAGCATGGCACTGGAGATCTATTCCGACAGATTATACAGCTATACAGTGTCAACACACAGGAAACAGCAATACAACAGCGGAATAGCAAGTTCATGTATAGGGAGGGGATCAAGAAGCACAGAATGATAGTGATGCAGTGGAGTCATTGCTTGTAGGTCAAGAAGGGTGCAGAGGGGGTGGAATTGTGTCGGAAGTGAGAGGAAGTAGGAGTCGCATGGGTTAGCCGGTCGTGAAAAGTCGTCAGGCGATAATTTACAGTAAATATGTACAGTCCTCCGCGTGTGGATTCCCAACACCGTATGCTGGAGGTACCCAGGAGTAGAAAGTGAGCAAGAAGTAGGAGGGGAGAAGTTGGCTCAGGTCCGCCGCAGATATCGGTGAACATCATTCAGCCCGAGCGCAGGGAACGGCACCCCGCCCAACGCAAGCATCTCGTTTCGAAGGGTGCCATACTGGTCGGTCGTCAGTGTCACTGGTACCTCGTGTTTGAAGACCGGGAAGTCCTTCATGTGGTCGGGCGGTAGGATCAGTAGCCGGACGACGTGCTGTGCCAGGATCGTTAGAGGTGCTCAACTATTGAGCGAGGATCCAAGACACTCACCTCAACCGCGACGCAGTCCTTCACCCGCCACGAGCATTCCCGACCCGCCTCGCCGGCTTGGACCTCGAGTCGAAGATACGCTACGCCCTCCTGCGACTCGTCCGCGAGATACACGTCAGAGCGTGACAGAAGCGACTCGCGAATACTGATCTGCGCGCCCAATGAGATCCACGTCTTCTGCCGCTTGACGAGCGACAGGTGGGCGTTGTGCGACAGCAGCTTGGCGAGCGCCGGCGAACGCGGGCACTCGATTTTCAGCGAGACTGGGATCGTCTCGCCCGACGCGAAGCACCTCGCGGTCGGCATCGTGAACTGTTGGAACGCGTCGCCGTGTCAGCACACCAAAACGCAGGCACACGACAATCATCATGACTGCGTACCGAGATATGAGGAAGCTCGTGCTGCTGCATTGCGCTCGGGTCGGCGCGCGCCGGCCAGGTCGGGGAGAGGATGCTGGTCTCCATCTGTTCGTCGTCCCAAGTGTCCACCCGCGCCCACGGCATGTCCAACATGGGCGGTATAGTCGGACGCGACTTCGGGAGGTACAACACGGGCACCGACAACCTGCAATGAATCAGCGCGAAGGGTCAACCACTGGCCGCAGCGACGGATGCGACACAGTGGCGTACTTCTCATGGCGGCGAAGGCCCTTGCGGACGATATCCACGCGGAAGAGGTACGAGATCTCCGTCGAGATGCCCGGCTGGTAGACCGTGTAGGACGGCGGGAGCGAGTCGTGCTCGCCCTCGATATACCGCGGAAACTGGACCGCGAACGGGTACTCGCCCTTGAGCGTCGCATGTTGGCCCGGGGCCGCGGCGAAGAGCACGAGCTTTTGCTTGACGATCACGCTCTTGCTCACGCCGGGGATCGCCACCGTCGCGTGCTGGCTCGCGGAGGTGTTGACGAAACCGTGCAGCTAAAAAGCGAAACGCGAGCCGAGTGTCGCAATGTTAATCACATATGATGCGCGACTCCAAGATCCGAGGCGGTGCACTCACGGAGACGGAGAGCTCTATGATGTGCGAGCACTGCTTGCGGAACGTCAGCAGGCCGTCTATTGTGCCATCCAGACCGTATGCCGGGAGGGAGAGGCCCCAGTGCGGAGGATGGAGACGCATTTCGAGGTGATCGGACTTGTACACATGCTTTTGACCCTGGGCAGCTGGTGCGAGACCTGTGGGGTGACGCTCGGACTGTAGCACGCGTTCAGTGGTATTAGGACGTTCCGAGTACAGCGGCGCGGGGCTGAGCGGAGACGCGAGGGCGTAGGAGGGGGGCTGGTCGCCGTCCATGATGGAAGGAGGAAAGGACCTGCGCGCGCAGGGATGAGAAGGCGAAACCGGAGTGCTTAAGAAGCCAGAGGAGGGCTGATGGGACACGACCTGGTATGGAATCGGGCGTGCTGTATTATAGCCGCCGCCTGATAGACACTACTATCTCAGTTATAACCGGATTGATCGAGCGACGTAATGGCGTAAGAGGGCGCAAGGCCGTGACTCGACAACACGCTGACACACCCTCCCAGTCGTCTTCTCTTGGCGCGGTACACATCCTACCAAACGTACAATCAGCCCGACATCCCGCACCGCGCCATCTCATCTCCCCGCGGCCCACATGGCAGACATAGGCACCATCCTCTCTGGGCGACCGACGGCCCTCCGTCACGTCAGGACTGCGCGCCGGTGCGCCCGCTCTGTTAGGCAAAATATGCTGCACACGTGCTCCGCCAAACGGTCTAGCCTTCTCTCCAACTGCGAGTCACCAACCAGGTCCTGAACGTGGCATCACCAGAGAAAGCGCTTGACAGCAACAGTAAATATTACATCCAAGACATGTCGTACACCGGCCCGTACATTCGGAATCGCTTGAAACTCAGAAGAATTTCATCTTCGATGTTCTGCGATTGCGCGAAACACGAGTTTAGCGATCCTGTTTGAACAAGAGCGGGAATTGTGCGACTGACCTCACTCTCACAAGAACAGCCGCGAGCATAATAATGGGGCTTATCGTGAACGCCAGAAGGCGCACCGCGAACGGACTGTTCGATGTCGCCCAGTGAGACCACGCGCCTCCCAAGTGCGCCGCCAGGAGGAAGAGCGGGAAAAGAAGGTAACCAGACAGCCTGCAAGACCCAAGCAGATTAAACGCGCCATCAGAGAACGCAATACCAATATGAACGCTTCACACGCACCGGTGGTACTTCCACACCAGTTTCGCCTTCGGATTTCCGCCGAACAGCCGCCCATTGAACCAGACGCTCCCGCCTCCGAGGGCGACTTGCACAACCATCCAAGCTATCGAGATGATCCCAATGGTCTAGAGGGAAGCTCGACGTGAGGACGGCGTCCACTCCCGATTCTCATGCCATGACTTACCCCGTGCCAGGTAGTGAAGTGAGGGCTTTCATTGAGGGACTTGCGCCAGACGATAGCCAAGGTACCGAGGCTAATCGCCGGCACTCCCAGGGCAATCATAGCCAATTGGTGTCTCGTGAGACCCGCAGCCTTCGTCTTGGGTTGGGAAGTAGGCTGCAAGGTCAATATACCTGGGGCCACCGTCAACGTCCAGCCTGAGGGAAACGTCTGTGCACAGGTAGATTACTCACCATAGGTAAACATGGCGATAGACAGACTTTGCAAGATAGGGTGGAAGAAGAACAGTCCGAGTGATGTAGGGTTGTTCGAGAGGGTAATGACCCAGGTCGCCACCAGGAAGAACTGTGATTCACAGTCAGAGCCAGACTGGACCCCCCTAGACAGTACTCACCCCTCCGGAGATCTAGAGCGGAAGTCAGCATAATGGGTGAAAGGAATGTGGCATCGGACGTACGTAGGCAGCCCACTGCGCTACCACATCTCCCGTCCTCCCTTCCGGCTTGACGAAGCTCTCTCCGGAACCCATGTCTGGGTTGTCTGCGAAGGGGGCGTCGGGATCCACGTTGAGCGGTTCGTACTCGGTGTCAAAGCGCTCGAGGCTGTTGGAGGAAGCGAGAGGCGACATGGACGCGAGAGAGGTCCGGCTGCTTTATGTAAGGGCGAACTGGTCTGCGTGGGCAGCTGTTGGAAGCTTAGCAAGACTGCGGTGGGAGAGGGAGGGGTACGTGTCAGGACATAATATGGCCGGGAGTAGCAAGGTTGGGCGACAGGCAATAGAACGCTGTGAATGCCTAAGCATGGGCGGTGGTGGTGGTGAGAACGCCCGGTGGACGGGCACAACCGCTGCGTAGATCAGGTCTCAGCTGTCGGTGTCGTTTACCCTGACCGCTCTCAGGCCCTTGAAGGAAGCCAATGACAGCCAAGGGCACAGTCAGAATGTCCTAGGGTAGGGAGCAGTCGTCGTATTTGCCAGATTCACTCCCCCAACGTCGCCCCAGAATATGCCGGTCATCACGTTGCATACAACAAAGCTAAGCAAAACCAAGGGCAGCAGCGAGGCAATAGCGAGTATCAGGGAGAAAGAGGGAAGCAGGAGGAGTCCGAGGACAGAAGGAGGATGAAAGGAGGACCTCGAGTCGGACTTATGACGCGCCGCTTGAGGAACTACACGATGCTTGGCGCATCTGTTGACATTGACGAAACCGCTCATCGTCCGTAGAGAGGACGAGCCAGTAAGTGCATGTATTCAAGCACTGGCCGCATGGCTACGGACCCTACGCTGTACCCGTACGAAGGGATGCTCAGGCTGTCCTAAGACTTATGTACATAGTATATGGTTGCAGGTCTCTCTCAGGCGGGTGGGAATCTGGTTACTCCGGCGTCCCGGCCACCCGCGGCCGGGTGCCTGGGTAGACGACGGCAATCTCCGTGATCTGACGTACGAGGACCCCGAACGCTTCCCCGCGGGGCTGGACCAGACAGAGCACCGACTTGTCATTCCCTAGTTCCGAAACCCGAACTCACTTGCTTCCTTCCACCTTGTTGGCTTGCAAAGCCAGTCGAAACCGTGGTTCGAACTTCCGCTATGCGACCAACGATACGTCTACTTCAGACTGCCGCAGCGACCGCGCAGAGGCGGAAGAGCGTCAGCTTCATCGGCCTCGGACGCATGGGATCCGAGATGGCCTACAACCTCTTCTCACGCAAGCTCGTCGAAAGCCATGGGGAATTGCGATTTGTGGTTTGCGACGCTCGCGAGGCTACCTCCACTGCGTTTGCGCAGAACTTTACCACTCAATTCCCTGGCGCACGCATCGAGATTGCAAACACGCCAGCAGAGTACGTTGTCTGACCCAGAACGTTCATTTGATTGCCCAACTAAACCCCATGTTTCCCCTGCTCGTTCAGAGCCGTGCTCGCGTCCAGTACGGTCGTGACCATGCTCCCGTCTTCACCACACGTCCGGAATGTATATGCTGAGGAAGACGGCATCATCCCCGCACTTGAGACCCTCCCCCGCGAAGACATAGCCTCCACACTATGCATCGACTCCACGACGCTAGACGTAGATGTTGCGCGCGCAGTAGCAGCCGACGTGCAAGCCATGGGGGCCTCTATGGTCGACGCTCCGGTCTCCGGCGGCGTCTCCGGAGCTAAGGCGGCGACCCTCAGCTTCCTTGTTGGCGGACCGAAGCCTGCGTTCAAGCTCGCGAGCCCTCTGCTGACGCATATGGGCCAGCGGGTGATCTACTGCGGAGAGTCTGGCTCCGGTCTGGTCGCGAAGATATGTAACAACCTCATCCTCGGGGTGCAACAGATCGTGGTGGCGGAGGCCATGCTTCTCGGCCAGAAACTGGGCCTTGACCCGAAGGTGCTCGCGAGCGTGGTGAACAGCTCGACGGGCGCGTGTTGGTCGTCATCTGTGAACAACCCGGTGCCCGGGGCGTTGACAGACAAGTCGCCGCCGTGTGAGCGCGACTACGAGGGTGGGTTCGCGACGAGTCTGATGCTCAAGGTGCGTCTGCCGAGGACACTGTGTCGCGGAGCTCACCTTGTGCTTGCAGGACATGGGCCTTGCGACGGATCTTGGGGACAAGAACGGGTGTCCGCTGCCGATGGGGCAGGTGGCGGAGAAGATCTATGCGGACGTGGTGAGCGAGGACCCGGAGCTGGCGAACAAGGACTTCTCGTCTGTGTACCGATATCTGCGGGTGTACCCCAAGTAAGGGTGGTCGTATGTGTACAGTACTACTGGGAAACAAGGAACCCGTTGCGAGACAGCGTTGGGCTATGGCTTGGGCAGGGCTCGTAATGGCCTTGTACTGCCGGGCCGTTTATGGGCGGCTGTGGGGACCAAGTCGAGCCCGCGAGTTGATCGCGTCTGAGGCACTGGCGGCCGGAAAACTATCAAGGGCCATCGCGCGCGTCGAGCTCGCCATCTCTCTACTCCTCCACGTCGTGTCCCCCGTCGCCGCCGTCGCCCCGGACAGCGGAGAGCCCGGTCTCGTTGATCGAGAGCGATCCTGAGCTGCCGTATCTGGAACTGCCACAGCCTGGTCGGCTACGGTGCGCTCGGACGGACAAATTCACATCATTATTCACGCTCTAAATCGCCCTTTGATCACCAAAGGCCCAATCTCTCTCTTCCTCCTCCCCGCCGTCCTCCTCCCCGTCCTCGTCGTCCCCGATGTCCAAGAAGCCAAACGCGATCATCTTTGGTGCGTCCCCCCGCCGTATGCCCGTCTCTCCAGCCTCTCATCATCAAAGCGCGCGCCGCGGAACGCGCACTCAGGCGGTCTCAACACCTGCTCACGCACTCTCGCCGCCCTCCTCGTCCCGCCCGACGGCAGCGAGCGGCTCGTCGAGGTACGTCTCCTGCCTGCTCAGAATGTCCTAGTCTGCATCGTATCGACCCCTCGCCACTCGCCCAGAACCTCCGCATCGTGGACAAATACTCCGTCGCGCCCCCGACTACGTAAGGCCAAGCCGGCGCATGTCTCGTGCGAGAACCCGAGGGAGCTCACAGTTTCGCACAGGTATTTGGGCTCTGTGTTCCCCGACGTCCTGCGGCAGCCCAACGTCGAGTATCGACAGGCCAATCTCACCGTCGCCGGTACGTCGCTACAGCATCATCTCGTTGTCCCAGCCACCGAGAACGCCTCCTGATCGCCCGTCTAGCAACTGTCGCGTCATGTTTCGACCCACGGCCCGAGCAGGAACCCTTTGACTACGTCTTCGACTTCACCGGCGAGATCCAGGCAGACAGACCGGAGGGGGTGAGTGCGCCATTGTCGTCCCCCCGTACCTGACCACATGCTCAGCGCACTCGGATCGTCCCCCGCTTGTCTGGAATGCTTCGCAGATCCAAATTGGTCACACGTTCAAGATCGCCCGGCTCGTAGGTCTCGAGGCTGCAAAGCGCAAGGTCGCCGCGTATGTCCGGATACAACATCCCTTCTACCAGTGCAAGGACAGCGGCTCGCATGATGAGAAGGAGGAGGTCAAGCCTGAGGGTGTGATGGGTACTTGGTGGCACGAGGCGTTGCGCGCGTTGGGTGCGATCGAGGAGTGAGTGCTGTCCACCTTACTGCCAATCATGTTGTCTAATTGAAGGGCCTGGTAAGCCTTAACCTTGTCATCATCCGGACGGCCCTTCCGTATGGACCGTACATCAACTACCTCGGTATGTCTTGCTTTTGATCACTTGTTCTGCCCCGCCGCCAATGCGGACTGTTCTCCTCAGCTATGATTCCCTTCATCGCCGTTGCTGCATGTTATGGCCACCTCAAGCAAACTATGAAGGCCTTGTAAGTCTCACGATTGCCGTTCGCACGCGACAAGTCTTGACTGGTTTCAGACACTCGCCCGGCAAATATCCTTCGCATACAGTCCATGTTGATGACATCGCCGGTGCGATGTGGGCCGCCGCGGAGTGGATGGCAAAGACGGGCCGGAAAGAGGCGGACGCGATCGCTGGCGAGGAGATCGTCTTCAAGAACGAGAAGAGCAAGGTTGCTGAGGTTGAGGGTATGGTCCCTCACTCGCAGAAGGTCATCGCACCTCTCTTCAACGTTGTAAGTTTTGTCTGCGATATCTGCCCGCATACGTCGCAACTCACTGTGATTGTAGGAGGACGACTCGAAAGTCACTCTTGTCGAGCTAGGCAACGTGATCGCATCCTACTTCGGCACCACGTTCGACTTCCACAGCTTCGTCACGAACATGGCTGCTAAGGTACGGACCGCTTGCCTGTTCTTATATGATCGCACGCTCACGAAATACATTGTAACCATAGTTCCGCCTTGAGGATATCATCGAGGAGATCAACGAAGTTCATGTGTCCACCTGGACAACGATGATCACGACATCGAACCCGCCGATCCCGAACACCCAGTTCTCGTCGTACATGGATGTGTATAACCTCAAGAAACACGTCGTGGCGTTCAATGCCGACAAGCTGAAGAACGTCGTCGGCTACAAGCTCAAGCGGCCCCACTTCGACCACGAGTCGATCCGCGACATGGTCGAGAAGCTCAAGGCGGAACAGAGCTGGCCAAACAACGACCCCTAATCGATCGGGCCGTACCTCCATCCATGCCTCCTGCATGGGGTCTGTATTATCCGCTCCGGGTACCCCTGGATGTGTCGTGGTGTGTGCAAGACAAGGACGGAATGTAAAGATTGGATTGTCTCCTAATGATGTTGTTATGAATGAGTTATGTGCTACACAGTCGTCGTTTTGTTTGTCCCCCCTCCCCCCCCCACCATCACCACTATTTGCTACGCACCTCCACCTCCCTTACGTATACATATAGTTCTGCGTTGGACTTTGCCTTCTGCTGCTCCAGCGCTCTAATGCACCCGCATAATGCTATCATCACACGTCCGCCTCTGAACTCCCATCTTGTTGTCTCTGCCCACGGATTAATGTGACGCTCTCGCAGTACTTCGGCTTGCACACCCCAGGTCAAATCCATCTATTTGCATGCAACACTTCCGTGTCAGTCCGAACGATCCGCAGGGACCAGGCTAGACCACCTCGCGACACGCCACGCCCGCCTCTACCTGCGCCACCCGAAGATAGAAATGCATAAATATGCTAATGGGACTACAGCTTGATTGGAACAAGGAACATTGGTGCTTCACGGCCCGGGAGCCTGAGCTTGTGCCGGAGCGGGGACAGTAGCCGACTTCGGCGGGGGCGCAGGGATTATCTCGTCCAAGAACCCGGGCAGGAACCGCTCGATCCTCTCGTGCGTGGCGGCCCAAAGGGCGACCTGGCGCTCGCCGCGGTCGTCCTCCGGCGAGCTTGGCGGGACGAGGAGACCGGTGGCGTTCATCACCAGGAGGACGTTCTTCAGCGACTCCGGCACGGCCTCGTACTATACAGACAAACGCAGTTAGCCTCCAGCCCAGTTGTCGTTCATTCCTACAAGAGCGGAGCGCCCACGTACCAGCTGATCCCGACGATCGACGTGCATGAGCCTGTCGAGCAAGTCGAGGACTTGGATCCACAGCACCCTGATGTCGGCCGTCTGGCCCTCGCGCGCTTCGAACTGCATGAAGGCCTTGCAGAGCAGCGCAGATGCGCGTAGACGCGTCTCGGGCATGCCCATCGGATCGCGCATGAACACTTGCTGCTTGAGCAGATCGTCCAGGAGCGGGAAGATGACGCGGTTGAACGTCTCCTCGATCTGGTTGTGGTTGCCCTCATCGAGAGGGAGATGCGGACCGAGCAGTATGCGCTGCAGGTGAACCATGGAAGCGTGCCTGATCTCTCGTGAAGTGTTCGACGCTTGACGGCCCAAGGACGACAGAAGAGGTAGTCCAAACTGTCGCCACACTGTCTGGAGTTAGAGCCTGCTGGTGAAACTGATCGATGGAGGCCTACCTTGATTCCGCTGCAGACCCGAGGACTCGATGAAACGAGGCCAACACTTCTTCAGATCGGCGATCAAGTCTATCGCTTTGCGGCCACGCTCCACAATAGGTGAACTGTCGGCAGACATCCATGACTGACGCTACATTAACTCAGAAGAAGACAGAATGCTCACCTGGCAGCGGTCAACGACTGTGTTCGGCGTCCTTGTTGTTGCGCGTCCACAGCGACGCTCGCAGCAGTCGCAAACTCGTCCAGTGCATTGACAAGTCCCACGAAGTTGTCGGGAGTAACCAGCTCCTGGGTACCCTCAGTAGCAAGACTCGCAAGGATGTCGAAGGATTGTCTTGACGCTTCTGGATGAGAGATTGTTGAGCGTAGTAGGGCGAACACCACGTTCCACTCCGTTTGGGAGCGAATGATCTCCCGGTGTTGTTGCAGTATCAGAGTGAGACCTGCCACGACCTGTTCTGCGACAGCGCTGGAGACTGTTGGCGGTAACCTGGCAAGCAGATCAAAGGATAGGTATATTTGATCACGAAGGGTATGCTGTCATGCTATCGTCAGGAATTAAGCCGACTCGGAAGCGACGGAAGCACATACATGTTCGGCGAGAATCAAGCAAAGCCTGAGCAGGGCGACCACTGCACGTTCAATGAGCAGGATGCTGTACTGTGTTGGTGTGGACAGCAATGCGGATAGGTGCTCGAAGACGATCGGCCTGAAGCTTCATTCAGAATGCATCGCAACGTTGTGAATCAGGTATACTTGCCAGACTTCTTCAATATGTTGAGGCGTTTGACGTGCGATGCTAACCATGATCTCCAGCAGGAATACAGATGAGGGATCATACGGGAGCGTATATTGACCTCCCTGTTGTGCGCTAGCAGCAGCGAGTTCGTCCGACTCGAGCTTCAACCTTGCAACGGTCCGCTCGTGGGCAAGCGCTTCCAATGCACGAACTGCGGCAACTAATGCTTCTGGTTCTAACTGCCTGTAAGATTTACAAATGTAAGGGAGGAATTATACGTTTGAAGTGAAGCACTCACATAATCTGAGAGTAGAGCTCGTCCAGGCGACATGTCGAGATGCAATCAATAGTGCAGAGTGTGTTCTCGACATCCGAATCTGTGGCATCAGGGACCAATGCGTCCGTGCTTGATCCGTAAGGCGTCATCAGATAGGAAGACAATGCCGAGAGCAAACCATCCGATCTCGGTGCTGGCCGTGCTGGTTGACTGCGACGAAGAGGGATGATGGACGTGCCGCCAAGGAAATCCTCCATCTGGAGCATGCGAGTCGGAAGCAGCGAGTGCAAAAACAAGGTCTGGAACATCTCGAATATCTGTGAAGTTGATTGAGTGAATGTGCACTTCACACTGTACAAGTGTACGCACCTGCGTCCATCCCTCTCTCAGAGCGTTCGCATTCCCGTTCACTATGTTGAAGAGCACAACAGCAGCCAGTTGACCCTTGAAGTTCGTGCCGAACTTGACGGACAGCGACGACACAGTGACAGATTGGCCGTCGACTTCTACCACAGGGTAATTCGGCACTTGAGAGGGCTGAGACTCGGACAACAGCGAGGTAGCCTGGGACAGTGAGATGACAACGAAGTCGAAGACGTCGGGCATATCGAAATGACGGGCAAGCGTTGCGCACTGACGGAAGCCGGCAATGGCGCGTTCGATGATGTAGTCGTCCTCAAAGGTGATGAAAGCGTACGCGATGGCTGACACGACTGACCGCCACACAGCCTTGAACATCTCGGCGTCGAAAGCAGAAGTATTGCAGGTCAAGAAGTCCCCTGCAAGCCATCGTTTCGTCATCATCGCGCATAATGACTATATGCACATACCGGCTTGCCGTGTACGCGCGAGAAGCTCTTTCCACGCATATTCGAACCCGAGTTGGCCAGTGTGTTCCTCCGGCATGACAATTTCTCGCTTGCGGATCGACTCGTAGATGTTCAACTAAAAGACTTTAGATGACTGATGTATCGCAGCCGTTCAAGAGATCCTTACCAGGAACTCCGAGGAGAAGTCACTGCCCTCATTCACGCCCTTCAAGTTACGCGTGTAGTCGTCTAGGGTCATTCGTTTCTACCACTCGGTCAGTACGCAGCACCACTGGACATCGCTCATGATATACGGCATATCCTCACCCGAATTTGAGGGCTATGCTGGTCTGTGTTCAGCATGATGATGGAATATGCGAGCACATAGACAGCGTCTTGAGACTTGATCTCATCTACAATAACGTGAGCGAAGGAGGGGGTGCTATGCAGTCAGAAAGCGTACCGGGACCAGTGGCAAAGTAGACCTCTGCGAATGTCTCGGCTATTCGATTGATCTGCTGGGACTCTCCCGGTAGACGGAAAGTCTCGAGCATCTCCCGCAGCGCTTCTGCGACAGGTTTCTGCGGATGCTATTGAGTCGCGTATTACATATGAGGACAAATGAGGCGCATACACCCTTGAAGTCCATCAGCGTCATGAAAGCCTTGAGAAGCTCGATGTTGTCCGGCCTCGAAATGAAGTCGCCCAGCAGACGTTTGTCAATCCGGGCGGAACTCTTCAGGAATTTGGCGAGACTGAGTGGACGGGGTTCGTCTGGATCAGTGTAGATCAGCTTGTTCTCTTCAAGGAACGCCAGTCCCGTCTTCGGCTTGGTGTTAAAACGCGTGGTCCCGGTGAGGATAAGCTTCTTTTTCGACTTCGTATCTTGCAGTTGTTCTATCGGTGGGAATACCTATGAACAATGTGCGTCAGTAATTCAACGCAAGGTGGCTAGGAGTATAACTCACCGTAGGCCATGTTGCACTTGCCTGGGTTTGTGAGATCGTCAGAGTCTTTTGGGTATAAGGCAACGAGATACCTACACCTTCCGCGCGAGCAGTCATTCGGCCTACAAAAGCGAGAATGAGATCCAAGCAGAGATATTGCGCGTTCTGCTGTTGATAGTCTGGTCCGCCCATGCTCTGAGGCGGATAGATTCCCTGTCGTCACAATAAGACATCGCAATCGCAGCACTTGATAGAGCCAGTACCTTGGCAGCGAACTCGATCAGTCGCTCGAACATGTTCTCGCAATTCATATCACAGTCGTAGTTGATGTAGAGGTCGACCATGAAGCTCGGGTGACGAGAGATTTGTGACAAAGTCTCCAGCAGCAGTTCACGAGTGTCCCCTCGGGCGGGTGCAACGAGGAGGCGAGGTGTAGCCGGGACCTTCTCCGGGTCAGATTCGGGAGGCCCCAGAAGAGGCGTAGACGGCACAGGTGTGCCTCCTCTTGGTGAACCAGTCAATGCCTTCTGGGCCAAAGTCGCATTCTTTGCTGCTCCTAGAGGCGGAGGAGGGGCGAGTCTGTCGATCGTGAAGGCTAGGAACAGTTCCTGTTGAAGCTTGAGCTTGGGTCGCATGGTTTCGAACATGGTTGCAATAGTACGGAGGGTGGTCTGAAGGACCACTGGATGGTCAGAGCGTGCCAATTGAAAGAGATACTTGCAGCCATGGTCTAGGACAAGAGCGGACAGGGAAGGATACGCGCATATTCGCGCGCCAGCCGCCTCGAACGCGACGTTCAATGTTCGGAGAGCCGTCAAACGCGTCGAATCGGTGTGCGCTTGATCATTGGGGTCAAGTATATTGATGAGGACGCGGACGAGCTCTAGGATCGAGGGTAAACCATCTGCAACCCTGATCAGCATTCGGCTGTGCATGATCTTGAAGCACTTACATGGAGCTCGTAGTACGCTCGGGGTTCCCGGTGTCTGTTCCTCGGTTGCGGTAGGTGAAGCCTCAATCTCAGCTGAAGGATGTTCCCCATCTCCCCCCTCCTCGTTCGCGGATTGCCGTTCTGGTTGGGGGCCGGAAGCGGAGACACTCATACCTATGCCAGCGCCGTCAACATCCCCGCCATCGGCAACCTTTTGTTCCTCGACTTCTGGATCAAACTCATGAAGCCGTGCGAACACTACCCGCACGAGCTGGTGGAGGGTTCCCTCCGCAGAGCGCCTGAGTATTTCTGGCAAGGTACTTCAATACAGCAAATAACAGCAGAGCTACATGAGACTGAGACATACCGCTCAGCCGCATTTGACACGAGGTTGTCAGAACCGTCTCCAACATCTCACATATCTCGATGTCACCCAATAACGGTCCAACGGTCCCGCACATGGCGTCCTGAATCACGGTCATGATCTTGAGAAGAGTAACCTCATCTCCGGATGAGTCGCTGGCTTCAAATTTGCAGCTCGACAGCGCACTGCTAAGTTCAGCCAGAGAGCCAGGGAGGGACGCAGCTTGAGGGTAAAATAGGCCGCAGAGGAAGAAGTTGTGGAGGGCGGTGAGGGAAGCGGAGGTGATGGGCCCAGTCGACAGTGGTGAGCGGATGATGGCGAGGAAAGGAGAGATGAGAGTACTGAGAGGCAAGGAGTGTATGTCTATGCGCCTGGACGTTCATGATATGTCGACAAATTCGAGATGACTCTGCTCACTGACCCTCGATGTCCTTCACGAGCCGTTTCAGGTCTTGGAAGCCCGTCATGAGCTCCTGTTCCGTGCTTCCGTGCCCCGACGCGTGCATATTGTAAGAGCTTTTTGATACTCTCAGACCCAGGCTACTTGCGAGCGCAGAATCGCGCGTACTGAACGAAGGAGTGGAGAGAGCCCATCTGGAGTTCTTGCGCATGACAGACGTGACTGAAAGGATCTCTGAGAGCAAGATGTGCTTGGCAGACACTGCAAAGGCAGCGTCAGAAGTCCCAGGGCTCGAGGTCTCCATTTTGCGCGACCGGACCAAGTCGTCAAGAGTAACAGAGGGGATAGATGGTGACGGCAGGACGCGCCCAAGACGTGTCCCGACTCCCATGAAGCTCCAGGCTAGCCACCGACAACGGGCGCCTGCGACCGCGCGTAACGTCACTCGATCTCGGATCGACGCGTGTTACACGTACGCGTCATTGAATTCGTGCGCGAGGGTTTCCAACTGCGATGAGCCATAGCACACCAAGTCGCGTCGCGGTATACTACGCGACTATATACTTGCACAACGAAGTTTGATAGCGTAGGATACAATACAGATTGAGGCACATAACACATTCACTGTCCCGGACCACCAGCGGTTTGCGACATCGCGGCTTGCCCTGCAGCAGTCGCAGCCAGCCTTGACCGTTTCCGCTCCGCCTCTGGTGTTCTGAATTAGTGATAGACTCTTAGGGAAGGAGACCTAGCAACATACCGGCTTCTTTCTCGCGCTCGATCTCTGCGACAATAGCCTCGATCTGTGCAAGGTCAAGACTCTGCAGCGAACTTGTGAGCAACATACCGACGCTGCGAAAATGCGGAAACATACGGTGATAACGCCATAGCTCTCCATGACACTGATCTCGATGTTCTTCGCACCAGTTTGCACGACCTCGAGCAAGCTCTTCACCGTCAGCTTGATCGTGTCATCACGGGACATGTCATCCTTGTGGTTCTTCTCCAAGAATTCGCGCACAGTCTTTGAAGAGCGACCGATCGCGTTCGCCTGCAAGAGGACATCCATCACGAACAGGTTCATTACGAGCTCTGTACTGTATACTCACCTTCCATGCACTGTAGATCCCTCCAGGTTCCGTTTGGTACAAGCGGGGTCGCGTGTCATGAGGATCGAAGCCCACAATGAGGGTGGAGATACCGAATGGTCGGACACCACCAGACTGGGTGTATCTCTACAATTATGGGACATTAGTGACCAGTTTCTATACAAACAACGGTACAACCCACCTGCTGAATACCGGCAATGTGTCTTGTGATGTACTCAACCGTGACAGGGTCTTCTACGGTCAAACGATGACTCTGACATTCTATCCGCGCCTTGTCAATGAGTACACGCCCGTCCGCGGTAAGACCTGGATTATGTTAACAGTTGCACGGAGTTACACGATGAACACTAGTGGCACACCTGCGAACGCGAGACAAACGTGGTCGTCTAGCATAGCAACCTTGCGCACAGTTCGGGGGTCTTGCAATTGGAGGACAGACTTCTTCTCTACACCGAGGACTACGACGTCCTTGCCGCGTACACCGACCTAAGAAGCCGGATAAAGAGCAGATACTGCTACACATGTCTCGAGCACGTACCGCGCATGTTCCCTTCCGTACTGCCTCCAATGCATACTCCACCTACGATTCTGACGCGATGAATATACAGTCAGGCTCGAACATCCGCATGCTAACCTGGAACAAATGGCCATCAGGCGAGAAGACAGTTAGGGCTGTAAGAGGCTCAGCACTTTGCAATCATAGACGAGCCGGGTTACATACCACGATCGTAGGACCTGGACATGACAGCAGAACGCTAGAGGGATACGGGCGGATGGCAGATGAGAGCTACTTCAAGCGTGCACTCAGATCCTCGACGCGCGTCGGGCTTGCGTCGCCTGTGACGCCGGCACGTGACGGCATCACGCTCGTAATGAGACGCGACGTTGAGCGCTTGATGTTCTAACTTCAGCTCCACAACCTCCTACGAACATTGCAGCACAATCCGCGACACCCACCCTGCGCCTACTTCCTACGACGTGTGTAGACAGTCGCAAAGATATTGTCCCGGATGCCAACGGTAACTAGTCCCACCCCAGACGATGACGACATCGAATTCGTTGCACATAGTCACCCGTATGCGATCACCGCTTCATATTGGTACCGTGATAGTGCCTCACGGATCGAACAGGAACAAGTTCTTGTGTCAAGTATGCTATGTGGATCTGACCTCTCTGACCATACCTCAACGCGAGTTCCACTATGACAATCACTTCTCGGACGAACCACAAGGCAAGTGTGGCGTTCTCGCTCAGCGGTACTCATGAACTTTGCTGATTCATCCTTTAGCATCCGGATCCAGTTTGTCAGGAGGTGCTATTGGTAAACACAAATCACCAAACAAGAAGTCTGCTCTCAAACCACCCTCCGGTTCCGGTGCCAAACCCCGATCTGGACTGAAGCCCCCATCCTTTCGTAAACCCACGCACGATGAACAGAATGTCTTCTGGCATTCGTCGCAAACCTCTGAACCCCCGCCAAACTTCACTCCTGGTAGTCCACCCCTTTGTTCGGCCTGCGAGTTCTGAACTGACTACGCTTTTCCTTGTAGGGTTGATACCTGTACTCAAGAAAGCCCTCCTCAGATCATACGAGAAGGGCATCACGGAGCGTGCATGGCTCGCATTTGAACAAGCCGTGCATATACACGGAGAATACTGGGATTCAACTTGGGGTTGCGGGTATGAATAGGCATTGCATCCTTCGCTGAATGACGCTCACGAGACTCGTGGCAGGTATCGCAACTACTTGATGGCGTGTGCTGCCCTCATGGATCAGCAGCAGCAGCCGATGTATTTTCCTCTGCTAGACGCACCTGTTGCACCAGGTATACGCAATCTTCAGATCCTGATCGAAAGAGCATGGAAGGACGGTGTGTTGTAAAACACATTACTATCACAATGGATCGCGTCTGAGCTCTCAGAATAGGCTACGACCAGGAGGGCGCCGAGCAGTTGAGACACAAGCTCGTAGACACCACTAAATGGATCGGTACCGCAGGTCAGTTATTCCTCAACACTTGTGCTCTCCTCACGCAATGAATGCGTCGCGTCAGAGCTATACGTCGCTTTCACATACCGTGGCATACCGTCAGTCACCCCAGTTATGCTTGCCCACGCTCCAGGCTAACCTTATTCAATAGCGCCCGGTTGGTGGACTTTGAACTTGCGCGAGGTGCGTCCTATAAACACAGGTAAGGCCGACAATCCCCTGAACCGAAGCACTCAAACAGGGGTCGAACCTCTACTCAACTGGATCCTGAATTATTTCTCTGGTGGTGATCCACGACCCAAGAACACGACCGTTAGTGAAGCCCTGCGCGCAGCTCGTCCGGTTGTCGTGACGGACAAGCTGCCTATCGTTCTGCAACACGAAGGGCATTCGCGAACTATCGTCGGTTGCGAGCAGGTCAAAGGCGGTGCACTCAATCTGCTCACTTTTGATCCGTCAAAGTGAGCTACTCGTCGTACTTGTCTCTCAAGTATTCTTACATGTGTGCGAAGGAGCAAGCAAATCTCTGTGAAGGTCCGGCAGGCAGGGCTGAAGTACCACAACCCTTCACGACCAGACGACGCCGGCCCGTCGAAGCCAGGGAAGGTGCTCCATCACATCATACACCCAGTAGAGACCGTCAAGGCCCACAAGCGCAAGTCGCCAGACCGTCAAGCCGAACCTTCGAAGCGCAAACGCGTGAGTGACAAGGCTGTCGACAAGGACGACGTCATCGAAATCTCGGACGATGAGGATACCAACGACGTTGTGCCCGTGCGCACGGCGCAACCCGAACGCGCCGCGTCTGACGTGCTCAATCCGCACGAGGTCCTGAAGTGCTTTCGCATAGAGCCTAAGACCTTGAGGTGAGCAACCACCACTCGCTACCCGGCTATCAACAAGATCTCAATATGACCTCCAGCCACAAGAAGAAATATCAGATTCTGTGGTTTCCGCTTGAAGAGCCGCTGAGTGAGGAGGCCAGACGAAGAAGAAAGGTGGTTACCAGCGACAAGTTTTGCTAGCACGCAGCCACTGCGTCCATCGCGATGAGTCTTGCCCCGTTACCTAAGCCACTCTAGTATATGTATAGTTCAGTTCTTTTGGTGTTGCGATAGTCTCGCGTTCTGATTGGACACAAATGCGAACCTATTGATACATGCAGAGAGAGCTACGAAAAGTCACAGATATGCACAACAAGGAAAACAAATCGACACGGTCACGCTGAATAGGTAGTCAACTAGCTGCTCGATACCGCCACTATGAAAAATCTCCTGCTCACCTGGCAACGAGTTGTCAGCTATCTTCACGCTGAGGCCATAACAATATCTGCAGGGGCTTCCGAATCAACAGCCATGGGTTCTTGCGATGGTGCTGTTGCACCAGACAGCGGCATGATCTCCAGTCCCGCCACAGCAGACCGTAACGCACGTTCCCAAGCCTGCTCCACCATGTACCCGCCCGCTCGCATGATCCCCTCGCGGTCGCGGCGCACGGCCTCGCTGACCGGGTCGTGGTAGGTCTCACGCATCTTGAACATGTCGTCGTATGTGTAGTAATCGTCTTGAAGTGGCACATGGGGCACGTCCGGTATGACGGTGCTCTGCGCGGCGCGTGAGCGGAGTAAGCGGGCGCTGCTCTGGTTGAACGATGCTGTGGAGGACGACGCAGCACGCGCAGATGCACGACGCTGCGCCTCGAGACGAGACTTTGCGACTAGCCGGGCAGCGTCTTTGTCGGACGTCTCGAGCTTGTCGATGATGGCCTGCTTGCCCTTTTCGCGCTCTTCGCGCTCTTCTTGCTCCAAGCGACGGAGCTCCTGTGCGCGCAACTCGCGTTCTTGGCGTTCGAGCTCTTCTTGTTCTTGTAAATAACGCTGGTACTCTTCTTCGCGCTTGATGTTCAGCTCGATGAGAGCGGCGTTCTCTATCCGGTACTGCGCTATCCGGGCCTCGGTCTCGGCGACGTCAATGTCGTTGATGAGATTGAATGCTGGTGAGATTGTGAGTCCGAGGCATTGAAAGTTTGCCATCTGCCACTAACCAATTTCTTCGACCCATTCAAGGTAGTCATTATATGAGCGGAGGTCAGGGAAGTCCTCTCGCCTCTTGTTGAACCTACACTACTGTCAACCCCGAGCGCTGGGCGACATAGGACACAAGCACGCACTCTTTCGCTATCCTCCGTCGTATTGCGACCTCCTTCTCGACTGTGAGATCCTCAAACGTCTGAGGCGTGAATGCGAGCTTGCGGAGGATCTTGTTGCATATTGGACAAGGTGCAGGGCCAAGGGTGAAGAGACGGTCAATACACGATTCGCACCTGTAGCCTGGCTTGAGTAAAATATTCATGACATTGAAAGTGAGGGGCACATTTTGTGATAGCATGCGCTGACCAACAGTCGCAGCTTGGGGTTCAAGTACCTGTCGGACTTGCATACGGGACACTGGTCGTCCATGGACTGTACGACAATCATGACGGAACTAGGGCAGCTGAGCAAGGGTAGTACATACAAAGTATTCCGATGTCCGTCCCGAAGGATCCTTAACTCCCCCGCCATAGATGGTGCCCGAGGTGCTTTGGATTTGCGGTGTACTTGTGCGAGTGCTGGTGGCTGTAGACGGCCCAGACTTCCTGACGGTGGTTCCTCGAAGCCAGTTGTTCCTTTGCGCCATGGGACATATACTACTGCGTGGTGTGAGACAGCAACAAAGGAACAGGATATGTGTGCGAGTGTCGAGCTGTGTCGAGAGGAAGTCTTGCAACGGACTGAGACTGCCAATGTGCCATCGCGTGGACGAGCGTCCGGATGCCGGACCGATGGAGCCAACTCAGCACCAGCGCCAGTGCCCTTCATTATGCAACCACCATCGTTAGCACTCTTTCAACCTCGAAAAGAAGGTTTCCCTGCGATCCAGCCACCTTCGACACGTATTAGGAGGTTCTAGGACACAACACCATTTCATCCCTCTAATGACAGGTCTCTACAGCCCTCTCGTCAGCGTGGCGAGCGGTACAGTCAGCGGAGTAATTCACATCTCGTAAGCTCCATCCAGTGCTATATAGATCCCGTGTTTACCAGGACTTGCCTTCGAAGTACGCCAGACTCCCAGTAGTCGATTCCTTCACCGTGGCTAACTTTCGACAGGTCCTGCTTCTCGCCATCTCTGTTGTGTCAGCAGTCATCCTGTTGCGCTCCCAAGCTTTCGTCTCTCGCGTTCTCGCATCGTTATCACTTCGTACCATCATGACCGGTGCCACGGATGGGACAGCCCCGCCTATCCCAAAGACACAAGCGGAATGGCGGAAAGCACTCGACGAGCTTCCCGCTACCCCCGAGAAGATCCCCGCGTTCTTCTTCGGCCACGGCTCTCCTATGCTCGCCTTTCCTGAAGACGAGCTCCGGGGCGGCATGGACTCAATGAAGGACATGGGTCCGAAAGGCCCGCTCGCCACCTTCC
This sequence comes from Earliella scabrosa, assembly GCA_022605405.1. Lineage (NCBI taxonomy): Eukaryota > Fungi > Basidiomycota > Agaricomycetes > Polyporales > Polyporaceae > Earliella > Earliella scabrosa. The sequence goes on from JABYQQ010000013.1 coordinate 214,932, forward strand.
TGAAGGATTTCGGTCCTGCTTTGCTATCTAAGTACAAACCCAAGGGCATCGTGGTCTTCAGCGCCCACTGGGAAACCAGCGGAGAGCGCCTCGGTATGTCTTCCATGTCGTACACCTCTCCGTTAATTGAACTCTGAACCGTCCTCGTGCAGTGACTGATTATGGAGACGAGAACCCGCTCCTGATGGACTACTTTGGCTTCCAAAGGTCACTGTATCAGCTGAAGTTCAAGTCGCGCGGAGATTCCGCCTTGTCTCAGCGCGTCGTGCAGCTATTCAAAGACGTAAGCTTAGAGTTTCATGTCCGAGCTTGCTAAGATGAGATCATCACGGTTCTCACGAGCGTTACTTAGGCTGGTTATCTCGCCCGCACTACGTCCAAGCTCGAGGCCCGCGGAGAAGATGGGCGCGGGTTCAGCGGTCCTGGGCTGGATCACGGTGTCTTCGTTCCCTTCAGACTCATGTTTGGGGAAGAGTTCATGGACGTGCCCATCGTTGAGGTGTCCATGGACTCAAGTTTGGATCCGCGAAAGAATTGGGCGCTGGGCGCAGTCGTGGAGCCATTGAGGTGGGTTGACAGACTGCCGCTGCGGAAGCTTCTCTGCTGATATCCTCCGACGTAGACGGGAAGGAATCCTTGTTCTCGCCGGCGGCCTTCTGATACACAACCTACGGGACTTTTCAGCATTCTCGGAAGCGCACGCCAACAGCTTGGTGAAGCAGTTCAATCAAGCGATCCTGGATGCAGTGACAATTCAAGACGTACGTGTCTGATTCTTCTCGCGCCGATGACTCATATGGCTGGTGGACTGACTGTCCGTTTCAGCCTGCCGCGAGGAAAGAAGCCATGCTGAATCTCGTGAAGCACCGAGGGTTCCGAGCTGCGCATCCACGCGCCGATCATTTCATTCCGCTGTATATTGGTGCAGGAGCTGGAGGTGCGAATGCGGAAGCGAAGGTGCTGGCTGCAATTCACGGGGCCTCGACCTTCGTGTTCGACCCATGTGCATGAACATGCACATGCGATGAGTTCCGGACCGTGGTTGAATATTATTTGCTGTATCTATAGACACGAATGGCCACTAATGCGCGATGGATGCGGCGGCCGTGTGTCTTGTATGTGACGACGAATTGCGGCAATGCCGATCAGCGACCGCGGGAATGACAGCACAAATTTCTGGTGTGGCTGGCGTTGGATGAGAGTCTGTAGGAAGGGACAGCCGGCGGCGCGGGAGCGCCCAGAGTCGAGTAGTGGGTCGATCGAACACGTGGGAAGAGGGCCACGTGGCGTTGTCGAATCGGAGGAGGCGATCGCGTCGGTGGTTTCAGCAGCCACTGTCTCCGCTGAACGCTCAAGTTCGAGATCCCGACTGTATTCTAAGTACTCAGCTCCTCTCCGCTTCCAGCTCGCGCAGAGCGCAGTGTCCCTCCCAGCGACGCTCAAAGGTCCGCTTCATCTTCTTCCCCTCGCATCGCCTGCGCCCCTCATCACCTCCGTGTCCCAGACATCCTCATAGCCCTTTGATCCCATCGCTGTTGGACGGACTTGTGAAGCCAACGGTCCCACCATCGGTCTTTCCTAGCCAGCGCAGCCGAATGTATTGAGCACCACCTTGTAGCCCTGTCCAACCAGTCTCTAATTATTGTCAAGGTGAGCACGCTCTCCCGCACGTGTCGTGCGGAGATTCTTCTTCAGCTGTCGGACTGACAGCTCGTTGTCCCAGCCGCCAGACCTACGGGCGAGCAGGCGTTTACTGCAACTCTTCATTAATGGCTTCCAGAAGTATGGAGCTCCCCATCTACCCTGCCTTCCGCTCGACCTCTCTCCCCAGCCATACCTCTCTTGCCCTCTCCACTACTCCCGATTCCAGTCTCTTCCGCCGAGACTCGGACTGCATGCTCAGCGACGGCCCTATCACGCCGCCTCTATCTCCTGGCCGTAGCGAAGACGGCGACGCGGGCATCATTGTCGACTCAGAACCCCGCTATAGTGGGCCCGGAACCCAACTCCAGCCTTCAGTACCGCACGCGCACCTCAGAGAGGTGGATGTGAGGCAAGGCCGACGGAGCCACCAGCACGACGGAATGGATATAGACAACCGGCCCCCTACCACTTCGCCTCGGCCGCCGCAACGGCACTTGGAGGATGAGCAGCCGCATCTAGAGAAGGGGACGTTGAAGCTGACGGACTTAGAGGTGAAGGGCACGTTAGGTGAGTCTGGTTTGTGGTGACATCACTCTAGAGCATACCGTAATGATGTGTGCCCCAGGCACCGGCACCTTTGGTCGCGTGCTGCTAGTGCGCCTTCGAGGCTCCTCTTCCCATAGCACGGCGAACTGCTACGCCCTGAAGGTTCTACGGAAGACCGAGATCGTACGTCTTCGACAGGTCGAGCACGTCAACGCGGAGCGGTACATCCTATCACGCGTCCGCCACCCATTCATTGTCGACCTTTATGCGACCTTCCAGGACAGCTTGAACGTCTACATGCTGATGTCGTACGTCCCTGGCGGCGAGCTCTTCACCCATCTCCGTCGCGCCAAACGGTTTACCGCGGACGTCACCCGTTTCTACCTCGCGACCATCATCCTCGCGCTCAAATACCTCCACTCCTTCAACATCATCTACCGTGACCTGAAGCCGGAGAACCTCCTTCTAGATTCGCGTGGGTACCTCCGCCTCACCGACTTCGGCTTCGCGAAAATTGTAGACGATCGTACGTGGACGTTGTGCGGAACGCCGGAATACCTCGCGCCAGAGATCATCCAGTCTGACGGTCACGGGAAGGCGGCTGATTGGTGGGCGTGCGGTATTCTCTGTTACGAAATGCTCGTCGGCTACCCGCCTTTCTTCGACGAGACCGCGTATGGGATCTACGAGAAAATTCTGAAAGGCAAGATCCATTGGCCGAGTCTGGTCGATCCACTCTCGAAGGACATCATCAAGGCCTTCTTGCACCCGGACCGTAGCAAGCGGTTGGGAAATTTGATTGGGGGTTCGCAAGACGTGTTGGACCACGCCTGGTTCCGCGGCGTCGACTGGGACGCCTTGGAGCGCCGCGAGATTAGGGTATGTCGATCACCACGCTGCTGTGCCAACGGCCACTGACTCGTGTCTCGTATATTCAGGCACCTATCATCCCACATGTCGCCACCGTGGACGACACACGCAACTTCTCCCAGCTACCGTTACCTCCCGCGGAGGAGATTCCTGGTCTTATCCGGGAGGAGCGCCCGCCCTCAATACAGCAGCGGTTCGACTCCGTTGCCTACCAGTTCCTCGAGTTCTAGTCTGGCCTCTGTACCCATCGCCCATTGTGCAGGTGGCATCTGAAACCCGGTGTTGTCGAGGCGACCACATGGACCCTCCGCCAAGGGTTTGGGGTGCTCTCTGACAGCGCGCGTACAGGCACCTCCCCACCTCCGCCACCTTGCCTCATTTCCACCTCATGCCGTTCCCTTTCGTTCCTTCACATAATATCTCTCCTTCTGGTTTCCGTGCTCGTGTCCCTATAGTTTGCGCCATCCACCGCCACAAACCTCACCCACCAGAATCGGACTCTATTCTACTCGTTGAAGTCATATCCAGCTCCCCGAGTTGTATCACTTTCGTTCCCATCGCTCCCTCTGCCATCTCGCCGTCTCATCTATCGTCTCCGGCCGCCACTCGCCGCCACTGCTGTATGATTCTCCTTTGAGGTCGATCGGGCCGCCACTTGTTGCACATGCGCCGTCTGTCCCTCCCACGCTCACTGTCGCTACGTATCGTCTTTGGGTCGTCGTCCGTAATTCGTGTATATTGCATCGCTCCCGCTTCGGTTCAGGTATAGCTCTCTCTCCGGTACTGTATCCAGGTTTATTGCTGTATTATATATTGCTCTTGGCGCATTTGTGCGTCCCGCCGGACGACACGAGCTGTCGTCCCACCCCATTCAGCCACAATCTAAGAGATTCAGAGAGAGGAGGGAACGCTCTCGGTCCCGCGCCAATCGGGTGGGGTGGCTGAGTGAGATTGGATCTCGATCGGTCCGCTTGGGTCCGGTACCCAAATTTCCTGTCCGAGCGTCTACCTGTGCCCTCTGCGAAACTCAGTGTAAAGCTCTGGTAAAGCTCTCCCCTCTAATTCGTTGGCCATGGCTCGTCGGCGCAAAAACCGCACACACCTGAAAGGCGGCGTAGCATCCAATCCAGGATCTGCAGAAGGCGTGCCCAAGTCGTTCGTCATCAAGCATGGGCAGGTCGGCCACTCGCTAACGCAGCTCGTCCGGGACGTGCGCAAAGTCATGGAGCCCAACACCGCGAGCCGGCTCAGGGTCAGTCTTTCGCGCCTTCGTCGTGGTGCTGCATGGGGTTGACTCAGACGCAAGTGAAGGAACGGGCAAGGAACAAGCTGAAGGACTTCCTCATCATGGCGCCTGCGCTCGGCGTGACCCACCTGCTCGCATTCACGCTCACGGACGTCGCGCCGTCGATGCGCATCGTGCGCCTCTCGGCTGGTCCGACGCTGAGCTTCAGGATAGAGCGGTATAGTCTGGTGAAGGACATCATCCACGCGTCTCGCAGAGCACGGAGTATGAGCACCGTCGAGTACCTCACTCCACCGTTGGTGAGTCCTTCTCTATCCATTCGCCACTGCTGTCTGGTGTTCATAGTATGTATTCAGCTTGTGCTTGCATCGTTCCCTCAACCCGGTCCCAACACGCCCCCACACCTGACGCTCATGATGAAGACGTTCCAGTCGCTCTTCCCGCCCCTCTCCCCACACACGCTCTCCCTCTCCTCCGCCCGACGCGTCGTCCTCATCTCCTACAACGCAGAGCGTGGTACGGTTGACTTCCGACACTACCTCATCACCGTCAAGCCGTACGGCGTGTCCAAGCGCATCAGGCGCATCCTTGAGGGCGCGACCGCCAAGGGCACCTCGCACTCCGAGTCAGGCATGCTCGACCTCGGGAACGAGAAGGACGTTGCGGACTTCCTGCTCAGGCGCAAGGGCGAGCCCGGGCCGTCGAGCGACGGGTACGAGAGCGCAGCGTCGTCCGCGTCGAGTGTCGCGGGCGACGATGCGGACGCGGTGGACCTTGCGGACGACTATGTGGGACGGAACAACAAGAAGGGGCAGAAGAGGGCTGTGAAGCTGGACGAGATTGGCCCCAGGATGGAGCTCAGGCTCATCAAGGTCGTGGAGGGCGTTCCGGGCAAGGAGGGAGGCGTGCTCTACCATGAATTTGGTATGTTGGCTTGCAACTGGGCGATTGGTCTCCATGCTCACGTACACCCAGTCAAGAAAACGAAAGCGGAGATCAAGGCTCAAAAGGCCGAGCATCAGGCGAAGGAGAAGCTCCGCAAACAGCGAAGAGAGGAACAGGAGCGTAACGTGGAGCGGAAGAAGAAAGATCAGGAGGCCAAGAAGGGAAAAGGACAAGCTAAAGACCAAGATGAGGACGACAGCGAGGTTGAGGGTGGAGAGGAGGATTCCGAGATGGAGGATGACTACGATGAAGGCGAAGACGGTGCATGGGACGACGAAGAGGAGATAAGCGAAGTCGAGGAGTCAGCAGATGAAAGCGAAGAGAGTGAGGGCGAAGAGATCCAACGACCACCGTCTAAAAAGTTGAAGACACGTAGTAAGCGGTGAGGGCGGTTCTTGTGTGCATTATTTGTTACATATCTTCATCGTGCTCTTCATCGTGCTTACGAGCTATCTCACTTGAAGTCGAAGTTGAGTGCATGATGTGAGTGAGCTGAGTATTAGCGACATTATACAGTGTATGGTAATGTAGGTGAAGATACTATGGTCGTGCACTTTCCTGTGGAGTAGAGCTTCCCAACAGCCGTCCCAACGCTTGTCGCCAAAACCGCTCCGTGCGCATCCGGACGCCTTCCCAGCTGTCGAGTGCGGGTCGAACGTCGAGGTAGAACGAGAGGTTTTTCGAGGACGGACCGCCCGAGTGTCCGGAGTAGAAGTCGATGACATACCGCATGCGTGTCCCGCACCGGTCCACAATCCAGTCATGACGATCAAACGGCGGGGAGAATCTGCATGCAAGGGTCAACAAATTGAGCAGACGCGATTGGACGAAGAGATAGATTGGACGAACCCAAGCAGCGAATACCACCGCGCTCGAGGAGACATGTCGTTTGGCCTGCCCTTGAAGCTGACCAGCTTCACTCCACCACACTTGTCTCCGCCCTGCCCTGTCTCCCACTTCATGATCTCTCCCCATGCGCGCTCGTTCACCGCGTTGTGTATGGGCACGACTACCCTCATATCCGACTCCTGCGGGTTGTGATTCTTGCGCGCCATGGCGGCATAGAACTGGGCTTGTGACGGGTACACCCAGTTTCCGCCGTCCAATCGCGGTATTGTCGACGTTTCGCGGTCAAGCGGAAGGTTGGTCGGAGGAAGGGGAGTGTCGGGGAGCTCTGCGGCGCCGTGGCCGTCCTGTGAGTGTCGGCCAAGAACGGATGTCCATGACGAGCGCTGCTTGTGGTCTACAGGACACTTGTCCGAGTCCGAGGGGGTAGAGGAGGACGCGAGTGCGCGGTGGTCGACTGGACACTTGTCTGCTGAGCCCGACATGACGAGGACTTCGCAAAGTTACGGGATGTGGCAGGCGCCCATCGAGTAGTCCAGGAATGGCAACTCTCGTGACCCCGGGGTCCGGTACGCGTGCGGTGCCGGATGGCCGGGTCTACCTCCGGCGCGTTCGCACAGACATTGCCCTTGCACCTCCACATGACCGCGGCGGGTAGTGCTAGGAAAGAATCCAGGACCTATATAAGCCCCATTGAACCGGCTTTGATGTGAACCGTAACCGACCGCAACTCTCTCTGCTACTGACCTTGAAACTCTGCTCAACTATGCCGTCCTCGTCGCCCGTATTCTCGACACCGCTCACGAAGCTGTTCAAGATCAACCACCCGGTCATGCTGGCGGGTAGGTATAACTGAGTTTCATGGCCAAGTACATAGCACTGACCCCTCTGGGGGGTCTCAGGCATGAACGTCGCGGCAGGTCCGCGACTCGCCGCTGCTGTGACAAACGCAGGTCAGTCGGACAGTCCTTGAGTCGCGGTTCGGCACTCGCTCACCAACACGCTCGCACAGGGGGTATTGGCGTCATCGGCGGTGTCCGCCAGAGCCCGAAGATGCTCCAGGACAACATTGACGAGCTCAAGAGCCACCTCGAGGATCCGAACGCGCCATTCGGCGTCGACCTGCTTATTCCCCAGGTCGGAGGGAATGCGCGGAAGACGAACGTGAGCTACTCACGCTAGAAATAGCGCATATACTCGGAGTGCTGACACAGCATCAGTACGACTATAGCAAGGGCCAGCTCCCGCAGCTCACCGAAGTGATCGTGAAGAGCGGGGCGAAACTCTTCGTTTGTGCGGTGGGCGTTCCGCCCAGAGACATGGTCGAGAGGCTGCACGCGGCCGGAATTGTGGTCATGAAGTACGATTTACGAACAACATCCACCCTGCGCAGCTGACTTTGGCTAATCCCAGCATGATTGGCCACCCCAAACACGTCGCCAAGGCGCTCGCGCAGGGTGAGTCCAGATCCGTCCGACCGGCTGCTCGCATGCTCACATTCGCCAGGTGTGGATATCATCTGCGCTCAGGGCGGTGAGGGCGGCGGACACACCGGCGAGACACCTTTCTCCATCCTCATCCCCGCCGTCGTCGACCTCTGCAAGAACGCAAAGAGCCCGCTCACCGGCGAGCCTGTCATCGTCGTCGCAGCCGGAGGCATCGCCGACGGACGCGGCCTCGCTGCTGCGCTCTCGTACGGCGCGGCAGGCGTATGGGTCGGCACGCGGTTCGTCGCAAGCGAGGAGGCAGGCGCGCCGAAGGTCCACAAGGAGCTCGTGCTAAGTGCAGGGTACGACGACGTCACCCGGACGATCATCTACTCTGGCCGGCCGATGCATGTGCGAAAGACTCCCTATGTCGCGAGCTGGTACGTCCACTCCAGCATCCGTGGACGCCTGTGCATGCGCTGAGATATGGGCGGGGACTGCAGGGATTCCAGACAACAGGAGATCAATCAACTCACGGCGGAGGGCAAAGTCCCTCATGAAGTCGAGCTCGAGAAGCATCCCGAGAAGTCCATGGAGGGTCGCATGTGTATGTGTGGGCATTACGTCTTCCATCTGCCTCATTCACACCATCTCTCGCGAACAGGGTTGATGGGCAAGGTTGCTGGATCTATCAAGGTGAGGCTTTGGACCCGCACTTCGCGAGGGAGCCATGACACTCACGAGGCAATCCAGGATATCAAACCAGCGCGGGAAATGTAAGTGATCGTTTGTTGTATCTCGACGGATGCGTACTGAGCCGTCTCCGCATGCAGTGTTGACGAGTTGGTGAACACGGCCGCCGCTAGTCTGCAGAGCGCCTCAAGCCTGCTCGTCTCCACCAGGGCGAAGCTTTGAGCAGTCGTGGTTTGCGTTCGTGCCCCTCTCTCTGTACGTATCTCGGATGTTGTTGTACACTATCTCCGTTATCATTTATGTGTTTGTCGAGCTTGGATACGGATCTGCATACATGCTAGTCTTCTCCCATCAGCTCAGCGAGCTCTCGCTCCTCGTCTTCATCTAGCAGATCCGTCGATGCAGGTGCGTCCACCGGTTGCTCATTCTCTGTCTCCTTCGGTTGCGGCGGCGGCGGCGGCTTCAAGAGCTCTGGGAATTGTCAGTTGAATATGTCAATTCAAGTAAGACAACAGACTAGACAGACTCACCGCTTAGTCTCCACCTCCTCAGCGTGCCATCCAGACTCGCACTAATAATCCACGGCTCAACCCTCACCTTGCCGGGCTCGCCCTCGACCTCCGACTTGCGGATCCACAGCCTGAGCGCTGTCACGTCATGCCAGTGGGCGTCCGTCTCCGCGATGAGCTCGGGCTCCTCGGGTGAGGAGACGTCATAGACGCGAATGGCGTCGCCTGCGCCGGTGAGAAGGTACGGCTCTGCCAGCGGCGTCAGGGAGAGGGGCAGGATGGTCTTGACGGCTGTCGGGTGCTGGATCGGCGGGATTGGCTTCGCGCTTGCATTGGGCGCTGGAGCTGGATGTGGGATAATGTGCACCGTCTCGTCCGTGGATGCTGCATGTGGCGTGAGTTCGAGCGAGGTGTCAGTCAGACGAGCGAAGGATGGCCTCACCTGTCCACAGGTGCCCGTTTCCGTGGACCATGTCATTGACGCGCGTCCGGTGGTGCTTCAGCTCGCCGACTAGGACGCTCTGCCATCGCGATGGAGTCGCATCGTCCTTCGTGAGCTCCCAGATCTTGATCACGCCCATCGTGTCCGCTGTGTAGAGCACTGCGGATTTGTCTGAGACGACACGTGCATCGAGAGACTCGACGGGGCGCGTGTGGTCCGTAAGAGACCCTACCGAGGTCAGTGGCGTTCCATCTGTCACTGTCGAAAGATCCCTATGGCATGGACGTCAGCGGTCGTCTTGAGAACATGAGTGGCCTGGGAAGAAGCACCAGAGCCGGACGATCTTGTCCGAACCGCTCGAGACCAGGAGACGTAACGAGGGTATTACGTGGAGCGCTTTCACAAAGTCCGAGTGCGCATCGGTGGATGACAGAAGTTCCTTCGTCTGCGATGGGAGTGTTAGTACAGCACATTGAATTCAGAGAGATGAGGAAGTTCCATTCCCGGCACTTGTTGTCTGTTATCCCACGTCTGCTGAATGAATCGTGTCAATGGCGAAGAGCCAAGGGCACCATACACGCCGTCTCGAGCGAACCTCGAACGTCGTAACTCTATCAACATTCATGAAGCGTAGGAAAGAATGAACAATGAATGACAATGAACGAATGTCCCATGGCATATCATCACTACTTCCGTCATGATCGTCAGAACGGCAACTCGGTAACCCCGACCTTTGACACCTCATGATGACTTAGGCCAGGGAACAAGCCAGATAGCAATACGGAGTAACACTTAGATAGTGTCATGACCTTCCTGACCCTCTTGGACCCTCCTACACCGGTATGTAGGAGACGGTCCAGGGACCAGTACAGTGAGAAACTGTGTCCACGTCTAATCGAGTTTAGATTTCGGCTTCCCCCTGCAGCCGGCGACGTGCGTATTCACAATCGTCTCCGGCTGCATAGGGCTTTGGAGCCCACCTGCATACGCATAGCAGTACCATACGTCTGAATTTCATTGGGCGAAGGCATTTGGATAGGGAACCTACCTCTGTATCCCATACTTTGATGGTCTGGCAAGCAATTCACAGTCAACGAATCGATACGCCGCTCGGGAACATAGAATATACCTTGTCCCACGAGCCCGTTACAAGCAAGTCGTCTTTCCCGGAGGTCGGCACACGATCCACAAATGCAATTGATGTCACCGGCGCCGTGTGGCCTTTGAACAATTGTAAAGTCTTCCCGGTCTATCTGTCGCACTTAACGACCGATGAATTCTGTTGTCCTTCGGGGGGAACACACCTCCAAGTCGAGCTTCCTGATGACAGTCGTGTTTTCCGCGATCCAAGCGACGTTGCCGCGGAGCTCAATCGCCAATGCCTTTCCGGTGATCTCTATGGGTTCGCCAAGGTCCTTTATGCGCGCTGCTTTGTCCTTGCGAGCCTTTGCGCGTCACACCAGTCAGACGTGTGTCAGGCGAAAGGCGAAATGATGGCGGGGTATGGGGAGCTTACTTGTTCGAGTTTCAGTTCCGCTTCGGAGCGAAGCAAGTTCGATTTGTCGCCGGTCTGCATGGATAATAACGGAGAGATGAGAGCCTGTGAACGGTTTGTCGCGGTTTCAAGGCTAAGGAATTGATCGGAACGTGTTAATGAGAGCTGCCTGTTTGGGCTTATCTCGATTGGGCGCTCCTTCAGTACGATCGACGTCTTAATGAAGTTGCGCTCCGTTCCTCGCCCTGACGCCCCTCCCTGCTTTCTCCTCGCAACCACAACGACGCTGACGACGACGGTGAGCATATCCCCATGCGTTTTCAGTGCATTTTTTTACCGTGCGGAAAGTCCAGCAGCTCAACCGGAGATCCCGCACGTGAGGCTGCCGTCGACTAAACTCAAACTGTCGTCAGATCTGCTATTGTACGCGAGATAGCCGCATCCAACAATTCAGGGTGGAACGGAACACTCGCGCCAGTCGAAATCCTTGGGGCGTGTCGGCCGCTTTGCGCGGAGCCGCCTCCGTTCCCAGCTCATTTTTGCACATCGCGACACGTCCTACTTCCAAAACATACCCCGCACTCATCCCCCGTCCTCCTTCAACCTGTACTGCTAGAGTTCTCGTCTCTGCTTCCGCCAACTGCTGCCATTCCCTGTCACTAAACGTCCTCCATGAGCGGCCGTCTCGCCTCGTTCCGTGGTCCATCCACTCCTTCCTCGTCCCCGGTCATTGCCCGTCAGCAGGGCCCGCCCGCGTCGCCCTCTCGGCTCACTGAGCTGCCACACCACCGCACGCTCAGAGCACAGCTGCTCGAACTACGGAACATCGCATACGAATGGGAGGACAGGGTGGCTGGCCAAGGTCTCAAGGCTGCTTCGAGCCTCGTCGATGCCCGTACGGAACTTGAGTATGTATCCCATATGCACTCGTTGTTCTGACGCGCTGACTTCGCACCCTGCTAGCAACGAGCTCGCCTTGATTCCTGCTGGGAAGCAGCCTACATATCCCATTGTGCTAGAGAAGCTGCGTTTCATGGAGAGCTGTATAGAAGAGCTTCACGAAGTGGTCAGAAGACTCGTACGTGACTCGCATCCCAGTTTCCCTCCCTCAATCTCATCCTCTGTCTCTCAGGACAAGCTATTCCTGAAAATGGTCAAGATCATCCGCGGCCTCGAGACTCTTCTTCACGAGGTGCACAAGACCAAAGGTTGGAAGTTCGTCGACGAGCCGCTCTGGGTGACATGGTCGCTGGAGAAGTTTGGTGTGTCCTCCTCTGCGTCGTATTCCCGCCCGCCAGCGCTGATGGCCTCGTCAGTGACGAAGTTGCCCTACATCCTAAAGCCATATCGACGGTCCCTGGAGCTGCACCTTGACCTCGTCGAGCAGCTCCGGCCCCATGACGTCACTTTTGACGAGTCGCGCCAAATCATCGCGCTCTGGCAGGCCCAGCCACATCTTGCTCAGGGCGGCTGGGACGCCATCTGGGAAGACATATGCACAGTCGAGGTCGACCGCTGGACCGCTCCTCGGTGATATCGGCCGTCGCCCACAGGGCACAGACGCCGTAGTGCGTGTATATACGATTCGCTACATACCGACATCCTTATTCTCTCCTTCAGCCCGATGACCTGAGGTCAATGCCTTCATTCGTTCGAAAACGGACTAGCATACTTCTTGGTGGCATTTGCCCAGCCATGGGCCAGCCGCTAATCCGCCGCATACATATCAGCAGCTTCACTTTTCCTTCACACTAGTACAGTGCTGTCGAACTCGCTCTGCTCAGCTGTCTCTATCAATGTACTCATCCATCCATCCCACGTATCATACCCCATGCCAAATGTGCAATCATGGCTCCGAAATCACATACTACCCATCTTCACTCCTTGCATGTGTCGGAACGCGGCGAATTCGGTCGAATGCAATGCAACCGCTACAATGGAGGCTTGACGATGCCCGGACTGATCTTGTAGTACACGATGGATGAGTCCTCCGTGTTGATCGCGAGGTAAACGTGCGGCGGTCCTCCCAGCTCCTTGAACGTCGTGCGGATCCTGTTCCATCGTCTCCGTTAGCAGATCCCCAGCTGTGCGAATGCGACGGACTGGCGTACCAATCGGTTGATAGCGACTCTGATAGCGAACAAGGGACCACGGAGAGTAGCTCATCCTGCAAGTGGCCAAAGCGAGTTAGCGAGGCGTGAAAGCGAGGATTCTGCTGGATACCCACCATTTGTGGACGACGGCCACGCATGGCACACCTTTCTGCGGCTGGCAGCTCGACCAGCTCGAGATCCGTCCATTGCTGAGCTATGGGTAGGCCCCGAGTTTGAGCATAGTGAATGTGGCGTGCGTGCGAGAGCAAGATATACCTAGCTTTAGGTCATTGTAGGTTTGGAACAGCGAGCCCGCCGCTTTTGGGTATTTTGCGAGGTACGGCGACAGCGTCTCATACTATCGAAGCTGCATTCAGAGCGACCACACGATACTTCCAGGTCCCCATACTCACGGATGGGTGCTTGTCCATGACCCTGACACAGAGCGTGACCGTCTGGGCGCAAAGCAGTCAATTGACTCCGCGTAGGTTCTTCCTGGCTCCCAGAAAGGCAAGTGCAGTGTTCACTGCATCGCACTTGCGCATACGATTATATAGTCGCGACATTGATCAGATGGCCATCATGATACGACCCCGTGCACACCAGACGCGATTGCGCCTATGTATGTAGTCATGCAAGTACAACAAAACGTAAGGTCAGCACACAAAGCACCACAGCCACGCTATCTAGTCCTCGTCGTCCGAAATCTGGATCTCGTCCTCGTTCCCGGCCGGCGCACCTGCCTCCAGCGGCTCCTGCTGTCGCACATTCGTGCTCTGCTTCGCCGACACGAACGCCGGAGCCTTGGCCCCTCCCGCCTGGCGCTCCGCGGCAGCCATCGCGTCGGCGGGCGGCGCCTCCGCCTGCTCCGTCTCCAGCCCGGACTGCTTCGCGGCCATCTGCGCGGCGAGGTAGGACGCCTCGGTGTTGAACTGCGCCTGCACGCTGCGCTTGATGCGGAGCATCTCGCGGAACGTGTCCTCGGACCCGGTCTCGATCTCGAAGTTGTTCCACTCCTGCCAGAACTTGGGGTGCACGCGCGGGTCGCAGAACTGCGAGGCGTGCGCGTACACCGCACGCGCGCGGTCGATCTCCCCGAGCTTGCGCTCCATCGCCGCGAAGCGGAGACACATCTCCGCCGTTTGGCGGTCGGGCAGGACCTCGATCGCGCGCTCGTAGATCGGTCGGGTGGCAGGCAGGCCGTAGTTGGAGGTAGCCTTTGCGATGTAGATAGTGAAGAGCTGGAGAAAGGAGCCATGTGGGTGAGGATTGCGATGTGACTGAGGCAGGTAACATACCTCGAACTTGTCCTCGTCGGCGACTGCGTTTGTCGCACGGTCGTAGATGGACATCGCCCGTTTGGCCAAACCGTGCTCCTCTTCGAAGGTCGCATACATCAAGTAGATGGGCTTGCACGACTTCGGTGGGCATTTCTCCAATGCCTGCTCGAACAAGTCTCTTGTGCGTTCGATCTTGGTTCCTCCCTAAGTCGCTATCATGAGTTGCGTTACCAGTAGCAATAGGAGGGGTTACGCACATAACGCTTCACGAACTTGGCCAGATAGATGTTCCAGATCTCGAACGACACCGGGAACGTGAAAAGTTCTGTACCGCGCTCGTAGACCTATCGATTTTATGAGACGAGTGACCCATCAACGATCTTGCAGATACGTACCTTGAAGCTCTCCTCGTAGTACTTGTTCTCCTCCAAGAAGGCAGCATAGTTGACAATGATCTGTGCGTTCGCTATACGCAGGTCCATGATCTTGTCATACACCGCCTTCGTGGACTCCACTGTGCCGAGGGACTCCTCCAAGTCGACGTAGAAGGACCACAGTTTGAGCGACTTGAACAACCGTGCTTGTGCTGACAACGTCTACAAGCTCATTTGAGACTTCAACAGGGGATGCGGAAGAAGGACCAGACATACGTGGTCGAAGTAGTTGATCTTCGTGTTCTTTGGCACCACTGCCGCGCGTTGCATGACACGAATAGCTTCATCGTAGTTCCTGGAATAACGATTAGTCGATGCCAGCTCGTACCTGAGAGTGGACTCACTCTTGACGAATCTCCATCTCCGCCCACTCGCACCACACCTCGGCAAGCTCATCGACAGCCTTGAAGTTGACTTTGGTCGCCTTGTCAAAGATTTTCCGAGCACTGTCGATGTCGTGTTCCGCCTCTCCGGTAGTCCCGCCCTCTTCGTAGAACTTCGCGAAGTTGACATATAGCCGATGGAAGTTCGCGGTGGCCTTCCGTGGGTTGACGGTGGCAAGCGCCTTGTTATATGTCTCCGCGACCTATCCACCATATGTAATGTGAGCCGTCGTTGACGAGGGTAAAGGAGAGAGCTATACCTTCTCGTCGTTGTTGCCCCACAATGCGACTCGTTTCTCCCACTCCTGCACGTCGTTCGGATTTCGCCTGAGCAATACATCGTTGACCAAAAACGGGCGACGATCCATGAGCTCCTCGAACTCCTTCATCTTCGCATCCAGCTCTTGCTCAGTCTCCTTCACATCCTCTTCGTCCTCATCCTCGTCGGGGTTGGCCAGGCTCTCCATCAGGGCGCTGATCAAGCTTTCCGAGAACTCTGCGTAGGCGTCGAATATCTGCGTGAAGTCACGGATAGTGAGCACCGAAGCGAGCCCACGCTCGAAGGTGAGCTTCGCGCGATCGAACTCGCCGCGCTTGATCCAATATGTCGCCAGACCAGTCCAGAGACGACCCGCTTGATCTTTGTAGACCTCCAGTCCGTCCTTCCGCACGATATCTTCGACGTTAAGTTTGCGCGGGCTACGCGGGTCCTCGTCCTCATCGTACGGGGAGAGCGCCTTGCCATCCGAGCCTACTGCTACCGCGGGACCAGCAAACCTGATGAGCTTGCCATCGACGGACGCAGCTTCTGGGGGTCGTTGCGATGCGGTGAGCTGCGCCTCCGCTTCCTCAGCAATCTTGTTGTTCGAGTCAATGGTGTCGGGAACATCCATACCGACTTCCTCAGCATGCTGCTCCACCACATCGAGGAACTCGCCAAGGAGTTGATACGGGCTCTTGCCTTCAGGGCTCGTATACTCTCCGCGGGCAGCCTTGCGCGCGAGCGACAAGAGCAGTTTAGCAGCTTCAAGAGGGCGAGGGTCTGGGTTGTTCTCTGAGAGCAGAATGGCGGTGTAGCGTTCCGTGATGCTGGGGTCTACGGAGAGGTATCGGCGGTACACTGCGACAGTCGTCGCACCACCTTTGGACTCTGCCCACAGCAGGTAGCGTGTCCATATCCTCGAATGTAGTGACGGGGGAAGGGTCCTCAGAGCTCGATCAAACGTTCGACGCGCATGCGTGTGAGATAGTTGAGGGGGGCAGAATGGGTGGTTGAATATTGAGAGATAGAGGAGCCACAGACGGGGCATCTAAGAGTTGTCAGTACAATCGTGAGCGTAGACTGGTATACGTACGTACCCTGGGTAGCCACATGAGGGCGCGCTCAAAGGTCGCGACCAGTAGCTTCCACTCCTCCCATCCAACAATGCCGTCTAGACCACCTTCCCACCGCTCGAGATCCTCCTGCTCATCCTCAAGAGCCTCACGCATCTCGGGGAATTTCTTCCTTCCGCCCGCCTTCTTCTTGACCACTAGCTTGCCCAGCACGAAAGACATGCGCGTCTGGAGGTAGGACTTCCACAACTTGAAGGATGAAGGGAATTGGGCAAGAGCGGCCTCGTACAAGTATGTTTGTCGCTGATAGGACTTGCGGGCAGCAGGAGAAGAAAGCGGGCCTAGAAGTGCCGCGACCTCAGGTGCTAAGTCGGATGGGCCTTCAGCTTTTTGTAGCGCAGAGGAGGCCTCCTTGACGTTTTGGATAGCAGTCCACCAATGCCTGAATGAGAATGGGTTCCTCAACAAATCCTCCTCGCGGTGCAAGTCTTTGGTGGAAACAAGGTCTGGGTGTGTTGTGGGGGTTGGTATTGGGAAGGTGAGAGGAAAGACAGAGGATAGGGACTCCAGTGTCGGCTGTTGTGAGGTCGCTGCAGGCATGATGGACTAGTACGAGGAGGATGAAGCCGACGCCGGCGAAGGAGAGACGGTTGTGAACAACAGCGAGCTCTGTGTCTGGCGACTGGCGCGCAACGCGCGAGTTTCTCACGTGCCACTCGCGCGATCACAGACGCGTCTCGGGCGCCCACACCATCATTGCGGTTATCTCCTGACCTCGATCATCCATGGTACGTCTCCGACGGGGCTCACTTGTCACTGACGTTCACCTGTCGCTAGCACGGCGTGAAACGTGTCAGATACACTCGCGAGGCCCTCGCCGCGAAGAAAGAGCGGGAAGTGGCCAAACTCAAGGAGTTCCAGAGCTTGACTGAGGCGGTCCTCCGCAGGGCAAGTCCTGACCGTGCAGGTACCTGCCCGCGAGACTTATATCCCTCTCCCCACACAGAAGAAAGACAGCGACTTTGGGAGAGACTCACTTGACCTCACTACTCGTCTCCTACATATCAATCCCGAGTTCTACACTGTTTGGAACTATCGCCGACGCATTCTGCTTAATGGCATATTTCCCACCAGGTACTTGGGCCGCTCCTCCATCGGAATGCCGTTGAGGACTCATACCCTTGCAGTACTCCTGCCCAGATCAACGACGTTCTTTCGGATGACCTATCCCTGACTACTGCCTTCCTGAAGCAACATCCCAAGGTATACTGGATCTGGAACCACCGCCAGTGGTGTCTCCAACAGGTCCCCGATGGCCCTACTGATATCGACGCCAATGGCTGGCGCCAATCGTACTGGAACAAGGAGCTCTTCGTTGTCGAGAAGATGCTCGACGTCGACCCCCGTAACTGTTAGTATCTAGACGCAGCATGATTTAGCCACATCTAACGTATGTCCGCAGTCCACGCTTGGAATTACCGCCGATACGTACTGTCCATGATGCCGGTGAAGCGCTCCGAGCTGTCCGAACTCACATACACCAAGCGCAAGATTGAGGCCAATTTCTCCAACTTCAGCGCATGGCATCAACGCTCGAAAATATTAACCTCCCTTTGGGTAACTGGTAAGCTGGACAGGGCCAAGACCATCGACCAAGGTACGGCACCACGTGTATGTGTCAGGTATCTCCGCCGATGATCTTTCATGCAGAGTTCGACCTCGTCAAGAACGCCATGTATACAGATCCGAACGACCAAAGCGTGTGGATATACCATCGGTGGCTCATCGGTCCGGGTGAGCATCCGCCCGCATATGCCCTATGTGAGTATAGTGCTGATGTTATCTTAGGCGATAATCAAAGCATCGTCGAGCGGGAGATCGTATCCATACAGGAGCTGCTTGAGGAACAACCTGACAGCAAGTGTGAGTGTTGTCACTCGTTTTGCGAGGAACTTTGTGCCTACTGCCTTCATTCAGGGTGCATGGAATCTCTCGTGTTCTATAAGCGACTGTTGGTGCATCGTTACGGGGGTACCATGGAGAAGGAGCGACGACTGGCTTTAGAAAGGGAATGTGCGGAGTTGCTTGACAGACTGCAGAGGGTGGACCCGGATAGGCGGCAACGCTACATCGATATGTGTAAGTCCCCGATATATCCCTCTGTGTCTCAAGCTGACTTCGCTCCGAACAGCTCGTGACAATAGCAGTACCTAATATATTGTCGCCATATGCTCACATGCGCATCACGAAGGTGGAACGACCCGACCGCGGGCACCAGAACATCTCACCACGCCGGCGTACCGGTGGTTCCCGCACACCAAAGATAGCTGAGACAACCGTTCTTGGCTTATCGATTCGCAAATACAAACACCGCCATAATCCAGCCTATCCTACACACACGCTAGTACAACCCGCAAGCGGCTTGGCCGTATGGTAAGTGGGGGTTAAACGATCATGAGCGAGCCGCGGGGATAGGGAGGGAGGAGATGGGCGTTCAGCACTTGCACTCGCCCGGCTTGCAGCCGCAGCTATGGAGCAGGTCAGTTCAAGCACCTCGCCTGACGACGAGAATACTCACGTCGCGCCGCAGTTGCAGGTGTTGGAGCCGCAGGCGGCGTTCTTCGGGGCGTCGGTGGTCTGTGAGGACGTGAATGGTGAGCACAGCGATGGGGGAGGGAGCGGACCATGGACACTCACGGTGTACATGGTCAAAGAGTTGAGCGATGAGGTTTGTGGTGAGTGGTTGTAGTGGTTTGGAACACTGAGGGAAGACCAGGTGGAGCCCAACCTCACCGCTTTATATCTCCCCGGACCCACGGTCCACGTGCGTGCCGGCCTCGCCCACGGTGCCCCAAAAGGAAACCAAGTAAGTTGCGCGGTTTTGTGGACACCAATCACACATGTTCAAATCTGATCACAGCCAGCGGGCACCATGTGCCGTTGCCGCATCAGTCTAGACTGGCGGCCGTACCCGCTTTCCCGTAAGTTCGGGGGTGCATCTGCATAGCCTGCTTATGTGGACCGCGGTTCACAAAGTCGCTCAGCGCGATGTGGCGTCCGGCACAATTCCAGATCCTTCTCTCCAAGGGAAGCCTAGGAAGCCTATGGCAAGGAAGTCCCAATGTATGCTGCCAAAGACGCGACTAGTGCGCCCCTGCTTCGCTGTTCCCAAGGTCCGGCATATCTATGAACGTTTCATGCAGCTGTCCTACCAGACGTAGATACATGGGTGAGTCGACACGGTATTCTGCCCCTATTGTCACTCAATGCGTGCTGATTAGACTCCAAATGTCGCCGCCATAGTATCCGCCCATTCCCCGTACAACGCTGCGGCAGGCACAATCGTTCTTCTGTCGCTCAAAGCGAGTGTCGACCGCCCGGCTGCCTGGAACTCTGGGCAGACCATGTACGTCTTAGACGGATCAACGTCACCCACATGAGGTCCAGAATGCGTGCCGTCAATGCCGTTCTGGCGGTGGAGGGGTACTAGACCACTGGATCTGCCAGTACAAACCGTGTATGTCTTCTGCTCGGTACTGGTTGATATTAACAGTCAGCACCCACATCTGTCTATCATGGTTATGTCCCCCCTTGCACGTCAACGCTCAGAGTCCCAGTATACCAGAGTATATCAGCGCCGACTCGTTCTTGGACAAGAATCAGGCACTCGCGACACGGGACTTCGAAGCACTCCCACGCACTCATCGCCCTTTGCGGACATCGCACAAACTCCATTCACTCAAACGAGTCGCCCTCCGTCAATGGTGCCACAGCAGTGACGGCTTGCTATGTCATGCCATGACCGACTTACGGCTTCCCATGTTCACTTCTAGGTCTAGTGCCATCGGTGAGGAGCGAAGAATTTGATATGAATGCTGCGGATACATGTGGAGTAACACGACAGTACAGATTTTCGACAACGGTGAGAACCAAAAGCCCAGTGCTTTGGACGTCAAGCCAATGAATCGTGAAGTTCGTAACGAGGTCATATACAGGGGCATGAGGGGGCGTTCAACGGGACAACATGCGCGACAAGAAGGAAGGCGTGGGTAGGGTACAACCCTGCATGCGGTAGAAAAATAATAATGTACTTTCATGCACTGCAAGAGATGTCGAGAGGACCGAGTTCATGAGCATAGGGGAGACGACGACGACAAGCATACGACGGTCCAAGGGATACTCATATCGGCTTGCGGGTAAGAATGTCCTGGATCTCGCTGATCGTGCGCGTAGCCTCGATCGGCGGGCCAGGGAGGATTGAGAGGCGCGACTTCGTCGTGTTCAGCATCTGCTGGACGTTCGGCAAGACGCGCGCAACGTATGGGGAGATAAGGGGATCCTGTGGGTAGTGTAAGCGCGGATGTTACTTGGCGGAACCAAGGAGCAACGTACAGTGGTATTGAGCGCAGTTGCTGCCCGCTGCAGCCACCACATCGAAACCTTGAAGGACTCGTCGACCGGCGAGGTTTCACCAATAATAGTAGAAAGCTACAATGGCGCGTCAGTTATGATGACCTGTGCCTCGTGACGAAGGGAGCTCCGCGTACCCGATGCACCAGCGTCAGCATGACAGCTTGCGAAAGGGGGCTGGGAGCGTTCAGAGGCATGACGATATCCGGGTTCGACCGCGCAAGCAGTTCGCGGAGCTGTCGTGTGTCCTGAGAGCCCAACACCGCAAGATAAGTGTCGTCCCACTCCTCCGGCTGCCCAGAGGCGGGAGGAGTTGCGCGCGGCATCGATTGCTGCTGGGGAAGAGGGGGAGGAGCGGTGGGATGAGAGGCTTGAGGAGCCGCGATGTTCGGACCGAACCACGGGCCATGCATGGGAGGGAGTTGCTGAGGTTGTGGGGGAGGTTGCTGGAAGGAGGTGTGGGGAGGGTAACCGGATGGCTGGGACGTAGGGCCCATATTCGGCTGGCGGAGAAGCTGCGAGAACTGGGCTGGGGGAACCATGCCCGCACTGGACGGGCCGGGAGAACTGCGATTCTGGACGTGACCATAACTGGGCACAGGCGGATGGCTCATGAGATACTTGACTTGATCGGAGAGCAGACGGACGGACTGCTCCAGCTCGCGGATGACGGACTGCAGACAGAACCGGTTAGTACTAGTCCACGCCCCTTACGATACTGACGTACCTCCTGGCTGCGGAGAGCATCGCCCTGCCACGCAAGCACCTCTTTCTTGAGGTTGAGTATCTCCGAACGAATCTCACGAGACAGCTCTTGGTGCATGGCGGAAGAGGGGATGAGGTTCTTGGAGATGCTCTCCTTCACCTGCCTCTCAATGACCGGAGTGACGGACGTCGAGAACGCGCGCGCGACCTGGTTAGCCATCTCGGGACGGACGAGAACACGTTCGATCTCGTTCGGCAGGTTCTACAAGCAATCATTTTGTGAGTTTCGAAAGGGACTCAGAGAAAACATGGTACTGACCATCTTCATCGCGTCGCTGACGCCCTTCGCGATCTGGTTGCTGAGCGCAGCCTTGACCTCCTGCTTCGTGATGTTCTCGAGCGACGGGAGGACCGAGTTCTGCACCTCAGCCTTGACGGCCATCTCGACTACGCGCGTCGTGTTCTTCGTCAGCTCGGTGGAGATGAGCTTCAAGATCTTCTCCTGGCGGACGAAGTCCGCAGCCTGCTCGCTCTGGCGGACCTCCTCGAGGCGTTGGTCTGCAAGTAGATCGTCAGCACTCCTGTGCATCTCGGGGGGTGTACACATGATCACTCACGCTGCTTGTCAAGCTCCTTTGAGATAAGGCGGCCGAGACGGTTGTGGAGACTCTCCTCAGACTTCTTGATCTCCCTGGTCAGCGCGGCGGCAGTTTCAGCGTTAAGTTCAGCATCGGACCGCTTGTCCGCCTTCTCCCTCTCGGAGTCTTTGTTGCTGTCCTTCCACCCGACGTTCTTGCCCTTCGCGTTCTTGCCCTTGCCCGGACCACGGCCGACTTCCTCTCTGGGCGCTTCGACTTCGACCTCCTCGGACGGCGGTGTCTTCGTCCGCGGGAGCGGAACGGTGAGGGGCGAAGCACCAGGAGGGAAGAACTGGGTGCCACTCGATCCCATGGGTGGCAACTGACGTTGTGGCTTCATGTCGATAGGAGGGAGCTGCGCGCCGTGGTAGGACGGGAAGCGCGCGGGCGTGCTTGACAAAGCCGTGTTGTACCACTCCTTCCTGATCAGGACCTGGTCGACACCGGTCGAGTGGACAGAGAACGCCACCAACGCGAGCTCGCCAGGAGGCACCTTAGCAGCGACGCAGGCCGCGTGCGCCTCGTCACCGTGAGGGTCGGCGTCTGCGGTCAGAATCACGAAGTGGATCGTCGGCTTGGGACCGCTGAATTCGACGACCTGTTCGAAGTACGCTCCGCGACCGACGTCCTCTCCGCTAGGGGAAGGGGCACCGATGTCAAAGTTCAGCTTGAACGCGATCATACTCTCTCGCCTGTTGTTGGCGATCCACAACGTGTTGATGCGCGAGTCGTAGTTCGCATGACCGAACATATGCGTGTCCTCCTGGTCGCCATTGACGAACTTAACGGTCGACAGAACTTGGCGGCCCATGACCGGCAGAAGCTGGAAGATCGTTCCGTTCTTGCGACCCACGATGACCCCGCCATCGACGAAGGTGAGGGAGGAAGGAGTGTCGTCGCCACGGATCTTGTGCGACCAGAATGGCAGCTTATCGCGAATGTTCCACATCGTGAGCGTCGAGTCCTCGGAGATCGTCGCAAGCGCAGATCGAGGGAGATCGTAGTCGAAGGCGATGATGGGCTGAAGTGAGACGTTTTAGACACGGAGTGTGACCATAGATGAGACGACGTCTTACAGAGGGCACCGAGAAGACCTGGCCAATTCTGCTGAGATCATTCTGAGAGATAGGCTCTCCTCCGAACGCAAGTGCCGCGTCGGTGATGTTGAGGAAGTAGACATTGTTGACCGACGCAACAGCAACGAGATCAGGCTGCTGAGGGTGCCACTTCACCGCATGAAGCGGTTCTATGTCGCCCTGTGGGTAGACGCAGAGCATCACTCGTCCACTACATAGGATAGGTAAGTTCCAGATATGACGATCCGCACCAAGCATATACTCACGGAACATCGTCGGTGATGACCTCTGGCAACTCCCAAACGACAAAGCCGCCGTCTGAGGTTACTCCAGCTAGGCGATTACCGTGCACAGACATGTCGCTCACGGCGGTACTCGGAGGGAACAGGGGAGGGAGCTGAAGGAGAGTCCGGTCACCGCTGGAGCGAGAGATGACGCGAACACGACCTGCAATAAAGGCGGGTTGAACCATCTGTGCACCCGTAAGAACTGTACACTAACCCTTGGTCATCGCGTACGCAACCCATTGAGTTGCTCCGATGGTGGTACCAGGTAAGAACGTCGAGTCAACCTTAACGAGCGCGATAGCGGTCGACTTGACAGTGTCCTGAGGAGCTTGTATCTCGTCCAGAGGTTGCGAGACATCGAAGACGATCGTCTGGCTTTGCGAGCTGGAGAAAGACACAGTCAATGCGGGAAGTAGCTTACACGGTTGTGAAGTACCCACCTCGGGCTCACGTTCTTGCCCTTCGGCCCGCCACGCCTGTTCTCCACGCTGCCACGCTGAGGGAGCGGCGAGCTCTCCTTGTCGCGGTGATAGTTGTTCCCAAACGGACCTTGAGACGCACCGATGGGAGACTCCGCTGCACGACGCTGCTGCCGCGCTGGCTGGCTTGCTTGCTTCGGCGGAGATGACCGCGGGGACCCAGTCGGGTGCGGCGGGAGCGGACGTGAGCCCCTGGCCTGAATAGGCTCCGCTTGCGGAGTCTCCTCCCCCTGGTAGTGATCGTAAGGAGCGACAGGTGGTTGGGTCGGCTGGGGCTGGGGCGCCTGTCCCCGGGTGAGTTGGTCCATGAGGTTTTCTACAGACTTGCGCTTCGGGTCTATGGCTACAGTGTTCCAAGAAGGGTCTTCAAGGGGTTGCGCCTGGGGAGGGGCCTTCCTCTTCCCGGCGTTGGTGTTGTTCAGAGCGTCGAATGGAGAAACAAAGTCAAACATGGAACGGCGAGCAGGAGACGGTGCACGCTGCTGCGACTGCGAATCTTGCGGCGGATGGACGCCGGCGGAGCCCTCGCGCTCGTGCGGGTAGGTCTCGGGAGGAAGGGAGTACTCGTCATGATGCGATTGCTCGGCTGGTTGCGGAACGTAAGGGGGCGAGGGGCCCGACGGCGGAAGCGACATGGGTGTCTGTTGCGCGTCGGGGGTGGAGAACTTCGGTGCACTGCACGCGATAGTAATAGGAGTCAGAAAAAAGATACCTGCTGCATCGCGCACGCAGCTCGGAGGTCACAGGGCACGAATGGGGCCCTCCGAGAGATCGCGAGCGGATCCGGAAAGGAGGACTCACCCAGACATCAACTGCTCGAGCAACAACTTTCCCTGAGACTCGCTGTTTGTCATCCCTGGCCTCGGTGCGGAGCCCGGGGGCGTAGGGACCTGCTGGGGCTGCACCGGGCCGACAGGCGGGATGGGTTGAGGGTTTGAAGAGGGAGTCGAAACCGCACCGAGAAGAGAGAGCAGAGCGTTCTGCCTGTCGTGGGTGTGGCTGCTGGGGCCGGAAATGTTAGAAGAAACAGAGCCAGCGTTTCCGGACGCTGGAGTCGCGGGGCCGGAGTGAGCTTGCTGCTCCGGGGGACCCTGATAGATATTTGCGCTCGCAATGCTCGGCTGCGGGCTTACGTGTGAAGCGGAGGGGGCATTGAGGCCGTTGAAGAGAGAATCGAGGTGAGCCTGCGCAGAGCTAGGGGCTGCGGGCTCGAGCTGAGAGAGGACTGGGGAGACATGGGGCTCGGTTGACTGAGCGGGGAGGCTCTGGAAGTGCTGGGTCGTCGGGGGCGGGGTCGAGGGCCCGCGCGAAAAGACGTTATCTCTTGCGGTGATGGGATCCATGCCAGCGATCGCAGAGGCCAGGAGCTGAGACTCGCTCCGGGAGAGGGTGTGAAGGGGAGAGATAGAGGAGAACGCGAACGATGCGCGCGATGCAGCGAGTCTATACCACTCGCCACCTCGAGGTAAACACGCGTCCTTCGGCTAACTCCGCAACCTCCCTTTGCCCAATCCCCATCCCCCGGCCTCCACCAGCGGGTACACCATGCTCTGCCATGCATGTCCGTGCAATCACCATCGCCTGATACTCCCCCACTTTGATTCCGGTGAGACACAAACACACCCCAGACAATAGCGTGTCTTCGGGCAGGCAAACACGAGTGGCGCACAAGCACAAACACTTCCAGGGTGCACGCTAGTGTACAAAAGTGCAAACGTTCATTCTTCGAGCTTCAAGCCACTGCGTTCTTCGCCGCCGCCTCTGCGTTCCTCCTCAACGCCTCCTCCGCCAGCTTCTCCGGCACGAGCACGATGTCGCGCTGCAGAAGCCTGTACGAGCTGCCCGTGGTGAAGCCCCGCTTCCGCGTCTCCGCCTCGTCGTGGACTTCCTTGTACTCCTGCGGAGAATGTTTCGTTCAATCACATCGCTCTTAGCGTCCCGATCGTCCACAGCGAACACGTACCACGATGAGAGACTTCTTCGAGCCGAATACTGCGTCACTTGCCAACCACGCATCACCTGCGGGGTACCAGGCCGTGATGAGCTTCCTGAACCCAGGTGCCTCAATCATCAGGTGCAGATGGTTCGGACGCATGTTGTGTCTCCCTATCCCAAGCAGCATCTCGCCGACCGGGCCCTATTCGTGATGTCAGCTCAGCCCGGAGCATCCGCATCGCAGGGAAGAAGGGGGGCCACTGACATCTCCAGGAATCGGATAGGCGACCGGTGCCACAGCGCGGTAACCAAAGTATCCATCCTTGTCTGCATGGATCCGGCCTCTGCAGTCAGGCTTATCGCGGACCGCGTACTGGGTGTCATAGAATCCTATCACAGGGTGTACTTAGATGAAGGCGCATGGCCACACTTCGCACCGAGGTGGTACTCACCGTCCGCGTCCGTCTCCCACGTCTCGATGGTAGCGCCAGGGATAGGCGTCCCGTCCGTGCTCAGGACGCGTCCCTCTACGAACAGATTGTCGCCCTTGCCGTCGGACGCGATCGAGCCCCCGTTCTCGACTGCCGCAGCCATCCTATCTCAGCACCGAGCACCGAAATGAATCGCAGTTAGGTTTCGCTCTCACCATCTGGAGCATCTTCGGTGAAGAACGGTCCGAGGACGCTGCTGTGCGTCGCGCCCTCCACGGGCGGGTTGTTGATCGCGTCGACGACCGCGGAAACCCCAAGGACGTCGGAGAGGAGGATGAACTCTTGGCGGATGGGCGTGCATGTCTGCCCGACGCGCGTGAGGAACTCGATGGCCTCCATCCACTCTTTCCCAGTCAGACTGACGCACGGACGTCTTGAGTGTTGAGAACATCAGCAACGAGTATGATCGAAGACACACCTCGTGTCCCGGACGAACTGATGGAGGTGGGTGAGCAGGTTCTTCAACAGGAACCTCTTGCGACTAGATCCGCGTCCAAGTCAGTTATGGATGCCCGCTCTCAGCAGCATGTAACGTACGGATCAGGCGTGAGCTCTGCGAGCTTCAGCACATTGCTCGTGATGACATCTGCACTCTCAGGAAACTGTCCACAGTCAATGTAAGACGCTTCTGTTGAACATCACAGTACAGTACAGGATGTATACAAGTACTTACCGGTAGCTCAAACGAAGGCGGCGGGAGACCATTCGAAACAGCCTTGTGTTCGACGGGGCCACTCATGGCGATACGAGCTAAGTAACAGGGTTCACGAGAAGCGCGCTGTGTGGTACGAAGGGAAGTAGAGCGCAATAGCACAGGCCAGTCGCCGGTCGCAGAAGCACAGACAGATATGTCGATAGCAGCGGGCCCCAAACTCCAATCATCGGCCTTATATAACAATAGGCCCCGCGAGTCGACCCGCCGACGGATCCTACCCGGGGCGCATAGCGAAGACCGCGGCCTGACGTTGAGAGGAGGTACCCTGTGGACTTGTTTACCGGATATAGGCGGTCATGTGCGTCCGATGACCAGACCTGGCTCAACGCCATCGCGAGCGCGAGCCAGAAGCGGTCGGGTGCTGCATAAGCAGCGTATTTTTGAGAGCTTTCGTGCTACACGACGGTGGTGTCCTTGGTAACACTGGAGAAGCATACCACGGATGAACACGGGGTGTGTGTCACAACCGTCGGTCATCTGAAGGACGCAGGATGATTTATGGGGTAATATTCAGACAGACCATGCAGCCGGGAGTGACACAGGATAGCGCGAAGTGGTTGGAGAGGCGTCGTACGGCGAAGCGAGACTGAAGACTGAACTTGAAGTAGCTCGGCCCGAGGTAGTGATGAGGATCTGGTACGGGGACGTACGTGGGGGAGACTGTATCCGGACACCAGACACAGTAGCGTTCGTACTAGAGGCAGAAAATGACCCGTGCAAGCTCTGGTTGTGTCACAAGCATAGTGAGACTCGACCTGCGACGCGCGAGGAGGCGTTCTGAACGCGTCGCGCGACGCGTCTCGCGTCCAATCAAACCAGCGCCTATGCGGCAATGCCACGTGTTGCGCCGAAACGCCGAAGCGGAAGCACAGTCCAGTGCGGCTTGGCGCACGTCTTCAGCAGCAACACCGCCGAGAGCTTGCTGGCCTCCTCTCATCCGTCCTGCCCTCGCCGCTGCCAGTCCTCTTTCCGCCTGTAGTACTCCTCTCTTCGCCAATTCCTACCTAGTTTGCAAGTGCGCTTTCCCACCACAAAATGTCGAACAAGGGCTGGTTCAACCTCGAAGCCGCGGGCGGCGCAATCCCAGACACGCAGTTCTTCGAAGGCGACTCCGCGTTCAAGTTCCTAGGGCTGACGCGGACGCAGCGGTTGTACGGATTCATTGGATGGTGAGCTCAAACATTTCCTATTGTTTGTCGAGCTGCTTGAGGGGAGTGTGTCTGACCCCGAGTCCTTTGTGCGCAGTCTCGCTCTTGGGTTCATCCTGAGCTTGCTCGGGACAATCTTCCTCATCCTCGGCTCCCTCACGAGCTTCGCATGTGCGTCCAAGTACAGCTAGAAAGCTCGTATGCAAGTCTTGCGTGCTGACATTTCCGTCGCGCAGTCCTCTACGCCCTCGGGACGATCATCTCCCTCATTGGCACGGGTTTCCTGATCGGAGTGCGTGTCCTATACTCACGCTCACTTAACCTCCCCCGCACGCGTAACTCATGCACCTCATCCCGCGCCCCCGCAGTTCTTCAAACAACTCAAATTGGTACGTAAACCGGCACACTCGCGACATGCGCGAGTCTCCGCCAACCCCCGCGGCCCCGCACTCATCCGCTGTCGTCCCCGCAGATGTTCAAGCCCGTACGAGTGGTCGCGACGATCCTCTTCCTCGGCTCGATAGGCCTCATCTTTGTCGGCGCGTTCGTCATCCGCAACGGCGTGAGTCCCGGCACCCCCTTCCGCTTCCCATCCCGCACCAGGCCTGCTGACATGTCCCGTTCCTCCGCAATCCCAGATTCTCTGCATAGGTGAGTGCCGCGTCCCTCGTTCGCTTCATCTCCGTCGCTCTGGACATGTTCTGACGGCACGCTTCTCCCATCCTCTCGCTCTCGCTCTCGCCCCCGACATCCCCGCCACCAGTCTTCGTGATCATCGAGTACCTCGCGTACACATGGTACACGCTCTCCTACATCCCCTACGCACGCTCCGCGGTCCTCAAGGTCTTCGGCATGTGAGTCTGTACCACCCGACCCCTCATCCGCACGCGCTTCCGCCATTGTCTCGCCGTCGGTCACGTTATTGGATCCGTGGACCCCTCTGGATGTACCTCTCCGATACGCTACGAACTAGGACGTGTAAATCTATAGTACGTCCACCCGACGGGGGCGGCTCTCCGCTCCCGCAATGGATGTCATTTGTATGGCTTCACTGGATTGTCCCGCAGCGTGGACACCGAAGATTAACACGTCCGGTTCATCAAGATGAGAATACAAATACAGGTACAGCTGTCTGAGCACTGATGCACAACTGCTCTCTTTGCCTCCACACACTTACAGCGCGCTGCGTCTAGAAGAACCGCAGGTGAGTTAAGAGGGCGATGGAAGCACGTACTGAAGATGATAGATAGATAGATACCCGAGCTGGCAGTCCACGCTCACCCCCTGAAGTTGTTCTTGAGTGTCCTCAAGGCGTCCATTACGGCACTCGATTCCCCACCGCCGGTCGCTTTCCTGTACCCAGCCTCTCAGCGACCGCCCGCTGGGACCCACAGAGACAAGACGAAAGTGCACGCACTGGATGGGCGCGCTCCCGAGGCGCATGAACGGGTTCCACTCCTTCTCGTCGGCAATCGTCGTGCGCTGGGCGGGGATGACGCCATCGGCGATGAGCTTCTCGAGGCGGGCGAGCGCGGGGTTCTCGGGGTCGACGGACTTTGCGAACGCGAGGTTGCTCTTCGTGTACTCGTGTCCGTCGTACACGACCGTCTCGCCGGGGAGCGTCGCGAGGTAGGAGAGCGCGGCGTGCATCTCGGCGCCGGTGCCCTCGAAGAAGCGGCCGCAGCCGGCGATGAAGAGGGTGTCGCCGGTGAAGACGCCGCCGGGGTGCGCGCCCGTGCGGTCGGTCACGAAGTAGCAGATCGAGTCCTGGGTGTGGCACGGCGTGGCGAGGCACCTGCGCGGGGGGTGTTGTCAGATGTGGGTGGGACGTGGAATGGGTGGGGAGCGGAGGCCGTGAGGCGAGGCGGGGAATGGCCGCAAGCAGGGTGAGCGGTCACTGGCCGCTGGGAACGCAGGGACGCATACGAGTGTCGGAAGCGAGACTTACTTGACGTGGATACCTGCGACGCTGAACTCATCCTTGTCCTTGACCTGGTTGGTCAATGCAGGGACTTTCTGACTTCCGCCATAGATCGGAGCGTCCGGATATGCCTTGGCCTACGGGGATAGCGGGCACGCAGTCACTATCTGCGCAGCATCGAGCGGGTTCGATAGGGTTACGTACGAACGCCTGCGGGATTGGGCTTGAGTTGAATGGGGGACGAGAGGATAGGCGTGTAGCAGCGATGCGGTACTGACCTCGTTCCCACCGCTGTGATCGAAGTGATGGTGGGTTGTTAGAGCTGCGACGATCTGTACGCCGGCCTTGTCGGCTGCTGCTTGGACTTTGGGTACGTCGTAGGGGTCTACGGCGGCCGCCTTGTTGGACGTGTCGTCGATGAGGAGGTACGCGTAGTTGTCGTCGCGGACGGGGACAGGCACGACCTTCATTCTGGTGACGGCTGAGGAGGAGAAGGGGGCGAAGGGCGAGCGACGAAGAGGAGAGGAGAGACGAGCGGTGAGAGCGAGACGAGAGAGCATCAGTCAGACATAGACCGAGGAGCGCGAGGTGGATGAGTGAGACGGAGACGCGGGCCGGATGACGTCGATCCTCGCGTCGCGTCGTGATGGGCGTCTCTCGTGCGACTTGCTGGATGCGTCTTGCCTGCAGCCACGACGAGGGAATGTACTGTAGCCACGCTATGCACACGGGCAGCAGCCAGCACACACAGAAGGTGGACAGTGGCATGGGCGGTGCGGGCGGGCGAGAGCGGTGTGTGAAAGAGGGTGAGGCATGCGGGAGCTGCGCCCGAGTCGAGCAACTGCCACCCTCTGTCGATAGTCGCTCGTCCACAGCCTCAGCCTCCTCCTGGCCATGTCCACCCCGGTCCCTCGCCCTTCTTACTCTTCCTTCTAGCCTTTCTCTTCTCCTTTCTCCTTCGATCGTCGTCTATTCTCCATTGCCATGGCCTCCGCAGCGGTCCTCACTGCTCCTCCACCAGCTCCTTCAGTAAGTCTCTCCTCCGTCTAACCCCGCCATGCGACTTCCTCATGCTCACCCCGCCTCTCCTCCTCCTTTCCAGCGGCGATCACGACGTCAAGACTCTGAAGCTAACGGTCCTGCTGATGACGCCCATGCGAGCCTAGCAACTCGCTATTCGTCCGTTTGGTTCAACGACTGCAGCGGCGTACAACGCGAGGCAGACGACTCCCTCCACCTTGACTGCTTCACGAGCGAGATTTCCGTGCAAGGGCTGCCCTTTCCCTCTACCTTCTCCGATCCCCAGGCGACCTTCCTCACTCTCCTCCAGACCCAGACGTCCACAGAGCCTGCCAGTACCTCAACAGAACCAAGGATTGGACTGAACTCGTCTACCGGAATGCTAGGTACGTCCGCATACAGCCAATCCTGGGATATCCGTGTACACTGAACATCCCCACCCACCGACCCACCTATCCATCCTCAGACCGCCCTCCTATGGAAACCGAGTCCCCAACAAATCCTCCCCAGGCCTCCTCCTCCTCCCCCAACGTCGGCGCAATAGCCGGCGGCGTCGTCGGCGGCGTCGTGCTCCTCGCCCTCCTCGTCGGCCTCCTCCTCTTCCTCCGGCGTCGGCGCCGCACGCACACCGCCCCCTCCGCCGAGTTCATGCACATCGCTCGGCGCGGCAGCGGGAGCAGCAGCAGCAGCGGCGGCGGCGGCGGCTCGCCCGCGCTCTCCGCGAAGCGCGCGTCGCAGGGGACGATGCGGAGCCTGAGCCTGAGCAGCATGCCGCTCGCGCTCGCGCGCCAGGGCTCGCTCTCGCTCGACGACGACGAGCGGCCGCCGCCGTTCACGCCGGGCAACTACCGGGACCCCGTGTACGAGAAGGTGCTGGCGTCGGCGGCGTTGCGCGAGGAGTACGCGGCACGTGACGTCGAGGGCGGGTACAAGGATTAGGCGGTTTGGATGCGTGGGAGAGGGCGGGGGCAGGGGCGGTAGGGCGTGTGGAGAGGGTGAGGAGGGAGAGGGGTGCATGGGCGAGAGACGGACCCGGTCTTGGTAGAGATATGTGCTCGCTCGCCCTGCTCGTCATGCTCTCGCGCCCGATGCCTCACGGCACCTCATGCGTCTTCTTCTGTTCTTGTCTTTTGTTGCAGATGCCAGACGTCAGCGCTCAACCTCTAACTTATACGCTACACGCCCCTTCGTTCTTGCAGACTTAGGTAGTACTGACTTGTCGTTTGTTGTACATGTATGAATCTCCAAGCGCTGGTTTATGATTCAGCGCCGACCGACATTGCGAACAGGAAACCTTGAACGGTGAGATTGCAGCACAGTACATGAGGTAAACCTAGCAGGCTACATGCGGAGCAGGGAGTTGAGATGATACAGCAGGAATACAGTATTGGGATCATGGGTACATCGTACATCGTCAGGTTCGGGATGGGTGCGAGATGGAGTGCAGGGATGAGAATACATGCGGCGGTAACAACAGGAAGCAACAGGGAGCCACTGCGCGAGAGACACCGTACACCGAGACATGCAGCGAGAAAGCCGAGAGTACAACAGACACATCATGCATCAACCTACAGCCTACAGCGACCGGCGCGGGGTGACGAGGGGAACGAGTGGAGAGCGACGACTCAACGACAACGCGCAAATCCTCGAGCGGGAGGCCTACAGGAAGTAGCAATGGCGCCGAAGATCTGTGACCTCCTGGAACACATGCTGCTTCCAGTGCGCGAGGTCGAACTGCGCGTTCGCCGCGGTCACATTCGACGCGGTGTCGCTCAGCGCCGCGCCGTCCGCGCAGTGGAATTCGAGCCGCGAGCAGATTTTCTGTGGACGGAACGACCGCGGGGTAGTTAGCATGCACGTCGCACGACACGAGACGAGACGAGAAAGAGGAAGGGCTGCATGAACGTACGTCGGCATCTGGGTGCAGCATCTGTCAGTCAACGGCGCAAAGGAACATCGAGGGTGCACGCTTACAGTAAACCGGGGCCGGGATCGAGACCGAGCGGGTCGCACTTGCGTAGGTATGGCACAAGTGGAACGTGAGGGTCTCGATGCTAGATGTGAGATGGGTATCAGCCGTGCCTCGCGTAGCAAGAAAAGAGGATTCACTTCGCCTTGGACATGCCCACCTCGTTGAGGAGGATGACGTAGTGGCTGGGCCGGCTTGCTGTGCAAGGATGCGTGGGTCAGCATAGTAGATACCAGAGGCGAAGGGAATGTGGAACGCACTTCCAAGCAATCCAGCGTGCGACTGGAGGTAGAAGTCCTCGTAGTTCGGGTTCGTGATCTCCTCATCGACCAGCAGCCCTGCGGGACAGTTGCCGGACCTATCCGCGTCTCGCCCGCTGATACATACGCGTCAGTATTCTGCAGCGCGAGCAAAGAAACATTGGAGAGGCTCACTCCTTCGGGAAGAAGCGAACGTGGTGCCTGTGCGGAACGGAAAGTTTGAGAAACACGAGCAGCGATAGACACAATAGAAGACGAATACACACCGCTTGCCAACCACGATGAACAGCAGCCGTGGCCATAATTGCTCGGGTATTTTCGCCTCGCGGAACGCCTCTGAAAGACATCACAGTGAGGCTTGAGCACTGGCTCTAGTCCGTCACACGGGAAACCTCGCTTACCCTTGATCTGCTCGATCTCGTGCTTGGTGACTTGGGCGTACTCGCCCTCGCTCACGCCGTCACGGTAGAAAATGATATTGCGCGGGGGCATGTTGTTGTAGCCTCGGAGGTTCTGAGCCCTCCAGCCCCTCCAGTCCACAAGCGCTTCCTACAAGTTGGACACGTAGTAAGCAGTAGTCTGTAAATCACGGTCGGAGACGCACCATCATCATGTCTTTGAGGTCGGCGATGATCTCGACGCGAGGCTCCTGCACCTTTGCGGCGGAAGTCATGACGCTGACGTTCGGGTCTACAGTGGCCACCATGCCGGTGATGGACGGACGGTGGTTGGATCCTGGAGCCGGATGGCCGACGTCCGCACCTGTACCAGTTCCCGCCAGTGAGAAAGAGGAGCTTAAGCAACTCGACGATGCTCCGCACTCACCGACGACCATGGACTCAGCGAGGAGCGCGTTGACCGCCCCGTGGACGATTGTGGAGTTAGTGCCTCCCAGACGCGCGTTGATCCTGCATACCAAAGCCGTTAATGCGCGCTGAGAGACAAAGGCAAGCAGGCAATGATAACTCACTTCAACGCCACGTTGTTGCAGTACTGGTCGCTGATCCTCTCCCACTTTCCCCCGCGCTAGGAGCAAGAGCGCAGGTCAGCAATATGGCACTCAGCCGGAAGTGAAACAGGACATACGACACACTGGGTGGCGATGTTTCTCCTGATGTCGCCCCAGAACTTCACGGCACGACGGATGTCTGCGGCGTTGGCAGGGAGGAAGACGAGGATTAGCTGCGGATTGCCCAGCCTCTGCTTGTGTTCCCTGAACAATCGTTCGCCGAGCGCTTCAAGCGACTTCATGCAAATTAAGCTCAGCTCCACGCGTCAGTTCTCGAACACTTCGAACACTTACCGCCTCGGGGTTTGCGGCATTGCCCACCTCGATGGGTGGTTCAGCCATCGGCACGTCTGACAGAGCGTGAGTGCTGCGACATATTTGCAGGGGACAGAATCATACTCATTCCTGTAGATCGCGCAGTGATCAGCTCTTTGCCAGGCGCAGATATACATGGCACGGGCAACTTACCAAGTTTATGCAGATTCTTGACCAACGCTGCAACGAATGCTTGTACCTGTCTCGTATTGGCCCTGTTGTCGAAGATCACAACACCCCAGTTCTTCACCTGCGCTGGCCGCAGGAAACTCCGCCCAACGACGTTCCAAGATCCGGACTTGGGGGTAATGTTCTGTGTGTTCGGCATCAGCGCTGACGCCACAAGACGAGTACGTCCGTGACGCACCAAGGTCCCGTTGCCGTATTGAATCGGGGGCGGCTGTAACGTTTGACCCTTGATGGTCACAGGCCGGTTGTCCACCCGCATGCCTGCATCCTGCATATAGTCCGAGTCGGCGTAGTTGAAGAGCTATGATGCAACGCATCAGCGCGTGAAGAGTATGCGTGGAATGCAACGTACCCCCTGCTGAACTGCTCCTTCAATCGCCCTGAACCGCACGTCAGGCTTCTGCGTAGCGAACTCCAGGAATCCTCGCTGAGCCTCTACCGGGATTTTCTTCCTGTAGACCTGACCCGGGATGACCTTGCAGAACTCGGCGGGGATGACCGCGCTCTTGCCGAGCTTGACGCCGACGATGCGGGGGTGTTTGACCTGCACGTTGTACTTGGTCTCGAAGTGTTGCTGTCGTATTGATTCAGTGATGGCAGCGGAGGACGTGAACGTGATTATGTTCTCACCCTTACAGTCAGACGCTCTCCATCCCTGTCGAATTCGAGCATCCCAGCCTCGCGCACAAGGTCTGATATCGGCTTCGGTCGCATCCTGGGGGAAGTCGTGACCTCGACGAGCACTCCTTTAAGGAAAGTGCGGAGCTGGGCGAATTTGGGTGGTTGGAGGGTCTGCAACTCCCGGACGTCCTTTAGTCCGAGCCATTGCATCATCGTGTCGATTAGATATCCGGGAGTATAACTTTCACCAAATCAGTTGTCTGTAGAATGCTGGATCATGATGACTCACATCGCCGCGTGCGAGACGTCGATGTTGATGAGCAGCCGATCCATCGTCGGGCGTACGCTCCTGTCGTCAAGAATTAGTATACAGTTCAAGAAGAGTAAGAGGCAAAGACGTACTGGAAGAATCCGCGCCAGGCGGACAACCCGACGCGAAGATCTCTGGAGCCGGTCTGTACATAGAAAGACCGAGCATCGGCAGGGAACCGATGGCGCAGGTTCGGAGCTTGACGAACGATGAGCTGCAGGAGGTTGAGGCTCATCGCGTTCAGCTCGAAGTTGTCGCCATTCTGGCGCCGACGCATGAGCTTGCTGACGTCTCTGCAACAGAGCGGTGAGTTGACGAAGCCGTTGTACTGACTGAAGCGGACGTACTGAGGATTGATCACGCTCACTCTCTTGATCATGACCGTATGGGTCACCTTTTGCTTGTCTCGGCCCATGGCGACGTTGTACTAGAGCGTTGGTCAATATACTACAGTAACCTGAGGTCAGACGGTGGCGGATAATTACCTGGCCTCCTTGGATATCCCTTTTGCAAAACATGTTCTTGCGACCGTCGAATATGGGCCGAGGGTTGAAGACATTTGCGTAATCGGTTTGTAGGCGACCGATAATCTCGTAGGCCCTGTTCTTGGTCAGACATACAGGCTGGATCTCTGTTCACGCTTATGAGAGCGAGCGTTGTAAGCGTTTGGAACCCTGTATTTACCAACTGGAGAGTAAACAGGTCAGCATCGGTCAAACGCTAGGAGGCGATTCGCTTACCGTCGAAGTGGAAGTACGGTTGTGTTGGTAGCGACGTGATTTTGTATGAATTGGTGTAGACCTCGAGTGGTCGCCGGTCGGACATGATTGATCTGGCGAGAGTGGGATATTAGTTGCGACGGTAATAGTAGGAGTGCGCGCATACTTACGAAGAATACTAAGGGACGTTGGCGAAGCAGGATGAATAGTCAGGGTACAGTTCGCGGGAGAGCGATGGGCTGCTGAGGAGTGCTAGTGAAGGGGAACGAGGGGCGATGCTGCGAAGGGCGAGCTTATATAGGGCGGAGGGCGGTTCGAAAAGTGAACCGGGCGAGGGAAGCACGCGTCGACGCGTCGCGGCGGGAGCAGAGAGGACGCGCATTTGGGAATCTCGAGCCTCGAGGAGTCGTCGCGATCTCGGACAGCGCGACAGATCTTGGGCGCCAGCGCCGCGGACTTCGGGTGGAGATCGCCCGCCACGACTCGACGTCGCGCGAGGGAGAGAGGCGCGCTCGCTGTCCTTGTCTCCGCCATGCTCGACCACTGCTCCATCTCCCACAAGGGCACGCTCTTTCCCCTTCCTTCCTCCTCGCGCACACTGCTGACTGTCGTCTCTGCTCTCCAGGCGGTCTCGTCCTCTGGTCGCGCTCCTTCACGCCTGCAGCATCACATACCGCAGCATCCTCCACCTCTCCAGTCAACTCCTTGGTCCGCGAAGCCCTTATCGAAGGCCGCAGCTCGGACGGAAAGTACGAGAAAGATGGCTATGCGGTCAAGTGGACATTTGTCAACGACCTGGAGCTCATTTTCGTCGTGCGTGCTACATCCCAAGCCTGACATTCGCGCATCGTGACCCCCGCTCGCAATCCCATAGGTCGCGTATCAGCGCATACTGCAGCTCACCTATGTCGACGAGCTTCTTCTAGCTCTCAAGACTCTCTTTATCAAGCTCTTCCAGCCGATCCTTACCACCTTCGTCGCGTCGCTCCATGTCACTAGCACCGCCAAGCTCTCATCCTCTGCAGACCCCTCCATGTCCTGGAGTTTCCAAAAGGCGTTCGAGGGTTGGGACGCCGTTTTTGACAAGCTCCTCCGCGGCCTCGAGGACAAAGCAGCACAAGTTCGTGTCACCTATTTCCTCTCACAGTGATTCTCGTTCTGACTTCGTGAGCAGGAGAGACGGACACGTGTGTCCCATTCAGCCCGGGCAGTCGACGTTACGCCCCCGGCAGAAGACCCAGACACAGGTCAATCACGTCCTGCTATTCATCTCGAGTGGTTTCCTAATTGCGTCAGATTACCGTAGCTCCTTCGCATTCTAATGCCGAAGTCCAGGATGAGGAGCAGATCGCGCGGAACGTGCAAGCACTCAAGAACAGACTGCGTGGGCGAGGAGGGACGCCGGGCCGACGTGGGCGAGGTCGTACGGACGTTGGCAGCGGGAGAGAAAGTCTTCCCGGTTCCGAGTACGTCATCATGATTTCCTCTTACAATCCCTCCACCTGAACTACAGTTCGTTCAGCTCCGAGACCACGTCCATATCGAAACGCAAGTCTAAAGCGAAAGCACAACGCAAGTGGGGGGACTCTGCTCCCACTGAGTCCGACATGGCCTCGCTCGACTACAGCTACGACAGCGCCGCTTCTGAAGGCCCTGGGAGCACATTGGACCTGTCCGCATTGGTCGATAGCGGCTCTCTGGGTACGCGTACCCAGGATGGCCTGTACGAGGTCAAGGATTGGGAGTTCTCCTCGCAAGGCGATAAGAGCGCAGACGATGTCATTGCGGAGGTACTCAAGAAAGGTAATCAAGACGCCAAACCGGCGTCTGGGTCCCTTGGAGCGTTGGGCTCCATCTTCGCCCGCCTGACGGGTTCAAAGGTCCTCACGGAAGACGACCTCAAGCCCGTGCTGGAGGCGATGAAGCAACATCTCATGAAGAAGAACGTTGCCAAAGAAATTGCGGACAAGGTCTGCGAAGATGTCGGCCAGAGCCTCGTGGGGAAGAAAGTTGGGGGGTTCCAAAGTATGCAGGGTTCTGCCGCGACGCGAGTATCCGGACTGACCACGCTCGCGTTTAGCTACCACTTCGGCCGTCCGTCAAGCGCTTGCGAACTCCATCACGCGCATACTCACGCCCAAGACTTCGACGGACCTCTTGCTGTCCATCCGCACGAAGCTCTCGACGACAACGGCTGCGTCCCAGCAAAAGATGCCGTATAGTATCACCTTCGTTGGTGTGAACGGCGTCGGCAAGAGCACGAACCTGTCGAAGGTCTGCTTCTGGTTGATCCAGAACGGCTTCCGGGTGCTCATCGCAGCGTGTGATACCTTCCGGTGTGTCCCATCGCATTTGACCATTCGATATCCCCGTGCGCGCGACTGATGGATCATGTATTATCTAGGAGTGGCGCGGTGGAACAGCTCCGCGTCCACGTACGCAATCTCGGCATGCTCGGTGTTGATGGAGCAACGAACAGCAAGGGGCGCGTCGAGCTGTACGAACGCGGGTACGGCAAAGATGCGGCTGGGATCGCCAAGGAAGCTATCGCTTACGGTATGCATGCGTATTTCCGTTGTCTGCATGGAGACGTGCGCGTATTGATGTCCACTTCCAGCCCGCGACAATGAGTTTGACGTCGTCCTCATTGATACCGCCGGACGGATGCAGGACAACGAGGTACGACAATAACGCTCTGTCTTAGACACTCGTCTGACTGTTGTGACTGTTGCGAACCTTGTAGCCCCTCATGCGCGCTCTGGCGAAGGTACGTCGTTCCCACACACGTCACTGTCCACTCGTATCTCGCTCCTGTCAGTTTGAAGTAGTTGCTGACGGTTCCCTGCCTTACATACAGCTTGTCGCGACAAACAACCCGGACAAGATCCTCTTCGTCGGCGAGGCTTTGGTGGGCAACGAGGCGGTCGACCAGCTGACGAAGTTCGACCGCGCACTGCGCGATTTCTCGGCTTCGTCGGGCGGACAGGAGCGCGGCATCGACGGGATGCTTGTCACGAAATGGGACACGGTCGACGACAAGGTACGCCGCGCTCCCAACCCTCTTGCGCTAACGCACGACATACGATTGCACATGGCTGACATCATGCTCCCTCTCTCTCTCGCGCGCGTTCTGTAGGTGGGCGCTGCGCTGTCGATGACGTACGTGACCGGGCAGCCTATCATCTTCGTTGGATGCGGACAGGTATTGTGCCATCATCATGTCGTGCGGAGCGCGTTATTCACTCGGTCTGGTTCTCTTATCGCACAGACGTACACCGACCTCCGGCAGCTGCGCGTCGCGAACGTCGTGCAAGCCATTCTCAGCGACTAGCCCACGCCCATGCCTAATTTACTTATCACCTGTCTCGTGGCGACCTGGACGTTGAGTAATGCCTAGAACTGCTGAACCGTCTGCATATAGATCCTGCACTTCCTCTGCATCTGTTTCATGTCACCATACAAAGACCTGGTCGGGTTATAGACAGCTGCTTGCGAGTCTCCAGCCACAGCGGAGTTTGAACCAGAGAGCGTTAGCGCTGTGATCTTAACCTCCCCCTTTGCCTGTAGTCCATCTCCCATTCATAGCATAGCACAATGTCGATGGCCTCCTCCACCCCAAAGCAACACCTTCCCCTCGTGTGCAACGTTTTCCCTCATTATGTTTGCGCAACCTTCGACAAACAGTGCACAGTTCGGGAACTCCTCATGCAGGTTTTCGAAGCGCATCGTATGAAGTCGAGGTTCACAATGGATCATCCAGTGTTTCCGCTAGAAAGTTTCCAGCTACGCTGGATAGTCAACCCCGTAAGTACGACTTATATATGCAATGAGTGCTCTGCAATGCCTATTTCGCAGGACGAGGCGTTCAAGATCCCCCCATGGATAGACGATACCACAGAAGTGAAAGTGCTGTACAATGAAGCCAGGTTGTGGTACGAGACGAAGGGTTACAGTTTGACCACACGCTTGCTGGCGGAATATACTGGCCACAATCCGCCCCTCAGCGATGTGATCCCCTCGAAGCCGGACGACAACCTTATCCGCTTGTATGTTGTCTCCATCGGTACGCAGCGCTGGCTTCCAATCTACCTCTATCATTGCCGCTGACGAGGCGGCCGATGCACAGCGGACCCCAGGAGGATTAACTCAGTCCAGGGTATGGGCTACCAAATGTCGTCGGTGCTAGCGGGTCAGCATCTCGACCTGGTGTTGCTGAAAACATCCGAACTGATAATTGGCTCCGTGTAGCTCGCGATGTATGCGTGGAGAAAGTGCGCCATTCAATTTTTCCTCCAACATACGCAGTACACCGCGTCAGCGCGCACGATCCCGCCCAAACGCTCAGCCAGGAGATCGCCTCCATGTGCGGCCCGTGCCCCGCGCTCTACGAACCAGCCTTTGCATGGGCAAGCAAGGCCCTCGCCGACCCATCGAGCGTCGACGAGGAGCTCGAAACCGGGTCCGGGTTCCAAGATAAGCCCGATGCGTGCGGGGCAAGCAATTTCGACGTCTTCGTTGTGGTCAACGAGCTTCGGCAGAGGTTGAACGACGTCCAGCACACCGTCGAGGATACTCGCCGGTCCGATGTGCACGCACTTCTCAAGTATCTATTGGATGACCGATCTCTCGAGAAGTGGAGGGATTTCCACACCGTCGACGGCAAGCGCATCGCCGAGAATTACATAGTCGGATACTGCGAGACACCGCACAAGATCAAAGCTCCATACTTCGTTTGGGAGGACAAGGTCAACAGGGCCTGTCTCCCTGCTGTGCATGTGCATACCCCGTATGCGTACAGGCGTATGATCGCACTACACGACGTAAGGATTGACGCTTCAGTGAATGTTTCTAGGCAGTCCTGGCTGATATACATTTCCCTGCCAGTTTACGTCTATCCGAGAGATATCCTCTTGTCCTTGCTTGATAGGCGGGATCGTAGGCTCCTCCCTCGTCTTTCTGGCGGCGTACTTCACCGACAGGGTGTACTGCAGTCGCCTTTGTACCATCGACCTGTACGGGTCTCCCCACCAAGCGCACGAAGACCTGGAGATCGCAAGGAAGCTTCAGATTATGCGGATCACCGCCCGCAGGCTGCGCGAGTCGTACATGGAGATCCTCGTCGGCGAACTGGTTTTGAACGCACCGCATGTCTTCCCGCGACCCATTTTCCGCCCGATTGCGTCGTCCGGACTCGGAGGACAATCGCCACCGGAGTTCCTCAAGTTCACTGACAGGATCAAGCCGTTCGACGGTCACCGGATGCTCTTCACCGGCCAGTTGATCGAGCCATCCTCCGATGGACCGGTCGCGGATGTCCGCGACGTCTACATCAAGTTTGTCGAGAACTATGGCATCGAAGCTCACCGATTGCTCGCGGAACAACACCCCCCACTCGCGCCTCGCATCATCTTCTATGGTGAAGTTGACTGCCACTACGATGGCCTGAAGATGATCGTCATGGAAGGGCTGTCGGGCTCACCTCTCAGCGAGTACAAACTCGTTCATCCAGATTCGAAGTTCGATGTCGACGCGCACGTGAAGGCGCCGCTCCAGCGTGCCCTGAAGGTGCTACATGACCACTCCATCGTTCACGGCGACATTCGCTCGCCAAACGTCTTCATCGTCCAGGAGCCCGAGTTCGGCACGCTGCAACTACGCCTCATAGACTTCGACTGGGCCGCGAAAGAAGGGACAGCAGAAGCGCGATACCCGGAGATCCTCAATACCGAGCTCACCTGGGCTGCCGGCGTTGCTCCGCGTGCATGGATGCGACGGGAGCATGACACGGAGATGGCGGAGCGACTGGTGAATGAGATGAAGGAGCTCTGGCCACTTCCTGCTACCACCCCCTCCGAGGCCGGGGCGCCTCAGGCGTCTGCCTTGCAGAAGCGCGAACGAAGCGTGGACACGGAGGAGGAGCGTGACGAGAACGTGAAGAACCCTCGTCTCGAGACGCAACCCTAGCATAGCTCGTCGCGCTGAGCGCACGATGCATGGCAGCTGTGCGTCCGAGCCGCGAATGTTGCACGAGCCACCCTCGATGACTAGCCCAAACCTCAATATCCATACCTTCGAACCTGAGAAACATCACACCAACAATGCCGGAATGAGTGAGTATCAGACGTTATCGGAGGCTTGGAGCTGCGCACAATGGGCCTGTGTACCTGACATAGGACCAGATGTACATATGCGAAACAGAAGGACACCGGGACGCCGAGATGACGCCGCAAATATCAATGCCCAGTAATGAGACATGCATATCTCGGGCCTCCACCGAGCGCTGCCCAGGACCCAGGTTCAATCCGAAACCCCAAGCCACCCGGACATTCCTATTCATATGTAATCTGAGTACTGATTGCAGCATGACAGTATGCCACCCGGGCCCTGGACTGCCCTGGAACCTGGCAGATGCGCATCATACGAGATCATGTACATATCATGTTTGCGCGATTCCGCTACCGCCCCCACTGGAACGGCCCGTTGCAATTGCC
The DNA here is from genome assembly GCA_022605405.1 of Earliella scabrosa. Classification (NCBI taxonomy): domain Eukaryota; kingdom Fungi; phylum Basidiomycota; class Agaricomycetes; order Polyporales; family Polyporaceae; genus Earliella; species Earliella scabrosa. The sequence continues at coordinate 257,828 of JABYQQ010000013.1, forward strand.
CATCCTGCGTGCAATATGCGGGTGGGCACCATGCGTCCGTGGGCACCATCGCAGATGCGCGAATGATCGTTCGACTCCCATGGGGACGCCGCGATGAATATCTCGAAGGCAGCAATTCCGGGCTGGATAGAGCTCAAGCTCGCGAGCGCGAGCTTCGAATTCTCGATGGCGTGCGCACATCAGCAACTACATCACCAGTAATGCTGCCGGCAACCTGCAAACACTGCTGCTCGAATGTAGCGTAAATGACGGGCCAGCATTAGTCTGACAGATGATACGCACGGGGCGCCGTGTGAGACTCGCAGTCCTGCAGAGCTAGTCATGACGGCGGAGATGATAAATCCCGTACGTGAGGCCGAGGGACGCTTACGCGCGTTCGATCGCGAGCCGCCGTGACTGACAAGACGAGACGACGAACGATGTTGCATGCCACTGCTAGCATGTAAGTATATGCACGCCCGCCGCGGCCCGCGTACGTTCTCCCAGCCCCGCACGCGCTGGAAGATTCAAGAGCGCCATCTGCAAGGCGACGCGCGAGCCCCCGTCTCTTCTGAGCAAGAAGTGCACAGAAGCCATCGGGAACAAGCTCGCCCGCACCATAGCCGGCCCTTCCTTGAGTCCTCCCTCTGCCTCTCCCAGCCGCGTCTCACACGCCCCGCGACGGCCATACAGTCCGCAAGCCCACATCTGGCACCGCGCGCCCGCGCGGCGATAAAACTGGCTCGCCCCATGCCCACGGTCCACCGACTGTGGACGGTGGACACTGGACGCGGACGCGGAGCTTACGGTAACGTAACTGAAGTCTGACGCACCTGATGACTGTATCATGTACATGCATGTTATGACTCGCATGACATACGCGCGTACGCGAGCTGTTCAGACACATGCATGATTGCATGATGATGTGCGCGCGGCTTCCGGACCCCCCAGCCAAGGTTCGCGCCCGTGTGCTCCCAATCCATCCCATGTCGCGAGCTGACGATGTCATGGTGCATCGTGCTGTCGCGCAGCGCCGACTTACCTACGTACGCTCCTCACAGGGTCCATCGGATATCCGTTGGAGCAGGAACAGGAGCGGCCAGGGGAAGTAACATGAGGGTGGCACCAGAAGCACGGGCCTGCTGCTGCGCGGGTGTCTGGACAGATGGAGCCGACGAATAAAACGCGGCGCTATTAGAAGATGCGGTGATATACATATCTCTATACGCGCGCCCAAACCGTTGTACCAGGGTGTGTGGCACAAGACCCGCCCTCCTATGCAGCCCGTGACGTGATGCGTGAACCTGCGACTGCCACCAGGAACTGCGAGACGCAAAAATTGCGCAGCCCGGACATCGCAGAGGCGGGGGTCGTCGCGCGCAGCACCTGAGGTGCACTGGGGGTTTCGCCAACTGCACCCAGCCACTGCTCTCGCAGGTGCGCTGCGGGACGTGCGCACGCCGATACTGCCACCGTGCCGAACACTGTCCGTGGCCTGTCCACTTGGCACTCAGGCGAGCGCGGCAGCAGATCGCACTGCGGCAAGGCGGGAGGAATGAATGAGAAGGGCTGATCGCGCGCTGGTTCACCCGAACCGGCCATGAATGGACGCCGTGGACGCATCGCTGGGAGATGTGGTGCATCTCAGCCCGCGAGATGAAGTGGCACTCATCCTGGGCCATCCTGCCGGCGATGCGAGTCCGCCCAAACGGTGTGCATTGTGCGTATTGCATATAGTGTAATACCGGGCTGGAGGGGGAGAAAGGGAAGCCATAATGGCGTCAAGAAGTCAGCGCGAGAAGCCCCGAGAAGCCGCATGTATCGAACCACGTCCGCACTCACACATTTCCAGGGAGCCGTCCGGTGCGCGTGAGCAGGGCCAAGTCCCGGTTTCCGGGAAAGGGCGCTGAAATTGGTGTGCAAGTTCCAGGAGCGACAAGCAAGATGCCATGTATGCGTAATGTACAGTGCGGAATGCGGGATGCGAATGGGAGAATGTGGGGTGAAATATGTCCGACGAAAGCGAATGCAATCGATAGCGAGTGGAATCATCTGACGCGCCGAGTGACCGAGCGCGAAGAGACCGTCCGAGCTGGAGCCGCCTACCGCGCTCGATTACGCCGCGAGAATGCCGCAGCGGGGTGGCGCAGGGCATGGATAGGAGCAGGAGGGACCGCGTCGGTGCCCCACTGCCCTACAGGAGTCGTCCAATGCTCGGAGCTGTCGACGATGGAGCGGCGCTTCGTGGGTATTGGGTGTGCTTCCTGCGGCGAAGCTTCCTGATCCTGCTCGTCTTCGTCGCGTGCGCGTTTGCGCTTGTGGGGACGGTGCGTGTACGGCGGATGGGAGAGGTCCTCGTCCTCGTCTGGGAGGTCGTAGAGCAGGAAGGTGGGCGAGTGGTACGGGAGGGGGATGGGAGCCACTAGGGGCGCGTTGCACACGACTTGGGCCACCTCGGGAGACGGAGAGAGATCGCTGTCGCGGGAGACGGCAGACGAGGTGTCTGATCGGGCGACCGAGACTAGCACGGGCGCGGAGGGATAAGGGGCACGTTTGACAGGAGAATGAAGAGAGAACTCACAAGATGCACGGTCGTCGCGAGACGAGTAGTGGTGGAATGGAAGGAGGAACTCCGGAGGCCCGTTAGGCCAGAGTGATTGGGGGTGTGAGGGCCCTGCGTTGTTCCAGCTCGAGGGCGCAAGTGGGCCTGCGAAGAGGGATGAGTGGGGCAGCTGTGGCCGCCAGTCTTGTGGGTAGAAGACGGCGCGTTGGTGGCAGACGGTCGAGGGCGGGGGCGGGAGGAGGATGGGGCCTCTGTGCCTCGGGAGGTCGTGGAGGAGGAGACAGTCTGCGTTCATGGTGCAAGAGGGAGAGACGGCGGTGGGGAAGGGGCGGGCAGGAGGGCGACATCGGATGAGTTATATATTCAAACGGGGCGGTAGCTAGGACGGGAGGAGGAAGGGCGCCGCCGAGCCGGGAGAAAGGAACGGACAGAGGACGAGATTGCGGTCAGAGATCGTCCGCCAGATCCACTCCCATGTCACACTTCCCCTTTGGGCCCGCTCCCAGCTCCCTCGCCGCCACCCGCTCCCTCCGTCCGCACCCGTCCGCGACGGACAAGATGGGGCGTGCATGGCGGCGCGCACGCGATGCGCTGGTCGCGGGCAGGTCGCGGGCAACGCGCGAGCGGGCGTGGCAGGGGATGCGAGGGGCGGCCGCGCCTGGTCGCGCGGCTCGGCTCGCACGGGATGTGACCTTGTGGGTTGGCGAGCTCGGCTCAAATTGCGTCCGCGTCGTCGTCAGAGCACAAGTCGATACGTGTTCGATTCGCTCTTCTCTCGCCGGGCATCCGCTGGGGCCTCTTCTTCTCAGATCAGCTGCGAGTGCTGTCCACAGCGGCCTCCCCGTTCTCGTACGTGAGCTGTGAGCTTGCCTGGGCCTGAAACGTCCGTCCGCTGATCTCCCGCCAACAATTCCAGCCTCGAACTGCAACATCCCCGTCAAAAATGCTCGCCCCGCTAGCTCGCCCTCTCCTTGCCGCGCCCCTCCGCCAAGCGCGTCGTCTCGTCACCACCGCCCAATCTGCTCCATCCGATCCTCATACTCGCACCCAGCCCCGCCCCACGTCGCCCAATCTGCCCTATCACGTTCCACGTAACACCCGAGGTTCCATCCCTGTCTACACTGACATTCGCAACGGCGGCACCAAATATCTTGTCTTGATCCGAAACGTCCAAGGCAACATAGATGTGCGACCTCTTTCTCTGATCTCTCTTGTCTCTTGTTACCCGTGCTGACCACATTACATTCCTCCCTTCTTCCCCATCGCCATCTCCACCGCGACTCGCGCCCCCGCGCCTTGTATCCTCGCACCTTCTCTTCATCGCATCCGCAATGGCGTGCTCCCTGTCGCATGTACCTGTCTGGCCCGGCTGACCGCGTCACCGCGCTGTGCCTCTCCGTCCACACACGGCCCCACGTCAAACCCGTTTGCGCAATCACGCTGGCACACCGGGACACTGTGTGTGTCGATTCGTGATGCTGTGATTGCATGATGACACTCCCCCGCCTCCATCGCCTCCCCGAATCTTCTCGTCCTCCGGGCGATCACTCATCAGGCGCTCGCAGACGACCTCGCGCGCACCCTCTTCCCGGCCGGGTCCAGCGAGGCAGAGCGCATCTCGGTCGAGACAGTCCGCAAGCAGCACGTCGTCGTCACCGGCGGACGCTGGAAGCCCGACGTCCTCCGCTGGCTCGCCGAGAAGGGCTTCTGAGTACGCGCGACTGACTCACTCGTCCCGCTCGTCCCTGCGCTAGCCGCTCCAGGCCCGGCCGCTCGCCCCGTTCTTCTCCATGATCCACCCTCGCGGTTCTAGCCTTGCGTTCGCTGGCCGAATTGGAATTGCGATGTATTGTCGTTGTGCACGTTCACCAAGTCACCCCACTTCACCAGATACTTCCCGTCCGCGCCCGATCGGCGCCGCTGAATGTTCATGTGTCCACCGTCCAGCCTCGCGATGCAGTACTAGGTCCACCACGACGCCCGGATGTATGTCCCGCGCAACGGCCGCCCGGGAAGGAACCCTGTTCTCCATATCCGTTTTCCACATAGCTCATCTCGCCGTAATATCACTCCATTGTCGTATCTATCATCCGCAGAGAGCTCGCCTCACCCACCCAATACCCGCCCGCCCAGGGCGCCGCGTGTCAGGATATACGTACGTATCCAAGTATGCATCTGACAAGCCGCGGATGAGATGTCGTATCGCGCTTCTCGCACCTTGCATCTATCCTGTGAGTCCTGCCGTCTGAATCTGACGTCGCCTGCAGCACGATAACTCTGAGTTCAAGCTCAGCTGGCCACGATCACCCCGTCACGCGCGTCAACCTAGCTCTGAATTCATCTATGTAAGTCGAGCTCTAACAAGCTTCAAGCTCTCGATCTCGTACGAACGTCGCCAACGGCGGAATGCATGTGCCACTGCCAGCCATGTACTAATACTTACACGCCAACTCGAGCGCAGGGCGCCCCCTGTCTCTCGCTGATCTTATCCCCCATCCCCTCTGACTCTGACTCTGAGCCTCCTCTTCTCTTCTTGGAGCTTGTTCGATTGTTCCTTGGAGCGGCCCGCCGCCCTTGTGATTGTGATCAGGCATGACACATCCGGTGGCAGATCCGCACATACGGCAAGTCTGAGCTCGATGTTAGCCTGCAGCTGGGGCCGCTCGGGCGCCCCAAGCTAGTCCCAAGCCCTCCGGCGGAGGGGCGCACGCCGCACGGTGCAGAGGGAAATATCGCTGACTTTCCAGGACGCAGGCGTCGTGGTGAGCGCGCGAAGAACGCGATGCAGCGCGCGATACTGATACTGGATTATGCATATGGAGTTGACGTTCAAGGTAAGATTTTGAGCTGAGGCTTGAAGCTTGAGGCCAGGCACAGGTCCCATGTGTGTGTATCTCCAGTTCCTCGACCTTCACAGATGGCGCTGGTCATTCAGCTGTTCAACAGCTCGGCCCCAGGCCGCCTCAAGGCTACTGAGCGCCGCCGTGTGCCCTGCACACGCGCGTGTACCTCTGCCGGCCGGAGACCAGACCGTCCCCGCCTTGACGTATACGCTGCTGACCAGCACCAGTTGGCGCGTGTACATACGTACATATCCGGGGGGAGGTACCCGCGAGCTGACGGTTGACCTGAACCCGGGATTCCGAGTCGATAGATATCGTTATGCATCAAGGAGCCTCGCAAAGGCAGCGAATCTGCCTCCGGAAGCACAGCGATATCTTCGACCCGTCCAAACCTCAGATTTGAGAGCTCGGGTCTCGGTACTCAACCTCGGCCAGATATCCCGCCGTGGCGCAGTGCCAGAGCCCAAGATATCTAAAACGCTCTTCCCCTGTGTCACGGTGCTGTAATGGCCATCGCCAAGAAGGAGAACGCAAATGCCAATGATATTATGAATGTGGTGGTCTCGTATGATGCATCACGACATACATACCGAGCCTTCGTCCGGACTCCGGATGAATCACGCTCGCCGTCGCAAACCGCATAGCGCTCTATCTTGATTGCAACTCTCGAGCCGCAGCAAAAAAGTCTGAAGGTCAATGGGCCGAATCAAATCCGCTATCCCTAGCCGTGCCATTAATATTCCACACACCTTGCTTGCTCTTCAGCTTGACCTCGTCCTGGGTCCATGAAGCGCAAAGCCAGAGCATACATACGTACCTGGGCGTAATCGAGGAACAGAACTGTCAGACATACGGCGTCAGACCATGCCCCGAAGGAGAACCCAAGCTGTGCCCTGCCCTGATCGCATGTTCGCCGGACAATTGATCGCGCACCTGCGCCGCCCTCGGGTGCACTCACTCACACAGTGCACTGTGCGTGCGCGACACCGGCCAACGCATGCAGCTTCGACTGCGGTGTTTCCTCACGTCGCGAGCCGGTCACCGGAACGTGCGTGACCATGCCTGTCGGATGCGCGAATGCAACCGCACAGAGCGCGGGCTTGCAAAAAGCTCAGTGCAGGACGCGGAAGCAAACGGCTTGGCGATTCGCAACGACCCAGCCCAACGTCCGAGTCGCGCTGCGAATCACGGATGCAGAGGCGAGATGGTTCGGCGACGCTGGACGCTGGACGCTGGACACTGGAAGGTGATAGAAAGCGATAGAGATTGATGATATACAGTTGGTGGGAGCGCATATGAGAGCGCAGGCCTGCGACCATGCGAAAATCAGGGACGCGACTGGGAACGAACGCTGCTCGGAGAGTTTCGAGAGTTCGCAACTCTCAATGACGGTGCGTGCAGCGCACGCGTGATGAGACCTGTATGGTCTGTGCGGCGCACGGGGTGGAGCGGCGAGCGTTCTTCTCGCCTGCTGCAATTGCGCTGGGATGTGCGTTCGTGTTCGCGGTGTCGCTCGTTATCTGTGATGCTTTCAGTTACGGCTTACAGCAGCTACAAGTACATCCGCGCGGAAACCTTTAATGCGATCTGAAAGAGCGTCCCGTACGTTGACTGTTCGCGAGACCATGACGACAACTGCAAGAAGGAGGCGGGAGACATGTGGGGACCACGGGAGGGCAGCGTCGCGGCCGTATCAGTAGACGATGATCTTGTCAAGGTCCGCAGCGTAGTCTGAGAAGAGCGCGGTATTCTTAGCGATGCGCAAGAGAGCCAGTGGGGACAGCGTGCTTACTGCTTTGCCCGGCGCCGAATGTGATCGTGTTGGAACCGGACCTAAGATTCAACTGCACCGGGACGCTGATGATAACGTGGCCACCTCCAGTGCTGGGCTGGTCAATCGTGACTGCGGAACCGCCGTTGACGCTGCGAGGCGGTAATGTGATCAACATCTGGAAATGACAAGAGCATGGTGCGGTGAACACAATCCGCACCTCACGGTGGTGGTCCTCCAACTCGAGTCCCCATTCGCAAAGTACAGGGCAACCCACTGATTAGTGCCCCTGCCTTGGACCGTGATAGAGACGCTGCCACCGTTGCCTGGATGATCTCGGTGTCAGCGAATTTCAATGCATGTGTAGCATGTCACCGTTACTGACCGAGGTAACCGACCGCTCTGCCGCCGGAGAACGAGCCGTCTGACAGGATCGTAGACGAGCCACTCCGGGAGCCATTCTCAGCCTCGTAAGTCGTTCCAGATGCAATGGACCATGTTCCTGGTGGCGTAATCAGCATCCGAGCCTCGCAGTCGCCGCAGTAGGAAGAGGCGGGAGTCCGTACGACACACTGCCGTACGTCGGACCAACGCTTTGCGATGCACACTCACCCGCAGCAAGGTTGACGCTCCATACATCGGCGTGGATGAGCTGAGGAGAGCCGCTAGAGAAGTCGAGCGGGTACCAGACATAGGTGCTTGACCCGAGTTGGTCCGAGCGCCAGCGGTCGCCCATGTAGATCGCGTTCGAGCCGAGGGGCAGATCGTACGAGTTCTGCGAGTACCAGGTGCGCACGGCGGGAGGCGCAATGTCTTGCTGAGACGACCATGGTCCAGAGAGCGACTGTCCGTACACATAATCAGTACATAGCCCATTCAACAGGACGCGATCATTCAGAGGACTTGTCTGATTTACGTACATTCGCACGGAAGGCCTTGTTCGGGTTCGGGGCCCACCCGCTCGTGTGGGATGCGATGAGCCAGTAAACCTGTTATTCGCGGTAAGGCTCGTAATTCACAATGATATGATGGCACTTACGCCGTTTCGCTTGACGACACCAGGTGACTCGAGAGTCGAGCCTGCGGACGAGAAGAAGTCTCAGAATCTCTGTACGTTCATCACCGACGTCATGATCATCACCGTTCAGCTGGCTCACAACACCTGTGACGTTGTAATAGTTGGCGTCCAGACGCGCTATCTTGAAGTTCTGGTTGTTGTCGGACGCATACAGCAAGTATGCAGTGCCTGATGGCATCGCAGGAACTGAGATGACGCCCTCCCCCGCGTGACTGGAGTTACATACCGTCATCTGAGGGACGTATGAGGACTCCATTCTAGATGGGACGAAAGCTATAGAGAGGACGTACCGTCTTGGAACAATCCCATGTCACGCGAGTCCGCGCCAAGAGGCTTCCAGCTACCCTTGTAGGAGTACGGGCCGCAGGGAGACTTCGCCGTCGCAAGACCAACTTGGGCCGCACCATAGCTACACAATGGTCCAGACTGTCAGCTTCTGCCAGCAGAAGGTGATTGAAATGGGACCAGCCCTAGACCGTCCGAACTTACTTCGAGGAATCGGAGTGGAACCACATCACGTATTCTTGATTCTATTGTACGTTCAGCTCAAGTGATCTCTGTGATACAGCTGGTAAGGGAACTCACCCTGCTGTTGAACAGAACTGCCGCGAGTGGCTCGAGATGAGATCACTCATGTGGAGCTGATTTCGCTCACTCACCCTTAGGCCGCTCAACGATGTTGTTGGTCGAGATGCTCGTTCCCGCAACAGGAGTCAAGGCATCATTGTGACGTGTCCAGTTCAACAGGTCCGTCGACTGAGATGATTGTCAGTTCGGATGATCAGCCCCAGGCGACGACGCGCATACACTGTAGCAAGAAACCGCCTTGAACAACGCGCTGTTATGCGACTTGTCTTCTCCCACCCAGTAGAAGGTGTTGCCAACCTGCCGCAATTAAGTTGGCTCGATCACTAACATCAGGTGCATTGCACTCACTTTGATGATTCCCGCTCCATGAGCTTGGATGGGGTTGCCGCTGGTGTCAGTCCACCGCGCACCGGACACGATCTGGGCGCGGACGGCCGAGAGGCCGGCAAGCAGGCCAACGAACAGGGAAAGGGAGGGGAACATCGCGACCGAGGTTGAGCCAGCCGTCTGTTTGCGGGCTAACGAGCTTTATGTAGTGTCTCCGAGGAAGACCACGGGCCGCCCTGCATCATCGGACGCTCCTCGGGGAGAGGAGCTCGCTCGTCATCGCAATTCTGAGAAGGCAATACCGCGTTCCTGCGGTCCGTCGCGAAGCAGACGAGGCGCATGGCGGTCACGGAGAGAAGGTCGGCGGACTCCGTCAGTAGGTTGACCCAAGCCTGTCGGGACCGGGGAAGACGCAATCCACCGAGGAGACCGAACGGGGTATGACCACTGTTTGTATAGAGTTTGTGATCATGGTGCAGGGAGACGATGGGTAAATCGTTCCGTGGATGCGCCTGCAGGGATCAAAAGGCAGACATGTGAGCAAAACGCCCTGAACAGAATCCGGAGTTGGATCCAGGTTGGATCATAGCGACCTGCCTGAGCTTCGCGTCGACGTATGTTCTTGTTTCTGGAAGACATGAACAAGCGTGCAGATGTGGAACATATGCCTCATGACCGCGGGGAGGTGGGCCGGCGGCGAAGGATGCTCCTTCGTCGTTCAAACCGGCGCTCCACTCGCCAAATCCAACCTTGAATTCTACCGTCTTCCTGCGCTGCTGAGGCATCAATTGCGAACACCGGCCAGTACGTATTCGGGGACCATGGTACGGCATGCTGGGAGAGCGGGGAGTGGGCGAGTCAGAGCAAGCCCATGGGCGAAAAGGAAAAGGCGCTTGGCAAGGATCGCGCAAAGATCAGGACAGCGGAGTCAGCGGAGGGCCATCGAGGGCCAATCGAGGACATAAAGCACTTCCGCGCCTGGTGGGAGTCATTTCTCGAGCCTCTTCAGCCACAAAGCCCTCGGCGACCTTCTCGTGTGACGACCACCAACTTTTTCCAGCCCAAAATTTCTCTGTTCTCTGCCACCACCAGCCATGACCACTCCAGTCCAAGGACAGACGCCAATCTCGACACCCCCCGTCCCCCACGGCGTCGGCAACCCCGCAGGGACCCCTGTTGTCGCGCCCACACGGACTAAGGACAAGGATGGGACCGCGAGTGGTGGTTTCGCAGGAACCTTCGGGGTGCGTTCTTTGCGTTCCAAGCTATCGAAGGTCTCCTGACTCGGCCTGGGGTTTCATCTCGGCTATAGGTGAAGTCGGGGCTTGCTCAGATGTTGAAGGTCAGCACGAGAAGCCGGCATCGCTCTTCCGCGCATGCTCACAAGCTTGTAGGGTGGAGTTATCATGGACGTTGTGAACGCTGAGCAGGCTCGCATTGCCGAAGAGGCCGGTGCGTGCGCCGTCATGGCCCTGGAACGTGTTCCCGCGGATATTCGTGCCGCGGGAGGTGTCGCGCGAATGGTAAGAGTCCTGCTGCATGTCGTACATTGCGCTCGAACAAGCTCTGCAGAGCGACCCACACATGATCAAAGAGATCGTCGATGCCGTCACCATCCCCGTGATGGCGAAAGTGCGGATAGGCCACTTTGTCGAGGCTCAGGTTCGTGCTGCGACCGCGCATCCCACTCGTGCGTAACTCATTTCAACTTCCCCTCTCACGACAGATCCTTCAAGCTATCGGCATCGACTACATTGACGAGTCTGAGGTTTTGACGCCTGCGGACGAAGAGCACCACATCAACAAGCATGCATTCAAAGTGCCGTTTGTGTGCGGTGCGCGCAACCTTGGCGAGGCGCTCCGACGCATCTCTGAGGGCGCGGCCTTCATCCGTACCAAGGGCGAGGCTGGGACTGGGAACGTCGTTGAGGCCGTAAGGCACCAGCGCTCGGTCATGAGCGAAATCCGCAAGGCGAGCGTGATGAGCGAGGAAGAGCTCTACACTTTCGCGAAGGAGATCCAGGCGCCATACCACCTTCTGAAGGAGACAGCCCGTCTGAAGCGTCTGCCTGTGGTGAACTTCGCTGCAGGCGGTATCGCGACACCTGGTACGCTAACGATAGCTTCGTGACATGCTGGCGTCAGTGTCTGAAAGCTTGCTTCAATAGCGGACGCGGCACTCATGATGCAGCTCGGTTGTGACGGTGGTGAGCCCTTCTGGATCCATTTCAGCGTCCTTGTCCTTTCCTGACGCCGGCGTTGTTGTAGTCTTTGTTGGTTCCGGCATCTTCCATGTATGCTCAGCCTGATACATACGTCGATGACTACTGAAACCGATCATGTTCCAGTCGGAAAACCCTGCGAAGCGCGCGCGTGCGATCGTGCAATCAGTACGTCCTGAAGGATTGTTCCACGACAAAGGTAGCTAACCCCATTCCAGGTTACCCACTTCAACAACCCCAAAATCCTGGCCGATGTATGAAGTCGCACGTCTTCGTCGTGCATCATTTACTAATCACATCGCCGTACAGATCTCTGAGGACCTTGGTCCTGCTATGGTTGGGATCACCATGTGTGTCTCCAGAGACTTCTTCAGGCTGCATTCATAACTGACCTTGGTGCAGCACCGATGACATGAAGGGCGGCAAGCTCGCAAACCGCGGTTGGTGAACCATGGTGGCTTGCCCTAACGTGGCCGCAGCTTGCTAGTGGCGGTCCGGGCTGAGAAGTACGTATGTAGGTCAACAAGCACAGAAGTAGTACATAGACTAGTGTTGTAAACATTCCCAAAAGACGCGGGTTGGTATAGAGTGACGTCATTGTATCCTCTCCGCGTATATGCGCGCTTCGAGCCCGCCCCGGCGGTTGGCACAACTCCGAACGCAACCATGTCCTTCGCTCAGAAATTGCAAGCAAAAGTTTCTCAGTCCTCGCACGACGAGAAGTCTCCAGAGAAGGTGCTGAAGGACTTCATCGCGGTACGCTCTCCTGGATGGAATCTCGCCCTGCCCGACTGTTCCTGACCGGTCCCCGCAGGAGGATCCCAACTCGCGGTACACGTTCGACAGCGAGCGCGACGCCCCTCAGTCAGAGCTCTGCAGGGAAGGCAAGGAGAAAGGACGGAAGTGCATCATGGTGCGTCTCTCGCCGTCCGTTCAACCTTTCAAACAGCATCGCTGAACCTAGACTACCTGCCGGGCCACGACCAGATGCAAATGCACTCGACGCGCCTCTTCCAAGCAATGCAGGTGCGTCCGGACCTTCCTGTGCCAGTGCTGTGGCATTGATGCAATGTGGCAAACAGGATCAAGGTTTCTTCTGTGCATTGCCCATGGACCCCACGCGGACGCACATCGAATGCACACGGATACCGAAGAACTGAAGGCAGGACCGTTGACGTGCCTCTGCCGACCCCGCCCGACTTCGGCGCGGTGTGGACCATGTATGTGTATGTACTAGTATAATCACACGGTGTACAGTGGCTACCCACACGGCATTGCCAAACGCAATGGAGCCAACAGAGCGCATTCAAGAAATGAAGTCCACGCCGAGCAGTCCGATGCGGGCCTTCTCGAGATGCGCGGACGTAACGGCACGTCTCCCCTCGGCGTTCTTCAGCTCCAGGTCAGCCATCAGCAAGTCGTTCAGCGCTCTCTTCGTAGTTTTCGCAAGATCCACATATTCGTTCTCAATGTGTATCCGGTGTGAACGAAGTCGAGCAACCTAGGGTCTCTGTCAGATTGCGGAGCATGGACGTCGAGCTAAAGAGCAACTCGCCTCATTTTCATACTCTGCAGTGACACTCGGCTTGGGCTGGTACGTCGGAATCACAGGTTGGAACCCCACTGGCTCGGGTGCAGCAGCAGGAACTGTTGCCTCCGCTGCCTTCGCGGCTTGATGATGCGCGGTATTTCTACGACCCCAGTCAGGCTTGGGTGGCAGACCTGGACCTGCGGGAATTCCTTGAGCAGGACTCCTATTACTTGGTGTTGGGACATGGTGTCGAGGCCCGGTTGGAGGAGAGCGTGACCGTCTTCGTGGATGAGTAGGTCGACGATCAATTTCGATGTCCGGCTTAGGCGGTAATGAGGGTACGACGGGCGTAGCCCTCCGCGGCGGGGAGACCGGTGCGGCAGGCCGAGGGGGCGTCGTAGAAGCGACATAGGATGCTGGGGTCGGTTCTGGTATGGATTGTGGTTCAGATGCAACGGCAGCTTCCGGTCCGGTGGGTCCACCAGCAGGTTCAATAGCAGACTCAACAGCGGGTTCTTCCATTCGTATGTCTCCATCTGCGTCAGGCCTAGACTGGGGTCGCTGCGGAGGAATGGGGGGAATTCGAGGCCCAGTTGGCGGTGGAGGAGGCGGAGGACGCGTGGGCGACCGCAGAGGTGGGAGAACATGCCTCTTCGGTGGAGGCGTCCGTGTTGGTGACCGACTGCGAGAGCGACTGGGAGGTGAGGGTGTACGCCTTCTGGCAGGCCTGGGAGGACTCTTCCTGCGAGGGGGAGTAGCTGGCGAGTATGACCGACGTCGAGGTGGTGTCCTAGGGCCACGCCCTCTGTAGTCGGACGGAGCCGCTCTGCTACCTCGACTAGGGTCGCGTCGTACTTCCCGCCGTGTCCTGTCTGCGCTGCGGCTGCGGCGACTTGGAGGAGGCCGCCGGTCATTATCTCGGGGAGAAGGATCTCGACGAGCACGAGGAGCTGGGGGTCGCGACACAGATATCGAATGGTTCCCTAGCCTTACCTCTCCCGGTGGCGGCGACCGCGTCCGGATGGGACGTGACCTTTCCGGCCTGTAAGGTGAGCCAGAACGACTGGCCACAGCTGAACCAGGCGGCGGCGCACGCTGCTTCGATGGTGACGGCGTGCGAGCTCGACTGACAGCCGGCGAGGGTTCAGAACGATCTGAGGGTTTGTGAAACCATACGCATGTTAGCCCTAAGCCAAGTCACAACGGTCAAACGAACGTACCAATCCTACGCGGGGGAGATCGTGAGGAGCGCGGGACCCATTTGCGTTCAGGCTCCATTTCCCGCGTCCTGTCTCGTCCATATCGACGGTCCTCCTCTCTCTGTCGCGCCCAATCTCGTTCCTGCCTCTCTCTATCCTCCTCCCTCTGACGCGCCCACTCCCGCTCCTGCCGCTCTCTGTCCGCCTCCCGCTGCCGTGCCCACTCTCGTTCCTGTCGCTCCCTATCCTCCTCTCGCTGCCGTGTCCACTGCCCTTCCTTCACCGGTGCCCGCCGCTCGCTATCGTAGCCCCTGCGCGTCTCGTCCTCGTGTCGACGGTCACGATCACGTTCTTTCTCTCTTTCCCGATCCCTCGCCCAGTCCTCTCGCGGACGTGCCCTGTAGTCATCAACTCGTCGTTCATAGTCGCGTTCCCTATACCTGTCATCTTCACGACGGTCATAGTACGGGTCTGCGGGTGGTGGCGGAGGTCGCGAACGGTACGGATCTACCGGCCTCGCAGGGACGTACGAATCCACAGGCGGAGGTGCCCTGGCCCGTGGCGGGGAGCGTGGTGGATAGCCATGACGGTCTCGCGCGTACCGGTCGGGCGTTGGTGGATATGCTGCGGGTGGAGGGGGTGGACGCGAATATCTAGGGTCAGGAGGATATCGCGGGGGGTAGTCGAATTCGGGTTTCGGTGGAAGGTGTGACATTCGTGTACCTCAGTACAGCGATATACCTTTTCGCAGACACCAAAGCAACGAGGCGAGCGAGATTCGGGGAGGAATAGACAGCAAGACGGGAAGCGCGGCGTGGTAGGTGGCAAGGGCCAAAGTTTGTGCAGAGTCGCGCGCGCTGTTGTGCTGTGTTTACGCCACCTTGGGACCTTTTCCGCGACGACCATCTCCCACTTGCAACCCTCCCCGGACCCATCCTGATGCTCTCCTGACGCTGTGAATCGCCCATGTCTACCTCTTTGTATCCACTAGCATCTCTTGCCCAAATAGAGAAAACCCCGTCGCGTGAGGACGGCATTCCCGAGGACCTCGAGTTGGACCTTCGCGCATACGGATGTAAACTGATCCATGAAGCCGGTATTCTTCTGCGACAGTGAGTACCACCCAGCCGTCGAGATATGCTCTCTTGACAGCCGTAAGGGCAGAAAGCAAGTGGCCGTAGCCACCGCGCAGATACTGTTCCAGAGGTTCTGGTATGTAACATCAATGAAACAATTCGGAATCGGGGTGCGTGTCTCGTGTCAAGCCAAAGATCATCGATGACTCACCATCTCGATGTGTGGTCTCTAGGACGTGGGCATGGGTGCGCTATACCTAGCATCGAAGCTGGAGGAATGCCCCATTCGCATGCGTGACCTCATCAACGTGTACGACCTGCTCCTCCAGCGAACAGCGCACAAGCTCAAGCACCCATCCTCGTCCACTACCTCGACCTCCGACTTCAAATACGTGCCCATGTCGTACTTTGGCAACACGTTCTATGACCTGAAGGACGCGCTTGTCGTCGGAGAGATGCAAATACTCAAGCGGCTAGGGTTCAACGTGCACGTCGTGCTACCGTACGGCACCCTCGTCAACTACCTCCGCCTCCTTGGTCTTACGGAACGCGAAGACGTTTCTACCAGAGCCTGGGGCTACTTGAACGACGCGCGAGTATCTCTATGCGCTCACTTGCAGGACTCCCGTTCACGTTGACGCCTTCCGATTGCTCTACAGGTTGCAAACACCGGTCTACGCATTGTATGCTGTCCCGACCATCGTCAGTGCTGCAATCCTTCTGGCGACAAGACACCTTGGTATCGCTCTTCCGTCTTCCCCAGATAGCTGTTGGTGGGAGCTCTTTGACGCCGACTGGGAGGATGTGTGGAGCGTCGCTGGTTACATTATGCGGCTATATCGTGAACGTAGCCCAGAAGACCAAGCGCGTGTCCTTGGGTTGGTGTCCAAGAAGGGCGTACGGTCATGGCTGGAAGAGAACACAACGTCTCGTAGCTAACACTCGTTCAATTCAATATGCATATTCTAGCCGCCGTCAACCTGCGGTGCATAAAGCTGCTCGATGACATAGGAACACCACAGCATGATCATTACCCCCTACTCCTAGGTGGTGTATGGTAACAGGTACAACGGACTGCACCTGGGAGGAGTCAAGGAATAGGGTACCGCTCCCGGACAGTCGTCAGAACAAGTGAAAAGAGAGTGAACGAGGCCAGTCCAACAACAAAGGCTGTAAGCATAGATTATACGATGAACGAGAACCATTCCAGTATCAACCCCGATTGCGGCCTGCTCGACAGTCCCCTGGCTGTCCTAGGTGCAAGCGGTAGCGTGATACACGGCGCCGCCGAGCCGTTCAGCAGCATCCACCGCCTTGCTGCTGCGAAACAGTCTGGCCGGGCGTGATCGTTGATGACTTGCCAGTGCCGGGAGCAGTGGTCGTCGAGCCCATGCTAATCGAAGTCCAGCATCAACTTGCAGTGAACCAGACAATGGGCCTAGACACGTACCGGTCCTTGATCTGCTTGGCCATGGTCAAGAAAGCCTGCTCGACGTTTGTCGCGTTCTTCGCAGACGTCTCAAGGAAGGGAATGCCGAGCTGGTCCGCAAATTCCTGCACGAACGCCTAAGAATCGGCTTGACCCCGTCGCGTGCGCTTACGTACCTTGGCGACGCTGTACTCCACAACCTTCTTGCTGGTCAAGTCGGACTTGTTGCCGACGAGCAGCTTGTTGACACCCTCCGACGCGTAGCGATCGATCTCCTGAAGCCATTGCTTGACGTTCGTGAATGTGTCTGAATGCGTTACGGATAAGCAATCGTTGCATTTCCACGAGCCCTTGAGTACTGACCGTTATCGGTGACGTCGTACACGACGATGATACCGTGTGCGCCGCGGTAGTACGAGGAGGTAATAGTGCGGAATCGCTCTTGACCTGTATGCAAGTTGTCAGATACACGGAACACTAGGAAAGGGTCAGGAGACTTGCCTGCGGTATCCCACTGTGCACACAGGAGCGAGCAACAAGTCCGTCAGCTCCATAGCACTCTCATGGAATAGATGCTAAACATGTGAACAAAGGGGCCAAAGTGGCGCAAGCACCGAGCGTGTCCTCAAACACGGCGCTCGGAGCACACAATCAACAGCGCCCTAGAGGGTCGGCGGATGAAAGCGGCGCCACCCGACACGATCCCAAAGACCGATAGAAGGCATGAAATTGCAGGAGAGACGTGGCTGGAGGGGAACAAGGCATGTAGAGGCGACTAGGACAGGATACGCACGATCTGGAGCTTCACAGTCTTGCCCTCCAACTCGATAGTCCTAATCTTGAAGTCGACACCAATCGTGGAGATGTAGCTCTCCGTGTATGTGTCGTCAGCGAAACGGAGCAGCAAGCAGGACTGCATGGATCGGAGACAGAGCCCAGGTTAGCACGCAAATCCTGGAGCATCCGCAGCACCCTGAGCGGGAGCAGATGCAAATACGACTCACCTTGCCGACACCGGAGTCACCAATGAGGAGGAGCTTGAAGAGGTAGTCGTACTCGCTGGTATGCATGGTCGTCGTCGAGGTCTTGAGGCGGGCGGGAGCGCGGGCGAGGGTCTAGCGGGAGGTCGTGGAGGGAGAGGATGAGGAGTGCGGCAGGGCAGACGGTGGTTGTGACGCGTGTCGCTGTGTTTGGCAAGCGCATGCCCGGCAAACGCCCTTTGCGCTCTCCCACCGCCCGCGCACAGCCGCCCCTGCGCCGGCCCCTTGCCCGAACGGTCCTCTGTGCTTCAAGTTCACCTCTTCGCGACAGATCCACCGTTGTGTTGACCTGCCGTGCACTGTCGGGGTGCATGCGTCCCAGTCGTCTGGGGAGTTTCAGCGCGTGGGCTCGAGTCAGCTGTACCGTCAGGGTAGGTCGCATCGACAGGGCTAGAGGCTCAAAGGCTAACCTTGCGTTTTGGGGGCGTTCACCTTGCGGGCGGTCCTCCGCTGCTTTTCTCTATCGCGCCATCCGGGCTCTCTGAGAAAAAAAGGATAGCATATGAAGGTCTGGGTGGGCACAACCGCAGAGCGTGGTCATGCCAAATGGACGTTACTGGTCCCGATTGGAATTTCAGCCACCGCATGCAGACATGATGTCAGCCTCTGTGGGACATAGACTCGTCGACAGAATGCCTGCCATTCTCCGTGTCATTTTGTCTTCGCACCGTCTGTGACTCGCAACATGGGCCACTCTAGACGCATTCTCTCGACCCTCCCCATTGCATGGTTTGCCCTGCAGGCGCTAGCGGGAAGTGGGCGGATCCCCGTGTTCAGGGTCCCCCGTTCTCAAGTAGCGAGGGCCCCGGTTTCTAGCGTGCAGGGACACCTAGCTCTATCCAGTAGCAATGAATTGTAAGTGGCCGTTTCATAATCTCTCGTAAACGTCACTCACCGTGCCCTCTTCACAGTGCGTATCTTGTCCAAATCAAGTATGTTCTTTCCTTCACCATGGCGAGAACAATGTCGCTGATCCCTCTGCAGTATCGGCGGTCAAGACCTTATGGTTCTTCTGGACACGGGTTCGTCCGATTTGGTGAGTTCGAACCGCCAACAATGCGGCTGGCGTGTTTGGGGTCCGTGGCTGATTGGCCCCCAGTGGGTCGTCTCGTCTGATTGCACGGCAGAAGACTGCGCGGGTGTCCCCAAATACGAGAAGTCTGGTTCCCTATCCTTGACCGACGTCCCCTTTCATCTCAATTACCTCATGGGCAATGTGACGGGGATCGTAGGGTCCGACACGGTCACCCTCGGAGAGTTCCAGGTGTCCTCCCAGATATTCGGTTAGTCTAGCTTAGATTGCGGTT
The DNA here is from genome assembly GCA_022605405.1 of Earliella scabrosa. Taxonomy (NCBI): domain Eukaryota; kingdom Fungi; phylum Basidiomycota; class Agaricomycetes; order Polyporales; family Polyporaceae; genus Earliella; species Earliella scabrosa. The sequence continues at coordinate 276,781 of JABYQQ010000013.1, forward strand.
ACGCGGTGAAGACGGAACGACCCTAACCCTCCCGCAGCGATAGCGAATCAGACGGGCCAGCTGGGGTTGGCCGGCACGGGCAATAGTGGCATAATGGGCCTCGGATTCCCCGCCGAAGCCTCAATCGCCGACACGACCGGCCGCACTCTGGCGGAAAATCTATTCTCAGCCTTTGGCGACTCCTCCCAGCGGTTCTTTGCCTTCCACCTTGGACGCGACGAACATACATCATCGTTCACCGTCGGGGAGCTCGACTCTACGTACGCCAACTCGTCGACTGACATGACATACATGCCCGTCTATCCTGCGAGCGGCGATCTATACGACTACTGGAAGGTACCGCTCCAATCGCTGACCATCAACGGGACGTCTTTCGCGCTGTCTAAGTCTAGTGTGAGAGGCGCCACCGAGCCGATCGCAGTCCTTGACACGGGTACCACGCTCGCGCTGGGGCCCACCAAGGACGTCGCCCGCTTCTGGGAATCCGTCGGCGGTGCACGACAAACAGACCGTGGCTGGGAGGTTCCCTGCAATCGCGCAGTGGCCGTCGGGATGATCCTGGGGGAGGGCAGTAACCAGCGAGAGTACCCCCTCGATCCGGCGGACATCAGCTGGAAAGAAGGTTCTGTCGACGGCACTTGGTGTTTGGGCGGGCTACAAGGCAACGATGGGGTACGCCTCTTTTTTCACCCCTTCATCTATCACCCCCGCGCTGCTTCGCGGCCGTTCTCGCGCTAACGCAACGACCACGTTCGCTGACGCCCCACCGCCGCTCAGGTCTTCTCTGCGGACTGGCTGCTGGGGGATACTTTCTTGCGGGTAGGTCGAGCGTCCATCCATGCTCCGGCGTCGGACCCGCTTTGACATGCTAAATGCTTGTTTTCAGAACGTCTATGTGACGCACCACGCGGCGACCGACGCTCAACCTCCTACGATTGGCCTTCGCGCTCTGACCAACCCCGCGGCCTCTCTCGCGGCCTTCATCGACGACAGAGGCACAGACGTGTCTCCTCCTGCTAACGTCCGCTCGCACGCGCCTGGTAGCGGCACCCTCACAAGTCGCGACATCTGTGGAATCGCTACAGCAGGCGGATTCGTTGCGGGAGCTGTTCTTGTAGTCTTTGTGTTTTCTGTTCTTGGGTGCCGCAAGAAGGACTGATGCGGCTTCTGGAAGAACCTGTTTCATCGTTCTATTTTGTGATCGAACTCGAAGAACGGCGAATAAATTGAGGAAGCTGTGTACAAGTACAGGAGTGGCTGCATATGGTCGAAACTTGCGGTACAATTACAAGTCCAGATAGGTGATATGAACGGCGGTAGAAGCTCAGGGCATGCGAGCGTCGGGATCAGTAGGGTTTCGCATTGGGAGCCGCCGGGTACTGGGGCTGATACCCGTGCGCCGCTGCGTTCGGAGGTGGGCTCATTTGGGCGTGAGGATGGCCGTGCCATGGACCTCCCTGGTTCCAACCATAGCCAGGCAGAGCTGGCTCCCATCTACCGGAGTTCAGGCACCCCCGTGAGCGTTCACCGTCGGGGAACACGGGCAGAAGACGAGGATAAAAAACTTACCCTTGCTGGAGTGGAACACTCCACTGACAGATGGTGCAGACCCAAAGATGCTCTTTCTTCATGGGAATGAGGGGCACAAAGCACAGCTCGAACCACATACGCGACTTGACAGGTATAGTAGACGCTGAAGAGCAGATCTTTAGTGAGCTCGCCGAGTTAACGTCCGATGGCACCGGCCACGCTCACCGTTGTGGCACCTGGGACAGATCCTCGGGGTGAGGTCACCCTCTGGCTTCATGCGAGTGGGGCATCCGACTGGAAAGATGGAGTAGGTTACTAACTTCGCCATCTTCTTGCGCACAGCCAACCGGCGTACGTACACACGATAGGCAAGAAGACTGCACGGGGTTAGTCAGCGACGAACGCGGAGAGCATACACGCCGACACTTACAGAACATGGCGGTGGTGGTGGTACGAAGGTGAGAGCGTCGGGGCCGTCGAGGCTGTAGATGGGCTTGTGTACACACGGAAGCCAGATCTGGCTTGGCCGAGGCTGCGGAATCACCGCCGCGTGTGCTGACGTAAGGGGCGAAACCTAACCCCGAAGGATCGGCAACTTCGCAGGGAGCCGACTCCGCGACGGTCCCATCCAGAGCTTGAATAGCCGGCTCGTCCACGTCCATGGGCTGTACGCCTTCTCAACCACTGCAGTCAAAATGACCGGCCAAGCCCCGCACGCAGCGTTGCAGCCCGGAAGGTGGGCTCCAGAAGCCGTACGAACCGCTACCGCACCCAATCGCTCGCCGCGTCGTTGTCCTTCGCAGGCACGCCTCCTCCGAGAGGCTCTCATGCTGCCCTCGATAGCAGGCGCACTACCAGATGCGTCGAGATGAATGGACGATTTTCTCGGACAGTGCGCACCACTCACGCTCTCTTCCGTGAGCGTCTTCCCGGGCCTGATCTGCCGCCATTCCCAAGCCAGCATCCGCCCAACCCTCCCTGGCCGCAAACCTCCCTTGGACGCCTCGCGGTTTGCAGGTGGCCGGAATGCTGTGTGTTCTGCCCACAAAACAGTCATTCGTGCATGACATCCGCAGTGTCCTCCACGCAATTCAATCCGGCGCTCCGTCCACCGCGAACGCTTCCATTGCGTTGCGGGTGGCCCGACGAATTGACGAGCCGTCAACACAATTGCGCACCATCGCGTTGTCGGCGGGTGCACGCGTGGCACACCCCCGCCCGGCCAGCCAATTGCGCGCACGGATAGCACGCACTACGGGTGGCACCTTCCCCCCAGGCCTCCTCAACGCCGACCGATTCAAAAGATTTCGCCCCACAGGGCCGCTTCTGGCGCTGACGATCCCGGCCGCATCGACTGCTGGGACCCTTCGCGCGTGCACACGCGTGTCTGGGAAGTGCGAGCCAGCCCTTGTTCTGCGTCTGCATCGGTCTTGTCGCCACACACGAACGCCATCCCCGCACAACCCACCAGACGGTGTTCCCCGGCCCAGCCGCCCCGACTCCCGGGATTTCAGACTCGAACGCGCGAGGGCTGCGTGGGCCCACAGCGCGCACCCGCACCCGGCTGCCCCATTGTCAAGTCACCGTGGCAGAGCGGGTCGCGAACCACATAACCGACCAATCCACCCATGCATGCACTGAACCCCGTCTAATGGAACGGGCACACATGCGAGCGGCTAGATCTGCTCGACGCCCCGGCTGGGAGTCCCATCACGTCCTCGACATCGGCGGTGCCCACCGCGAGAGCCTCGGCTGGCCCGTCCAACAGAAACAGCGAGCGTAGTATCTCGATACCCAGCCAGCCCAGCCGCCGGCTCGCTTCTAGTCCCTGGCGTTTCTCGTTGTTCTCGTTCTTGTTCTCGTTCTCTCCCAGCAGTGCACACATTCAGTCGCTGACAGCCCTCCCTGCGCCCCGAGTTCCGTGCCCCCCGTCCCACAAGCCATCCTTCGTGCAAACGCAAACAGCTCTCGCCAATCACAGACACGCATAACCTCCACCCCCGGAGCGCCGCCGCCTGTGCCGCCCGTCGACATCCACGGCCAGTACCGCACCGCACCCAGTCGAGGAGCCCTGCACCCCGCCGCCGCCGACTCCCGACTCCGCTGTGCACGAACGCCCGCGACCGCAAGCTGGCAAGCACGCGCTCGCGCAACGCGTGGTCTTCCGTGATAGCGCGACGGCCCTCCATTCTCTCATATACCCCAAAGCGGCCAAACCGTCTTCCGCGCACCCACAACCTGTCGGATCAGGCGCCCTCGCTCGACCGCGACGATATGGCAGGAGCGGCTCGCCACTGCGGTACCTGCTGTCCCTGCTGTCCGACCCGTCCTCCCCCTCCCATCTCCCATCTCCCGAGTGCCCATGGGTCTCGCCCTTCCCTGTTCCCCACCCCCACTGCCCCCCCTCGCTCCCTGCCTCCCTTCTTCTCCTTCTCTCGCGCGAACCTTGCAACACCTGAAACCTTCCACGGCGGGAACGGCGGGAACGGCCCCCCAGCCCCAGCAGCCACGGATTGGTAATTTGCGCACTTCGTGCCCTCTTCTCGCCGTCCGCGTGTTTCTTGCGCCCCTGCCACTGACACACAGACGACACCTCCCTCGGCGAGTGCCACTTGTGAAATGCGATGAGGCGCGCGACCGGATGAATGATTTTTGCAGCTACAAGCTCGAAGAAGAGGCGCTGCGCTTGCGTCACCGCGCGTGCGGCAAGGGTCCTCTCTCGAACTCTCCTCATCCCGATCGGGCAGCTCGATGTTCAAACGTTCCAACGTTCGACGTTCTGACGCGGACGGGGAAAACGGCATCGGCTATCTCAGTCTGGAGAATTCATGTCAATTAGCTGGATGTTCCGGCCGCGCGGCGTGCGCGGCGTACAAGAATATATGCGATGTGTGTGTGTGCTGTAGGCGTACAATTATGATCAACTACGTACTTATGAGGACGGGAAGACGGACGATGATGATATAGTACGGTGTTCAACGTCAGATTCTACCAACTAGTGCGACGGCGCAGCCCTAATGTGATGCGATGTATCGATGTGATGTAATAACCTCTATCGGGTTCTAGCTATGCGGAGTGCGGGAGAAACGGAGAACGGAAGAATTTGCGACGACAACAACAACAACACGGGGGAAAATGCCGAGGCGCGAGAGCGAGAAAGATCGAAAGAGAGACCGGAAAGAGAGAAAATAATACATCGATGGAACGGTCACGTCACGACGACGTGGGGGCGGAGGAATATACACGTAAGTTGCCGAGAGAGAGACAGAGTCCAAGAGAACGAGACATTCGACAGCGAGAGCAAATAGCGAGAGACAGAGACAGAGCGCGAGAGCTAGAGCGGTCCGATGCGGTGCGCGTTCGACATGCAAGGTAAAACACAGCGTGGCTGAATGATGCGAGGGGGGGATGATGGGAGGAGATGTGCGTGTGCCCACGACACAGACAGAAATACTCAGAGAAGAAGACGTTCCGAACCTTGTCCGGGGGGTGCAGAAGGGGGGAGGGAGGGGTGGGGGGGGGGGGGGGGGGGGGCAGGGGAAGAAGGGATTCTCAAACCCAAGCTCACGGAAGCTCCGGCCACTCGCACTTGCCCTAGTAGAAATTCGGGCCCCCGAACGGCGGGCTCCCGCCCTGCGTCGCCGACGGCGCCGACAAGTACGCAGGCGTAGCGTCCGAGTGCCCAATGGCCGAAGACGAGTACGACACGCCCGGGTACTCAAACGACGTCTGCGGGGGCCCGGGCCCGGGCCCATGGCTGTACGCCGGGGACGGCTCGGTCGGCGACAAGGTTTCCAAGCTTGCAGACTGCGCGGGCGCCGCGCCGCGCGAGTCCACACCCTCGCTCACGTTCATCGAGAGGTAATTATAGGATGGCACGTAGTACGTGCCCTGCCCGCTCGGAGGGGGGCCGGCTCCTATCCGCGATGACGCAAGGAGGAGCGAGGACGGCCCGACGCCCCCGTCGTCGCTCTGCAGGACGCTGCTCAGGCTCAGCGCGCTGTGCGAGGTCGTCGCGTACGAGGACGACGTGCTCGGGAGGGACGGCGAACGCGACGACGCGGGGTAGCGTTCGGACTCCGAACCGGAGCCGGAAGCCGCGGAGGGCCATCGCCCGTCGGGAGTGCAAGCGGTGTTTGGAGCGGAGGTGTTGTCGTAGCCGGGTCCAATGGTGGTGGCCGAGAGCGAGAGCGGAGGAACGCTGGTGGGGCGCATCAGGGCGCGCCGCGCATAGCTACCTTCGTACGTGCCCGGCCCTCGAATCGTCTCGTCCGACGGACTGGAGGAGATGCGTGATGGTTGACCACGCGATTGCGAGGCACGGGCGTCCCACACGAGGCGCACGGTTCGCTGCCGTTCGTCGTTCTTCGAGAACGCCCAACGCATCTCTGACAGAGCCTTGAGGCAGGCCTCCACGTCCTCGCGGGTCCCGTTCTCCCCGGCCAACAGAAAACCGGCGAAGAAGCAGCCATCGCGGACCAGTGCGGCATCGAACTGAAAGAAGGGAGTGCCGAGGTTCCTGCGGAGGATGGTCACAACGTGTCTGACGACTGTATGACACTTCGCGTTGGCCCGCATGTGCAGCCGGAGGATAGTGTCGGACCTCCGGGACCTACTTGACGGGTGGGAGTCGGGGAGGAAGGTGGTCTCTTGGACAGGGAGCGCGACCAGTCGTTGCTTCAAAGCTTCGCGGATGACATTATCTGTGAACCTATATGTCAGTTGATACGGCTGCGGCCAGTAATAGAAGGTTACGCACGGGACTCGAAAAGAAATATCTACCACCAACCACGAGGCTATGGGTAAACACCGATGATTCGGCCAGCGCTGAGGTGGCAACTCACCTGCCACCCATCAATAAACCTCTCGACGTCGTCCGCCTGCACGATCCCGTATGTGCCGAAATGCCGCAGGCCATCCAGTTCACGCCAGCAGCGCTCCAACGTGTCCCAGGCGTCTTGTAAGCCGTCCTCGTCCACTTCCTCCCGCTGGCGAGCTTTGGGACCGGTTAGGACGGCGTGGACATCGCGACATACCGAGGCGATGCGGATGGGAATGGTGGCGAATCGGTAGGCGAAGGCATATGCACTTGACGGTCCACCATCATTCCCGAGTGGTGGAAGCGTCGCTTCGAACGCAGACAGGTCGTCGTCGGTTCTAGGAACATGTCATTAATGCCGTTAACGAGATAATGGGAGAAGCCGACGGCTCACAATGCGATACGCCCACCACGCAGTCCGCTGGTGACTCCATCGATGACATGAGCGTACCAAAATATCCTCGCTCGCACGAGGGCGTCGACGTATTCTCCTTGCCCGCTGTCGACGTTTAAGCTGCATAGCGCATATACCTGACTCATCGTCGTGTCGTACATGGCCTTGGTGACAGAGTAAATGCACTGCTCATTCGGCCTGAACGTGAGACACATACCAGGCGCTCTAGAGGTGTCTGGACCTCTGGGGGCGAGCGGGATGCAGGGGTCAGAAGAATGTCATGGATGGTTTGAGACGAAAGGCGAACCTTCAGTCAGTGGCATGATGAGCAACAAGGCTCGTACGCCGTCCCAAGATGGCCTCCGCAAGAGCCCATGGATGTCGACCAAGTAGAGCAGCTCGACGAGCATCTCGTTGATGCGCTCCTTGCGTTGGTGGATGTCTTCGTCTCGCAATTCGAGCACCTCCTCTCCGGCCTCGTTGATACCGTAGCTGGCGGCCCAGACGACGAGAGCGAGGGCGATCAACTGACCGGAGAACGGGAGGCAGTCCGAGCTGCCATTGTACCAGTCGCTGAAGCGGGGGCAGTATTCTGTGGGCTCGAGGATGGGTCCTAGCGTACGGTTTCATGTGATCGGACGCGTGAGCGATCGCCTGGCGGCAGCACGATATGGAGGACACACGCACGCTGGATGTGGAAGCGACGAAAGAAGGGAGACCTGAAGAACTCGGGCTTGAGCTGGGGGATAACGGGTCGCGGGGGGATGACGGTGTGGAGGTCGGCGTCCTCCTTGGCCGCCTTGCCGTAGACCGCCCTGGAAGGAGGTGAGCTCGGGTCCAAGTTGGCACGGAGAGCGCGCTTGGGACATACTCGACTTTCTGGAGGCGACGTCCGCGACGGAGAAGCTTGACGGCCTTCACCTCGGCAAACTCGTCCCTTGATGATCGGCGCTCAGGACGTGCAGGGAGAGAGAGGGAGGAAGGGCAGGACGTACACGCAGTTGAGGCCGCGCTCGCTGCAATTTGAGCAGGGCGGGTGCTGGCCGGAGGCGAGGGTGGGGAGGTCCTTGAGGTCGCACTTGACCCTGGGGATGCACGCGTGAGACTGGGGCGGGACGGGGGCGCGCGGACGGCGCACCTGCGCATGCGACACGCGCCGCAGGCTGGGGGAGTGGTGAGCATGGAGCGGTCGGGGGAGGAGGGGAGGGCGGGGACATACCACTGTACTGCTGCCGGGTGGACTTGGGCTGGACGGGCGCCTTGCGGGACATATTAGGATAAGGGGAGGCGGAGTCTGAGCGGGGGAGGGGGGAGGGGGCGTTCCTGGACGACATGCGCGGCGGAGAGGACGCGGACGGCGATGGAGGGAGGCGGGCGGGCGGGGGCTATATGTGGGACGGCAGGAGGAGGCTTGGGACGACGGAGGCCGGGCTAAAAGGAAAAGGAAAAGGGGAGTGGCGGGGACGGAGGGTGGAGAAGATGGGAAATGGGACGGATTGGGAGGGGACAGTGGACAGGACGGTCTGTCGTCGGTCGCCCGGGCAGTCGCAGCCTCTGCCCCAGCTCTGCCCCAGCTCTGCTCTCTGTCCGCATTCGGTCGATTCGCACTCGAGCTTCCATGCCGCTGCACTCGCCGCTTCACATCCCTCCTCCGGGCGTATTTGCCCAAAACCAGCACACGCCAGACACTCCTCCCAATCTCACCGTCATCTCTCTCCCAGCCCACGCGCAACATACCAGCCCTCGCCCGGCGAGCAGCGCGGCCCCGGCGCCCCCCGCACGCGACACGCGACGTCGACGCGTCCTCCCAGCGATCGCGCGACCGCATGAAGATCTCTCTGACGGGCCGCACGACCCTGTTACAGCCCGACGGGCGACGGGCGACGTGCAGACGTGCCCCGCGGTGTCGGCCGTGATCTGATGCCCGCACGCGTCCGCGGACAGCTGCCCGACGCGAGGGGGGGGGGGGGGGGGGGGGGGGGCGGGTGCAGACGCGGCCGGCCTGTGCGCCTGCGAGGTTGAGCGCGATGGAACAGTGGGCAGAAATCACGACAAGCACGCACGGATCTGGGGCTGCGACGGGATTGACAGACGACGAGCGAGCGGGCGCGTCGAGGGAGCGCGCGTGCTGTGTCTGTGCAGGAGGAGAAGTCTGCACTGAGAGTGGACGGACGGCGTGCGCGCCATTCCTGCCGCCTTCTGGTTCTTCTCAGCCGCTCCATCCGCCAGAGACCTTCTATTTCCCTTCCACGCGAGCTCTCGAGTACAGCCACTTTCGGAACATTCCCCTCCGACTGTCATTTCCAGCGACCGCGACTGAGACTGCATGCCCGTGTCCCTCGCCAGTCCGTCTCGACCGACCGGCACAGTCCACAACATGTCTAGCCGCCCGCCCGGCCCACCCTCACCGCTCCAATCCCTCCCGCCTTGCGGATCGCCCGTCGCAGCTCTCCGGCCGTCCGCTGCTCTGCGTTCAGTCGGCGGTCCCGCGCCATCGCCTCCACGTCTTCCCCGTGCCGCTCGACGAGCCGCTGCAGGAGCCCCCGCTCGCCGTGCGACGTGAACCGCGGCGCCCGCGCATCTGTGCCCGCGCTTGACAGCTGCTCCAACGCTGGCAAAAGAGACAAACATGAGCGCGATGGCCCGCCAATCTGGAGGCGTATGCCGGGACCCCCGCGCTGACACAAGGATGAGAAGCACCCCGATGGCGGTGATCCTATCACATCCTTGAACCACGCCAGAATCCGATCCTCCACCCACCTTGCACGACCCGCGTGTCCACCCTCTCTTCCCTCGAGCTCCCCTCCCTGGGGTCCGAACCCAGTCCAACCCATCCCGCGAGCCGCGAGTCTCCGCTGGGGTCCAGAACTTCCTCCAGTCCGCCCTCCGTCATACCCACCCCCTCGTCCCCCCCTTCATCCCCCATCTGCACGTCCACGATGTTTCCCTCCGCGTCGCGGATGATTTTCCCGAACCCCTTCCGCAGTCCGCTTGAGCCCCCTTCGCGTCCTTCTTTCCCCGATTCAGACGAGGGCCCTGTTGCCTCCTTCCCGCTGCCGTCTTCATCTTCATCTCCAGGTACCGCGTGTGCACGCGCGGCCCGCTCCGTCCCCCCGGACGCGATCGGGTTCAGGGAGGCCGCGAGCCCCAGAGCTTCATAACTACAAGTAGAGCACAACAGCAGCCGCGCATCAGTACGCGAACCCCACCCGTTCCGTAAGCCCTGCCCACCACGCGCCGGCAGCGCAGGGCAGATACACACAGTGGCACGTACTCACTTTTGTCTAACCGTTTTCCGTGGGTCCCAGGCCTCCTGCAGCACTTTGGGGCCGCGAATGGCTAAATTCAGGACGCAAGGAAGGAAGGAAGGAGTGAAAAAGAGAAACGCTCAGTCCACATGGTGCTACGGCACGACAGGGCAGCGAGAAGAAGAAAAAAAAACGTCACCTACGTGGTTGTTTCTTGAGCAGCTTTTTCGCGCGCCGCGAGTGCTGCACGGGTTTGTGCGCTCCGGACCGCAGCTTGCGTCTCTGTCGGGGGTTCGCCATCTTCGATTTTCAGGGCTCCCGTGAGGCTGTTCACAGTCCAGAGTTCAGAGTCCAGGCGAGGCGTACGGGGCCGGGTAGATCGGATTTACGAGAGAAAGAGAAAAAAAGGAAGCGCAGAGATGAGCAGCAGAGGGAACAGTACTCAGAACCGCACGACGTGAGACGGTATCGCCTGACAGTGAGAGGCACACAGGGGCCCGGTGAAGGAGAGGATTGAGATCGAGTGTGTGGGCTGCTGAGGAAGTGGAAAACGCAAAGAACGCGGAGTCGGCTACTTGGGAGGAGCCCGGCGTCGGCCCAGCCCGCTCGGGTATTCCCGCAAGGCCCGCCAGCGGCGAGACGAGCCTGCTGGACGCCCTCCTTCCTCTCTGCAAACACACACCGCGCCAGTCGCATTCACGCACACCCGTTGTTGTCGTCCAGACTGCTCGTTCTCGACATGTCTCGCGTCTACTTCCACGCCGTCCCTCCCCAGAAGCCCGTCGTCCAGGCAAGCCTGAATGAACTCTGCTTGCACGACTCGAGAACCCATCGGCTGACTTCGGGATGACCCCCCTTGCGTGTAGTTCTTCCGCACTTGGACGCCATCGCTCGGTCTGTGGGGTGCGGGTGCGGGTGTCACCGCCCTCTACGTGCGTCCCAACAATCTTCTTTCGCAAAAAGTTACGGTGTTTTTGACGAGCCGTCCTGAATTTGCTAGCTTCTGTCCGTCACGCCCCTCGTCAAGCGCGGTTTCCTGTCCAAGGTACCCGTGGTACGTCTCATCCCCCCTTCCTTCCTGTTGTCCGCACAAATCCGTGTTCCTGAACGATGTGCCCCCCTCCCCCCTCCCCATGCGCGGTTTCAGATCGGTGGATACTGGGAGGACAAGACGCCCGCGTCGGACAAGCCGTTCTAGCTTCCACTTAGAGTCAGACACGTCTTCTTCGTCTACCTCTCACATCCAATCCATAATGCACGCACGCACGACGTGGACGATATCCGGCACGATCCCCGTAGAGCAATAGACATTCTCTCTCGCCGTCCGTCCATGGCAGCGCCGCACGCTCGCCGTCCGAGCCCGTTGCGCACCCCCTTGCTACATGAACTTTGAAAGGAACGTTGAGCTCTGAACCATCCAGGGCAAGGCTTCCCCGCGTGCACTAGCTGCACACGGCGGCAAGCACCAGCCCATATCCATATCCATACCACACAACGCATAAGCCCTTCCCTACCCACCCCATCCAAAGCTCCAAACTTCCCAAACTTCCAAACCCAAACCCAACGCTGCACCTTCGCGGACCCCCAAAAACCTCCAAGCTCCGATTGCGATCACGATCGAATACGCCGTCGTTACAGCCTGGAAGGCGTCGTCGCCCGCCCGGCTGGCTCGAGCGCGCCTCCGCCTCCTCCTTCGCCGCCGCTGCCAGTAGTCAGGTCGATGCCCAGCTTGGCTTCGAGCTTCTTGAGCGCCTCGAGCGATCCGCCAATGGGCACCTCTGGGACAGGAAAAGAGGCAAGAGAGAGGGCGAGCCGTCAGCGGAGGCGGCATGGAAGTGAGGCAGGCGGGCAGGCACGGGGCGCGCGACCCGTCTGCGCGCACCCACCCGCATTGGCATTGGCATTGGCATTGGCAAAGGATGTTGTACGTACGGATGGTCTCCATGCCGAGCGCCTGTGCTGCTTTGAGGTTCCTGCGTATATGCGTGGGTTCGTACGTCAGTCAGACACGTCAGAGGGCGCGGTATAGAAGTGCGCTAGGCCGCGTGCTACGCTCTCTCTATCTCTCTCTCTGGTGTGCGCTCGGCGGACAGCGGAGGGACGGACTTACATTCCGAGGTCGTCCAGGAAGACGGCTTCCGAGGGTTTGATCCCGTTGCGCTCGCACGCGAGGAGGTAGATGCCGGGCTCGGGCTTCCTGTTCAGAGTGGGAGCGAGAGTGAGAGCGTGCGCCCGAGTAGGGGTGGAGGTAGGGTAGGGTAGCCGTCAGTCGTGAATCCTCGCGTTCCGTGCCTGCTGCTGCTGCTGCAAGCGCACACAACCACAGCGACCACAGCATGGAGAAGAAGGCGAAGATGAAGACGAAGAAGACGAAGACCAAGAAGGAGGAGGAGGAGAGGAAGAAGAAGAAACAGGAGAAGAAACGGGAGAAGAGAGCATGCGCGCACCTCATTCCCAGCGTGCTGGAGTCGCAGAAGTCGTCGAAGAGGGCGCGGAGGCGGGGCGGGGTCGCGCCCTCGTGCCAGCCGAGGAAGGCGCGCTCGGACGAGACGGAGAAGCGGGGGTCCCGCCCCTCTGGCGGCGGCGCATCGCCGATGATGTCGGCATCGGACTTTGAGAAGTTGTTCGTGAGCGCGATCACCCGCCACCTGCCCGCCGCTGCATCATCGATCGCGTGCGCGCAACGTATGGTATGTATGTACGCGTGCGAGGCGGGGTTCGGGGTTCGGGAACGGCCATGGCGCATGCATATGCATGCGTGCGTGCGTGGATGGTCGATGGCGTGCGAAACGAGGGGGAAAAACGTCGGTGCGTCAGCGCAAGGGTGGAGGAGAGCGTCGCGGACGTCGACTTGCCTCGGATGCGCCTGATCGCCTCGACGACGCGCGCGTCGAACTCGCCGCTCTCCCGCATCATCCGCCCGAAGAGCTGATCGTGACAGTTCCTATCAGCGTTGGCACTCGATCTCCACCCCCACACCCCCGCGAACGGGAACGCGCACGCGTGTCACCACCGCGCGCGAATCCGCGCCAGCCTCACCTCGCGCCCGTCGATGGACAACGTCTCTGGGAGCTTCGGGCACGCTGCGGGGCACGTCACAGAGCAGGCGGGTCAGCTTCGGCTTCGGGCAACGTTCACGGGATGATGCGCCGCCGCTCGGGGCTGGGACGCATCGGAACTCGGAGACGAGAAGGGAAAGGAAAGGAAAGGGGAGGGGAAGGGAGGGGGAGAAGGAAGGGCGACTGACCGAGCCCGTGCCGCTTGCAGTACTTGGCGTACGCCGGGTTGTTGACCACCGTGTCCGAGAGCTCGCGACCGAACTGCTCGTAGAAGGGGAAGAGGGGGATCTCGCCCCGCTCGAACTTCTGCCAGGCGCCGTGCGATCCGCGCGTCGTGCTGGCGGGGCGCAAGCGGGCGGGGAGAGGGAAGGGGTATCAGCGCTACCTTCTTTGGGAGACGAGGTTAGCGCGACCGCCGTGGGTGGTTCGGGCTTACATGGCGCAGTTGATGTAGTTGTTCGGGATCCCGTGCTCTCGCTCGTACGCAGCGATGGCTATGAGGGGGCTGCGGCAGACGACTCCGCCAATCTGTGGGATGCGAGGTTCGACAGTAGTGAGGTTCATACTTGTTCGCAGTGGTACTGGTGCTTACGTCGAAGATCACAGCCTTGAGGTGCGGCGAGGTCATGGCTATGCCTTAACGAGAACTTCGCGCTTGTGTAGCTGTATAGGCCACACAAAAGGGTCCGAGTAGATGGCTGTACGAGAAGGCCTGTCGAGAGGTTAACTAGTGTGAATAGCGCGGTGCTGTCGCCGAGTTGATAGAGGTGATTCAGCGATGCCTCGTAACGTGCACGAATGGACGCCCTCGAGGTCGATACCTGTGGGTTAGTGGATAGAGACAACGGTAAGTACAACGATGCTGCACCGCCAGCACTTGTTGACTCCGGGCGCGGCAGTTCGTTCAGTCCGAGAGAGAGCGGGTCATATGATTCAGCGCGCTAGGCCCGAGCCCCGAGATCTCGCCCAGATTGGCTTTGCTCCATCTTCCCTTGGCCTCGGGATGCCCATGCTTACAATTGTAGATCTTGGCCGTGTGCGTTGCGCAGGTTGGGACGCTTTGCTCGTCGAGAGCTGGAAGATGAGTACGAGGAAATGCTTGGGATATGCAGCCGCTCAGTTGTGTGGGACGCTGTCTACGGTGCCGGTGCCGCGCCGAGACGTGCCGTCCAGAATTGTGAAGGCCGGCGGCAGTGCTCGGCGACGTCATTCGCAATGAACCACTCTTCTTGTCTTGGCCTCTTCCTGCGCTCCTAAGCGGCACGATGACTGAGGCTCCGGCCGTCCACACGGCACAGTAGCAGAGGCATACTGACCGGGCCATACAGCTTGTCTGAGGATACAGTGAGTAGCACAGAGCGAGTTTGCGTGCATGTTGGAAAGCCTCAGCGGATGACGAGCGCGCTCAATGTTACACCGCCCGTACTTCGCAACTGCACACGACGAGCTCGGATGACAATATGGAGTCTTAACACCGCAGAGGAGTCATTGCGGCTGCTGCGGGCACTGAGCCGGCCGACACTGCTTGGAGGACTCTCACAGCCCTGGCGAGCTCTCTGCCACAGTCCCTGATCGCTCTCTTAAGGGCGCCAACTTGTCCATCTCCCCTTTGACGTTCCCGTCATCATCATCCATTCGTGCACCCCCGCACCCTACCTCCTCTCTCCGCACATACATGTCTATTCACTACGGTGGCCCTCATCGACACTCTTCGCAGTCTTCACGTTACAGCGCATCCACACCGCGCCCCGTCAGCTCGCAATATGGCGCCCCGCCACCCCAAGGCTACTACGGCGGCGCCCCAGGATACGGAGGTCATGCTGCCCACGCTCCCCCACCCGGAGCCGATCCCCAGCTGTGGCAGTGGTTCTCAGCAGTCGATGTGGATCATTCGGGATCGATTAGCGTGACCGAGTTGCAGGCCGCTTTGGTGAATGGTGCGTGTCCTCGTCCGAGCTCGTTCTCGGGCGGCGTTGATCTCCTCTTCGATCGCGGCTGATCGCGGGCTTGCGAACTGCAGGGAACTGGACGAGTGAGTTTCTTTCTCTGTGTTCGTGCGCGGTTCGGGTGCAGGCCGAGGTGGGGCTCCGCATCTCAGATGTCCGACCCATATAGCCTATGGGACACGGACGCGCGCCCGCCTCGTGGCTGCACCATGAACGTGCCCTCCCATGCCTCTGCAGTCCGGAGATTAACGCATGCCCGTGATCTGTAGGGTTCGACCTCGATACGGTTAAGATGCTGATGTCCATCTTCGTGAGTACGCTGTCCTCGGCTACGATCGCTCTGTGCTAAAACGTCTCGCAGGACACGGACCGCAGTGGCACGATCGGGTTCAACGGCAAGTCACTCACGTCGTCGCCTGCCTGCCTGCCTGCCGGGCGGCGCGAGCCTAAGTCGCGTGCGGTGTGCTAACGGATCCGTTCCAGAATTCGCCGGGCTGTGGAAGTACATCCAGGACTGGCAGAACGTCTTCAGGCACTTCGACCGAGATCGGTCAGGGTCAATAGACGGAGCCGAGCTCTCTGAGGCGCTGCGTAGCTTTGGGTACAACCTGTCGCCGACGCTCCTGTCGCTGCTGGAGCAGAAGTACGGTGAGTTGGGCAGCTCGTGTGCCGCCAGAGACCGCCGTTGAGCGTGTGCTGAACTTGAAGTAGCTTCCGGACCTTCTGACCGGTACGGGCCCCCGCCTGGCATCACGTTTGACCGCTTCGTTCGGGCGTGTGTCGTTGTGAAGACCCTCACGGAAGCGTTCCAGCGGTATGTTCTTGTATGCTCTCTTCCTAACAGAGCGCGGTGACTTACCACGGTGCTCAGGGTCGACACCGACCGCGACGGCTGGGTGCAGATGAACTACGAGCAGTTCATGAAGGTAGGCAGCCGATTTTCCAGCCAGCATGCTCGGAGCTTAGCTCATCCTCCGTTGCAGATCGTGCTCAGTGCGCCCTGATTGCGTTCCTGTCTCGCTTACCCGTTGTCCATGCTTCGTGAAACTTGTGCCGTGATATTTTCTGCTGCTACGACTGCCACGACCGTACGTTATCGCCCCAGACCGTAATAGTGAACCATCGTAGATCCGTTTGCATGTATTTACGTCGCTGACCTGTACGTTGATGTGTCTCAAGTTGTGTACTATTATATTATCGCATCATCACCCTCCTGACGTGTGGTATGCTCGATCGACTGTCCTTCTTCGACGAAGTGGCATCGGCTAGGGCCGCTCAGAGGCCAGAGCTGTTCCGTGTTGACCGCTGTGGGACCGCCATGATCCATCTTGTGTTGCGCGCCCGTGCCCACCACAACGTGCTGGACTTCTGTGGGCGGCGTGCCTAGCAGCAATCTTTGGGTTCTCACCTTCGCTGGCACTAGGACTTTGCTGCCACTGCGACGCACGACAGTAAGTGCTGCGTGACTTGGATTCTGACTTGAAGCTCGAAGCGGTGAGTCGGCCCGCCCTCACCTTCCTAAACAGGCCTGGGCGGCAGAGTCGGGTACTGACTGCGAACTGTATTCACATGGATGTAGAGTGTACGGAGTTGAGAGATCACCGCGGCCCGTCTGTTCTCGCTCTCCGCCACGTCCCCCGCTTGGCATACTTACCCCAGTTGTACCCCAGTGTACCTCTTCCACCACCAACTGCTACTTACCCTCGTTCAGCTGCGGTGCGGCCTAGTGATTGTCTCCTGCTCTGACCCAGTGTATATCTGGTGAGTAAACCCCACACTTACGACCGCCGTCACTCTCCGAGCCAAAGATATGCTCATGCTCAACGCGTCACGCTTTGTCCGTCCTGCGCTCTACGGCTTCAAAGATGGCTGCCTCGACTCCCTCGTTCGCGCATCTTCCGGTTCCCCTGCCCGCGGGCGTGGACTACAACAAGCAATGCGTGGAGGTGCCGGGCACTAAGCGTCCAGGGCAGACACGTACGTCCTTCACTCGTCTTGCACGCGCCATGCCATACTGACCTGACACTGACGCAACACAGCACACTACCGCGGATGTGAGTTTCCAGCTCAAAATCCACCTCTTCGCCTCCTTCGCTCCCTCCATTCTCCATCACTGCAACGCAAACACTAACTGTGATCCGCCCCGCGCGCCCTCCCCGTGCCCACAGCGGCGTACCCTTACGTGACGCTCGAGTCGCCCAACGTCTTCACGAACCTGCTCCAGATCTACGACGAGGGCTTCAAGCGCGCCAAGGGCGGCCCCTTCCTCGGCCACCGCCCCGTCATCTCCCAGGAGCCGCTGAAGTTCGCGAACCACCACGTCTGGGAGTCGTGGCCCGAGGTCGATGCGCGTCGCCGCGCGCTCGGTAGTGCCATCCACAAGCTCTTCAACGACGGCAAGCTCGGAGGTGGGGACCTGCCCACGGTCGGTATCTGGAGCAAGAACTGCCCCAGTATGTGTCGCCGTCGCTCTCTGTCTTCTTGAAATACGAGCTTGACTATGACGTCCTTGGCCCGCGCAACTCGCAATTGACGCGGCATTGGACATGGACTCGTCTGCGCAGACTGGCAGGTCATCGACCTCTCCCTCCAAGCGTATGCCAAAGTCGGCGTCAGTCTATACGATACTTTGGGGAAGGACTCGGCAGGTGCGTGATCGGCTAGCGGTGTGTGGGCGCCGGATGCTCAAGGTTGCCGGTTGCATGCGTCATCTATGCAGAGTTTATGTGAGTTGCACCTGCATGCTGTAGCCTGTCGAGTCAGGACTCAGTACTCACCTCGTCATGCTAGCATCAACCACTCCGAGCTCTCGATCATCTTTGCGACCCCAGGGCACATCCCCTCGCTGTTGAAGCTCGCCTCGAAATGCCCCGTCATGAAGATGGTGGTCGCCATGGAGCCGCTCTCCTCGCAGACCAAGGCCGTCTTGACTGCTTGGGGCGAGTCTGTCAACGTTGAGGTGAAGGAGCTGTCCGAATGTGCGTGCATAGTCGTCGCAGTCTCGGTGTCCGGTGTCTGATGTCGACTGCCAGTGGAGGAGTTTGGTCGTGCCAACCTCACCGAAGTCATTCCTCCGACGGCAGACTCAATTGCCACCATCTGTTACACCTCGGTGAGTGCGGCCGCCCCTATGGCACGAAGCAATGTAGTGATATGCGCTCCAGGGCACCACCGGCCTGCCAAAAGGTGTCGTTATCACCCACGGTGCTATGGCGCAGGCCGTATACGGGTACCTGCATCAGTTCCAGATGGATAACGAGACCACCATGATGTCCTTCCTGCCGCTCGCCCACATCTATGAGGTAAATTCGAAACATCCCCGTACGCAATCTTAGAGCAAGCTACTTACCGGTCACACAGCGTGTCATGGAGCTCATTGCTGTTTGCATGGGTGGCCAAATCGGTTACACCACCGGCGATCCGTTGAACCTGTTGGAGGACCTTGCGATCCTGAAGCCGCACTTTGTGCCCTTGGTCCCGCGTGTCCTTAACAGGGTCTACCAATCGGCCATGGCTGCCGGCACCGCACCCGGTATCAAGGGCGCGCTCTTCCGCAAGGCAGTCGCCACGAAGCTAGCTAACCTGAAGACGAACGGCCAATTCTACCACGCCTTCTGGGATAAGCTAGTGTTCAGGAAGGTGAGCTCCTCGGCTGGCGCGATCGCAGTCCTCGGTAGCTTAGAATGTATCGCAGCTGCAAAACGTGCTTGGCGGAAGGATGAAGCTCCTGACGACGGGCTCTGCGCCTATTAGCGCGAACGTTATGGACTTCCTGAAGATCGGCTTACTCACCGAGGTCATCGAAGGTGCGTGCCGCAGCTGCTCCCCCTAGCCCTCCCGGTGCAGTCTAAACCCAATCATTCCGGCAGGGTACGGAATGACCGAGAACTGCGGCTCCTTTGTGCGTACCTGGACTTACGATCCCAAGTCGAGCGGCACCGTCGGCTCTCCGCTCCCGAACTGCGAGCTGAAGCTCATCGACGTCCCGTCCATGGGCTACTCGGCCGAGGACAAGCCGTACCCCCGCGGTGAGATCTGCATGCGGGGTGCGCAGAGGTTCACTTGCTACTACAAGGGTGCGTGGCGCGTCTAGTCGCGAGCGTGGTGTGCCGAATTTGACCGTGTGTGCACTCCAGACCCGAAGAAGACGGCCGAGACCATCGACGAGGAAGGCTGGCTGCACACCGGCGACGTGGGCCTTCTCGACGACGCGCTCCGCCTGAAGATCATCGACCGTGTCAAGGTCGGACAGCCTTTCCTCCCGCGCGTCGTCGTCGAACTCTAAACAAACCGCGTGCTGACGTGCGCGCCCCTTCTCCCCTCCCACAGAACATCATGAAGCTCGCGCAGGGCGAGTACGTCGCGCTCGAGAACGTGGAGAACATCTACAGCGGGCACCCGCTCGTCGCGCAGCTCTACGTGCACGGCGACTCGCTCCAGTCGTACCTCATCGCGGTCGCCGTGCCGGACCCGGTGCAGTTCGCCGCGCTCGTCTCGCGCGTGCGGGGCAAGGCGGTCGCCCCAGAGGACGCGGCCGCGCTCGGCGAGGCCGCAAAGGACCCGCAGATCGTCGCGACGTTCCTCGCCGAGCTCCAGAAGCAGGCACGCAAGCACAAGCTCAAGGGGTGCGTAGTAGCGTTTGGGTATTTTCGTCGACCGGCCGAATCCCGTGGCCGCCCGTTGCATTTGCGTTTTGTTTGGGTATGACTGTTATCTGACGTGTGATTCGCTCGCGTTTGCGTTTGCAGGTTCGAGCAGATCAAGAGGATCTATTTGACGACGGAGGCCATGACCACCGAGAATGGGTGCTTGACACCGACTTTGAAGATCAAGAGGTGCGTGCGGGACCGTGTCTGGTCCTCGTATCTGACACAGCTAATGTCATCCCACGTTCGTGTCCGCAGGAAGGAGACGTACACGTTCTTCAAGGAGCCGCTCGACGCGCTCTATGCGCTCGGCGACCCCACCGGAGGTTCGACCATGAAGCTCTGAGAGCTTCGCCTCGACAAGCCCAGGGCAAGTGCACGTGGTACTGCAAAAACACGTACTGTCGACATACAGTCCGTCCTCGCCCATTGAGGATCTCGAACTTCCCCCTCGTGAACCTCTGTCAGACCATGTTGTATTCTACACGATGCTAATGGACGGTAATCTACATTGCCAACGAGCCCGGTGTGCCTGCGAGTGGTTGATGGAGACGGAGATGGAGAGCGAGCGAGACAGGGGGAGACAAGTGATTGACAGCAGCACGACACAACACGACGCAGCACAGCACACACACAACACGTACGAATACATACAGCAAACCCTAGCCCAGCAAGGAGACCCCCCTTCTACTTCCAACAAACGGTACATGTACAGTGCATGCGCTGAGCGCTGTGCGCGGCGTGCTGCCGCCGTCCCCACGGACGGACAAGTCATCTATCAATGCAAAATGCAAAATCATTCTAATCGTTCGGTCGTGCGAGGCATGGTGTTGTTATGGTGTGATGGCGAGCTCAATAGCGAGGCGTCCGCGCGGGACGGCGGCCCTCGGCGATGCGGCGCGAGAGCGTGGTGCCGAGGAAGCAGATGAGGGTCATGACGACGACCCAGAGGTAGCGGAGGAGCACGAACTCGTACCCGATCGAGAACGCGAGGAGCGAGCTCGCGATCGCGGGGCTGAACGAGCGCGAGAGGCACTACATAATGGGACCGCACGGGTGAGCATCTAGGACTGCTGGGAGGGGAGAGAGAGGGAGGGAGAGAGAGAGGGAGAAAAGGGGGGCTCACCATGGCGAACTGGGTGATGCCGTTAGTGACGCCGAGAGAGGCGGGGTCGGGCGCGCTCTCCTTGACGAGGATCATGCTCACCCTAGCGCAGTAAAGGCTTATTAAGAGCGCAACACAAAGCGGGACATCACAGGGGGGACTCACGAAAACGCGAGCGCGGCGCAGCGCGAGATGAAGAGGATGACGCCGATGCCGAGCCAGACAAAGGCCTGGGTGGCGGGCGCGAGCTCGCCTGCGGCGGGGTCACCGACGGCGCCCATGCGCGCGAGGATGTTGAGGCCGGGGAGGAGGACGAAGCAGAAGGGCCAGAGGGACATGCAGAAGTTGTACGTGCGCGCGTGGTCGAAGCGCCGGAGGAGGACGGGCATGCAGCACAGCTGGAGGACGATCGAGATGAGGCCCGAGGTGGAGAGCGCGTACCCGATTTGCGTGGTCTGCCGCATGGGTCGTCACGCGGGGAGGGAGAGGGAGAGGAGGTGGTCAGCGTCACACGTCAGGTGTTAGTTTGAGAGGTGGTGAGAAGTTACAAAAGGGGGAAGGTGAGTTTGACGTACATCGAATGCGAGCCCTCCTTGTTCGAGCGACGTGTAGCAGAAGAGCACTGAGAAGCAACGATAATGAGCGAAAAGGAAAGTTGCCACAGACAACGATTCGACGACATACCAAAAGTTACATCGAAGCCGGTGGCACTGCGTTGATCGTGCAAAGTTTGAATGTTATTTCAGTGCGCGCAGGCAGAAGAGTGCCACGCCCTGCTCACATGAACGACAAGCCCGCCCCGCTTAGGCACAGCGCGCGGACGAGAGGGATGGTTAACAGATGCCGGACGCTCGCCGGCTGCGCGACCTTTTCGAACGCCCCGCTTTGGCACTCGGACATCTCGATGTGCTCCTTCTGTTCTTGCTTCGCCCGCTTGCTCGGAAGCGTCTGCCAGAGCCAAACCGCCACCCACAATAGTCAGTCACAGCCATGGATTGCGCAACCTCGTTGACTCGAGCGCACCTCTTTGAGGTAGACATAGCCGTAGAGACAGCCTGCCCATGCTATGCTGGTCGCGGCGATACAGGGCAGGAGGTACGGGTAGCGTCGGAAGAGCGGGATGTCAAACAGTGCAGGGAACTTCGTAGCGGGGTTGGACAACAGGCCGCCCATCAAGGGACTGAGTGTATGCGGGTTCAGTATATGCCTGCAAAACTGGCAAGCGCGCCGGAAATCGACACGTACCCGATGATGGCTCCCAATGGCCAGCATAGGCCGTACAGAGGAAACGCGGTAGCTTGGTTGGTCGAGTCGGTGATCTCCCCGAGCACAGAATGGATGACCGCAACGTTCCCGGAGAAGAGCCCGCCTAACGCGCGCGGCGCTCAGGAGAATTCAGAGGGCGACGGGTACAGGGCGTACGCACCTAGCGACCGCGCGAAAAGGACACCCCCAAGTGTAGACGACACGCCCATGAAGAGGGTGGCTAAACCGATGCCAAAGATGCCAAGGAGGACGATGGGTCGTCGCCCGATTACATCTATTGAGTGGGTAATGAGTACTAGTACTGAACAGCTTCCGCCGAGAAGCACGGTGACACTGACCAGACAACTTGGCCCATTGGTATATGGACACGACCTGGGCAACAGCGAAGCTGCTTTCCTGCGAATAGCCGAGGATTAAGCGTCAAACTAGGAGACCTTCCCGAGTTGGGCGCCGAGAGCAACTGAATGCTTACGACCAGACCGCTGTAAAAGCCAATCTTGGAGGGGTCGCTGGTGACATGGAGGCGTTCCATCATCTCGTTCACATAAGGGAAGATCTGAGTGAAGACGATGGGGTCGACAAGTCGGACGGTGCACAACGTCGCGAGGGCTGCGACGGGCAGGGGGGTCGGTTTCTCCGACTTGAGCGACTTTTGGTTCTCGAGGCTGTCGCCATCGAGACGGTCATAGTCGTCGAAAAGCCTGTGAGCCTCTTCGCGGGGAGAAGAAGAGGAGCTGGTGGCAGACGAGTGGCAGTCGACGACCATGGCGCCTGGTCGAGTCTGGGGGACACGGCGACGAGGGGGGCGGAGGCATTGTGCGCGGGGGAGAGGGCTATATGGCCCCGCTGGGTCCCTGTGACTTCGAACTTCTTGATTCGCAGGGAGAGATTGACAAATCACTTACGTGCTATGGAAAGCGGCGCTCGTCAAAGGCTCACCCGGCCGCACCACTGACCTCAGCCTCGCCCCGTTCCTGGAACGTTGTTTGCCCCATCTGGGTCGCGCCGCTCGAGGACGCGTGCGATGAGCTCACTGCGGCTCTCGTCCTCCTCGTCGATGCACGCGCGACGCAGCTCGCCCGCGCTGGGACGGCGGATGCAAAGGCTAAATTCGCGCGAGCTCTGTCTTCTCCGGGCCTTGGGCGTGTGCGCGATTCTGCCTGGCGCCCGCAGCCGGCTTCCGTTCCCGCGGACCGGTCCAGGCGGGCCAAACACGGCCAAACAGGGGGCACGATGGAGCGGAGGCGATCGCGTCGTCCGAGTCGACTTATCTCTCTTGTTCTCGCCGCGCTCTCCTCACTCAGTCTCGTCCTCCGCATCCGACTTCATACCCGCGTTACCCAATGGCCTTTAATTCAAACGACAACTTCGTCCTCGTCGCCCCTCGCCCCGTCCGCTTGGCCGCAGGCGCCGCTCCTTTCTCGTTCCACAACTCCATCGCCCACCGTCCCCGCTCTCGCGCCGCCATCCTCGCCGCACCGACTGATGCCTTCGAACGCCTCAGGCTCGTCGAGGACCACGCTGATCAGCAGCCCGTTGAGGTAATCGACAAGGATCGTCTCTCCCCGCGTCCGTCCCCTCGGTATGTGCCCTCTTCCCCACTTCCGCTTCCTCCGACTTTCAATTCAATAAGATTATGTCAATCCCGCGCGGAAATCACTCTCCATCGTCAGTGCTCTCCTTTATGCTCTGCCGTGCTGAACGTCTTTCGCCCAGGTCTACGCCTGCTGAGGCCCTCGAGGAGTTCCTCTCTATCCTCCAGCATACCAACTCCTTCCGTTTCCAGCCTACCTCTCCCGTCTTGAGGCCGACCACCAACAATGCGTCCTTCTTTGCATACCGTCGTCAGACGCCATGCACCCTAAGTCCCTCCCTTCCCTCTGAAGGGCTCGGGTTGACTCTTGCTGGTGATCGTGCTGACGATAAAGAGAACGAGGGTGTCGCGTACCCCTTCAAGCTTCTAGGCAGCTCTCTAGGTACGTCAACTCGCCTCTACTCTTACCCGACTCTCTCACCAACTCGCTCCGTAGGGTCACCTGTCTCTCGTATGCAGACGCGCAACCCCTTCCAGCGTCACCCCTCGTACGAGACCCATGTTGCTGGTCTCTTGGGTCCCCCGCCCCCATCGTCGCCCTCTCCCACTCTGGGACTGAGTCCGGCGGCCATCCCGCTGCCGCTACCCACGCCCGATGAAATAGAGATTGAGAAAGCCTACTAGGCCCTCACGCACACCGTCGGTCGGTCCTCGTGGCGCATAAGCCACACCATGTTGCTGTCGTTGCTCATCGTTGTTGCAGCTCCAGTAGACATCCCCACCCACACTACCCTATCTATTCGCATATATTATTATTACCTACCGTCCGCGAGTGTCATGATATCCCCTAACCGGCCGACCTCGCTTCTCTGTATCACCATCTCCCTTTCTGCTTATGATCAGTCGACACTCGTTTAGCTTATTGCAATCGTCGGGGGGTGGATTTCCGTAGTGTTACGTACTCGCAGTGCTCATCACGAACTGTATATCACGATGTAATGATCTGTCTCTTACCATTCTCTGTCACTTGTGGGAGGATCTGCAGGCCTGAGAGAAAGAGCGGTGGTTGGAGGTACATAAGTATGACGTCCCAGTCCCCGATCAAGAAGTTCGTGCCACAAGCACCGCTTGCACCTCGACCGCGACCGCGACCATAACCAATACCAATACGCCCATGCGTCGCCGCCACACGCACAAACCCCAGCCCAGTTGGTACGCCAGGGCCGACCCTCTAGAGCAGTGCGTGCCTCCAACTTGCAGCTTGAAAGTGTGGCTAACGATTGTCGCGAGCAGCTCCGCAGAGGGCCGGTGCCCGAGCCCCGCGGCGGGGTACGCGCTCATCGCAGGCTCGGTCCTGTTCCTCCTCGTCGGCTCGTACGCGGTCTTCTTCAGTGCGTTCCTGCCCCTGTCCGGACTATGGGTGCGTGTATGTCCCGCACGAAGTCGCACCGGGGGCTTTAGCAGCTGACCGCCGCCTTGACACGCTTCGTACACGTACACGGTGGGGACACGTCGTCTGCTGGCAACTGGCACTGGCACTGGTAGGTGCTGGATGCGCTCGCGCGGGACACGCATTACAAGTACCTCCCCGTCATGCTCATCTCGTCCGGCACTGCGTTCGTCATCGCCAACTGGGTCGGCTGGCAGTACTACAGGAACTCGTGAATACCTATCGGACAAGACTACGAACGCCGAGCTATCGACAGTGGCCATACTCTGGACGGACACATAGATTGCATGTTGGACATACGTAGATAACTGGAACAAACCGAGTGACAAAGAGCATGAGGATGGGAGTACTAGTGGGAGTGCGGTACAAAACATCAACAGTATAGACAGCATATCGAGCAGACAGACAGCGACCAGCCTCAAGCTCCAAGGAGGAAAGTGCGCAAGACAAAGCAATAACTTAGGTCAAAAAAGGATCGAACTGTCCCCATCTCCATCCAACCAAAGCCATCACAGAGGCTCCGGCGAGTACGTGCGCTCCGTCGGCGCCCGCGACCGCCGCCGCACCTCCTTCAGCTCCTGCCACAAACTGCTCCGCCCGCTGCTGCGCGCAGGGACGTCCCCCGCCACGCTCGGCGGCGCGCTCTTCGGCGGCACCGGCCTTACCTCCTTCCGCCACGCCTCGATCCCGCCGCGGTACGACGACGGCGCGGGTCCAGGTCCAGGATCCGCGTCCGTCTCCGTCCCCGTCTCGGGCGGGCTGGGTTCGCGCGGGGCGGTCCGCCGCGAGCTGAACTTTGGCCGCTCGGGCGAGCGCGGCTGGCGTTCGGGCGAGGCAGACCGGGTCTTGGTCGTCAGCAGGCTCGCTATCCCGAGCCGAGGCGGGTTGGCGGCGCTGGGCCGGGGTGTGTATGCTGTTCGGGAGACGCTTGAGGCTGGGCGGGGTGGCTCGGGCGGCGGCGGCGGCGGTTGCTCTTCGGGAGTGGCGGGACGAGGCTTGCGCGAGGCTGGGAAGACGTTGCGCGGGGCTCGGGGAGCCAGAGCAGAGATGCGCTGAGGCTGGGGCGGCTGCCGGGGTGCGGATGAGAGCAGCTCGAGGTACCGGGCTCGGCTGCATTGGGGGTGAGAACGAGGAGGCAAGAATGCGAGACTGGAGACGTACTTGACCGCTTTGAGGTCGATCTTCGTCTGCTTGGCCTTCCTCCATCGAGCGAACGCTTTCTCTGTGGAATGGTCAATCCTGAGCGCAGATGGTGATGAATGGGCTGACGTACTGAGCGTGTTGCGGCGGTCCATTTCTCTTGCGGCCTTGGCTTGCAAAGCCTGCGGCATGAGCTCTCTCCATCGCTTCCAGTACTTCGCCTTGAGATGGGAAGCATGGAAACGAACTGCAGGCAGAGACATGGACTTGGAATGCCAGATAGCAAATGCTCGGAAAAGAAGGTCGCTCTGACGCTGCTTGATGAATGCATCGGCCTGTGAAGCGGATGTCAGATAAGTTGGCCCGTTTGAGCGCGGCGCAGGCATACCAAGGGCTGCAGGCGGATGTCCAGAAAGCGTTCTCGCCACTTGTCCCAAGCGCCAGCGACGACTGTGAGCTTGAACTCTTCCTCCTTGGCCTGGAGTTGCAGACGTTTGTGTCGAGACTTCTTCGCGGCGGCGAGCCAACGATAGAACATCTTGCGCATGTTCTCTGTGATCAGATTCAGTCATGTATGCTCACACTGAGTGGGTCAGAATGCTAACCCTCGCGCTTGATGTCTTGATAGCTCTCCATCAAGCTCAGCTCGTCGACATGTCGCTTACAGAGAGCCTTCCACTTCTTGTATGCGTGTCTAAGAAATGGCGGTGAGCTTCCTGCAGGCAGTTCCCTCACAGAAAACTTACATCTTGAGTCTCCTCTCGTAGTTCTGAGTGGTTTCAAGCTCTCTCAGCTTCAGGTCGGCGACGCGAGTGGTCCAGTGCATCAGCGAATTTGTCATAATTCGCTGAAATCCCGTCAGAGTTATGGGGGATGATGATATCAGGATGCAACCTACCAACGCGACCCGTTGACGAATGAGTTTGACCGCACGCTCCTCTTGCACCCGTTGGCGCCACTCTGCAATACCGTTCAGTATCCGCGTGGCGCGCTATGGTCCGGACACACTCACCTTCAAAGTACCTCTTTGCCACACGCAGCTCGAACTGTCTGAGCTTCCTCAGTCTCTTCTTCTCTTGCACCTTGACCGCCCACGCTCTGAAGCATCGGCGCATTACCAGGTGCTTCTGCGCGGCCTTCGCCTGCTTGACCA
The DNA here is from genome assembly GCA_022605405.1 of Earliella scabrosa. Taxonomy (NCBI): domain Eukaryota; kingdom Fungi; phylum Basidiomycota; class Agaricomycetes; order Polyporales; family Polyporaceae; genus Earliella; species Earliella scabrosa. The sequence goes on from JABYQQ010000013.1 coordinate 304,071, forward strand.
AGCGCAGCTTCGCGCGAAGCTGAAGGCGCCATGTGAGGAGCATCCTGTATTGTAGCTGAGCTCTGTGGTAGTGGACTGCAAAAGATTGTGCATTCTGATGCGACTGGAGAACCTCTCGCCATCGTTTGAGCACAGAAGCGGCGAGCACAGAGGAGGATCGTGATCGAAATAGCTGTGCCATCTCTACCAACGCATACAGTCAGTGGGACACTTATTGTAGGGGAATGAAAGTACGAACCTTCTCGCTCTCGCTGCTCCTCCATTCGTCGCTTCCAAACAGCCCAAGCCTGCTTGAGCAGCCGTAACGATCGCACGCGCGTGAGGAGCTTGCCCCGTTCGTGAGCCTTCCATATACGCATGATTGCTCGCACGAGAACGTCATCTCGTCTAGCAAGATGCTTCGCAGCGCGGCGCTCCATCGTCTACAGGGACAGTGAGTACGGATCTCATACAGCGGGACAGACGAGGCAACACACTCGTATGCGGAGCTGGGCAGCCTTCCATCGGTAGAGAGCATGCTTGACTATCATAGCGTCGTGGAAGCGCTCCGCAACGTGGTATTGTTGTCTGCATATCACTGTGAGCACGATCCATGCCCAGAGTAGCCGTACTCACTGATGTTGCCTCCACATATCCATAGCGTTAGCCATGATACGGAGATCGACCCTATGACGCATCGTCTTCTCCGCAAGTCGAAGGGCGGTTGCACGACGCCATGCTTCCCAGTACCGATCCATCGACCTCTCCTCTCGCACGTAGACAAAGTGGTCCGCCGCGGCATCCATCTCGTCAAATCTCTTCAACCTCGCCTTCCAGCGGTTGAAGAAGCGTACGAGGACCTTGCGAGCGAACTGCTGTTCCGACAAGTGTGATAGGTAGGATTGTCGCCACTTGGCCCACATATCCTTCTTGAGCCGGAGCTCGTCGCGTTCTCGTACGGTCTTCATCCGAGAACGCATGTCCTCCCGCCAATGCATCTGCTTCTTCTCCTTTAACTTCGACTTCCAAATCTGGAAAGCGCGTTTCAGACATCGGCGGTTGGACAAGGCGGCGACACGGAGGTACAACTCGCGATGAGCCGCGGTGCGCTGGCGCCATCGTAACAAAGCACGACGGAGGATCAACATATTTCGAGCCTCGTCAATCTGCTGGCCTGTAGTCTACAGTGACATGCGTCAGTTGCTGTAACCATGAATAGATCCGGAAGGTCTCACGATAATCCACTCGTACCCTTGCTTCCACACTTCATAGCATCGCTCAAGAAGACGATCGCTGCGGAAGCGATCCGCAACCTCCTCATCTCGCTCGCGCTTGATCTTCTCAAACGGGTCCTCCGTTTCCACCGCACTACCTCGGCGCTCTCTTGTCGGTTTGGACAGGGTTTGAACAGGAGGTATGGGAGACGACGTCTGGTAGGCTGTGATCCTCTTGAAGGACGGGGGCGCGACCTCCTTCTCCTTTCCCTTGTCCTTCGACGGCGGAGCATCGTCACGCACGGCCGCCCCATATGACGGCGGAACACTGGATACTTGAGTGGTGGTTTCTATGGTGGTTTCAGCATCCCAACGAGGCACAGCACGGCGTGCATGCGCTGCAATACGACGTAGGGCATCACCGCTGCTCGCGATGGTGGATGGCGGGCCAGTATCTAGTCCCAGGGAATTTGTGGAAGCAAGGGTAGCAGGGGAGTCAAATCGGCGGGTAGGTCGTGGATTATCGTCGTTAGTGGTGCCACCTCCTGGGATCCGTCGCCTCGTAGGTTTCGTGAGGGGCTCGTCCTCGGTGTGTCCAGTATCGTCCTGGGTGGAATCGAGGGTGAAGGTGCCAGGGTCTCGAGGCGTGTAGGGGATGTGGGCGGAAGCCTTTGCGGGGAGTTTGGCTGGTGTGGGTGCTGTTCGCATTACGCGCGTCGTCCTGCCACCTCTGCTGCTCGTGCTAGCTTTAGGCACGTACCCTTGGTGCTCCTTTAGAATAGACCACTTGTCCCTCCACGTCTTCCCCTTGATCATGCCGATCTTCAACAACTTCTGGTAGTAAACCACTTCATTGCGCGGGTCCAGACCTCGAGCCTGAAGCACATCGTTGTACGCCTTGAAGACGGTGAGGAAGGTGGATGCAGATGGGGGTGCGAGGGTGACGACTTCGTCGATGAAGTCAATTTCTTCCGCGGACAGCCCAATGAGCTCTGGCGCGATGATGCCTATAGCGTTGGTTTCATCGGTGTAGTCAGAGACGCGACTAGAAGGACCTGCAGCCGGCTTTGGTGGTGGCGACGCGCGAACAGGGCGGAAGTGAGACATAGCCAGTTAGCGTGGCTGGGGGAGGAGCATATCTGAGCCGACGAGCGTGGTGGCTGCATGGACGCGAGGCAGACAACACATCTTCGCGTCAAGGCGCGTCGTGCACGTGATCCCGTTGACGCCACACACAAGCCTCAAGACATGCATATCGTCGCGGCCTTCTACAGCAACTCGCCCGGAGAGGACTGGATTGCTTGAGTGTACAAATGATGCTACAAGTAGTTGTACAGGTCTATAGTACAACACGGAGAGGTCCGTGGTTACAATACTAGAAATACACCCGAAGAGCCGCTTGGAAGGTCGATTCCACAGGGCAATACGGGCACTTGACTCTTCTGAATTGCATGTCAGCACTCTAGGAGACCACACAGGGCAACTCCAACTCACCCTCCCGGCTTGCTGAGCTTCGCCAGACTCTCCTTCGTGATGACATGTCCGCATGCCATCATCATTGGAGGGTTTGCGTCTGTGGATTGTTCCTTCGACACTGGACAAGCAAATATGGAGTGGTATCTGTTCTCCGGGGGCAAGGGTATCTCAATCTGCAAGGCGAATAATTAGCAATGTATCAAGCTATATCGAGAAGGACTGACTTACCGGTAGCTCATCGGATTGACTCCACTCGCTCTTGCGCTCGCGCATGACCTTTCTACCCTTCTCAATCCGAGCCAATGCACCTCCGCCGCCAATGTCACCAATCACCCGAAGAGGGGCCTGTCTGCTCATACCGAGACTTGCACAGTACTCGGTAGCGAACATGCCCTGCAGGTCAGTATGAACTGATGGGTCGGCGAGGTCGGCGTAAGGTGACTTCACTATCCGGCTCATGGGCAGGTATAGTACACATGTCATCAGCCGGCGAATCTCAGTGGCATGGTGTTCGAAGAAAGGAGAGAAGTGTGTCTGCGCGTAAGCCAGGGCGACTTCGACGTTCGGCGGATGTGACATTATGAGTCGCAGATACTGGAAGCGGTGCAGATGGAATTCCAAGGACGAAGTACGTCTTTGGAGGAACTCTCGGTGTCGATGACTCCACCTGCACGCAACGGGTAAGCGAAGATGTTTTGGATGTAGGAGATGAGGAACGCACTCCAATGCAGGGGATATGTCCCCATTCTTCAGAGAGAGCATTATGCGATGCAGATCCACGAATTGCGCTCGCATTTCTGGGGCTATGGTTATGTCCGATTCCTAAGTACCCCCGAATGAGTGAGTGCACTTAGTCTCGACTGATAGCCACTCACACCGATGAAAGTTTCCGCAGTGTCGAACTGTCCGGTGCGGAGGAAATGCATCGCAATAACTCGTTCTAGGGCTGTCTTCGCCTCGGGCGAGGCAAACAGAGGTTCGTACGACGGCAGCGGATTCGTGAATTTCTGAGCTACAGGGTCAGTCTCTCGTCACACGAGACACCGCCCTCGCGACATACCTTGTCCAATGCTTTCCCGACCTTCGCTGTGGCGTTATAGACCTCCTTCTGTCGCTCATCTATCTCCTTCTTCTTATCCTCTACTGTCTTGGCCAGGGTCAATAGCGTTGCCTGGGATTCCGTGCCATTCTCGAATCGTTGTTTCGCATTCCGGAGAGCGTCCAGGAGAGCGTCGAGAGACTGGTCAATTGATGGAGCCTTGCTCTTGCCTGCAGGAGCCCCTGAGGCAATCTTCTCAAGCTTGGTGAGCTCCTTCAGAGGGCCGTCCATGGTGTGAGGGAGAGAAGAGTCACGGTGTGTATTGGGTGATGGTCTTTCGCCGTCGCTGAGGTGCGGGGGCATCCGCGGCTCCCGCGCAGGCCCGGACAGGACGTCCGGAACGGTCCATCCTCACGCGCGCTACGAACTGGCGACAACTTCGCGTTCACCAACTTCTGCCAACCCTCGACCTGCCCTCGACATGCCCCGTTTCTTCGCTGGTGACGAACTCGGTGCAGTAAAAGCAGTAGAATACGCACCTGGAGCATCGGAAAAAGAATGGAATGCAACCTCCACCGTCCTCGCTGCTGGTAGCTCTACGGGCAAGAGCAAAACCGTACAAAAACTCGCTATGCATCGCACCGGTGCAGACATTCTGGTACCAATGTTCCCAACGTTCGATCAGGACTTATCTCATTTTGTTGAAGCACAGCTAGCTGCAGCTCATGCCGATGGATCAATAGGCGTTCGCAGAGTCCAAGAAGATTCCCAGTCCGTCGTCTTGCAAGAATGGTCCGAGACACGGTTGAAGGAGGGACAACGTTTCGTTGGATTGTCTGTGTCTGACAGGTGAGTCGTCATGATTCATGACCTAACTATTGTGTTCACATGTTGGATAGTGTTGTGTACTCCTGCACGTCAAATGGTGCTCTACGTCTTACCAAAATCGGTCAAGACATCTCCGAAACCTCATCCTCGCTCGCTTCACTTCCGATGCGTCTGTGTGAATGGCGCCTCTCAGAAGATGGACAGGCGTTTGCGTATGGTGGCAATGAGGTGGAATTATCCCTTTGGAACACAGAGCAGGCGTTCGCCCAGAAAGCCGAGGACTCCAGTCCTCCCACTTCCGCCGATTCGAAGAAAAGGAAACGGGGAGATCAACTGCTACCGGGTGAAATATGGAGGGCAAAGAACGTGAGTGCGCGCTGTACCCTCTCCCTTTCCATTCCTTGAGGAATCATCAGGTGCCAAATGACCACTTGAGCCTGCGGCAACCCGTGCACAATACCGCCCTCACCTCTCTGCAGTCGTCTCCCTCTGCCGCCCATCAACACATCTTAGTCGGGACAGCGAATGGCAATGTCCGTCGGTATGATACTCGTGCTGCACGCAGACCAGTAGCCGACTGGAAAGGCATAGGCAAGACGAGCGGGATCTGCACGGTTGAGAGGGGTTTCCACGAGCAGTATGTCTAGTCACTCCCATCTCTCGGTGCGTTGACTGACTCCTGTCTCAGCGAGGTCTTCGTTGCAGATCATGGATGTATGCTTTCCGCGCTAGACTTGCGTAACGGCAGAACGATATACAGTTACAAAGGTCAGAGTCCGGTTGTCTCGCTCCCTACGAATCTAGACGGTCGCTCTTTGCAGGCATTTCCGGAGCAGTGAGTTCCGTTGCTCCCACTCCAACGCATATGGCGTCAGCATCAAAAGACCGCTTCGTGCGTCTACACTCGACGTATGGCCCTCCAGCACAGGAGGGTCAGCAGCAAGAACATAAAGGAGAGGTCCTAGACAAGCTGTACATGAAGGTCATCCCGACTGTCATCCTCTGGGATGGTGCTGTCGATGCGGACCAGCAGCCTGGAGAGGGAGAGGGTGCCGGAGACGACGTCTGGGACACAATGGAAGCCGTGGAGAGCGACTCTGACGACGACGGCAATGCACAAACTCGCAAAGAAAAGAAGAAGAGGGCGAGCTAGAAGAGGCACGTTGCATATGTTCGAGAAGTACAGTAACAGTGTCCTATCAGATCTGCTATACTCGTATCAGACATGCGAGGCACGGAACGTTCACATGTTGCCGATAGCGCTCTTCCAGGTGCGTGAGCCCTCGAAACCGTTCCTGGCGAGCTGGTAGTCCATGAACGTCTGCTGGATCTCCTCGCGCGACGTCATGACGAACGGTCCGTATTGGACCACAGGCTGGTCCAGTGGTTCTGCCGCGGCCTATAAGGTCGTAGGTTATCCTCTCGCCTGATTGTGAGCCGTCAATGGATGTACTCACAAGCATGAGCTGAGTGTTCTCTTCCGTAGCGATCAACTCCACGCCATTTTGCGTGGAGTCCGCAGACAACACTAGCGTATGGTATGGCTCATGAACCGTCGAGTCGGACCCAATGCGAAGGCCTCCGCTCATGACTGGATGCAAATATCAGAGCAAGTACGGGCAAGGCCGTTGCGTCAGGGTACTCACTGTAGATGAAGGCAGTCCATCCGGCCGCTGCGCAAGGGGTCGGTCAGCAGTCAAGGTGCATTGAACACAAGTCACTCACGAAGCTCTTGGAAGACGGTGCTCGGCTTGCTGAAGATGACGTGGAAGTACCAGCACCCTCCGAGGGGTCGGACAGGCGATTCCGCACCGTGGCTCTTCCCGCTGATGACCCGAATCTTGACAGGCCCGTCTTCGCCCTGCGGGAATGCCTCGGGGATGCTGATGCGAAGGGGGTCAGCAACTAGGGGCCAGAACGGCGTCGCGATGTGTGCTTACTCCTTCGACTTGAGCTCCTGGTAGGACGGATCGGCCATCTTGTACTGCTTGGGGAGGTCCACCCAGAGCTGGAGACCGCGTGGCGGAGGGAGGCCCTTGCCAGTTGCAGGCATCTCGGCATGGATGACTTGTGCAGCATTGTCAGGTCTCCACAGCTACAAGAACGTGGCTAGTTGTGTACTCACTCCCTTTGCCCTGTTAAGGTGTGTTCAGCCAGAGTTCCGACGGAGATAGGATAGTTCAAAGCTTACTGCACACATCCACTGAACGTCTCCCGGTTCGAGGGTACCCTTATGGCCCGCCGAATCTTCATGGTGGCTCGACCTGGCGATGATCGTACGTGCGGTCAGCGTTTCAGCCTATCGTTCTAGGTCGAAGAGCTATCTCTTACCCCTCGAGCATGTACGTTACAGTGGCTTGACCACGGTGAGGGTGGTCAGGGAAACCTGCAGACTGGCCCGGCGAAGTCAATGGCAACGCTAGACTGATATCGCACCCCTGTTTCGTACCTTTCCGTCGGGAATGTAGAAATGGTCCAGCATGAGGAAAGGCGTCAGATTCCTCAGCTGCGTCGTGCCAATGGACCGCCGGACGAGGGCACCGGCACCCTAGAAACCAAGGTCATCAGAGACTGAGCCCTGATGGCACGAGAGAAGGGCCATACCTCCTCGGTCTCAATCGCCAATACTTTCTTAACGACCGTTCTCGAAGTCGACATGCTGGCGAGGCGTATGTGGTTATGTGGGCGTACAGAAGTTCTTCGGAGTAGATCGCGGGAGAAGGTGTGATGGCTTGAAGTTGGGCTGGACGACGTCGCGATTCGTGTCGCTCTTATACCAGCACGGAACATGCTCGAAGTTACTCACCCTGTCTCTCTTCTAAGTAATGGACGAGCGAGGGTGTCATCTCGATTTCAGGGGTCATGCGTAATCTAATTTCCATCTTGGGTCGAAACGGCACACGTCGTCGCGCCAAACGGCCGCCGCGATCTCTTATGGAGTTCTGCGACACAGTTCGCTGAGAGTTGCTATCTCTTTGCGTCGTGCGAGTGCACTTAGGTGCGCTTGCTGCACAGGGCAACAAGGGCGTGATCATGACTATGTCTAAGGGTACATCGTAATTATATCAGTCGTATTACATGAGACCGGACCCCATGGGTCCTCATTACAGTGAATCCCAGATCTTCTGCCACCTGGTGCGAGGACCCCTCGCCTCCTGCGCCTTGTTGAAGCGCTCCTCCTCCTCGTCGATCTCGCGCTTGCCAGTGATGAGGTCGACGCGGTCGGCGGGGATCTGAGAGGTGCGGTAGAGGAGCTTGTAGCCGAAGAAGAACATCGCGAACGCGGGCAGGGCGATGTAGGCCGTGACGAATTTGTCAGGCGTGAACGGTATGAAGGTGTCATAACCTGCACGAGCCGAAGTGTCAGCAGGAGAAGCACCCAGAGGTGTGGTGGGGACGTACCCTTGAAGAAGGTGATGACACCAGTCGAGATCAGGGCGAACCAGGAGCCCCAGGGCTGGAAGGGCGCCTTGTACGGCAGGTCGTCGCGGGACATGTTTTGCGCGTGCAGGGCTTTCATGAAGCGACTGGAAAAAGCGTTCAGAGCCCAACCTAGGAACGAGCGCACGAGCAAACCCACATGTGCGTGTAGCAAATACACATCCATGTAATCGCACCAAAAGTCGACACCAGGTTGACGAACCAACCGAAGACTACGCAGGTAATCAGCTTTAACCATCGATACCGGATCAGGTTGTAGACTCGAGTACTCACCCTTCGCCGAACTGGATGACGTGTTGAGGAACACAAGTCCACAGAACGCCGTGCAGAGGAAGAGCGCCGGCAAGGGCACACCGCCCTTCGTAACACGGGCGAAGATCTTCGGTGCTTGGCCCTGCACTGCGAGACCGTAGAGGGTACGAGTGCCGATGTACAGATCAGAGTTAGCCGCACTGAGCACGAAGATCAGGATACAGCCGTTGATAACGTGGTTGAGCGTCTTGATTCCGACGAGCGTCGTGGCTAAGGGCTCAGGCTGCATCAGCTCAATGATTTCATTAATCCGCGTATGATGATACTGACCAACGACGAACGGAGAAGCCGCAGCACCAGGACGAGACTTGCTAGCGATGAACAGGGACTACCAGACGCATGTGTGAGCTATCGTCGATGTCAGATACTGAGATATGCTCACGTTGTCCGTGCTCGGGACAATCAAGCCGATGACGAAGACACCGCCGATGTAGAAGACGAGGATACGGAAGAACGTCCTGCGGATGGCGATGGGGATGTTCTTGCGCGGGGCTTGCGCCTCACCAACCGTGACACCAATCAGTTCCGTACCGATGTAGGCGAACAACGCGTTGGTCAAGGTGCTCCAGAAGCCCAAGAAGACCGAGAGCTCGTGGTCGTGGACCTGTTCCTCGAGATAAGAGCCCATGGGGCCGTGTGGGGGTTTCCAGTAGCGGAAGCCGATGCGGTCCTTCTGTGGGTTTCCTCCCAGGTCGATGATGATGCCCATGAGCAGGAGCCCGATAAGAGTGATGACCTTGAGACTGCTGAACCAGAACTCAAGCTCGCCGAATACACGGACACCGAGCAAGTTGATCAGGAAGACTACAACCATGGTCAGAGAAATTGCCAAAACCCGCGATGGTCCGGTGACTTACTGAAGGTAATAAAGATAACTAATGACGTGCGTTTGCTCAGCCACCTCAGTGATTAAGAATCCTACAGAGAGACGCACCCATCCAGATTGCAATGTGCACCTTCTGGGTCCAGTATTGAATGACAACACCGGCAGCATTGATGTTGTTGGGAGTAACGATCAGATACCTGTGGAGGATAGGTCAGAGGAAGCCGTCGTCGAGTACGCAAACCGATCTCACTTGAGAAGATAGTTCCAGCCGAGCGCAAAGCCGAAGGCGGGGTCAACGAAGCGAGTCGCGTAGCCTGGGAAACCCTTCTTATGCGGCAGGTATGAAGCCATCTCTCCGAGGGCGACCATGACCATGTAGCAGACGAAACCGACGAAGCAGTACCCGAGGAAGATACCAAGGGGACCACCGTTCACGAGGGCAGTGCCGGACCCGATGATCAGACCAGTACCGACTGCACCACCGAGCTGAAAAGTCGCAAATGTTGGCACACGAGCGACGGGGTAAGGGCGCAGACAGAACGCACCGCAATCATAGAAATCTGGCGGGCAGATAGATCTCTGTGAAGACTCTCCTTCTCCTCCGGGTCGACCAAAATCTCGCGGGTGTAGTATTCATCCTTGGAGAGGGCCGAGGACGAGTCGGAGCCCCGCTTCTCGATGTCGGACATTTTGCCTGCGTCGTGTGGGGAGGGACGGGGCGCAGAGCCTTTTGGGCAGACGACAGACCGGGAGCGGAGGGGGATGAGGGCAAGCTCGAGGGCCAGAGAAGCAGCGCTGGAGCATGGCAGAACTCTTATACACGGCCAACGGGAGAGCGTGATAAGTGACCGCGTCCATCAAACCGACAGACGCGCTCCATCGCGCCCCATCGCGCCAAGCCGCGCTTCTCTCCCATCGCTCTCGCGCACCCCCCCCGGACCTGCCAAGGCACGCGATAGCAATGGATCGCGTAGGATCGCGTCTGCGCGATACGAACCATCATCGTGCCTATGCGTGATGGAGAGGCAGCTCGCGCGACCTCTGTCCTCGAGTTTGTGCACGTCCCCGGAAATGTCGGTGTCTGACCGTCCACCTGACGCTCGGACGAGAGTACGAGTGACAGCTAGCTCCCGAATGGCAACTGGAAGCAAGTTCCGGCCGCGCGAATTCCGCAGTGTTCCTGTGCTGTGATGTACAGTTGCACGCGGAGCAGGTCTTGGGGGCAGCAATAGTGTTCATTTACATGATACTTGGCCACGGTTGTCAGACAACGGGTATAGATATACAGCGCTGAGATAAAATAACCAAGCATCCCAGACCCTTCCATCGCAAGACCGACAGCGAGCAGCATCAGACGATAACGCGTAAGTAGAAAAGTTCATCTTTGTGGCTGAGGGAGAGCACGCCAGTGGCAGTAGCCGGTAGCGCGCCCCCGCTGGATAACAATCCCGCCGTAGAGATCCATGATCGAGATCGCCTTAGGGCGCGCGGGATTGATCTCACAGCTTGTGCTTCAGCTCCTTCCTCGCGATTCTGGCAAACCGATCAACAGGAATGCCAGTCTCGAATCGAGACGCCTGTGCGTAGCTCTCCCTCAGGTTCACCGCGTCCAGGTTGTGCTGGTCGTTCAGACCCGCCTTGATGAGCCTCTTCACGCCAAGCAGCGCACCGGGGTCCAAGCCCTCGAGCTCCGCCAGCACGAGGTCTCGCACCGCTGCATGGAAGGAGGACACGGGTTGCTCCGGGAAGATTTTGCTGCGATGGTGGAGCCATCAGCTCCGAGCCAAGAGGCGATAACAGCGATACACTGCAGGAGTGACCTCACTTGATGAAACCGCACTCGAAGAGTTCCTGTGCCTCCTTCTTCTTGCCCCAGATGAGGACTTCGTTTGCCTTCGCGGCGCCCACTGCGCTCGGGCAATCAAGATATGAGCGAGCTAATCCAGCCAGGGCGTTGGGTACTCTTACTCCTGTTTCGGAATGTTACACTTGATCCGGCCTCCGCAATGATACCTGCAGGGCATGGGTTATGATATTCATGTCCACATATGACCGAATACCATTCTGGTACTTACCTAAGAAGGTGAAGGGGACTGAGAGCCATGCGCCCGGGAGTGCATAGATGAAATCGAAGTGTCCTAGAAAGGCTACGGAGAATGTGAGTTGTACGGGGTACTGCCGGTACAGAAGTCAACCAACCTGCAGCGATACCTGGCAACGTCGTTAACATGGGCATAATCGGTGTATGTCCAATAGACTCACCCATCACAGGTCCGTTGAGAGCTGCCACCAGGATCTTGGAATGCGTATACAACTGTCGTACCAGTTCAGGAAATGACCGATATCCCAATGCGATTCGTTACTTACCGCATTGCTGACATCGGTGTTGACCGCCACGATCGTGTCCGTGAAGAAGTCACGCGCAGACGTAAGCTCCCGCTCCGGTATGGTCTTCTTAACACTAGTCCCGCTACACAAAGGTCAGTGACCCTATGGCAACAAGTGCAAAGGGGATTGAAGCATACGCAGAAAACCACCTGCCGTTAGCTACAAACCAAGCATCAGTCTGGGAAGGCTTGGCGCAACTGTGGAGGGGTTCACCTTGCCAAATCGTTACAAGAACGTCCTCGCGTTTGTCTGCCTCGCGCAAGTACGTCGCAAACGCGTTGTAGTCTGTCAAACAAAGGCTCGCGTAGGTCAGCATGGAAGCGTGCAGGAATGGCTTCGGTCTGGATTTGGACCCTAACCTTCTCGCGTGATGGCATTCAACCTCTCCGGGCTGTTGAATGAGATGGTAGCAATGCCCTGAGAGACTTCGAGGGTGACGGTAGACATCGTAAACGTTGCAGTGTGCAATTGGTAGGTCCGGCGTTGAACAGGTGTGGTGAGAAGTCTTAAGTTAGTCGTGCGTGTCGGCGCGCAGCAGGCTCATGAGGCGTCCTGCTTGGCAGCCGCGTCAGATGTGCGTTCGATTGAATAGCTTCGGTGATTACTTGCAATTCGAAGTCTGTGTGCACGTCGCACGGAAGTCGTCAGCACGAGTGAGGGTTTGAGTTGCGAGACACGAACATTGCGGGGAAGTCTGGGGCAACTGTCGGCTATAGTCCGTTGCCGAGCCGGCCATCAGGCCATTAGGGCCGGTGGCCCGGAGCTACCGTTTCAAGGATGGACCTCTGACTCCTTGCCAACTTGAGTGACAGTCAAGTTGAACGAGCAAGCCGCGGAGTTGCTGTTGCGACTTCACACATCAGGGGCTCTAGTGGTGCGTGCATACGAGGCTAACTTGAAATTCATACGCGATCGCCAGCTGCCATCACGGGTCAGTACCAGGTGCTCCACATTCGTACAGACATCAAGCTCACGATTGTGAACAGAGATTCCTCTATCTCACCGAGTCGGACATACAACTTCAGAGCGGCATGGGGTCAACTTTGGATATCCCGCTCCATGTCAAGTACATTCAGTCTCTCGGGGAGGTAGCGGATATACGTCTATGGCGTAATGTGGACCACTGATATGGCAATGACAGAACAAGGATGACCTCGTCTACCACCTCACTGCTCACCTACGCATGAATGCGGTCTACTGGGGACTGATGGCACTTTGCGTGATGAAGCATAAAGATGCCTTGAACCGGGAAGAAATGATCGAATTCGTCATGAGTTGTTGGGACGAGGAAGCGGGTTAGGCTCTTTCGTCGGAAACTCCCCATGTAACGACCTTGCTGACGACGAAAATTGCAGGAGGCTTCGGAGCACATCCAGACCATGACGCGCACCTGCTCTCCACGCTCAGCGCCATCCAGATCTTGACGATCCAGAATGCGACTGACCGTCTGGATATCCCCCGGGTCGTGAAGTGTACGTGGCTGATCGTCCATGCTCCCTCTGCAGGCCAAGTGACGATGCAAGTATAGTCATCCTTTCCCTGCAGCAAGAGTCGGGTGTATTCGCAGGGGATCAATTCGGGGAGATCGACACCCGTTTCTTGTACTGCGCCGTGAACGCTCTCTCGCTACTCGGCCATCTACACGAGCTTGATGCGGAGAAGACGGTCGGGTACATCCGCAGGTGTAGGAATTTTGATGGTGGTTTCGGTGCTCGGGAGGGCGCGGAAAGCCACGCTGCTCAGGGTAGGTGATCGTGGTTCTTGTTCGTCTTCTTCTGGGTGCTCACATGGTGATGGCTAGTGTGGGTCTGCGTCGCGGCCCTCGCTATCCTTGACCGTCTGGACGAGGTCGACCAGGACACGCTGGGCTGGTGGCTCTCGGAGCGTCAGCTACCGAACGGGGGGCTGAATGGTCGCCCGGAGAAGCTGGAAGATGTGAGTCGGATCACATTCAGGGTTTGATGCTCTGCCCCTCAATCGCCGTTGCAGGTGTGCTACAGTCACTGGGTCCTCTCATCGCTATCTATTCTCAACAAGATTCCTTGGATAAACGCCGAGAAGTTGACCGCATTCATCCTCTCCGCCCAAGTTTGTCACCCTCTCGCCATCCGGCATGGATATGATGCCAAGTTGACCACGCTGCTAACAGGACCCGGACCACGGCGGCATTGCGGATAGGCCAGGAGACCAGCCTGATGTCTTCCACACCCTGTTCGGCGTTGCCGGTGAGTGTCTTGCGGATACAGGTCTCATGGTCCTCATGCGCATCCTCAGGACTCTCACTGCTGGGCTATCCGGGGCTGGACGACCTGGACCCCGTATACTGCATGCCGGCGAGCCTGATCGAGTCGATGGGCCTGCGGAAAGGATGGAGTGCCCTCCCACGGAAGACGTCTGCGTGAATGTAGGAAGCCCTGTTGTGTGTATTTGTAGCAACTACGAACGGTGCCAAGGGTGTGGCCGAGGGAGGGTGTGCCTGGGCAAACGGCAGCAGCCGCGCGGTTCCGCACGAAACGGAGGTTGAGTCGGCGGTCCGAGTGGTGCCGGCGTTATCTGGTGGCCACGTGGGGTCAGATCGGGGAGATTTGGCGATGGAACGGGGCGTTGGGTCTTTGCGGGTGACGGACTTAGGCTCAGGAGTTGCGTGCAGGACTTGTGCGGTCCCACCCTCGTCCTGCTCTCGTCTCCCCGGAGGCCACTCGTTCTCGCCCTCTCCGCCGCACTTACGCATCGCACCAGTCTCCGCCGTCTCGACGACATCTCATCGCGTAATGAGCGGAAGCACAGCCCTCGCATCGGCCTCCAAGCTCGGCGATCTGCTGGCCCAGCTTCAGCTCAATCCACCAGAGAAGTGGCCCGAGATAGAGAACACGGCCCAGAGCCTCGCCAACGATCTACGTAGCAAGAATGGTTCGCTGCACACTCTCTGCTCTCTCGCGTACTCCATGCCGACCCGCGCTCTGAAGTTGAACAGCAGACTGCGCTCGGACAGACCTTGCTCCCTCAGACCCTGACATCATTGCTCAAGAGCGCTCTCAACGACACCTTGACCTCGAAACCTGCTATCAATGAACTCTTGCGCGTCGCTGCCAATCTGTGCATGGACCACGGTAAGCATGCCAACACCGCGCGCAGTGGGAGATAGAGCTAATCGCGCGCCTCTCCTGTCGCAGATGAGAACAGAGGCTTTCTGCTAGAGGCCGGCTTTCCTCAGTCTGTGCTCACGCTACTAGAGAGCTATGCGGAGTCTGTTCAGCCTGCTCAGCAAACACCGTTCGAGATGTCGATACCCGACCTCAAAATTGTCAAGACTGCCATTGGCTTCTTGCTCAATGCGAGCGTAGGCTACGGTGTGTAATGGACTCTCTACTTCGGCCCGATGTTTACCTATCATGTTAGACCCTGTGAAGGATCGGTTGATCTCCTTGGAGGCTGCTATGACCATCCTGAGGCTCTCTGCCGCAATATACCCTGTTGGATCGTGGCTGCACTCTTCTCCTGAGGCTAGCTCTGAGGACGGCACCGAGTCTTGGGGTCTACGCAGCTCTTTGGCTTCCTGGTCTTGGAGAGCGATTGATGAGTTGCGCGGCGACGAAGAGACCCGTGAGTATGCTAGTATGCTACCACCGAGAAGTGGCACCATTTTGACTGACTAACCCACACCCTAGAACCACCAAGGGCAGTGTTTGGGCAAGACGCGCTACCTTTGCTCGTCACACAGCTCAAGGCATTCATACCGCCATACGCAACACCTCCGCCCCAATTCGCCTCACCTACCTCTCGCAGAAGCCTCCTCCAGACGGACTTCGACATATACGAGTCAATATGCGGCCTCATTGAATCGCTATGCATCGATTTGGAGGACGTTCGGCTCTCTCTAGCGCGAGGGTTGACGTTCCCTGACGGAGAGCATGGCGGTGTTCCATGCCTCTCGGATCTATTGACGTTCGTGGACAAGGGCGATTACTCGCCATATTGGACCTCGGAGGAACGCCCATCTAAGGAGAAAGGGTTCGACCTCGGCAAAGGGGCCATAGTGAAGGCAATTGTGGAGACTGCGGGTGAAGAGAAGAACATCGACACCCTCTGGGATGACTCAGAGGCCGACAAGCCCGGCGGGGAGTTTGTGAGCCGCATGGTGGAGTGGATACGCACGCACAAGAGTCTGAAGGAGACGAACCGAGATGACTTGGTCATCTGCGCAACCCTCAGTCTCGGAAATCTCTGCCGACGAGGTATGCTATGTTCATCTCACGCTTCCAGAAGCCCATATAACCTTGACTTCGTATGGCAGACGCTCACTCCACCGCGATCGTGAAGCCGCCTATATCGCTCGCACCCGATCTCGCTGCACTGCTGGAGCCCGATGCTGATATCAAGGTCAAGCATGGCGTCATAGG
This sequence comes from Earliella scabrosa, assembly GCA_022605405.1. Lineage (NCBI taxonomy): Eukaryota > Fungi > Basidiomycota > Agaricomycetes > Polyporales > Polyporaceae > Earliella > Earliella scabrosa. Next base: position 319,974 of record JABYQQ010000013.1, read on the forward strand.
GCTCCTGAAGCACCTCGCGCAGTCGCAAGGTTGCAGGGCTGCCCTCGGTGAGGCTGGTGTTATCCAGCGGCTTGGAGCCTCGCAGATCTGGGGCGACAAGGCCGACGTGTTCGAGATCGTGCAGGTGGCAGCTATAGGCGTTGCGAAACACATGTGCAGCGGCGACAGTGAGCATGGCTTTGCCTTTTGCAGCACCGTGGCCTTCGCTGATCTCAAACCGCACCCTATCTAGTCGACAACACGTTCACCCTCGTCCTTCCGGACGAGAATGGGTCGCCGCTCCGGCAGATACTGGACCTCGTGCGACGATCGGATTCTATTGCCACGAAGAGCGAGGGCACTCGTGTGCTCGTTAACGCAGTCAAGTCACTGTGGTCGACCGATCCGAAGACCCTGGACGAGGAACGCGCCAAGACCAGGGAGAGTGCTATGAAGGCGATCGTGACTGAGCCATGCGTGTCCGCACTGGCCAGGCTGGTCGGAAGGAGCAAGCGGTATCCTACCCTCATCAACGAGGGCGTGGTGGCGCTGTCGCTGATCAGCACACACCCTAACGGAGGTATACCGACGCGCCGTTCAATTCATACCGCCACGCAGTATCCGGCACTGACGCGCATTTCGTCCTGTGTTTCGTAGGCACGTTGGTACTGGACTCCCTCCTCAACCCTCTGCCTACGGAGGCGATCCGGACGACGTCACAACCTCTCTCGGCCGTCTCAGCTACAGAGGGGTCGCCGGTGGTGGGGCCGAGGCGTGCTCTCGACATGCTCATCGGTGTGCTGCGTGAAGGCAGCGCACCGAACGCCCCACCCGAGGTCCGTTCGAACGTGTGCGCGTTGCTCGGACACTTGGGCCGGAAGGGCGTCGTCGCGGAGAGCAGAGCGACCGATCTGCAGCGGATGAAGGAGAGTACCCAGGAGCTGGTCGAGGCCCTTGCGAAGGACACGGAGGGTCCTCAGGGGAATGCAAAGGTCGCGACGGCGGCGAAGCGTGCTTTGGAGGCATGGGCGTGAGGAAGGTGGGGCCCCGGCTTGTGTCAACTAACGACTCATGATGACTTGTATTGTGCTGTTGACTGCTGTAGACTGCTTGCTGTGTATCGATGTACCCCTGTTCTAGCTAGCTTGTGTACTTCTTCTTCTTGGATTGCAAGGAACTTGTGCAGCACTTTCGACGGTGTCTGCCTACAGACTATTGGTCAAAAAGGTTTACTACTGGAGAGCTCGGTCCTCTGATAGTTTTGCCGTCCAAGTCGGTCTGAGTCGTCTGACGCCCATAGTCGACCAATCGGAGGCGGGCGCTCGGGAGCGGGAAACCTTGATAACCGGTTGGGCGATCGAAAGGATTTGAGCCAACTGGCAGCAAGGCTGAGCATCGCGTCGCCCCGAGCGCGTGGAACTCATCGCTCGACGTCGGGGTCGGCGACTCGGCGGTGTCGCTATAGACTTTTCATCTTTTCTCTCGTCTGACTCCAGCCTACACCTCTGGCATGCGCGAGCCCCGCTGGCTGTGACCGACGCTGCCTGTACAAGCCTTCTTCAAACACCCGCCGTCCAACAGAATGGGTGCTCTTCTCAGCTTCCTCTCTGCTACTTACTACATGCCTAAGCTTTACTTCGGCCCCACCCCTGCGACGGTCTCGGCAAGGACCGCAGCGAGCTCAAAAGCCGTAGAGAGAGTGACACTACGAGAGTTCATACAACTCCGGTGCCCGTCGTTGTTCAGGGAGTTTCGGCCCGCGTGGTGGCTGAATAGGTGAGTGCCGATCCCAGAGCCACTTTCCCAGTTGCTCATGTCCTGTTGAACGTGCAGTGGACATTTGCAGACAGCGTATTGCGTCTTAGGAGACTTCTCGAAGATAGACAAAGTTGAGTACGACAGGTATGCAAGCCAAGCACTTCCCGCCCCGAGCAGCGTTATGAACCTCCTATGGCACCCACACAGGAAGCTCATTCGGACGTTGGATGGTGGAACTATGTGGGTCTATGCGGCCTGCTTATAGGCAAATGCGTCGCTCAACCTTGCATTTAGCGGACTGGACTTCACTCCACCAGTACAGGAACGCGCGCTCAAGGACGACACGCCGATCGTCGTCGTCCTACATGGTCTAACGGGAGGTTCGGACTGGCTTAACTCGGACCTCGGCGCGTTAACGTGGCTCACAGCAGGCGGCAGGTTCACATGAGTCGTATGTGCGATCCATCCTCGCCCCCGTGTGCACGCCTGTCGAGCAAGGCGGGCTGGGCTACCGCGGTATCGTGGTCAACTTTCGCGGCTGTGAGCGATCCTGCGCTTTTACCATTCAGGCCGCCACGAACTGACTCATCATGAATTCATGTTGTCTGTTTGGCAAACAGGTGCCGGAGTGCCTCTTACGAGCCCGCAGCTCTATTCGGCCCTTCATACCGACGACATCCGTGTGGCCGTGATGTTCATCTCGAAAATGTATCCCAGCGCACCGCTCATAGGTGTCGGCTTCTCGCTCGGTGCCAATGTGCTCACACGGTACATGGCGCAAGAAGGGTCGAGCTGTCGGCTTGCTGCTGGCTGCGCGCTTGGCTCCGTAAGTCCACCGATCGGGCACTGCCCTGCCATCGTCCGCTGAGCCTCGTGGACTAATGCGTGCGTTGTGGCATCGTTCAGCCGTGGGATCTGGTCGAGTCCAGTGACCGGTGAGTGCCTGCCCGTGCCATCCAGTCGTCTCGCCCCGTCGCCGTGCAGGCTCAGACTGATAAGGTTTGCCGTTTAGTCTGGAAAGCCGTTTCTTCCACCGGCGGGTGTACTCGCGTGGCATGGCCCAGAACCTGCAGAATCTCGTCGCGCGCCACCGAGACGCCCTGGCCAGGTTCCCGGACTCGCCGCTCTGGAAGGCCGTCGAGACGTCACTGCCCGACAAAAATATGGCGTTGGCCGACTTCGATAACACCATCACACGACTCGCCGGCGGGTCCTCGCCTCCTTTCCCCTTCGCAACCGCACGCGACTACTACACCGCTGCGTCGAGCCACACGCTCCTGGGCGACATCCGAGTCCCCTTTCTTGCAGTCAGCGCCGCCGATGACCCTATTGCCAGCAGCGTTCCTATCGGCGTCACAGACAATGGCTGGGTCATTCTCGCCGTAACCAAAGGCGGGGGGCATCTGGGCTGGTTCGAGGCGGGGCAGCGTTTTGGAACACTCGAACGGTGGATCAGGAAGCCTGTGGTCGAGTGGATAAGAGCGGTTGGCGAAGATATGGTTGTGGACACTGGGCGCGGGCGGCCTCTACACGAGGTGGACGGCTTCCTGAAAGAGGTTGGCAGGGACGACATCGGCTGTAAAGAAGTCGAGGGCGGAGGTCATGTTGTCGGCGTGGAGGGTGAGGGAGGCCTTCTCGCCGGACTATAAATCTCGGACACATATAGATGACTAGACTACAACACAATAGACTTTTCTCAGGGTGTACGTGCTACATATCGATGCAGGGTCCGCGCATAATCAGTCGCTGTCGCTGAACGTGACATGGTCTTCCTCGTTCTCTTCTTCCTCTACCGCAGTCCGGTCATATTGACTGATGTCGACCGATATCGCGTCCTCCTCATTGAGGCCCTCGTCCAACGTACCCAGATTGCGATCGCGCTCGAACAATTGCCGTCCTGGGAGAGTAGACAGGGTTCAGGTAGACAATTTTCCGACAGCGTTGCGGATGCGTACCAGATAGGCGTGTGAAAGACCTCTTGTATTCTTCTCTCTCCTTGGGCGAGAGACCCTTGAGCTTTTCCTCCTCTTCTCGAGCGCGTTTTACGGCCATTTCCTTGTCAAACTTTATCTTCCAAGCTTTGAATGACTCGACGGTGACGGGAGTGCCTCGAGTCCTTGCTGCTTCCGCCTGCAGAGATCGTCAACGGGTATGCCCGCGCGGGGCCGTGGGGTGGCGGAACGTACCTCGAGCGCCCGCCGTTCCTTCTCCGCCTCTTCTTTCCGTATGCGCTCCTCCTTCTCGCGCGTGAGAGAAGACAAGCGTTCTCTTAGATGGGATACGATTGTGAAGGTCATGGCCATCCCAAGGTTTTCCTCTCCCTGATCAGGCTCATGAGTGAGACAATGGTCTCGCATGCAGCCGTCATGGCAGACGTACCACTTTCTCGAGCTCGGCAAGTAGTTGGGCAATCTCATTCTCCTCGAGCTCTCCGCGTTCCACCTCTATTGAGAACTTGGGCACGGCATCGGGGTACTCGTCGGGGTACTGAACGCTCAGACCTAACGCGACTGGATGCACAGTTAGGTATCTTTTGATGGTACGTACGGCATGGTACTCACGTTCGTCCGCGCCGTCTATTGGATCGTCGGGCTCGACATCAATGCGTATCTCCCTTTCCGATAATTCTTTGCATGAGTCTCAGCCTGAGATGGGTTCTGCAGCGGGACGAGCGCGACGCACTTGTGAGCTCGGTGGGATAGATCGATTCGAGTACCTGCGCGTCCGGATCAGACAGCGTGCGTGCTCGGATGCAAGAGCCATACCTCGAACTCCTCTGTCAGGACCTCTGAAGCCATGTGGGAGAAGGAGAGAAGAATACCTGTCCCGTTCCCCGAACGCGATCGCGGTATCGGCACACCAAAGAGGAAGGCGCGGTGGCCGGGGTACCGGGTCGCGACCGTGACGCGCCCAGTGCTCCAATGCTGAGCTTGCACCAACTTGGCTCCCGTCAGTCCGCCGTCCTCGCGCCATGCTCTCTCTTCGTTATTGCCAGACTGCACTCCGCCAATGTAGCCGCTACTCTGCCGCGCTTCTCAGTCAGTCCCGCACACTGGCGACAACCCCCGTTTCTCGGCAATACTACCCCGACGCCTCCCGTCCTTGGATAGACGGTCACAACATGCTGCGAAGTGAGGGGGACCTGCGTGGCAGCCATACGTCGGAAGCTTGGAACAATGTGTTCGCCGTAGGCACACAACAAAGGCGCGAACCTGAAAAACCGCTCGATCCGGAGGCGGTTTGGCAGAGCAACGAGCTCTCGCACGTCAAGACATTGTCGCGGCCCCATAATGCCTACTCAGGTGAGGAGCAGCATGCAATGTGCGTCGTCGTCTGTGTAACGGGCCTGGTCCTGCGCAGGACGGAGCGTGGCTGTGTACAAGGGTGATCTCTCTTCAGCCCTCACGACGCTCAAGGGCATCCTGACCATCAACGGTGTCCGTTCGACACACATCCGGGATGAGAGACATGAGAAGAAGGGCGAGAAGAGGAACCGTCTCAGAAGTGTCCGGTGGAGGCGACGGTTTGCGCACGAGGTACGTCCCTGCAAGTTGCAGTGAGTTGCCGGCTCGTATTCACGGTTTTCATAGGTGAGGAAGAAGGTGCAGCTGGTCAATGAGATTCGTGCCCGGGGCGCGTGACAAGGGTCCAATCCACGTCCTATCCCTAGTTGTCTTCACAGTGGCCTGCAATAGACGCCGCCGACTGTAGTATGATACGTCCGTCGGCCACGACGATAATCTGGTCTCTCCGTGGCCCACTTGATGCCCTGGAAACGTGTCTGCGAGATCGACTGCCTTCGGCAGATAGGGGAAACAGTTCAACTAGCAAGTTTCAGATGCATGACCCACAATGTGCGGTCCAGGTGTCCATGCTGGCTCCCACTGCGCAAGAGACCATGGGTCGGAATCCGGCGACCGGAAGGATCTAAATTGTCTGCGTAGAGGGCTCGAGGTATTCCTCATATCGCGCACCTCCCGATGTGAAAGGCTGATGTGTCGGCGGGTAGGCCTAATTCGTCAAGGGCGTGTCGGGGTCCAGAATCCCAGATTTCGCAACCACCACCCAACATGTGTTCGCCACGCATGTCGCCTCGTGGTGAGCACGATGAGTTACTCTTGATTTTATCTTTTTTCCTTCGTCGCTTTACCGCATCGGTGTGAAGTCAAGCTCGAGGGGACAACGAGCGACGCTTCGCTGATTACATTCAAGGGGCCGTTGATCTGGAAGGGACTCTGAAAGCCTTCCCATGGGATGACACCTTCCGTCCCGTCGGTTCGAGGCAGCTTCCTCCGGCGTACCGACGACATCACCTTGCATTCAGCATTTTTTTGATCGAGTCGGAGAGGCGCCGCGCCGCGACGGCTGGTGGGCTCATGCGCATATGGCAGGAATGAGGGGCCCCAAGCCTCACCTTGCAGGTTCGCCCGATTGCACCAGAACGCGGTCAACATGCAACCGGCCGGATTGACCCTCCATTGCGCCTCACTTCCAGTCAAGTGATGGGCTTCGTCCCGTACTTATACCCCGCTCCGTTGGCCAGTCCAGACATCAAGCCGCTCCCACTTCTCTGCGCCAGGTCGCCCCTGCTCCTTCTTCTTTCCTACTCAGTACTTGTACAGGACTCCCTATTCACAATGTGCCATAACGTAAGTTGTAGCCGGCGGACGATGTGCGGTATCGCTTACATGCCGGCGTTCATCGTACAGGTTATCGACGGCAGGCTGCACCTCCTTTGCCAACACTTCATCCCCATGTCCACTCGTCAGCAAGACTGCCTTCGTTCGAATTGTTTGTTCAGCAGGAACCACGCACACCCAGTTGGTGAGTACCTCCCCGATTTCGCTGTCCCCTTGTCCCAGTCTTGGCAATTTCCACGCCATTGCGTCATACACGATTATTCACTGACCCGACGTTTTCTATGCAATGCAGGTTGCAGGTCTAACACCTGCCAGAGAATGATGCAGCAGCCGCAGCGCAATCCCATCAGGATCAGCGAGAGCCTCTGTGCTGACTGCATCATGCGCGGCGGAGGTCGAGGGGTTCTCGGATGCTCATGACGCGCCCGTGCTTCGCCTTTGCCTCTTCTCTGCTCTTCTTCCCGGCTATCCGCGCTTCCATCTCCAGTCGTAGCATCGCAACACCTCAAACCCATTCCCACTACCCCAGACCCCATCACACATCGTTTCTTCGGCTTTCGCACCTCGAGTACGGGGCGCAGTTGGCGTCGATGGCCAAGTACCGTATCGTTGGCGCTGGCGCTGGATAATCGTGCTCTACTGCTATCCTGGACACTGTTGTACTGATATCTATTCCCGCACGCGCTATTGCCTAATATGTATCTATATCTACCAGACGCCTTATGCCACAACGCCATTGCATCCGCATGTATTACTCGCGCCAATCTCATATGCTGCTACGGCCGCTTAATTCTCACCACGCGTGGGGTGATCGGGTTCATTATGCGACATGACCAACTCGTCTCCAGCCCAAGCAACACGCCACAGTGTCTCAACGAGCATCTAGAGCTCCGGTGGTGCCGAAAGGAGGGTACAGCCTTCGTCAGCTGGCGTCCCGCAAGAGGGACGCACGTCCGCCGCGCCTTCCGCGACCGTCGTTCCATAACGAGCGCATTCATACGGGCCTACGGCTCGATCGCGCCTGCAGAAGGCGAAGCTCGGGCGTCGGACACTATGAGCCTACCACTTCAAACCCCGCGACTCGCTCTCCTTGTGGATGGGACAGATACACGAGTCTGCCTGCATAGTCGCGCACCTTCCTGAGTCCCTCCGCTGTTCCGCGAAGCTTTGCCGGGGAGCCTTGGACGATCGGCGTTCGCTGGAAGGGGAACGTGGTCGGCAGCATCAGTTGGCTGCGGGCCTGCCTTCGCGAGGCTGGTAACAGACCGATGCTGCTGCTGCCGCTCTAGAGTTCTGCATATACCGTTGCCGATGTCAGCACCTTGGCATGCTGGTCCTCGGACGTCTTCATGCGAGGCGGGTTCGGTCTGTCCGTCCCCGTACCCGAAGGCTTCTTCGCGTCTTGGACCTCGGAGAGTGGCCAGCCGACCGCGTTCCTGCATCGCTTTGGCGTCCATCTCTGCGTTTGTGAAGAAATGCCGTTGTGGGCGTTGTCCGGGAGCCTATAGGTGAGTCGAGTTGAGTCGCGGTCTGCCTGCACGTAGTAGCGAGTTGTTTTGCCTGTGTGGATACGCGCCCCCTGCATAGTTGGCATGTTCCGGGTGATGTCAACCGGCTGAATCCAACGTGGACCACCCGAGGCTGTAGGGCTTGAACAGATATACGGCCTCGGTGTAGTACGTGGAACAGTACTTGGTTCCGATCTCTCTGAATAGTACACATGGGTCAACGCACAGAGCTAATGGGCGGAGTCGGATGCGACAACTGGACAATACGATACTTGGCATAGGGAGCATTGTGCGTTACTTACCTACAACGAGATCGTGGTACCCGTAGAACCATACGGGTGACTCCGTGCAAATCCTCGGACAGGTTCGGTTGAGTCGTCTTCCGGCGCTCCGGTGGGAATTTCCGGCCCGGATGAGCCATCTTACCATACTCGGACGAGGCGTTGTTGTTCTTTACCGTGTTGGCAGGACCAGTATTGTCAGAAGTTGCTTCGACCTTGTCCTAGTCTCTTGTTCGAAGCTACAGCCAGCGACGATGGAATACAATTCATCCTCTTTGTTGTCCAAGAGCCGTCGCCATGGAAGCTGTGCTATAGGGTCAGACTTCATACAGCTATATGGTGAGTCGTCTCCCGAGTCTTGCAGCTGCCTAGCTATAGCTTCATCCCACTCTCCAGCCTATCGAGTAGCCTCGACACCATGACCGACTGGCTTCGGGGTGCTGCGCAAGCAACCTTATCCTATCTCGTTCCTTCACCCGTAGCACCATCTTCTCCTCGCCCTCACCACAACCTGCGACAGTATGCTCAAGCCGCCGTGTTACCTGAGATGACGCTTACGCCGGAAGCCGAAGCGTCTCTACCGTCACCTGGCCACAGGAGTCACAAGAATCACTTGGCTGTTGGGTACGAGTCCTACCGAGTGCTGGAATCCATCCATTATGAAAGCCCCATTCTGTTGGCAGCAGCCGGATGTGAGTTGGCGTCCTGAACTGTTATTCTATGGGTAATGACCTGGAACGTTTTGCGCTTGCTCAAGTCAACCAAGTGCACTTGCCCGATACCCCAAGGGGCGAGTCAGATGATGATCCCGACCTTGGTACTCAAATCACCATTCCTGCCCCTGCCGCAGGCTATGACATTCCTCCGCGAGTCATCGGGAGAGCGGGGGACCTCTCACGGTACGTTCTGCCTGATATGGGATGCGGAATACAAAGCGCTTTCGATTGATACGCTCTCCTCTTCAAGCGTCACAAGATGGGTCACCGAGTACCCGCTTGCAACTGCTCATCGTATGATGCAGCTAGTATATCCTGAAGCGACTCAGGGCTATGATCTGACTGAAATGTCCAATGGTGACTCTAACATCATGCGATGCATCGCATGGGCACCCGCCGACACAATGATCACGGACGCTGAAGACTTGCGCAAACCGTCGGTAGTAATTTGCGTCCAAGCGCCTTGGATCTTGTCCCCTCAAGACATGCGCGCGTTTGTGAGATGCTCAACGGTACGCCTGTCGTCATTTGCGCCAGTTCGTCGTCGTTGAAGCGAAATAGATCCCCAATGCGCGTGCGCGTACCTCCAGACAGCCCATGCAAGCTATGCACCGCCTCTGGTGCAAGATTTACGACGTCTGTTCTCACAAGCGGACGCGTTGGTTCGTCTTGACCAACTACTGTGGATGGGTATTCGGGACGTTCTCTGAGGGTGAGTGTGCTCGGCCATCTCAATCTTCCAGCGCCATTCTCATGTCAGTCTAGAGATGACACAAGCTTGGGTATCTCCCATTGTCAATTGGGACTCCAAGAGTCCCACTCTCCTGGAAGTACTCTTCTACTGGCTCGCGTCCGCGACAAGCTCGAGTCAGAGGATCGCCATCCCTGGTGCATGGGCGATTCCACAGGTCAGTGCCGAGGCCGAAGGCAACATTCCCCGACTCCCTTCGAGCTTTCGTTCGGTCTGCCTCATGCCAGACGGGCAGCTGGACCGAGTCGCTCTGCGGGCACTCGTTTCTTGGCCTTGAAAGCGACTGGTGTCTCTGATGCAAGCGTCGAAGGAGATTCTCACCTATCCTCGGTCATGTAGGTCCCTGAACCCATTGATATGGAAGACGAAGACTCAGATATGGAACAGGACGATGTCAATGTGTATGCAACCCCCGCGCCCTCTGTCTCCGACTGGAGTGCGCACAGCGATGGTACGTCCTACATTCTGTGTTAGCCAAGCTGCCTGCATGACTTTGCTCATACGAACAGCTCGCTCGCACACGCCGTCCGGCGATGTTTCCGACGACGAGGGCACCGTCATGAACGGGGAGACTGCTGGTCCGTCGCGTCCGCGCAACGGATACAACCGGAGGCAGATCCACACCTGGCTAGGACCGCCCAACGCGCCCCGCGCGGGGTCTCCGACCCCGTCGGCGGCTTCTTGGACGTCGAACACCACGAATGCCTCCGACGTGTCCACTGTGCGCGACCTGGGGGAGGCAAGCCACTATAAGGGCGCGTACCTCTCAGGTGGCCCCTGTACCACCGGCACTGGCAATGCCGAGGCGCTTCCTCACCTCACTCCGCCTCCGGAAGTCAAAGCCTTTATGGCACGTCTTGGGACCCCCGTTTGGGCTTAGAAAGAGTGACCAAGTTGCTATCTCGCTCTGCAAGAATGCTCTCTGGATCTGCGACTGCCGCTATATGTATGTTTTGCGTCTAGTATTGTTGTACATACTGTTATCTCTCAACCGTCATAATGCTGTCATTGCTTCACGCTTTATTATCGCGTCTGTCAGAGTCGACCGTTTGCGTGGGTTATCTTATATAGCGCCTAGGGATAACTTGAACGGTTATTGTCTTCTGCTCGTCAACGCTAATATTTGAGGATCTTACAACATTGCACCCAAGTCTGTACGAAGTATAACAACACCCGGCCGTTCTGACGAGTAGCCAACGACATCTCGCTGCATGCTAAGAGGGAAGGACGCCCAGCTCTGGGCGGGTTACTTCGAGGGGTTGAGCTTCTTTCTGGAGTCGCTTCTGTGATCAGACACCAGTTCTCCACCTCCAAGAGGGAGGAACCACTCACGCGTTGAACTCAGCCTTTGTAATCTTTGACGTAGTCATCCTTGATGTTCCAGATGCCGCTGTTCGATGAGGCGCTTGTCGGGATGTGGACACGCTCCCAGAACGTCTTGTCCGACTTGCGATAGTAGTACATGCGCTGGTTGTTCTCGTCGAGCACGGTCGCCGTCACGCGCTCGAACTTCAAGTCCTTGCCTGAGCCACCGGAGTGGGCGCCGCCGCTAACGGATACGCTACGGTCAGCAGCCCACGAGAAGAGGGCGACATAGCGGGACACTCACGGGAGGACGACGCTGTCCGCGCCGGCGGCCGGCCTTGTCGAGCCCGGAGATCGCGGCGTAGGCGAATGCGTCCTGCATGATTTTCTGGCGCTTTTCTGGCTGGTTCTTGTACGTGTCCTCTGGCCTGAATGTGACATTGCTAATGTCTGCCTTCACGTTGAACGTGATCGAGTGGGTGACCGAGGCGCCGCGTTTAAAGATGATGTGGCGAATGGCGTGCATGGTGGACGATGTGTGTGGTGTGAGGACTCGAGGGGATCCTGGGAGCGACTACGGGGGTTCAGTCCACTTATATACCCGTGCATGGCACCCCACTGAGTGATACAACCGTCTTGCTTTATCGCCGGTTCCTCTACGTCGGCACTAGAGTGTCCTCTGTGAGCGCTATGCAGCGAACGGAACTGGCAGAACTTACGATTACAGAGTCGGCAGTGGCGCACGGGAGTAATCCGTCAACAACGTTGAGCGTCCTATGTCCGTATATAGAAGCATCATGCGGATCTCTCGACGGGGACGAAGCTACACTTCATACTAGAGATGGAGATCCCTTGTCTGGATGTACATGGAGACATCCGCCTGGACATTGATTACGCTTGGAGTCCACTTCAGAGTTCGGGCAGGGAAATCGAAGGCCTTGGGACTAGTCCTACGCAGCGGTGACAAGCATAATATCCTGAGCTTGATTTCAGCACCCTCCGAATCAAGACATCGTGCACTCCCTCGGCTCGCACCCCTAACCGTCGCTATGGCGCGGTTACGATACACTGACATGGTGCTGTATGCGGTGGGGTTAGAAGCCCACCACAGCTCGTTCTATCGGCTGTGCGCGGTTACGACACACCCACCTGGCGCTGCTTGCGGTGGTGTTAGAAGTCCACCACAACTAGTTCTATCTGCTGTGCGCGATTACGATACACCCACATCGTGCTGCATGCGGTGGGGTTAGAAGCCCACCACAGCTCGTTCTATCGGCTGTGCGGCGGCTTACCACTGGGTCGGCAGCAGCTTGACATTCTCACACCTAGGCGCGTGAGCTTTCTTTCTGTTCCATGGCCAAGTACTGAGCGCTGGGTACAACCGTGGAGTGTTCTCGAACCATTCTCAAAGACAGGTACGTACCGGGCATGCAAGCTCGCGCCCGTCCTGGACAGTACTAGTGGGTGTCCCAGCGGCTATGATATCCCGAAGATCGGAAAGTTTGGTCCAGATTTAACTAGATATAACCTTGTCTTTCCCTTGGCTTGTCTCTCTCATCTAGTCGGCTGGGTACGAGACTGGGATGGTGGCAATTCGAGCGTGGTTCCCTTCGTGCCCTTTGAGAGATGGATCCGGCGCTTCGAACACGCACCAAAGCCCGAAGCTGAAAGCTTGAGCTCGAAGGCCCGAGCGTATGGGGTTCAATCCCGTGGAGTATGGGGACGGCTTGAAAGGAATTAGGTACCTGTGGCGGCGTGCGTGCGGGCGTTATACGTCGAGTGGAAGGGAATCGCCATCCTTTGTAGTCTGGCCCCGCTGTCCTTTAGAGTCCCGCGACATTGTGTCAGCATCAGCGACCTCTCCTCCGTGACCGTATCTGTAGCGCCAACCGACATTAGTGGCGTATGGGACAGGCGGAGCTTCAGGTGAAACAACCGGATTGGCTCCTCTGGCGAGACCTAGTCTGAATTAGTAGCGTGACTCTAGGGAAGTCCTTCCTATCTGCAAGGAGCTGCGTTCTGCGACCGACTTTCTGTTGAACTTTACGCGGGGCCTCGGGACGGACGTGGCGAGAAGAGTCATCCGACTGAGTGTATATGATGGAGTGACCCCTTCAGCCTTGCTGTGGTAATATTCGCATATGGACGCTTCGAAGGTCGAGTTGGGTTGGGCGGACGTGCTGGCCATGATCATGATGAACAAAGTGAAGAGATTCTCGAGTGTCCGAGTCCGTATTGAGCCACGTGGTTTGTCCGGTTGATGCCGAGGACTTCTTGGCCTCGAGGTTCATTGCACTTTGACTGCACTGGCAGAGCAGACTTTGGGGATGAGTCCTCGAGGGCAAACGCTGCTTCTGAATCATCCGTGAACGGAGCGCGTGAACGACGGTAGGCTGACGTGGGCGGTCGGAGTTCGAAGTTACCACCAGCGCCACCACAAACAAATGGAAAGCGACGCACACAAGCTCAGAGCTGCTCGAGGCATAATGCATCAAGTATGTACGCGAGCCGCACATTGCGCACGGCGGCGCGCGCTGCGTGCCCTCCTTCATCGACCTCCTCCCATCTCCGCTGTACGATCTCTCATGGCGTCGTCTACCTCACCTAAGCCCGCAAACCAGCACATCTCCATCGACTCCGAGGGAAAGCAGGTCGTCGACCTCACGTTCGCCTCTGAGCCGCTTGGCATGCCGGCCGCGGAAGGATACGGCTGGGCGCAGTTCGACTTTGGACAGCGCGTTGGCAAGGACAACAGGTATACTATTGCACGCAAGCTCGGCTGGGGCATGCACTCGAGTACCTGGCTTGCGCGCGACAGCTTGTTGGTGTCTGCTTCGTATGTGACAACGCAGCACTGATTCATGAATGCACTGCAGGCAAAACCGATACATAGCGATCAAGGCGCTCACAGGCCACATGACGTCCCTGTGGGAGAAGGGTGTCGTCTGGGAGCCCGACGCGCTTCGGCTACTGTCCCGCAAGCCGGTGTCGTCGCACTGCATCCAGCTTTTGGACGAGTTCACGCTAAACGGCCGCGGATCCGCCGGGTCGCATCTTTGTTTGGTCTTGCCCCTCTATGGTGGCGACGTCAAAGCACTTGTCAATTCCTGGGATGCACCTCTACCTCTGTCACTCGCAAAACGCATCGCTCTGCATCTTCTACGCGGGCTCGCGCATGCTCACACCCGCGGTGTCGTCCATACCGATCTGAAACATGACAACATTTTCTACGAGACACGGCTTGGTAATGCCGACGTCGAGGCATACCTTGAGCGCGACCCTTCCCGCCGCCATCCCCCAGAGGCGTCACACGACGGTATTGTCCAGGCAGCAGTGTCGCAGCCGTTGCCCGTAATGTCTGAGGATGATGCGCACCAAACGAACTTCGTGCTAGGAGACTTTGGTTGCGGTAGATGCTATTCCCCCCCAAGTTGTTGACGTCACTGACGATGTTGCATGCAGCTCAACCATCCGGCTTGCATGATCACCGCATGATCACCAGCCTACCACTCCGAGCACCAGAGGTGTACCTCGGCGCCCAATGGGATACACCAGCCGACATCTGGTCCTACGGATGTCTGGTAAGCTATCTATCACCCATCTTCATAACCACTATTTTTGTTAATGGCAGCGCAGGTGTATGAGCTGGCGACGTCTCAGTCACTCTTCCGATACCAAACTAACGACAAGTTTGGCCTGACGGAAGTCGAGAACATGCTCTACCAGATGCAGTTGCATACTGGAGCCGACTTCGAGCCGGCGCAACTGAGCGCGTCCCCGCTTGCAGGCGAGTTCTTCGGAGCCAATTGTGCGCCTCTGCCGCTTCTTGTGCTGCTATATGTGCTCAACCTCTGTGTAGGTCAACTGCAGAAGGAGCCGACGCTATTCGAGTGGGGCCTCGAAAGCTTGATCTCGGTGCAGAAGGTCGTCCCTTCCAATGAGGTTCCTGCTCTCGCAGCCGTTATAGGCAGATGCCTGCGCCTAGACCCTGCGGATAGAGCTACAGCAGAGGAGCTCCTGGGTGACCCCTGGTTCGAGGGTGTATAGAAATTCTCCACCTTCTCTCCGATGTACCACGTCATCGGATTCGTTCATGCAGGAGTTACACATACCTCAGGCCACAAGCCTTGCTTTCACGACCACTTGAACCCTCCACCATTCAGTCATTTCCGCTCGTCGCTGCACGCACATGCTCTGGGCTGATTCATCCAACAATCCTCGTGGCGTAGTCCCCGCTTTACTGTGTTGTTAGTACTGTGTACACTTTCGGATTCTGCAGATATATCCAACACCATGAAATTGCGCACGTGACAGCGCCACATAACGATTTGATTCACATGCTTGACCCCACGTACTATGTAGCGATCGGTCAAGGACAGGTAGCTCGCTCCGCGGCCGCCTGCGTGGCCGGGCGCTTAGTCTGTGGTGGATGTTCGAATTCCTCGGCCCCCCACAGGTGCGTCGAAACACGTTCGATGGTCCCAAAAACTTGCATGACTGCTTATGTAGTCTGTGAGACTGCAAGACTTGAATATTGTAGTATGTCGTCCACAAAAATGTCGAGTAGTAACATGACATTTTTGTGTTGACCTGTCCCGATTTGGGTTCTCGCGTTGCTTTGTACTTGTTTGTTGCCTGGAGCACCCCCCCTAGCCAATGTATGCTCGCTTCGCTCGCAATCACTAGTACTACGTTCGTCCGAGGACTACATATTAGCTATAGCCCCTGAGTTCGACTGGGCGGCCAGCCGCGCGTGTAATGGGCGCCTACGCGACAGTATAGGGCGTGACGCAAGTGGACACGGGACGTGACAGCACGCGTCTCCAACCACCATCCGCCCTTGTTTGCTGTACGTCAGTCACGGTTCCCTCAGGCAAGGCCTACTCTCGACCATAGCAAGAAACTAGTTCTGACACTCAGAATAGGATGGGCCCCTCCACAGTTGCATTCGGGTCATCCTCGCAGTGGCTCTTCCCTGTTTCCGCGCTCCATAAGACACCAAGTAGAGTGACCTCGGATATTCCTCTCGACAAAGAGCTCTATGATCGGAGTAGAGGGGTCGAGTTCCTTTACCGTCTCGGGGTGTCCCTTGGGCTGTAAGTAGTCCTTGATGTACGTGGGAATGTGCCGCTAAGAATATCGATGATAGGCCTTCTTCTGCCATGTACACTGCCGCGACATGGTTTCATCGATTCTACATGCGCTACTCCATGGAGGACTACCATCGACAGGTCAGGAGAGGGCTGCACCGAGTGTTTATGTTGAGCTGATCTTGCACCCAGGATGTCGCCGCGTCGTGCATATTCTTAGCGACGAAGACCGAGGAGTGCGGACGCAAGCTTCGGGACGTGGCGAAAGTGGTTTGCTCCAAGATTTCCAAGATAGACATCGCTCAAATTCCAGACGATAGCAAGGTAAAGGCGTTAAACCCTCCAACCTGTGGCGCTGAACGTGTCCTAGGACGTAGAGGAGTGTCAGACGAGCATACTGCTTACGGAAGAGGTTCTGCTGGAAGGCCTGTGCTTCGACTTCGTCGTGGACAGTCCTCATGCAGAGCTCGTTGACATCTACGATGCACGTTCCTCAAACAATCTGCAGGTCGAAGAACTTGCTTGGTCCATCGCTAACGACTCGTATGTGCGATTATCGATGCTGCGGGCTTATCTGACGCGTACCCTCCCAGCTATCGAACCCCCCTCTGCATTCTCTACCATCCCAGAGTCATCGCGGCTGCCTGTTACGTGCTGGCCGAGCACGTCATCGAGGGGCCGCAATCATCACCACTGGATGCACGGATCGCATCGCCGGCTCCGTCCGCGTCGTTGCCTACGCCGCCGTCGCATAAGGCCCAGCCGAACGGCGCTCCGCGATATGCCGTCGACTTCTTTGGCTTCAATGAAACCGAGCTGGCAAACGTCGCGGGTATGTCGTCTTGTAGGACCAACAAGCCGTAACGCATGACTAATTGGAGGGGTCCCTCCAGACGCAATCAGCATACTGATCGAGTACTATGGTGCTCAAGAGCTCCAAGGTTCTGGTGAATTCCTCACGTCCGTGGCATCAGTACGTACCGTCCGTGGCCGCGAGGATGGCTTCCCTCTGACATCATCGCTGTCAATTAGATCCCAACACCGTTGCGCGCTTCGCACCGAGAAAAGCTCTACAAGCCCTTCTCTACCTTCGCGCCGGGGGCCGCACAGCCTGCGAACAGCTCGACACCGGAGCACGCTATCAGCCAAGGCGCGACACCCACCCAGCCCGGAGGCAGCGTTCCGGGAAATTTCAACTCAGGCGTGTGGAAGCCTGTGACAGAGGGTGCGCCGGTCGGACAGTGAACCGCTCGCGTCGCGCCCGTTGCGGTCTGATAGTTTGAACCAAAGCGTCGGCGCTGTCAGACTGGGACTGGGAGCTGTCGCTGGCCCCGGTCTCGTATCGGGATCCGAACGGCAGCGGTGTATTGCAAGCCTGGCAGAAGTTCTCGAAGAAGCTTTCCTATCGCTCGTCGCATGTGTCCTGCTCGCCTTTGCTATCGCGCACAAGTTGTATCATCTACGGATAATGTACAGTAACCTCGATCGTACATGAACTAGCCGAGGGCGCAAGGCCCGCGCGAGGGAGGGTGGTAGGGGCTCAGCGCGTTGGTGAGTAGGAGCGTCCACACCCGGCCCGGGGAGAGAAGATCACAGTTCTATCGTCTCCTTGTGTTTGAACTTCCGACCAGCGCGCTCGGCCGCGCGGTAGCAGAAGTGGTTCCCGTAAAGCTCGAACTCTATGTGCGGCAGGTCGAGGATCGTCTTTATGCTTCCGGTAGAGGACGACGCCGGTGGTAGGGCGGGAGTGGCATAGAGCGGGACGGCGAACACGAAGACACTGTTGGGTTTCGGGAGCACTGCAGGGTGTTAGTCAACGTTGACACATAGTGGATGTGACAACGGCGAACTTTTCAGGTCATCTTTTCTGGTGATCACCTTGAACGCGTTCTCGGTCTCGTGTATAACTATGCCCGAGAGTCCGACCAGGCATGGGTTCTTGCTCTGTCGCACTATCGGGAGGCGTCAGCTATTTTCGGGTGAGCACGGGTCCGCAGCGCTCATAGCGTCGATGTGCGAGTTCATTATAACGGGTATGATCAGGCTAAACATCAGGGCGATACTGTCCGCACTGACGCAGCTCCCCACCTAGTGCACCACACGATGGAACGTGGATCCTCCGAGGACGTCTCGGGGTCGATAGGATGTACGAAGTAAACCGTTCCATATGAGTTGGCTACGGATAGCGGTGTCCGTATCTGTCGGTGGCTCCCAAGAGAGGGAACTCATAGTACTAAGTAGGATTGTATACGCACCTGTCACGATAGAACCATGAAAATCCGCCTTAATGAGCTTCGCATGCATGCCAGCCGCACCCGGCATGGCTGACGCGGGGTCTGCGCTGGGTGTGGCGGGTTGCGGCAACAGGGACAGAAGCTCTGACATGTACCCTAGCCACAGGGAGTGTAGGGGGAGAAACAGGTCGTATCTTGTGATTCCATGGTCAGTGAGCACACGAGACGCCGGAGTTCGAAATGTCCGCACTTTGTCTCCTCTTTCCGCAACTTCCACACTCCTCGCATCCTGCTCTCCTTCCTGCTAATGGTACCTGCAACCTTGCGTGCACGCTCTGATGCACGCCTGGCTCGTTTCTCTTCCCGCTCTTTCTTGGCCCTGCTTTCACGAACAGGGTTCTCGAGGAGGATCTGGCGACCTTGGACACGGCTCGCATACGCCTGCGCAGGATCGGAGGACCTGGTGACACTGCGTTTGACGTAACTGGGGATGAACGGAGTCGTGGTATCGAGTTTGAGACGTTCATTCTGGCTCTGCGGTGAGCGATAACCAGGGGACGGAGAGCGGCATGGACATACATTGATGAGCGGCAATGAGGCGTAGACGTCCCTGTGGCCAGTGTCTGCTGCGCGGTAATACATAAACGCCATCGTGCGCCGCCGGAGACAATACGCGGGGTTGGGACTGGTTGGGAGAGCGAGCGCGAGGGCCAGAAACGGAGGAGGAGATCAGGGTGAGAGGAGAGGACGAGGAGAGGATCTCAGCGCGTTCGCGCTCGGCGGTTCACGTGCGGAGCAGCGGAGAACACAAACTTGCTCTTCCTTCTTGGGCAACCGCCTCGGAACCTTGCTCCAACAAATCGGCCTCGCTCGCGCAACGTTCCCCGTTCTGTGCCCCATTCTCCCAATCTTCTCCAGCAAGTGTGTCCTTCGTTCCTACAATCGTTAGATGCTCATGTACCTTTGTGCGAGGACGTGCTGCGGATGCGCGGCCTAGCACTTCTTACTAGCAGGTGGGAACCAGCCGACATCATCTATGCAGCGGCTCGAAAAATCCGTTTCTGCATAGGGAATGTCTGTGCCGAGTTTGCGAATCGAAGTGCTTGTCTAGTTCACAACGCTCACCGCTTACCGGTCTGTTTCGACCCCGCAATCGATAAGTCGCCATGCAAATGCACATGCGCCCAAGCCCGTCCGAAGTATTGCAGTCTCCGTGGCCGATGAAGATCCTTTCATTCTTGGGCTCCGGGGCAACTCTCCTGATGCCTACGCATTGTCCAATTGCTCGGATGCATTTCAGCGACTCGTCGGTGAGCTTTCTGGCCCGCTCTAGAAGAAAACCATGTTGTGCTCAACGCGCTTCGATTGTGCGCTCATAGGGTATGCGACGAGCACGCATCAGGACCGCCAGGGGGACAGGATTTAATGCTTTCCATTTATGACGGCCCTACTCGATCCGGCTCGTGATATTGCACACGACTATGATCTGATGACTGGGGCATGCTCCATCCGCCCAAACTTCCATTGATAATACCGCCCTTCGTACGCGCACAGGTCCGTCTTCCGTGCTCGCCCGCGTTATCTTGCCAGTCATCTGACTCGCTGGCGGACTCTTTCCAGGCGCTTGGAGATGTGTCCACGCCAGCTCGTGGCCGGCCCTGTCAGATCGCCTTGAGCTTCGCGGATGACGGGATGACCTCCTATTCCTGCTGACCTGTCCGTGCGGACGGTGGGAGCTCCCGGGCAATACGGCGATAAGGCAAGAAGCAGGCTTGCCGTCGACACCTCGGGAATTCGACAGCGCGCAGCCGCTCCCACATTTCCGACTCGCCCTCGGGAGTCTGCCTATCAGCCGCCACACCGCTGCTTTCTCTGCGCAACCACCCAGCGGCTGCCGTGCGCTGCTGTCAGAGATAGTTTCTCCCAGGACGACGAACCGCGCTCGTCAGGGGTGACGTCTATATCCAGCGCAAGCGGGCGACGAGTGCCGTGCAAAAACGTGCTTCTTTCGCCATGCCTTGGGAGGCGTTGACACACGTGTTTCGGATGCGAGTACCGTCTCTGTGAGCATCCAAATTTTCTCCCGCCGGTGCTGCCCACGTTATCTGACCGCTAACCGCCCTCCCCGCCCGCGCAGTCCATCCTCCTGAGCGTAGCGGACGCAGTGGCTGTAACAAACTACCGAAGTCTCGCAACTAGAGCGGGCGCGCAGAGCACAGGTCGGTCCCCGCGCATCAGCTTCCTGCACGCTCGACCAGATCGCCTGGGGCCTGTCTGTTCGAGCTTGCGGCCCTTCGGACCATGTTCCACGCCTCAGGCAGCCCGAGAGCCGGATCTTTTGACACGGAGAGCTAATTATCTCTACCTGAACAGGCATGACAGACGGTGCACAGCGGTAGTAGCTGCATGGTCCGTGCCAGCTCCGTGCAGAAGACGTTTGAGAGCAGCGTGCATCGTGGTGCTCGCTTTGTGGCGGATCTCCTCCCACCGAGCTTCTGACGGTTTCGTCGCTCGGAGCGCGTCATCGACGTAATCAAGAACAGATCAACACAACTCGATTTCCTATCCTAGCACAGTATCATAGCGGCGGGTACTATAGAGCGGGGGAGTAGCAGCAGTACAGTAACGTAATGTACGTAGCAGATAACATGGCGAGGCTATGGAGAATACGGGATACAGAATACGAGGCGGAATAGGAGAATATGACAATACGAGCATATGCGAATAGAGAACGGGAGAATATGATGGAGAGAGCGCACGAGGATATAGTACAGTGTATGCTGGTGATCACATCTAAGCTCTAGGAACGGCCAAGCTGGACGCAAACGGGACAGAAGGCATCGATGACGGGGTCTGTCATATGTTCAGCAGCTGATCATGTCGTGCAAGAGCCGCGGAAGCAGACAGACGTACTATACTGTTCAGGGAACTGGCGGCTGATAAGGCGAAACGAGCGAGCGGAGACATCAGTGAGGCCACAACAGGATAGGGAAGGAGGCAGACTCACTACTGCCAGCAAGTCTCCGTGCATCGGGGTGGGACGCAGTTCCTGGGATGCGACGTGCTGAACTTGCAGTAGCGATCGTCGCATTGAATCTAAGCGCCAACGTGACGAAACTCAATTGAGATCTACAGGCAACTAGGCAGCGAGAACGCGAACCATCTCATCGGGCTGGAGATACGTCGTTAGGAACGAGAATGACGGGGGAAGACGGAGGAAAGAGGGAATGACGAACCTGGTCGACGTAATGCCCGCAGCGCTTGTAGTTATTGCGGACACTGTGGCAGGCGACGAACGTCAGGGACTTGGGGGCGTCGACACGGCAGAGAGAGGCGCCACGAACCGACGCCAGTGACACATCTCTGCGTGTAGGAGATGGGGGAGGGTATGCACAGTGGAGAGGGAGGGAGCCTGGTTGTGAGCCTGCGGAGAGGAGAGGAGTGGTCGCCACTTTATATGAGGCAGCAACAGTCATCTCAGAGATCCGGCGTGGTTTGCAGCAGGTTGTGGCCGCGAGATACTGCCAAAGGAGACGTTCGCGATAACATCAGCGTTTCGGCCCGTCCCGCTAGATTGCGCAATGCCTTTTTTGCTCGGACATATCAAGATGAGGCGGTCGGAATCGAGGAAACATGAGGACGAGCCCGGGGGAGCGTCACTGGAGACGCGCGACAAAGCAAGGCGAGGAAAGATCGGTGTCTGTTGCCTTCGAGGCGGAAAAGATGGAGGCCAAGTCGGGAAGAGCTTTTGCCCGTGGCACGCTAAAGCTAAAACGTTAAACAGACACAGAACTGCGACACATTTGGGCGGAGAAATGGGCAAGATTGGTCTCGGCCGCGGCGCCGATGCAGCGATAGACGGACCAGTTAGTGCACGGCACCTGGCGACCACGACAGGAACTGCTACTCACCTCCTGGATGTCCCGATCATGCCTTTTTGGGACCGACAACAATCAGCAGATCTATGTGCGAAGGAGCAGCCCATCATACTCCGACCAGACGACCAGATGTTGCAGAGGCAGATCGTCAGGAGAGACTGCATGAGTACGTCAACCTGATTCGCCGTGGAGCTTAGGCAGCTCGACACAGGTACGCCGCGCTGGTGCTTGAGGGTGAGGCCATCACGATGAAGATCGATACGGCGGCCCAAGTGCAAGTGCGAGCCGCGCACATTCCCTGAAGTTCAAGGACGTCGACATGCAACAGCACCCCGACGTCTTGTCGCAGCGAGGGCGCTGGTGCGTGTGAGGCAGACGGACACGGTCTACGACGAGGGGAACAGGAACAGGGGACGGTGGCGGACGTTGCTAAGTACATGCTCGAGGCCGCCCAGGGCAAGCACTGGCAGACGGCGGCAGCGATCGCACACGTGGCCGGAGAAATGCTAGCCTGCAGTCGATATCCCATGATTGCGTTCTCGAAGGTTATCGCAAACTTTATCGTGTCGCGAATCTCGTCCCAACATCGGAAGTACATCAGCCGGCGAACATCCCAACAAGATATTGGCTTACGCCCTCGGGGGTCAGAATCCCTACGTCGGAGAACACCAGCGAAATCAGGTCCGGCCTGTGGCGAAGAGCGCACACAGTCAGGAACGCGCTTCGAGAACAAGTTTGCCCGCTCACCGTGTGTAGTCGACGCCCGGGTTCTTCGCTATCTGCTCTTGACTCATCGCCCGTTCCGTCCTCGACGATGACACGTCCGCGTCCGCAGACTTCGTGGCGTCCGATGTCGCAGTTGATGGCACGCCTTCCTGCCCAGGTGATCGCCCTGACGGAGTAGTGAAGGACAGGATATTCGGATTGTGCGTCGGCAGATCGTATTGCGATAGCGGGAACAGACGATGGAATTTGTAGCTGGACAACATGACAAGAGGTTCAGGAACGTGCGACATATGCCTGCTTGGCGGACCCACCTCTCTGCTAGCGCATAGAACGGCTTATTAGCAGCCTTGGCGATGATGGCCATCTGGTTGCTTCCGACGTAGTTCACCAAACCACCGCTTTCGACGACGGCTTCCGAACCGACTAGAACAAAGTCCACCTGGTCCATGACATACGCCACGGCGGAGTCGAGCACCATGGTGCAAGGAATCCCAGCCGCCGTGAGTGCCTCGTACGTTCTCAAGCTAAACGGAGGTGGTGTCAGTGTGGCAAACGGCCCTGCCGAAAATTTCAGGAGGCGCACCCTAGTCCTCGAGGCCGCGACTCGGTGACATAAACGGAAATTCGCTTCGTCTTGTGAGCATGGAGCAGTGCTTTGAGCACCACGCGCGAGTACGAATGTGTAAGGATCTGCTCGTATCAACCGATAAGCATCAGTACATGCGGCATTGCTCAGCATACGCACGACGGCGTCGTCCTTGATGAACCCGAGAGCGAGTTCAGCGATTTTATCACGGAAGGAGATTGCCTCCGTTGCGTATTTTCGGCCCTGCTGTTCGAGCTCTTTCTTGAGCTCCGCAAAGTTCTGTACAAATGGGTCTCTAGTATCGATGGACCTGCCCACGCATTTCTGATGACTGCACTCACGTCGGACTCGTGGGGGAAGAGAGTCACGAATGCAATGAACAGTTCACAACCTGCGTTGAGACTGATGGGGTTACGCGAGCGCCTCTTGAGCTCTTCTGCGCCGTCGTTGAGAGCTTGGACAAGCTCGAACATGGTTCCGGCTTCATACTGTCCACATCTGTACGAGCAGTTCGGAGGGCAGGCGCACTGCTGACGCACCATTGGACCTGACGATCGCCTCGGCTAGAGACAAGATAGCTGCTAGCGGGGGTGATATCTTGAATCAAAATGAGCCCAGAGACTACCGCGGACTTGAGATGGACGTGCGCACTTCATCATCCTGCAGAAACTGCTGGAAGGTAGCGTAGATATCAAAGCCTCGGCTCTGCGCCAGTTCTGTCATCTTTCACAGTTGCTGAGGATTTAGCGGTCAATCTGACTGATCGGGGCACTTGGACGAGGGTCGGAACGCGCGTGCATGAAATAGGCTCCGGCGGCGGAGGGAGGCGAGAGAGGATCCTGGAGAGACAGTGGCGGCAAGTGAGGTCTGCTCCGGAGTCCGAGCAAACCGAGCGGGCGATGACTCGGCTCCCACGTGCGGAGCGCGACTTGACGCGGTCACGTGCTTGTATCGGGCCATGTACTTATCTAGATCGATCGCGCCTCGCCTCTATTGGGCTTCTCCCTCGAACGTCGTCGCCGCCTCTGCCGTTGTCCACATCCAACAAGCATTCTATTGGCACTGAGTAAGTGCGACACGCTAACCTCAAGCTTGAAAGACTGCTCGTTAAGATCGAGTCTACTGTGATCCCCGTACGCCGCCGTGCCTGCCTGCGACGTCGCTCCGATCCCGACGCACTCTCCCAGGGTCCGACTATTTTACATGAGGAATGTAGCTAACCCTACGCTCGGCCCTACATCAATTCGATGGCCGGCTCTCTGTGACAGACCATGAGAAATAGAATGCATCTGTACGGCATAACTGATACGTCCGACCGAGCTCAAGATGCTTCGGCGCACATTCAATCATGATCGCCCCTGGTGTGCGAAGGGCAGCATTCAATTTGCGCGACTGCGACTGCGACATACGTGTGGTCCGCTGCGGCTCATCTTGTCGTAACATGATATGAAACTTTGTTACCGGTCGCCCAGCGGCCGAGGCCAAGTAATGTGGCTAATTACTGGTGAACTGAAGGCCGACCGGCGACATTGACGTCGACAGTGATTGTTCCCAAATTGCTTCGGCTCGTCCCAAGACAGCGAAGTTCGAACGCCTATGGTGACATGGCAACATAGTGACAACGTTGAATGCTGACTGGAAGACTCAACCATATCGGAGCGCCCCGAGGTCTCCTGGGTCCTATGTATAGGGTCTGAAGAGAGTTTGGCTCTGCTAGTCTTGTACTGGCAACGCAAAGCCTGTCCATGGCAACTTTGGGGCAACGCGCGTAGACGTTTTCGAGGCTTCCCTAGACCGAACCAGCACGCAGCGGCGGGGAAACTCTCGCCCGCGGAGGCGACGTAGTCCGACGGCGACGCGAACACGGATCTGGACAGGAAGATTGAACGCAACGATGACGTCCGTGTGGTTTACCCAGGGCGAATGGACCCTGTTAGCCGGGCGTCACAACGTCGCGCAACCAACGGCGCAGACCGTCCGGCACGATCCCCAACCGCAATCGGTCGTCAAGGGGCGGGAGGTCGGATGTTGGGGCGCTGCTCCGGAGCCGTCTTGGCCGATGTCCTGGGCCAGTCCTGGGCTCACAAACTGTGGATTTTGTCAGGCGTTAGGTCGGGACGACTGAACCGCTGTGGGCGCAAAACACGCCCCCGCCGCCCCAGAACAGCGTGGCGGCCGTGAAGGGCGCCCAGGTATCATATATCAAGCTCTACGTCAGTCACAGTGCAGCGTGCGCTCGCCACCATGGCCGTGGACGTTCGGAGGCTGGGCTGAGCAGGGACGGCCGGCGGGCTCGCGTCGGCCTGGGTCCTGGGAGATAGCCGCCGAGGGCGGGATATTGGTCTGAGTCGGGCGATCTGGGAGAGCGCGCGGCGGGTAGTGCGTATCCACGGAGCGGATGCGCGGGATTTGACGGAGAGCGGCCCCAGAACGGCAGGGGAGTTGTGCAGCATATGGCAGGCGCGGGAGAAACGAGGCTGGAGCGCGAGGAGGCGAGAGATTAGCCTGGAATGCGCGGTGGGAAGGAGAGTTTGGGCGGGAAGTAGGAGCCGATAAGTCCAAAAAGCGCATGCTTTGCTCGTCGAAACACGTTTCGTGTCTTTGCCGCGTCGGAATGTCGCCCAAACCCTATGGGGGCCGCTGCCCGTGGCGATCGCCAGGTCCAATTTCAGTTGCCTCGGCGCAACGCCCGCCCTTCAAAAGGCCCGACGCGATATTATGTTTTTCTCCTCCACCATCTCCCGCTGACATACGCTCAGGCTCTCCCTCCCTTCCCCCTCTTCCGCGCTGTGCTCAACGTGTTTGCCGTTCGGGCACACGGTTCCTTGATCCACACTTTTAACTGCTGGAGGCAGCCTGGCTCGTTCGCTCTCCATTTCGGGGTGAGTACTTTTCGCATATATGTCGCGCGACGCACCCAAACATTTCTTCCCCAATGTACGCAGTCCGCCATCGTCCCTTGCTTCCATTTCGCTCCCCCCGCGACACCTCACGATACGCGCCTCCGCAAAAGCGACTACCCATCATGACCAGCGCGCCGCCACAGTTGTTCTTCAGTAACGAGGTCGCATCCATGGACGAGTGGGCGAAACGAACAGGCATCCCCCTAACCACTGCTGACGCTCTGGGCACAAACTATGCGCGAGCGCGGCGCTGGCTTCTCTCCATCCGTTCCAAGTTGGTTCAAGAGCACGGCTGGCGGGACGTGACCCCACTCGACTCTCGACTCCTTTTCGACATCGAGTGTCCCACGCCCTACCGGTCTTCAAGAGGCCTTCCACGTAGTCCCAATATGCGTCTACAGATGCCCGTGAACGCCTCCTCGTTCTTCTCGCGAGAACGACGCGTTCAGTGGGAGATGGTCTTCCACTCCGCGCTCTTCCCGGGGCTGCGGCATACTGTTCCGGCGGTCGCGGACCTCCTCCACCTCCTCCAATGTTTGCTCACCGGCATGGTCGTCCTCATCAAGGAGGAGCAGGTTCCCGGCGAGGGCCTCTACCGGACCATCCGCGGATTGCCGCCCGTCGAATGGGTGACGAGCAACGAAGCCGCGCTCGTCGACATCTTCGGGCCTTCCCACTACCGACAGTTGTTCCGCGCCGCCAGCGACAAGCGTGTCGCGTTCAAGCTTGAGCGGGCGTGACGGGCTCCCACGCGCGGCCCCCGCATCCTGCTCAGCACGTACGCCTGCCCGCACGTCGCCCAAAAGGCCCGCGAAACACGTCAATTTCGTCCAAGGACCCTGCAGAGGCCGCGCATGTCCCGTCGGACTCTACCTTATTCGATCCTATTGACCCCATGGTACTCGTGTTTAATGTCTGGTACAGTCTTAATCCCTTTCGCTGCTTCGCTACTCGCTGTTACATATTGTTCATGTTCACGATTGCTCGTCCCACGCCATTCACCTCGCTGTCAGTTAGAATACGGCCCTTCTAGTCGCAAATTAGGCTACGTCCACTTGCTACGCATTTGTTTTTCTTGCTGTTCTGTCCCACCACGTCTTCCAGTCGCACTGTCACCTTCGTCATGCACATACAGTATGTATTCCAAGCATTCCCCACGTCATGCATCATAGCTAGGCTTCTATCGTATAGTCCATAATCGCAGAGTCACCCACTGTAGGCAATATTTTCCTGTCCATACCTTCATCCGAAACGTCGAGCGTTTGCGCCCTTGGTGGCAGTTCCACAGTAGAGCGCGTGGGTGTGGGGGAACCACCCCAGTAATGATCATAATATTCGTGTTCGTATGCTACGCAGTACGAGAGTGTGGCATAATGTGCGCGGGAATGCTTGTCAGGATGACGGCAGCGCGAACCACCAAGAAGTACGGGCTGACGAATATGGCGATGTACTTACCGGAATCGTACAGATCTCCAGAGAGACGATCGTCCCAGATAGGCACCAAAGAGTCGTGTAAAGCGTCCACAGCCTGCAGTAATCGTTGAGGTAACGGGTCGTACTTGGTTCTAGGGTTTCCATGCCCAGATGAGCGAGCTCTGTGTCCGTGCCGGAGGTCGACTGGGCAGAGGGCGCGGAGAAAACGCGCGAAAGACATGAGGTGCCGGGACATACCAGGTCAGACGAGTCTTGAACGTACGAATGACTCAGACGACTGCCGGAGGCCGCTCTTGGGCGGCATGGCCAACAGGAAGGCGGGTCCATAGAAGCTTCCGTTACGACACAGCTAGGATCTTCGTCCGCACGTGGGAGGAGGCGCATTAATGGAGTAGAGTCTGCCTGGGTCTGCTTCACCTGTGGGGGACGATCGAAGGGGCAGCAGGGTCCCGGGGAACTGGAGACTGTGGGCCCAGTGGTTACTATAGCGCATACGTAGTCAGTCACAGGTCCAAACAAAAGCTCGGGAACGCCTGGGCTACTCACTAGGCTAGACCGTAGGCGCACTTCGGCGAAGGGATATGCGATCTGCGAGGGAAGCTGGAAGGACAGTCCGGCGGAACGTGGTTTCCCGCCTGCGTAATCTAATCAGGAGAACCCTCGCACGATCGATGAAACCGTAGCTTCGCCAGGACTCGGAGATCCGGAGGCCACAGTGCACCAAGGAGCCACTCGCGGTATGCCGTATGCCGTCCGCGTCCTGTTGTCTACCTGAACCACGAGTCTGAGCTAGTCGTCAAGCATCATATCCGCAAGCCAGTAAGAGCGTAAGATGGTAAGAGTCGTTCGAAAGGGATCCAAGTAGACCAGAGGAAGTCGTGAGGGAGTGGTGTTGCTGAGCGTTGCAAGGAAAGGACCCAATGATGTTCGAAGTCCGCCCCGTTGCGCAAGGCGGAGGGTGTACTTTTGTGCTCTGAGTATGGCGGAGACTCAAATGAGCGGGAGCGCTCAGTCGCGCGGCGCGGTTGAGCTTCGCGTTAATCTCAACAACCGTGCTGCTTGACTCTCGATCCCGCTCCCCCTACCCTGGCCATGGCGGACGGCGCGCCGCCCCCGGAGGAGGACTTCAATGCCATCCCTATACCCGACAGACTTGCCCACAAGAATTGGAAGGCCCGTGTTAGCGCCTACGAGTCTCTCGTGAAGATATTCTCAACCACGGCCTCTGACTCCGATCCTGCCTTCAAGCCTTACATCAACAACCCGGACACGCTCAAGAAGATTGCCACGGATGCCAACGCTGTCGCACAAGAGAAAGGCCTCGAGTGTCTGGTCGCTTTGGTCAAGTTCTCTGGAGAGAATGCCGCCCGTACTCGGGAAACCGTCGTACCAGCCCTGGTGGACAAGTGCTTCGGTTCAGCACGCGCGGGCACGAAGAATCAAGCTATAGAGCTAGTGCTGCAGTATGTGGAAGTTGAGAACGGTGCGGCGGGCGTTGTGGTATGTCTTTCTTTGCATGTGAGCCTCTCCAAATCTCACCGCCATATCCGCGCTGTAGGAGAACATCCTACCTGGGCTTGCCGCGAAGCAGCCAAAAACGGTCGCTGGTTGTGTGACCGCCATTAAGGAGATAGTCAGGTGCGTCTTGTCATCGCATCCTACTACGTGCATAACCCATATTCCAATGCTCTGTCAGGACGTTCGGTACCTCGGTCACCCCACCACCACCAGTTCTGAAGGCTCTTCCGAAGATCTTTGCACACTCGGACAAGACTGTGCGCGCGGAAGGGACGCAGCTGGCTCACGTCCTTTACCAATACATCGGTCCCGCTATCGAAACCTTCCTCAACGATCTGAAGCCTGTCCAAGTTAAAGAGCTCAAGGAGGCGTTCGAGGAATTGGAGAAGGAGGGAAAGGGGAGGGGTAGTCTCAAACCCGAGCGGATGACAAGGCAGGGTGCGAGGGAAGCTGAGGCCGCTGCTGCTGCAGGGGGCGATGCAGATGAGGGTGCGCCTCCTGAAGAAGGTGCGTCTGCTTGCTGAAGTGCGTGTGTGTTGTGCTGAGAGAGGGCGTGCTATCAGAAGCACCACCTGATCCTCGGATGTTCGTTGAGGAAGTTGATATCGTGCCCAAGCTACCGACCAACTTGCAAGCCTCGTTGAAGTCCTCCAAGTGGAAAGACAGGAAAGAGGCCTTGGACGAGCTCTTGACCCTGATCAACGGGTCACCTAGGATCAAGGAGGCGTCAGAACTGGGAGAACTTGCTAGGTCTCTTGCGACATGCATACAGAAGGACGCGAACATCAACTGCGTGATGACCGCAGCCAACTGTCTAGAAGGGCTGGCAAAGGGTTTGATGGCTAGCTTTGCAAGATATCGCGAGAGCGTCGTACCTCCTATCCTGGAAAGGCTCAAGGAGCGTAAGGCGAACGTTACAGACGCGATCGGCACCGCTCTGGATGCGGTGTTTGCCACTGTAAGCCAGTCATGTCTGTTTCTCGAGGCGTTCTGACGAAGGAGACGATTCTACTACAGACCACTTTGACAGATATCCTCCCGGACATTCTCCCGGCGCTCAACTCGAAGAACCCGCAAGTCAAGGAGGGCACGTTGAAGTTCATAGCGCGATGTCTATCTACCTCCCCCACGCCAATACCTGCTCCGCAGATTAAACCTCTGTCTGAAGCGCTTGCTTCTCTCCTCGAGGACTCCTTCGAGGGCGCTCGCAATGAAGCCGCAGTGTGTCTTGGAACGCTCATGAAGATGGTGGGAGAACGTCCGCTCAATGCTCTAATGGACGGCCTGGCGGACGTGAGGAAAGCGAAGGTCAAGGAAGCTTACGACAACGCGAAGGTGAAGGCGAAAGCTGGATCCGGTCCTCCGAAACCTGCCGCACCTCCTGCATCGAAGGAACCGCCCAAGAAGAAGGTGCCCCCTCCAAAGCAACCTCCCACTGGGGAACTGCCGGCTGCCCCGAAGGACGAGGAGGTGCTAACGCCCACAGAGAACAAACCTCTCAAGAAGCCTCCAGCCCGTCTGATGGTGCGCTCACTGACAATCATAATTATTTCGCTTTGTGTTCACGTTCGACATAGGCCAAGAAACCTCCGGCTGCTGGTGGTGGCGAAGGCGGCTCTGCACCTACATCCGCAGCTCCAGCACCGAAGAAACTGCCACCCGCCGCGGCCGCAGCAGCGAAACCAGCCAAAGGTGGTGCTGCCCCTGCCCCTGGTGCACTCGATACGTTCAAGTACAAGCACACGCCTGAAGATGCGGAGGCTCTAGCCGCTGAGCTCATCCCTCCCAAATACGCCACCGATCTCGGCGACACTAACTGGAAGGTCCGGTTAGCTGCTTTGGAAGAGATGACCACGTGGGTAGAAGGTGCTGCCGGTGAACTCGACTCTGAAGTGGTCATACGCTTCTTGGCCAAGAAGGGGTGGAATGAGAAGAACTTCCAAGTGCGTACCGTTTCCTCCACCTTCTCCCACTGTTGATTGACCCATCACGTCCCTCATCAGGTATCCGCGAAGCTATATGGCATCTTAGGGATCCTCGCTGAACAATCTCCATCGTTCGGTCGCGCTTCTGCGGCGCTCTGTATCCCTCACCTGAGCGAGAAACTGGGTGACATGAAGTTGAAGAAGCCGGCTGGCGACACTCTTCTCATATTCGCGGAGAAGACGTCATTACAGTTCGTCCTTGGTCATGGTTAGTGTGTCTTTGCTACCGCTCCTGTCGCAAAGAAGGCTCATACTCGTGTAGCGTACGATCCGCTATCGAAGCAAAAGGCTCCCAAAGTTCTGGCTGACGCGCTCACGTGGGTCGAGCAAGCTCTCAAGGAATTTGGAATAGCAGGATTGTCCCTGCGCAGCCTCATTGACTTCCTGAAGACGGCACTCAAGAATTCCAACGCCGCCGTCCGAACCAGCGCCACGAAGACCCTCGTGACCGTGAAGTTGTTCGCCGGCTCGGGTACGTGGATCCGCTAAATAACATGGAAATCGTACCTGATCTTCCCGGCTATTAGCGATCAAGGACTTCCTCGAAGATCTGAACCCTCAGCTCCTCACGACTATCCTGAGCGAGTTCGACAAGGTTGAGGGCACACCGGCACCAGAACCAACCCGGACATCAGCAGATGTCGCCAGCGTAACCCCTGCCGGTGGCGCGTCGGGCAAGGCCGGTGGATCGGGAGGCGATCCTCTGGATGACCTCTTCCCCCGAGTAGAGATCGACAGTCTGCTCAAGGGCACGACGATCTTGGCGGACGCGAAGAGTGACGCGTGGAAGACGAAGAAGGAAGCCCTTGAAGCCCTACAGGCAATCTTGGACCAAGGCTCGAATAAGCGGTTAAAGCCAGGCATGGGTGCGAACTTCCCTTATATGTCGGCCGTCTGAATGAATTGCTGATCTCCCGGTTGTTTCACAGGCGAGATCGCTCAGGTGCTAAAGGCCCGAGTGACGGATGCGAACAAAGCGGTGCAAGTTTTGGCTCTGGACATCGTCGCTCGCATCGCCACTGGTATGGGCAAGCCTTTTGAGAAACAGGTCCGTTTCTTCCTGGTGCCTGTTGCGACCGTCCTTGCGGACCAGAAGGCCGCCTACAGGAATGCGGCGCTCCAAACTTTGACAGCTATCTTCAATGCTTGCGAAGGCTTTGAGCCTCTAGTCTCTGGTATCGCTACTGCGTTAGAGGCGAACAACCCGGTCCAACGAGCTACGTTGCTTGGATGGCTAGTGGAAACCTTCAAGGAGCACCCGCCTCCGCCTGGTCTTGACTTGAGCAGCTGGGCTGGTCACATCGTAGGCTGTCTCGATGACCGGAACGCCGACGTCAGGAAAAGTGCTCAGGCGCTCCTGCCCACACTCATCGCTTGCTCGAGCTTCGAGCATGTCATGAGTCAGACGAACTCTTTGAAGTCCGCGTCGAAGTCTACCGCCGTCCCACTCATCCAGGCCGCTCGTGGTTCCGCTCCCGCCCCGGCTGCGAAGAGCGCCCCTGCCGCTGTCGCCTCTAAGGCTGGCCCTGCTCCCAAAGCTTCGGCCGCACCGGCCAAGGCAGCGTCCCCTCCTCCCTCGGCACCGTCCCCCCCTCCCGCCGAGTCCTCGAAGATCGCCCCTCCCAGCAAGCTCACAGGTGTACGCCGCAAGCTACCTCAAGGTTCCATCCCGCGGCCCGAATCTCGTGCTGAGGCTGCGCCTGAGGCAACGACTTCTCGTCTCCCCAGCAAACCAGGAACTGGTCTCAAGAGACCTGGTGGACCAGTTGGTGGACTCTCCAAAGCACCAGTCGTTGAACCCGTCGATACCTGTGCCTTCAGCAGTTTTAACCCCGATACGAAGCGATTGCGTCTGGCCAAAGATGCGAACCGATGGGTCATCGAGTCGGGTCCGTCGCGGAAGGACCTAGCGGAGTTACTGCAGCACCAGATGGAGCCCCACGCGTCGAAGGAGCTTCTGGCACTGTTGTTCAGTCATGATCACAATGCAGTGAACGACCACGTCAACGGGCTGGGGATGCTCCAGGACTTCTATACTAGCGCGCAGACCGGAGACGACAGGTTACAATCGATCGGCATAGCGAACTCGGATCTGGCCTTGAAGTTCGTTTCCCTCAAGGTTCACGAGCCTCAGTCCAACCTGGTTCAAAAGTGCTTGGACGTCGTCGACGCGGTCTTGGCGTTCTTCCAAAGTGTTGACTATCAGCTGTCTGACCAGGAAGCGATGGTTTTCATCCCAACGATAACACACAAGGTATGTTGCACATCGCTCGTCCATTCTCGCTCGACGCTGACCGCCTGTCAGCTTGGGGACGCGAGGGAACCAGTCAGGCTTCGAGTCGCACAGATTGTGCAGACCCTTCCTAAGGTTTACGCCTACAGCAGGGTCTTCCAGCTTTTGCTGGAGCACGGTCTTCAGTCGAAGGTTGCGAAGACGAGGCAAGGTACTTTGGACGAGCTCGCCGGCCTGTTGAAGCGGTTCGGCATCGGGGCATGTGAACCCCCGAAGGCGTTCCCGAAAATTGGGGCTATGATCTCTGACAAGGATCCCGCAGTTCGCAAATCTGCTCTCGCTGCCCTAAGGTCAGTATTGATCTCATTCCAAGTCCATTTGCAACCCACTCACGTGGTGCATATTAGTGAGGGTTATGTCCTAGTCGGCGAGAAGATCTGGACCCTTGTCGGTCATCTGTCTCCCAAGGACAAGACACAGTTGGAGGAACGGCTGCGCCGAGTACCTGGAACGAGCAGTCCTGACCGAGTGGAGACTGCCCCTCTTGCCACCCACGCTTCTCGTGTCGCTACCGGTATACCTAGATCTGGCTCGCCAGCACCAGGTGTCGCTTCTCGCATCGGGGGCATTCCACGATCTGCTAGCCCCGCCCTTGTCCCACCATCGCGCCTCGCACGCCCCGCTTCGCCCTCTAATATGGTCCGATCATCATCCCCAGCTCCAAACCAGGTCTCTAGAATTGCAGGTCCTTCGCAGTTACAACCTCCCGGATCTCCCACGGCCGGGACTCGTACGAAGACTCTTGTGCCATCGCGACTTGGCCCTCCTCGTTCACGCCTGAATGGTGCGACAGCTGTCAGCGGTCTGCCGCCACCCTCCATCCAGTCGCGTTCTTCTATGGACGACGTCTTCTCCTCAAATGGTCATCGAGGTATACCTGGCCCGAGCAGGCGCTCCATCGAGGAGCACAATGGCCGACAAGAGGAGAACGCGAACGCGTCAGACGACATCACCGTCACGATCTCGAGTATTCTCAGTAACGACCCAACGAGGAGCGTCGAAGCACTGAAGAAGATACAGAAGGTGCTAGAAGTTGGTCCCGAGGAGGGGCCATCTTCACCTGCCTATCAAGAGTTGGCGGAGCATACGGAGGGGTTGATCGAGACTATCACTCTCCAGATGGCCCATATCTTTGAACGTCCGGAGGATATCACGCTGCCGGAGAACTTCCGTTTGGCCAAGCACCTCATCCAGACACTCAATGCGTTCTGTGATCACGTCTTCCTCGCGGAATCCCTGACCGTCGACATCTTGACTTCCCTCCTAGAGGAGTTGACGCTGCGACTGCTGCAAACGGATAATAGCCCCGATGGCAAGGTCAAAGATCTGTCACGGTTCATCAACATGATCATCCTCCGGCTGTTCGCGACGGGAAGGAGGATGTCTATATTCCGGTGCGGCTCATTGCTGACTATGGATTACACGATACTAACATGTGAGGTTGACAGTGCGCTGTTCGCCCTGCTGTTGCGGATTGTCAAGCCGTTCCCCGCGAATGGAACGAGTCCGGATTCAGAGGAGGCTAAGGTTGCCGAACTGGTGTTGAAGTGTGTGTGGAAGCTCGCGAGGAGTATTCCTCAGGACCTAGAGAAGCAAGTATTGGATCCTGTGGAGTTGTTCCCCGCGGTGGAGCACTTCCTGCAATCCGTACCACCAAACGAGTGGCGTGCGCGTGCGACTAACAAGGTTCCGTGCGGAGATATGCCCTTGAGAACCATCAAGGTCGTCATCCAGCATGTCGTCGGTGAGTACTCGTTGTCCTTGTTGTGATGAGGGCAATATCTCATCGCATATGACCGATACAGCACAATACGGGGATGACGTCTACGACTACCTCTCTTCTGCCTTCGACGATCCTTCCGCCACCATCGTCTATCCCTACGTCTACCGCATTCTCAACTCGTCTACGAAGACGGCCGCAGAGGTCCCTATTCGCCACGAACCCATCCGTGAGGAACCGAGACAGTCTGTCGTGATGAGCCGACCTATCTCGCCTCAAACAACCGTCTCTTCTCGGTCTGTCACTTCCGACCCCCATGCACCCCCCTCTTCCTCGAGCCATACCAGAAGTCGAAGCGCATCCTCTGCTGCAGAGACTGTCCAGGAGCCCGATCTCGACGACCAGTTGAACACCATCATCGACCACATCTCTAGCGAGTCGACTGGCGCTATGCACAAGGAGGGCATTACCGAGCTTCATCACTACCTCAAGGCATATCCGCACAAGAAACCCAAGGTGGACAAGATCTTGGAGTCCACTGGCCCAGCCTTCCGGAAATACATCACACGAGCACTTGCAAGTCGCGCAGCAGAAGATGAAGAACGGAATGTGGCAGTTGCCCAGACTCTGTCGAGTATGTCCCCATCCATAATCTCTCAGATGAACCGTAGTAACGAGAGTAACAGGGCTGGAATCCAATGGACATGTGCGCGACCGGACGTCGAGTATCTCAAGCAGTAAGCAGTTCTGTATTGCCTCGATACTATTGAGGCCTCTAATGATCTTCCTCCTCAGTGCGCGATATGAACGGACATGGCACGGTGCCGACTTCACCCGTGTCCGTTAGCAGTCGGGCTGAAGCATCGCCCCGATCGCCTCCTCGGTCGAGTATATCCGACTTGCCTGACGCTCAGCAGGACAGGCTCTCGAAGCTGCATAACTTGTTCCAGTACAACCGGCAGAGCACGGCGAGTAATGGGTCATCGCATGCGTCGGGACATCGGTAGCAGGCGTAGCTGGCTGGACTAGTAGACCCGGGGAAGTTGCTTCCGACAAATATTATTCATGGCATCTGCATTGTGTATACCACGCACCGCACACTGGTTCCGTACTGTACAAGATAATAGGTGTAATCGAACATAGGATTCTTCGCACAGGACTCGGGCTTCTGGAAGCCTGGCGCATGTGGCACGCGTGATGAGATGAGGACACGACACATGATTGAAGTCATCGCCGCTAGCGCGCCTCGGTCCTACTCTCCTTCAGCCTCCTCCGACTGCGGCCACGCCCTCTTCCTCTCCTTCACGATTTCACGACTTCTTTCTCCCTTATGGCTACTGTGCAATCTCATAACACCGGGTCTGACCTCGTCTACGACGCCGCCCTCGTGTTTTGGAGGGTAGTCACCAACATCTTCTTCCGTGAAATACGGCCTCGCGGTGCATTCAACATCCCTCGTGAAGGCCCGGTCATATTCGTTGCTGCACCACATAATAACCAGGTATATAGGCTTTTTGCTGGCTGCTGTGTGGAGGCCTGACGCTCTGGGTTAGTTTCTTGACCCTCTACTGCTGTACCAAGAAGTGCACCGGGAGTCAAGGCGCCATGTACGGTCACTCATAGCTGCAAAGAGTATGAAGAGGAAGTTCATCGGGTTCTTCGCTGGATTGATGGCTAGCAGTGAGTGCCCAATCCATTCTGAGTCGTCCCCATCCCCAACGACGCGTTCAGTTCCTGTTGTCCGAGCCGCGGACGATGCGAAGCCTGGAACGGGCGAAATATCCATTTCGGAGGACGACCCTTGTCTCGTTATTGGCCATGGAACCAAGTTCACCTCGGAATTCACGCCGAAGATGCAAATCATGCTCCCCAAGTCTGTGGGCTCTAGTGTTGCGGAGGTGGTGGAAATACTGTCGGATACCCAACTAAAAATCCGGAAAGAGTTTTCGGGAAGTGCCAAAATCCGGGAGAAGCTCAGCGAAGCCCAAGCTGCTGGCCAGCAGGGGCTTGCGTACAAGAGGCTCCCCTTTGTGGACCAGCACGAAATGTACCACCATGTATACCAATGCCTCACGGAGGGAGGTGCCATTTGTATATTCCCGGAAGGTATGTGCACACATCCATCTCTAGACCTAATCAGCGCGGTAGTAATCCGGGTGTAGGTGGCAGCCATGACCGAACGGATCTTCTTCCCCTGAAAGCTGGTGTCTCTCTCATGGCTCTGGGTGCTATGGCCAACAACCCTGAGCTCAAGGTCAAGATCGTTCCGGTCGGCCTGTCTTACTTCCACGCCCACCGCTTCCGTTCACGGGCTGTCATTGAGTTCGGCACACCGTTGGATGTCCCACCAGAGTTTGTGGACATGTTCAAAGAAGGAGGGGCGAAGAAGAGGGAGGCGGTGGGCAAGTTCCTCGATATTATCTACGACGCGCTCAAGACGGTCACCTTGAGAGCACCGGACTACGACACGCTGATGGTGAGTTTCAGTGGACAAAGTTGGGTATGACTACTACACTGCGCATATAGCTTGTCCAGGCCGCTCGGAGACTGTACAAAACACCCGGTCAACACTTGACACTCAGTCAAGTTGTTGAGCTAAACAAGCGTTTCCTGCAAGGATACCTCCACTTCAAGGACGAGCCCAAAGTGCAGAAGCTTCGAGCAGATGTATTGAAGTACAACCGTTTGCTTCGAGACCTTGGTCTGCGGGATCACCAGGCAAGTCATCTGAATCCTCCTTGAGGTGTAGATGTATTCACCCACACAACCGCACACGTAGGTTCCCAAGGCTCAGAAGGCGGGCTGGAAGACGTTTGGTCTTCTGACATACCGTCTGGGCCTCCTGACGGTCTGGACAATTCTGGCATTGCCCGGAGTGATCTTGAATGGGCCCATTTTCATCACCGCTTCGATCATTTCCCGCAAGAAGGCTAAAGGTAACCTTGTTCGCCGGAGCTTCTGAACGTGTGGCTCATGCTCATGCCCCTTTCCGTCTGCAGAGGCTCTCGCTGCTTCCGAAGTCAAAATCGCGGGTCGCGATGTCCTTGCGACCTGGAAGATTCTCGTCGCTCTCGGTGTCACACCGGTATTGTATGTATTGTATGCTGTGCTTGCCACGATCGTCGCTGCAAAGGCCGGCGCCCCATTGAGGTGGAGAATCTGGACCCCATTCCTCGTTCTCATGATGCTCCCCATGTTGGGATATGCAGCGCTCAAGTTCGGAGAGGCCGGAATGGACGTTCTGAAGTAGGTCGAGAGCGACGGGATCTTACGGGCGGACACTGATGGTTGGCCCCATGACAGGTCCCTAAGGCCGCTCATAGTTGCTTTAATACCAGGCCAGCAGCGGTCCCTCGACCGACTCAAACGCATGAGAGAAGCAGTCTCAAACGAGCTTGCAGAGACCATCAACGAGTTTGGACCCAAGATGTTCGACGACTTCAATGAGGTACGCTTACACTATCATGTCCCAATCTACTTATTGACGTCGCACACAGTGGCGTATCCTTGTTCCTTCGGCGGACGCTCCCCCGTCATCCGGTCAGCCAGGTATCTGGCGCCGGAAGAGTGCCACCGGCGGCGTAGATGCGCAAGGTAATCTCCTCGTTCATCCTATGGTAGGTTCAAGTCTATCCCTCACCCGCTCGAGTACCCCTCACTTGTCAACCTTGCCTAGACATGGCTCGACGAGCGCCTGTTTGGCTGGTCCCGCAGTGCGACGCGCGGTACAAGTGCGTGGGCTGGCACGCGGAGCAACGAGATCAGTCGCGCGGCGACGCCAGATGCGTCGGACGAGGAGGACGAGCCCGACTACGACAACATCCTCGCCGTCCCGACGGGTGACGGACACTCGCTTACGACCCGGCCGCGCAGCCAGCGGAGCTCCTACGCAGACATGCAGCGCCTCCGCCGCACGAACAGCGCCACGAACACTAACGGCGGGGGGCTTCTCAGCCCGCTGTCCCCCACCGACTCCGCGGCGACGGTGGCGACGGGCGAGAAGCACGCCGACGCGGATGGTCTGCATTTCCGCGGCCAGACGAGAGCGAGGAAGGCGAGTTTGTCCGATAGTGTTCCTGTGGGGGTGATTGGGGAGGTTGACCGGGAAGAACCCTTCAAGGACGCGACGCAGGACCTCAACAGTGAGATGAAGAAGCGGCGGAACAGCCAGGATGGTGCGTAGGGAGAGAGGTTGCGGGCTGTTTCTTCTGGGATGTTCTATGCAGGGCTGGGTTTCGTTGGGGACTCGGGGTGACTTGCGTGGACGCTTTACACACTACCACTACTCTACTCTCACTCTCTTCTCTCTACCTTACCCACGCCGTCTTGTCTGTACTCACTGGACTGACCCGGCTATGTTGTCTGTGTTCCCCTCAAATGTGCTTGATAGTGTCGTACTGTTTCAACAACAGCACATTCTCCTAGTGCGACCATCATACGGCCAAGGTGCGCTACAGCATAGAACGACAGCATTGTGTATGTGGACTACAGCTCATTGCAAGTCTTCACGGGGCTTGCCCGCGGTCATGACCTCGACTCCGGTCTCGGTAATCCTAGTGCATTGATCAATCAGTCAGAGTCGGGCACGCGACAAGGCGACGAGAACATACAAGAGTGTCTCCTCGAACTGGGCACTGCGTTTCCCATCAACCGTGACCGCCGTCCAGTCATCGGGCCAATGCTCGAGGTCCCAGTGGCCAAGGTTGATCATCTAGGCAGGTGTAGCCGTCAGCACGCGAGCTCCGCGGTCCGTGCAGGGAGGTGCAACTGCAGGAAGACTTGTCCGCAGCGCAGCGCAGGGGTAAGGGAGACGTACCGGCTCAATGGTGAAGGCCATGCCGGGCTTCATAGTCCCGATTGCCTTGTTCTTCGCATAGTGGGGTATGCTTGGCGTGGGGTGGAAGAGGTCGTTGATGCCGTGCCCGCAGTACGTGCGCACGACCGAGCAGCCGTTCTGCCGAGCGATCGGCTCACTGTGGACGAAAGGTGGAGGGAGAGGGCGTGTTAGTGGCCTGTGTCACTTCCCACCACGCTGCAGCGGGCGGGCGGGCGAGGAGAAAGTTTCATAGGTGGGGAATGAACGGGCGAATGGCGAATGAGTGGATGGAGGAGGGAAAGGGGAACACGCACATCACTTTGCCGATGTCGCGGAAGAGAGCACCGGGTTTGCAGATCTTGATGGCCTCGTCGAGACACTTGCGAGCCGTGCGCATCACACGTAACGAGTCTTCGTCAACCCGGCCCACTGGGTAGGTTTCGTTCAGGTCGCTGTGGAAACCTATTGGAAATACGTGAGTGGGAGCAGTCCATACACCACTCGATTGAAGGGATGCTGACCGTCCTTGTAGAGGGAAACATCTGAATGGCAGGTTAGAATGGGATGTGGGCCATACAGCCAAGGAGGCTCACCGATGTTGATGATATCGCCCTCTTGTAGTTTCCGCTTGTCGGGAATTCCGTGGCAGATGACTTCGTTTACGGACGTGCAGACCGACTTGGGGAAGTTGCGGTAGTTCAAGGGGGAGGGGTACGCATCGCGGTCGATGGTAGCCTGGTGCACGATGGCATCAATCTCGTCGGTGGTGATACCCGGGCGGATGGCAGCAGCAGCGATGTCCAGGACCTCCCGACCCAGCTATATGGGGCACAGGCAAACACAGGGAGTGGTCAGAAGGAGCGATGCAGCCGGCTGACGGGACGCTTGAGAGCGGGACGTCGCGGATAGAAAGAAGAGCTCACCTTGCAGACGTTGCGCATCGTCGCCTGCTCCTCAGCCGTGAGGATCTTTGGCGGCTGTCCTGCCCGTCTCACCTCCGACGTCGGGATGCCTAGGGAGACGAGAGGTGAGCAAACGGGCTCGCATGGGGCGATGGACAACGTACCGTCTTCTGCATAGTCTGGACGGCGGATGTGTGCAGGCACCTGGCGTCTCGGAGAGAGAGGGTACACGGGGCGCATAGACCCAGTGAATTTGAAGGTGCCGAAAGGGTTGAACGACCCGTCTGCGGATCGGCAGACAAATTCGTGGGTGCATCACCAGAGCTAGGGCAGCGGTTGCGTACCTTTGTTGATGTTAGGATCGTCAAGCAGCGGCTGTTTTGGCGTCGCGATGTCATGGATGATTTTGTGCGTTTTCTTCGGGGACACTTGTCAGATCATGGCACGGATCGTCCTGGAGGAAGTGATCGGAGCATTTACCCCTGGTTTATTGGTGAGTCTGCAGTGATGAGAAGACGGGTAGTAGAGCACTTGCAGTTAGCTTTGAAGCATTCCTGACCGCAGAAGAAGGAGCCCTTGATACCAAGTCTGATGCGAGCGACGGTGAGAACAAGACGAGATAGCGGCGCAGGAGAAGAACACGGACTTGTTGCATGTCGGACACTCGAGGCGGGAGGGTGGGTGGCCGTTGGAGCAGTTCGAGGACTGGCAGGGGACAGCGACGGCACTCATCGCGGCCGTGGTGGCGGGAGGCAAGAACACTTTCTTTAGTTGCCGCGCCAAGCGCGTCTTGCCAGAGGCGCGTGGCGGTGCAGATCCGCCGGCGCTTAATGTGCTCTCCTTGTGGCTGCTGCTTCAAGTTGCGGCTAGTCACCGCTGCGTCACCATCCGACGAGTCCGACCCATGCTTCTCAACCCTTGTTCTGATCTTTGATTTTGCTTTCAACTGATGCCCGATCCGTGATTTGCTCAGGACCTCGTCCAACCGCAGCGGGATGGACTATGAAAGCCTTGCAGATCATTGTGATGGGCAACATTGCAACCCCTCGTCATGTCCGGACCCCTTCCTCACTCGACAGATGTGCTCATAGTCGGCGGAGGCCCAACAGGTCTCGTACTCGCTCTAGCGCTTCAGCAGCATAATTGCTTCAATGTGGTCGTTGTGGACGCCGCACTCCTAGGCGACAACACCTCTCGAGCGGTCGCGGTGCATGCAGCTACGGTAGAGGTACGTACGCGTTGTCTTTGTCATGTCTAGTGCGTAGGTGAGTCGCATTGGATTGCGTCCGCCTGCGAAAGTGACGCGCGTCGGGACCGTTCCAGTTTGCTCCA
Source organism: Earliella scabrosa (assembly GCA_022605405.1). Lineage (NCBI taxonomy): Eukaryota > Fungi > Basidiomycota > Agaricomycetes > Polyporales > Polyporaceae > Earliella > Earliella scabrosa. The sequence continues at coordinate 362,329 of JABYQQ010000013.1, forward strand.
CCGGCCTTATGACCAAATTCAATTCTCGTCTTGCGCCGTATCTTGCGGGTCGAATACTCACAAATTATCCCGTCAGGCATTGGAGACCATAGGAGTCGCCGATATGTTGGTGAAGGCCGGGACGCCACTAAACAGGACAACGGTGTGGATGGAGAACAACGAGCCGATGGATATTGCCTACTTCTCCCCACTCGACAAGAGCACAAAATACAATTACATCCTCGGTATCCCGCAGCATGTCACAGAGGACATCCTCCGCCGCGTTGCAAATGAGCGGGGCATCAAGCTCTACCGGCCGTACAAAGTCGTAGACATGAAGCCCAACGCCTCAGACAAGAACCTCACCGATGTCATTTTCGACAACGGTCACGTTATGCTTACCCGATGTGTTGTGGGCGCCGACGGTGCTCGATCCACGGTAAGTCCACATGCGAAAATGAGCCTTCATGCGCTGAATGTGCACACTTCATACAGGTCCGCCGTCTCGCAGGAGTTAGCTGGTCCGACCCGAGCGGCGAAGCCGACGTTAACAGCAAGAGCGACGACACGCTCTCGAACATGATCATCGCGGACATCACCCTCAACTCCGCACCCCTTCACCCCGACGCGATCAACCTCGTCGTCTCGAACGACAACGCGCTCCTCCTCATCTGGCTCCCTGGCAGGCCCTATCCCGACCAAACCTCCGAGCCCATCTATCGCATCTCGTGCGGTATCCCCTCTGCCCTCGGCACGCCACCCAGCGCACCCGACACCGCGTACGTCCAGGATCTGCTGGACAAGTGGGGTCCGAACGTCGTTCTTCCCAAGGACGTACCCCGCCTAGAGGTCAGGAGCACGGTCTGGTCCAGCCGCTTCCGCACGCACTCCGCCATCTCCGAGAAGTTTTTCACGCACGTCCCGGGCGAGGTGCCCGATGAGGGCGGGCCCGTCTTCCTCGTTGGCGACGCAGCGCACATCCACCCGCCGATGGGCGGGCAGGGCATGAACCTCGGCATCCGCGACGGCGTGCGGCTCGCGCCCATCCTCGCCGAGTACGTCCGCACGGCGTCATCGTCCGCGGGGATCCCTGCTAGCACAAAAGCTCGGAAGGAGGTCGAGGCGCCGTTGCGGGTGTGGGCCGCAGACCGGCACGCGAAGGCACTGAAGGTGATCGCGATGGTGAAGGACCTACAGCGGCTGCTCTGGCTGCCGAACAAGACGAAGCACCTACTGGGCGTCGTGCCGTACAACCCTGCGCTCATGCGGAACCGGATGCTGCGCGTCATGACGTCGTTTGATTGGTTCAAGGCGAAGAGCGCATTGCGGGTGAGTGGGCTAGCGAACCCGTGAGGAGGGGTGGGGGGTGTCTACTAGAAGGTTCCTTATTGTGTCTATTGGGCTATTTATCGGACGTGCTTCGGGATACCCAGAGTCGCGGGTCCTCCGCGACAATGTATGTACGATGTTAGACGTCAACTCCTGCCTCTCGTTTACTATAGTTGACTAGTATGTATGTATTCGAACTGTCACCCCGTCCAGGGCTTATACATGTTTCTACCATGAACAGGAACAGCGACCGACCCGTCTTTTGATCTTGCAGGGGTAGTGAGCAGTGGAGGACGAGTCCAAGATGCACATGGAGGGCCAACGAGAACATTCCGCTGTGGCGCGTCACGCGTGGCAGTGCCTCAATGTCCCTCGGTCTATCGCGCTCGCCGACCGTTGGCGGCCAATGCGCGCACTATCCTCCGGCTGCAGTTGACGGTCCGCGCTCACATACGACCTCCTGAATCGGGAGAAGCAGGAATCCCACGCCGGGAGCATGCGCGCACACGGCAGGCTTATATATTCAAGTTCAAACTTTGACTGCGTCGTTCCCACTGCTATCCGCTGCCAGACACGCAGGATACCCGGGCCCAGCGATGTCGCTTCCTGACTCTGCGCAAGTGCTCATCGTGGGCGGAGGCCCGACGGGCATCGTGCTCGCGCTGGCGCTACAGAAGCACGGTTGCAAAGAAGTCGTCGTTGTTGACGCCCTCGTTCAGGGTGAGAACACTTCTCGTGCACTTGCAGTGCATGCTCCTACAATCGAGGTTAGTTGCGTGTAGAATAAGAGTCGCGTTTCGATTGACTAACGACTCGCATTCGCCATCAGGCATTTGAAGAGATCGGTGTTGCCGAGCAACTCGTCAATGCAGGCGGGAAGATCAGCAGGACGAGCGTATGGATGGGCCGCGATGTCCCCCGCATCGAGACAGCGTACTTCACTCCTTTGGCCAAATACACCAAGTATCCGTTCATTCTCGCAATCCCTCAACATGTCACTGAGAAGATTCTCGCGGCTGCTGCACAAGAGCGGGGTGTCACCATTTTCCGTCCCCACAAGGTCGTGGACATGAAGCCCAGCGAGGGCGACCCCACTCTCACCGACGTCATCTTCGAGGACGGCCACGTACTGCGCACACGCTGCGTAGTCGGCGCAGACGGCGCACGGTCGAAGGTGCGCTGCGTTCTACAGCATCCGGGAACGTCAACGGCGTCCATCCAACCGTGCTAACTCCCTATCTCTCCCACAGGTCCGCGCACTCGCCAACGTCGGCTGGACAGACCCTACGGGCGAGGCAGACGCCAACTCGGACAACGCGAACATGATCGTCGCCGACGTCACGCTCGCCAACCCGCCAGCGCCCTTCCAGCCAGACGCGATCAACCTCGTCGTCTCGTCCGACAACGCGATGCTCTTCGCCAAGCTCCCTGGCACGCCCTACGCCGAGCAGACGACAGAGCCCACCTACCGCATGGCGTGCGGCATCCCCGCCGCGCATGGTGCGCCCCCGCGCGCGCCCGACACGGCCTACCTCCAGAACGTTATGGATACCTGGGGCCCAAACGTCGTCCTCCCTGCAGACACGCCGCGCGTCGAGATCACGCGCACAGCGTGGTCGAGCCGCTTCCGCACGCACTCTGCGATCGCCGACCGGTTCCTCGCGCGGGTCCCGGGTGCGGGCCCCGAGGGCGGTCTGGTGTTCCTCGTTGGAGACGCGGCGCACATCCACCCGCCGATGGGTGGGCAGGGCATGAACCTCGGCATCCGCGATGCGGTAAAGCTCGCGCCCATCCTCAGCAAGTACATTCACGCCTTATCCGCGTCGTCGCCCAATTCCTATCCGCCCGCGTCGTCGCGCGACGAGTTGGAGGCCCCCCTGCGCGTGTGGGCGGAGGAGCGTCACACGCGGGCACTGACGGTGATCAGGCTGGTGAAGGACCTGCAGAGGATGACGTGGATTCCGAACAAGACGCAATGGTTCCTCGGAATCGTCCCGTACAACCCTGCTACGCTCCGGAACTGGTTCCTGCGCTTCTTCACGTCGTTCGAGTGGTTCAGGGCGAACAGTGCGTGGCGGGTGAGTGGCCTTGGAAATCGGTGAACAGGTCTGAAGGGCACTGGACTGGCGGGCACGGTAACGAGAACGGAGACGCGTAATAGTGTACGATCTCTCGTGTACGGAAGGGCTGCAGTTACTCATGTCATGTATTCCCCCACTTAGTCATACATCATGCAGTAATACAATCATCGCGGCTATGTACTGTGGCATCGCACGCCAGCAGGCTACGAGACACCTCCATCCATCCATTATTGCTGCGACAGCCGCTCTGTGATCGCAAATATGCCCACATACACCCATCCTATACACAGCCCGCTTCGTAAGCCCCATCGATAGGCCTTCCAGCCACATCTTACGCCCAGAAGCAGCATTCGGGCTGCCCTTCATCTAGACGCGATGGCCGCGCCGACTTCCGCCACGATCGCCCAGACGTCTTCGATCCACGGCTCGACGACCTCGGAGTGCGCACCCTCGCGTCTGGTTTGTGCGGTCTCGTGCCTGAGGGCGAAGTTGTCGCGACGCTCGGTGTCGCCGAGGTTGTGGTGGACGACTGCGAGAAGGAAGAGCACGTCGCACTGGGCGGCATACATCTGGATGTCCGCATACATCGCCTCCGCGGACTCGAGAAGGGGCACAGCCTCCTCCAGGGCAGATTCTGTGAGAGTTAAGGAGAGAGAGAAAGAGAGGATGCGAGACATCGGATGTGAGTGGAAAGCAGTGTGAGACAGCGGTGGCGTGTTATGATCAAGACCACGGTAGAAAATCGGGAGGGCAAGATGGAGGCGTTCACAAGGGTTCGAGGTACGCCGTCAGTGACATAGCAGGGACGATGCGGTCGACGGAGCGGATTACCGGCGCGCGGAGTTGGAGGGATGCCACAGCGTGGGGACCCAGAGACGACCATCGGGAGGGTTGATGTGTGCGCGGGGCAGAGCAGTGGCAGTATCCAGTCAAGTGGTGAGAGAGAGATGCACGGGCGGGGAAGATGAAAATGGAGCGTGCCGACGAAGTGCGGTCGGAATGTGGAGACGGGGGAGGCACCATTAGATGCGTGTGGGGCGTCCGAGCAGAAGATAGCGATGGATTAGACGATTAGATGTGTGTGGGCGGATGTGGGGATTTGCGAGTGATGAATATGGTGATCAGTACGAGCGCAGAGGCGAAGCTGACAACGGGACGTACGCAACGAGTCCCCGGCGGCGATGATGCAGCGCGCGAGCGTATATTGGGCAAACGCTTTCTGTTCCAGATCATCTTCGCTCATTATCTATCAAATTGTCCGATTTTCAGGAATCGCAAATGATGTGGTGCTTTCGTCAGGAAAGCGTCGAGAGCGTAGCAGCATTGAAGCGCACAGAAGGGACGTACCTGAGGCATCACCTCGTCTAGGACACGTTTACACCATTTCGTCATCCCAAATTCCAGCCCAACGTCTGCGAGCAGGATGATAGCGGTACGATAGAGGTTGTACCGCCCATGATACTCGGCGTGCCAGAGCGCAGTCAGTAACTGGTCGACACTGGCGTGACTCTGTTCACACATCTGTACGAGGCGAGCGTCAGTGTTATGGCGTAAACAGCGGTGGCGGCCAGTTGTAACGCACGCGCATCAATAGGGCTTCGTACAAGGGGTCTCGTACGATTGACCCAATAGGTTCTTTGGCCCACTGATACTCGCGGGGCGCATGTGGCGTGTTGGGTCGCCTAGGCATGAGGTATTCCTTAAGCTGCCGCTGTTTGCGACTGATTGCGGTCCAATTAGTGAGCGCTGAACATGTCATCTAGAGATGAAACGCACTGGCGACAAGCTCGAAGGGCAAGAATGTTCCAGATTTCGGAAGCCCAGAGGTTGTAGTCGGGGATGTGCAATCCCCGCCAGACGTCTGGTTCTAGCAGGGACGCTATGGACTCTTCGTATTTTCCTTGTCGAGCATTCTGTTGCAGAAGTCAGCGGAGATGAACAGAGGTTAATGCATTGTACCGTGAGTAGAGCCGCCCAACTGACATGGTACGCTCGGTTCAAAGTAACCGTTAGCCTATTGTTGTCATCTCCGCCGACGTCCGTGAATGCCGTAACAATATCTTCTTCGATGCGTGCGAGCTTGAAGCACCCTGAACAAGCGGAAGAATAGTTAGCGTCACTACTAGCGTCAAACCGGTCAGAGAGTACGCCGATTGCCGCACCGAAGGTCGCCCAGACAATGCTCTGTACAGCATGCTGCGCCAACTGTTCTGTATCGACGAACTGCCCGCCTTGTACGTCGAGGTAATGGTCGTACAAGCCAATCGCCTGAAATATACGCTCGTATGACGCTGTCAGTGGTTGTTGCTAGAAACAATACATCAACTGGGATATAGACCATCATGATTCTGATGCTGACGTACATGTTGAACGTTCATCAACTTCCTGACGTCCGCAAGAATTTCGAGCGGATGCATATCCGGCTGCACTTCATTGATGATTGGCCTTCGACCGCGTTCTAACGGCGGCAGCCGATGTAGCAGGCTGCGGAGGTGAGTCAACCCTTCATACGCCGAAACAGAGATGGGCCGTGGGCATACCTTGAGCAGTGCTGGAGAGTCTTGTTGTCCCCCGCCGTGCGAGAGGCCGTGATCGCCTCCTCTAGAGTCTACTGCCAAGATCTATACTCTGGGGCAAATCCCACACATTTTCGAGCCACTCACTTTTCGACAGGCCGCTAACTCGCGTCGGAGGTAGTACATTCGTGCCAGGTTGAGCATAGCGTGCTGACGGAGTCCCCTGTATCCAAGGCTCGGGCTGAGGCGACTTTACCCCGACTTCGGGCAAGAGACCAACGTACGATTCGCTTCCATCATGGAACTTTTGCTCGAAGAACCTTCGGAGACCCTCGTTCGCGACATTGCTGTCGCCAGTGGTCAACCCTTTCATGAACCTGACCGATGGGAGTCGGCGCAAGGTCGCCCGATCAGGTTAGCTGGCAACGATCGAACAATGTCCGGAGCTTACAGCGCATAGGTCTCGGCCTCGGCGTATTCTGTCTTGTCATATTTGGTCTTGAGGAGCTGGTAGTCTGTCCGAGGGACACGGATATTGAGCGCTGCGGGCGCCATTCCTTACTGAGACCGTGGCATACCGTTGGTTATAATATCTCGGCGGATTGGCGCATATCCCACAGGGGTCACATTGTCCTCTGCCTGTACCCAAGCTAGAAAGGCGCTGTGTAGCTTCTCAATACCGCCTATTGAAAGCTTAGTGAAGCTGACGAAGCAGCGATGGCAAAAATAGCCGAAAAGCGACCGTCGACTCTTGGAATGACGACAGTGTTCAGGTTCAGGACTACTTGTAGCAATGTGTCATTGACCACTTACAAAACGTGCCGTCTGTATTTTACCCTTGTGAATGTGATCTTGTCGCCATCATGTGGAGGAATCATGACGTACCTCTTCATCATCCCTGTCAAGGAACATGATCGGAAGGGCTAAAGCAGAGTTTAAGATGTTGTAAGAATTGCACAACTAAGACTCACTCTGCATAAAGCTAGACAGGATATCCGGTGATATGAAAAATATCCCCTATAACGGTGTCAAGCTGGTGGCAAGTCCTAGGCCCGAGTGGGTGCATACCACTCGCTTCAGTTTCTGGATGAGATCCTGAACAGATTCTAATTCAACGGATTGAACAGCTTGCTGAATGTCGGCCATGATAGCCCTGTATGATCGTGGAGGGGTGATCTACAAGAGCAGTGACTCAGAACCAGGGCCTGAAGAGATAGGGTGGAGAATGTACCTCGGCCACTTCTCGAATCATGAGCCGATGAAGAGCAAGAGCAAATCGTTTGGGAATTGCAATGTCGTCCTCATCAAGTGCGTAGAAGCCATGCGCAAAGATATAGAGCAAGAAAACATGATGTGGCCTCAACACATGGCTTGGTCGAGCACAAGTTGGGATGGGATCCGGTGGCGGTGGTGGTGCCATCCGATGGTTAGTGGCACTTGCAGGTTGAAGTCAGTGCCAATGTTCGCTACTTATACTATGTCAGCTCCAAACGCAGAGCAAGTGATGTAAGGTCGTCGTTACCTGGTTCACACCCACACGCCCGTGAGGGATCAAGATTACACAAGCTACGCGCGTGGCTGTAGACAAGGATACAACTTGAGAAAGGCCTCAGCCTGCCAGGCTGGAGTGAGACGCGTGTCGCGTGCAGTCACGCTTGGTCACGCGACGCGTCGTGTGAACTAGCTTCCTCTTATGGGTCTCCAGAATTTCAGGCTCTGGTCGACGCACGAGCGCATGCACTGCGTCCAGCTATACTCGGCTTGCTATCCCGCTCTTTCCTCACCAACGACTTATGCCTGCCAAGGGACCGAAGAAGCGGCCAGCGCAAGCTGCACCAGTCAGTTCGGCCATCCTTGACAAACTGCACCCAAACTCACATGGACTGCAGCGACCGTCCAAGAAGCGCAAAGTTGCAGAAGATGGCCAGCCCTCGAAGTCCAAGAGCAAGGGCAAAGAGAGGGCTTTTGATCGACCCACTATTCCCATACCAAACCAAGGAGACGAGGATGCAGTCGAGTTGTCCGAAGACGATCTAAACTTGTTGGAGGAGTACGGCGGTGCCGCTTCCTTCCTGCGCTCACTCGATGAGAAAGGGATCGCGAGGTACGTTGTCATATTTTAGTATGAAGCTGCCAAGGTCTGTGCTCCATGGACCACATTCAGGAGCAAGAAAGAAACGGAACGGCTACACCAACTACATAAACCGGTCCGGAGCGCCGTAGAGGATGACCTCCCGTCTATCCACTCTCATTCTGAGGGCGAGGAGGAATGGAGTTCTGGCATCGATGACATGGACAGTGTCTCAGGCGAGGAGGAACCTATGTCGAGCTCAGACGAAGACGCACCCTCCGCGGCCGGATCTTCTCCACATGCCCAACGTAAACGGCGGCGGAAAGCTGCCGACTCCGACGAGGAAGAGCTACCGTTCGAGGCTCAACCGCGCAAGCGGCGCATGTCCTGGGAGCCCGAATCTGACAAGGAGAAGGGCATCGAGCGACTACCAATCAAGTTGGCAGACGGTCGGATCCAGAAGAGTGGCAACAAAGTCTTCCTGGATGACAGCGAGGAGAGCGGTCTGGACAGCGACACAGAAAGCGCAGCCCATCAGGCCCAGAACGTACCTCAATTGAAGGTGGAAGACGTTTCTACTGGCGCGCGGTTCGGTCGACCCGCAGTCGTGGACGTGATTGGTCAAAAATCCCGAAAAGCGCGAATACAGGGTGCGAAAGAACAGATCGCCGGTATTTGTCAAGATATCTTGGGCGATCCAGAGAACAGCGTACGATCTCAATGACTTCATGTACAGCCCAGGCCTGAACTGACCTATCTTGCATGTAGTTAGGTCTTCTGCGGCGTCTGCACACTTTCTCCCTCCCCGAAGTCTCGACCCCAACACATCCGGACCCCGTTCCGAATGACATCGTTATTCGGAAGCTGACAATGCTATCCCAGTTGGCGGTGTTCAAGGACGTCATTCCCGGCTACCGGATACGCGCTCTCACGGACAAAGAGAAGGCAGAGAAAGTTAGCCAGATGGTCCAACGGACCCGAGACTGGGAACAGGGTCTCGTGGGCGTGTACCAGACATATTTGCGCGGTCTGGAGGCGGAGCTGAAAGGTGTGAAACGCAAAGCACGAAGCTTATTGCTTATTCAATGAGAGCTGACCCCCCTTCGCCAGCGAAGAGTGAGCTCGCCGAAACAGCTCTTCACTGCATGTGCACCCTTCTTGTGGAAGTGACACACTTCAACTTCCGCGTAAATCTGATGAGCTCCATTGTTGCCGCCCTCAGTCGAAAGTCTTGGGACCAGGTTAGCATCCTCTTTGCGATATCGCCTTCGGCGTTTCGGACGTTTCACTGCCAATGCGTCAGACTACTGACCGGGAATTACTAACATAGTCGTCCGACCTGTGCCTGGACACACTCATCAAAGTCTTCCGTGCCGACAATACCGGGGAGCCTTCCCTGGAGATCGTGCGGTTGCTCAACCGCATGATCAAGGAACGCAAATACAACGTCCACCCCGATGTCCTGTCCTGCCTACTCCACCTCCGCTTGAAGTCGGAGCTCGGCGTTCGAGCGTCCGAAACGAAAGTCGACAAGGAGTCGGCTGGTGGCGTCGGGAAGACGTTCTCAAAAGGCCGGGCCGCGGCGCGCCGAGCGAAGGGCAAGGCGGTGGACCAGCCCCATTTGAGCAAGAAGGCGAAGAAGGCGCTCAAAGAGCGGAAAGAGATTGAGAAGGAGATGCATGAGGCGGCGGCGGAAGTTGACAAGGAGGAACGCGCGGCCAGGGTGAGCCCACTTGTCCCTTCCTATTGATCCCCCCGTGATGGAATCTTCCCACCGCCCGCTCACACGACACTGTGCGCTGCGACTAACCATACTTGCCATCTTCTAGCACACGGAGACGCTCAAGCTGCTGTTCGTGCTATACTTCAGCGTGCTCAAGAACCCTCATCCGACGCCGCTGCTCCCGGCGGCGCTGCGCGGCATCGCGAAATTTGCACACCTCGTCAACATCGACTTCTTCAAGGACCTCCTCCAGGTCCTCAAGACGCTCATGACCCGGGACGAAGAAGCCGCCGCTATTGTTGACACGAAAACGGACACGTCGCGTTCTTCGCCTGCGCCTGGCCCGCACGCCATGTCGGACATCGCCACCGTACAGCATCAGCTCTTGTGTATCGTGACCGCCTTCGAGCTTCTCTCCGGACAAGGTACGCACCCCATTTTCCTGGGCCCCGCTTCCCATTTCCCTCCAGCGCATCTGCACACGCGGAGCTGACGCAACGATCTCCCATCGCCCGCGCCCGCACCCGAATCTGCGGCAAACGGCAAAAAAAAACCGAAACCGAACACAAACTTATCTCTCTCTCTCTCTCTCAGGCGAAGCACTCGACATTGATCTCAGCGACTTCGTCAACCGCCTCTACGCCATCCTCCCCTATCTCGCGCTCTTGCCCGACATCGAGACGCCCCCACCCCGCGCTGCCGCTGCCGCTGCTGCACGCGGCCCGCCCCCGCAGTCCCCCGCAGACGTCCTCTTCCGCGCGCTGCAGCTCGCCTTCACCCCGCGCTCGGCGTCCGCGGCGCCCCCCGCGTGGCGGTCCGCAGCGTTCGCGAAACGGCTGCTCTCCGCCGCGCTGCACTGGCCGCCGCCGACGGCCGCGCGGGCGATCGGGCTCGTCGCGGAGCTCGTCGAGCGCGACCCCAAGCTCGAGGCGCTGCTCTCGACGGAGGACCGCGCGGGGAACGGCGTGTACCGGCCGGACGTGGACGACCCGCAGGTGTGCAACGCGTTCGGGAGCTCGTTCTGGGAGCTGCACACGCTCGCGGCGGGACACTGGGCGGAGCAGGTGCGCGTCGCTGCGGGGAAACTTTTGGACTCTCATTCTTTGTCGTCGTCGGTGTGAGCGTACATGTGGTGTGTAACGTAGTAGCTGTGCTATGTACAGTGGTTCGCCCCGCGCGGCGGAGGGTTGTGTACCGGACAGAATGGTGTGTGTGTCGTGTCTGGGAGAACGTACCTGCCGCGCGGGGTATACTACAATACAGCGGGGCCGGTAAAAGGGAAGTACAGTACGCGAGACACTGAGGTAACGGTGCGGCCGGCTAGCGATGTACGTGACGGGAAGCGGAGGCAGAAGGGAGATCCGGGGGGACTGAGGGGGGACAGACACAGACAATGCGTAGCTCAGAGCCGGTAGGTGATACAGAGTGCGATCCTGGCGAGCTATATCTACAGTGCGGAAGCCGTTTCATGACGAGGCGTGACGAAGATGCTACAAAACAGAAGAAGAAGAGAGCCGTGTAGGGCTGCAGGACACGGCGAGGCCAAAAAAAGCCAAAGAGCCAAAAAAGCGGCCGGTGAATACATCAGCAACGGGCGCGTGAGGGGGGACGGGACGAGGGGAGGGGCAGGGGGAGGGGTAGGGGCGAGGGCACTACAACATGGTGATGCCGACCGAAACAACAAAATGCGGAGATTGAGAGATGATGTCCTGCAGGTGCAATAAATAATATATGCGCGGCATGGGCATGGTCCGGTCAGCAAAGGGAGATAAATACGCAAAGCGGGGTGGTTCCGCGCAGGAGCCAAAGTACGGGGGGTCGAAGAAGAGTTCGTGCACGGAGCGCCAGCGATCGGCAGGTACAAGGGGGCGCCAGACACGTCGGAGAGAGGGAGAGAAGAGAGAAGCAGATCAGCAGAGACGCACGCGCTGCGGTCACGGTCACTGGGGCGCGGAGAACCCGAACGGCAGCGGCGGGGGAGGGTATGTGTACATCAGCCGGGCGGCGGCGGACATGTCGTCCACGCCGCTCCCGGTCCCGCTCGGGACGCTCGTGCGAGTGAACAGAGGCGACTGCGACGCGCTGGCGAACGCCTGCGCGAAGGTCGGCGAGTGTGGGGAGACCGGTGGAGAGGGGGACGGGATGAGCGGGAACGATGACGCGGTGGAGGACGTGGGTGCGGACGCGGACGCCCCCCGCCAAGGGTACTTCTGGAAGCCGATGAGCTCCATCGCGGGCGCCGTGCGCGTCGCGTCGGCCGCGCGCTCGATGTGGTAGACGAGCACCGCGAGGACTTCGTTGTCCACCACAACCTGTTGCGTGATCGTGCGGACTGCAGAAGAAGGGAGAGCCAGACAGAGACAGGAAGGAGGGAATGCATGTGGGTCAGCGCGTGATTATCGCATGGTGAGGACGCGGTGTGGAAGGGGCATCGCGTGGACGTACCTGAGTCGAGCCAATGACAGCGGGTAAGAGCGGAATCTGGCAGATATGCGTATGCTGTCTGCGGTGACGACGGGTCGGTGACGAGGCCGAGCTGAAGCTCCGGTGTCGTCGCTTGCGTGAATAGTCCGAGGTCCTGAGAGACGACCGTCCTGCCCGTTCCCCAGCTCTTCGTCTGGCACTTGGCAATACTCGTCCAAGGGGTTGCAAAGGAGACGGCGCCGTTCACGCCCTGAAGATTGGGCGGACACCGAAGATCCGCAACCGGGGGCATCGTGACGCGCAGATGGAGGAACGTACGCGAGGGCGATGAGGGGTTCGCGCCGACGAGCCGGTCGACGTTGATGGAGAGGGGCACCATGCCGTCGGCCCAAAAGTAGAGGCTCGATATTCGGTTTGGCAGTGATATGGTGTAGTCCGCGGGTGTTTCGGAGAACGACGGAGTGGGAAGGGTGAAAAGGGCCGGATCCATCGCAAGCGGCTCAAGTTTGATGGACATCGGTGTCATAGGATGCGTGGTCCGTGGCGGTGACGACAGGTCAGGGAAGCCAGAGTCTGGGATGCCCGCGGCGAACACCTCTTCGACAGGGAGATCGGGGAAGGGTGACGCTTGGCATGGCGGTGACAAGGAAGGGTATGATGCAGGAGTCGGCAACTCGGGAGGGAACTCCGATGTGGTATACTCCGGTGTGGACGAGGAGGAAGATGAGCCGGCCGAAGACTCGGGTAGCTCGAGCTGGCTAGTGGACGCAGAGTCGGGAGAGCCCCCCTGCGTGCTCTTTGTCTGGGAGAGCAGCCCGTTTTCCTGGAAGAGCTCCTCACCTCCAGCGACAAGGTGAAATTCTGCGTGAGCGGTCATCAGCGATTGGCGTGGCGTGGGGAGGGCGCAAAGTCAATTACCTGGCTGCCCCCTCCACATATTGCGCAAGACCTGGATGTGACTCGCGACCTGCTTCTTGGTTCGCTCAATGCCGTGCTTGTGGAGGTGGTCGACGAGGAACTGATTCCGCCACCGACTGCGACCACGCGAGTAGGTCGCCCAGGGCGAGCCCCAGTAATCGCGAAGACCTAGACGCGTCGCGCGGGGATATTGAGCACGAGCGCGACGCGTGAATTGGAGTGATTGGAGACGCACCGTCGACAAAGATCTTCTCGACCTCTTTGGACCAGACCTCGCTGCCGTCCTTGAGGAGCTTGTGGTGCTTGCGCGCGGGGGTGAGGTTTTCGGGCATGCGGTCGATGGTGGCGGGGGCGGAGCGGGGAGGGGAGGGGGAGAGAGAGGCGAGGACAGACTTGCGGCGGCGGTAAGCGGAGGCTACTTCTCTGCCCATGAGTGTTGTCGGGATCGCACGCGAAGGGGAGGAGGATATGGAAGGTATAAAGGGGACGGGTAACCTGGGCGAGGGATGCCGACATAAAGCCGGAAGGGGAATATATATACTGGACGGGGCTGGCGGAAGCGTCGAGAGATTAGAGCAGTCGGGCGCTGCGCTGAGAGCCGAAGGGACTCGTGATCCGGGTATGGCAAGCAAGGTCCGCTGATTGGGAGCCAGTCTGAGCTGAGCGAGGTCAGAGCCGACGGTCAGACACACAAAACGGCCCACAGCCCCTGACGCTCCGTTTTAGCCTGGATTCGATCGGGGGTTAACGTCTTTTCGCAGAACCGCCAGGAATGGAAACACGCCCTCACCGTCTTCTCCGCCCAGCGTCCCCTGCGCGCTCGACCGTCCCTCGCCCGTTGGAGGATAGTGTGCGAAGCGGGCTGCACCCCAGACGTCCGCGGAAATGGGCCCCAGTGGGCACGGCCGGGGCCGCCGCTGGACGGGGAAGACGACCGGCATCGCGGGCAATGCGAAGGGCTGGGGCGCGTTCACACCGGGAGCCTTTGAGCCTTCCCGAAAAGGAGCGGGCATCGTGGGCACGGGTGGGGGACAAAAGCGGGGGCCAGAAAGGAAAGGGACGGCAGCCTGGGGCACGGGCAGCGTTGGTCGAGGGCCGAGGAATCGGGGCTGCTGATGGTCGCCAGTCGTCGCCAGTCCGAGTCCGAGTCCGAGTCCGAGTCGCCGCGCGGGCAAGAGAGAAAGCGCAGGCGCGGACGGGCTCGCGTGGGACGATGGGAGTGGGCAGTGGCTGGCGGTGAGTAGACACGCCCCCTCCACGCGTCCCACTCCCAGATCGCCCCCCAGCCCTCGAATCTCGCCCCCTGCGCCCGCGGACGACCACGCTCGCTCGGCCGCCACGCTTTCCGGCAGCTGCGACCCCGCCCGGCGTAGAGTTGGCGATTGCCAATGCGTGGCGACCACTCCGAACCTCTTTCCGCCTGCGCGTCTGCCAGCTCACTCTCCGGCCCCTCGGGCCATCCTCCGCACCCGCACTTCGGTTCGAGTGCCGGTCGCTCTGACTCCTCTCTGGCGCGCACAGGGAGCGTCAGAAGCTGGTCCGTGTTTGGTCACAGTTCTGGTCCGAGAGCGCCACAGCCTCAGACTCGTTGTCGCCCGCGATGAGCAGGACAGAGTCCCTGACACACAAGTGGCTCCGCCAGAACCTCCAGCCGTATGCTAACAAGGATGCCGTCTTCGCCCACGTCGACGCCGTCTTGTCCCGCCATCCCACCATCCGGCCCAAGACAGACGTGTACAGTCAGTCCCATCCTCCTCTCCTCGATCCGCTGCTCACCACTCTCCGGTCTTAGCTTACGACGACGGACGGACCCAGCTCCTGCTCTGTCTGCATGGCCTGCTTCCAATAGCTTTCCGCGGAGCATCCTACAACATCCCGATCGCTATCTGGCTGCCACGCGACTACCCCCGGAACCCGCCAATCGCCTATGTCGTTCCTACCAGCGATATGCTCGTCCGAGCGGGCCCGGACATGGACGTCAGCGGTCGATGTTTCGTCCAATATATCCGCAATTGGGAACGCAAGAGCGAGGTCTGTTGCTGCAAATCCCGCCGGGACGACACACTCATGCTCACTTCTCTTCCTGCAGGGCTGCAGTCTTGCTGCGCTCTTAGAAGCGATGCAGGACGCGTTTTCTCGTGAGCCGCCAGTCTATGCCAGGCCCAAGGATGCTGCTGCACCGACACCGTCCTCGGTGCAGACCGCTCGTCCTCCGGTCTCTGCATCGACCTCGTCCGATTACGCCCATCGTCCTCCTCCACCGCTCCCTGGAGATCGCGCCCCTTCTGCTGGGACGCCTGCACAGATGACACCCTCCGACATGCAGCCCGGAGGGCCGCCTCCTCTGCCTGCCAAACCGGGCGTACCCGCGAGTTCAAACGTCTTCTCGCCTTCTCGAAGCACGTCCGTCCCACTCCCCCACGCGTCCACGACCGTCCCGAGTCAATCACCGGCTACCATCAGCTCTGTGAGTGCAACGTTTCACGCTGCTTGTCTGCCCGACCCGCGGACACTGATCACATCGATGATCGCCGATTCGACGACCGAACAGCCCGCCCTCGCGATGATGAGGCCACCGCCACCGCTCCCCCCGCAAGAATTGACCGCGCCCGCCCACTTGCAGAATTCGCCGGTCCCTCCCAGCTATGCGTCACACGGCCGCACGTCTGTCGACTTGCCTACGAGCACTCCGCATTGGCCGGCCGGCGTCCCATCGAGTCCAACGTACCAAGCTCGATCACATGCGCCATATCGGGCAACTGGCCAATCGCCCTCTCCGCCCCCTCCCCCGCCGCTGCCACCCGCTGTCTCTGCTTCAATAACCGGCGTGGGCCCACCAGCCGGCCCATACGGTGGCACAGTGCAGCACGGGTACGCTCCGTACGCTCAGTCACCGGCGCCACCACCATTCGCGCAATCGGTAGGTGGGATGGGTAGTCCGCCGTACGTTGCCTCACCCGCGAGCCATGGTACCGTCCCTCCACCATTTCCGCCCGTATTTTCGCCCGCAGCAGCACCAATACCAGCCCCAGCACCTCCGCCACCACCGCCGCCACCATCGGTGCCGGCGCCTGACCTGCTTGACGCGGAAGATGAGAGCGCAGCTGGGGGCCCGTCGACCTCTCCACCTCCAACGGTGCTCGCCGCGCCACCGCGCCCGCCCAACCCCGAGCTCCTGCGCCTGCACGACCAGGTACACGCCAAGATCGCGTCGGAGCTCGCGTCGCTCTCCCAGGCGATGGCGCTCGACGCGGAACGCCTGCGGGCGAACCAGACGGACCTGCTCGCGGGCGAGCCTGCGATCCGCGACGAGATGGCGCGGCTGGAGGCCGTGAGGGACGTGTGCCGCGGCGTGGCGGCGCGCTTGGAGGGGGTTGTCGCGGCTGGGGAGCGGAACGTCGCTGAGCTCAGGCGGAAGGGCGACCCCGAGGTTGACGAGATGATCTGTTCGACGACGATCGTGTACAATCAGTTGCGTGTTTACTCTTCTTCGCCTTTCGCCCGAAACACATTCGCTGACCATCTCTTGCTTTTTCGCTTTCGTCTCTGTTTTTTTTTCTCCCCTGGCTGCTCTGCAATCGTGCGATTTGGGCATGGTTGCATTCCGCTAATTGTCTCCTTTACGCCCCGTCACCCGTCAATCCGTCGCCCGTCGCCCCGAAACGACGGATGCACGGCTCGCACCGATGATGCCCTCACGCCTATCTATGCCTATACCTCGTACGGGCGTGCTGCACTGCAGACTCATAAATTTGGTGGCCGAGGACAACGCGATCGAGGACACCATCTACCATCTGCATCGGGCCCTCAACACGGGCCGCGTCGACCTCGAGCGGTTCCTACGGGTACGTCATCCATCGTTGATTGCGAGCATGTCCACCTCCACCATTTCCCCCCAGTCCCGTTCCAGTCGCTGTCCCATTCGCAGCAGTGGTTTCGTTCACATGCATACAGTCCCCCCTTCTCCGTTCTCGTGGCTTCACAGACCCACAGCCTCGTCCCCCCTCGCCCTCTCCCTTTCCTCAATGTCCTCCTCTTGCCCTCCCCTCCCCTCTCCCTCCCCTCCCCTCTCACCAGGCTGCATCACAATCACCCCTCTGCCACCGAAGCCAAACGTGCGAGCTGACAGACGCGGTCTTACCCCCCCTCACAGGTCACGCGCGTGCTCGCGGAGGAGCAGTTCATGAAGCGCGCCCTCGTCGAGAAGATACAGTCCGGGATCCCGCACGCGAGCTCGGAGTGGCCCGTGTCGCCGGAATGGCGGTGAACCCAAGAGCGGGTTCGAGCCCCACCCCCTCCCGGCCCCCCCAGTGTCTGTGTCTGTTTGTCTCGGCGTTTTTCTCACTCTCGGAGTTCGGACTTGGAGACCCAGGGAAGGGTTAGAGGCGGGGGTGCAGGGTGGGGAGCGCGCGCTGGCGGATCAGAGGAAGACAGGAAGGACGGGAAGGATGGGAAGACGGGAAGACGGAGAAGGGACACGCCTGCGCGCACGCGATGGGGGTGTTCGAAAGCGAACGAACTCAGACGAACTCGAGCGTGTCCGGACCCCGAAGCGCGGGGCGCAGTCGCGGGCGCAGCGTGGACGAGCGGACGTAGCGACGCTTGATAGGTAGAAGCGGACTGGGAAGCGGAAGATCCAATACACTCCCATACACTCCCCCTTCCTCCCATGGACCTTCTGTCAGACAGCCGCACTGCGTGAGTGCGGGCAGCTCACGGGAGCGAGGAAGATTTGAGGACGAAAGCGACGAAAGCGACGAGAAGGACGAGAAGCGCGACGATTGTCGGCGCCCTCCAGTCTCACGCTCCTCGCGCTCTCCCACTCAATCCCAGGCAAGGCAGGCTTGTCCCCTTCTTCCCTCCTCTGCGTGGTGTTAGGCTCGCAAGGTGGGGTGCAAACTATACATAGCGCGCACCCCGTCCCGTCCCTCGACTAGTCTCAAACCCGAAGCACGACTTGTCCCCGTTTCGTGCTAGCCGCAAACCCGCCCAGGCCGATACGTCTTTTTGCCCGCGCTCGCCTTGTCCGGGACCTGCCACAGGGCGCGTCCGTCGTGGCATAGCGCACCTGGCAGCTGGTACACGGGTGCGCATCAACAAGCAAGCACGACGCGCCACCGTGCGCGCTGCCATCCCCGGCGAATGCGCGGAATCCGAGAGCACGTACGGCGAGCGGCCGCGGACGACGGGCGCGCACTCGGCGTGCGGGCGAAAAGGAGCGGTGGCGCGGGCTTGTTTACCCAGCAAGGGCGCGAGGCGTGGAACACATGGCTACCGTACGCCTGCCCCGTAGGCGCCCGCGGCGTCTCGCCCTCGTTGAACTTCGAAGTTCTTCTCTGCGCTTCGGATCCATGCGCCCGTGTACGTGGTCCCGAGCCCCGACAAGTGCCCCGTTGCCCCACACAGGCTCTCTCAGCGGTACGTGCTTCGAAGTCCGCACCGCTCGGACTCGGGCCTTCCTGGATGCCAAACGTGACTCGGGGCATGGGGAGATGGGGGCCAAGGGACGCCGTTTCGACGACGCGACCATGGCTGAAGCTCGCGAACCAGTCGCTGGGCGTGGGTGTGGGTGCCGCAGAGCCCAAGCGGGTTCCACGATCATTGACGCGGCCCTGGTGCGGCCTAAATGCTTGCATGGCTTTGGGTTTGGGTTTGGGGAGCTGACCGGATCGCGAGGCTGCGCGACGTCATCGGTGCAAGTGAGAAGAGAGATGACCGAGCAAGCTGCCAGTATACTGTATATGTGCATGCACAGCCCGAGCTGAGTAACTCCTTCTAAGTTGGCGGCCGCCGGAGTGCCCGACGGGCTCGGGGAACGGCGAGTTGCTGGTGGAGATGACGAAGAGAGACTTATGTGGAGAGGTCCGAACACGCACCTCCATCGCGCCGTTTTGACAATTTACAAAGTCATCGTGGCCCTTCCAGTCTCCAGACGGTGAATCCCGAAAGGAACTTGTCCGACAGACGGGACTGTACGTACGTAACCGCGCGCAGTTCAGGTTAACTGGCATGTGCGAATGCCCTGCTACAGATTAACACCAAGATCATGACGCGCACATAGCTAGACAGAGTCTCAATCAAGAGTCGAACGACCGAGCGATGCGCTAGTTGATGAGCTGGAGCTCAAAGTACGTTCGAGCCTGAACGAGACTGGCGACTGCAGTTCTCCGCCCTGTCCCTGCACTGCGCTCGCTCTGTCAATCGTGATGGTCGGCGGGTACCTGACACGCTCAGTTTCGATGCAGAGAGACCAAGTAGCAAACACCTGTGGGACGTATCTTGCTAGTGAACCATCCGCTTGACTGGGAGAAGACATGGCATTGGGGCGGTGATGCTCTGATGTACGCTCGAGTTCGCTCCGAACATGAAAAGCCATAGTGTGATCATTCACCAGCGACCGTAACGTACGGATACAGTACACCTATCGTATAGATATCGTCATAAAGCAAGGGCAAGAACATACGGATGCGGATTCGATAGGAGCGTTCCACCAGACAAGAAGAGACCAGACGACAGGCGACAGACAGCAAAGGGCACGACAGTTCGCGAGCAGCATCGACAGAAAAGACGATCGGGCGACAGGGGAGGGCACATAGGAAGAGATAAGAAACATACATCTTGAACAGAACAAAGGGCGAACCGTCAATAAAGCGTTTAGAAACACGACAAGACCACAAGCAGTCTACAGCTCAGGCGACGATGCGCCCGCCCCCTCCGAAGTCCAGCTGTCGGACGCCGGGGGTCCCTGGAGGGAGAGTCTTCCCAGTGCTGCCGATCCACTGCCAGACCCGCTGCTCGTCACCACCCTCGACCTCTTGTAGGTTCGTCCGGACGTTCGTGTTCGCCTCAACGATCCGCTCGACGTGCGACCACAGCCGCTTGCGCGTCCCTACGCTATGCACGTCTTGCAGCACGAGGTCGCGGAGCTGCAGAGAGGAGAGGTACGGTCTCGGGACCATCACCGGGTCGGTGTGGTGCGCGAGCTCCTGATTGCGCAGCGAGTCTAGCGCGACCGTGACGAGCGCTGCGACCTGCCTCTCCTCTACGGCCTTCTGGCTCTGGCGGTGACGCACGAAAACGACGGACAGGACGAGGGCCATGGTCCCTAGAGCAAATACAGTTAGCACCGCAAGGGGGCTAGTTGCCGTGCATTGACCGAGACGAACATACCTGTGATCGACCGCCACCATTCGGACCATGATTGCCTGGCCTTTACTCTGGCTGAGCACTGCCAGCTCATAGCAGGCGTCTTGTGCGCCAAGAAACGTTTGCCGCTGTGGTCGAGCGTCGGGTTAGTACCGATCAAGCGAGTCAAAGGAGGACAATGGCTCACGTAGCGTCTTCTCCCATGAACACACCTCCCCACTGGAGCAACTGCTGCACGGCCTCGTTAAAGGTATCATCGAGGGTGGCGAGCATGGTAGGCTGAGTGTCACAGTCAGCTAAACTCTGCGAGCTCAACAGCACTCCAAGTACTCACCGGAGTCTTCTCCTTGATATACTCTCTGAGCTTCTCGATCTCGAGACCCCATCGCTGGGCTTCAGTCGCTTCATCACCCTCGGGCAGACCCAGACCAATTCCCTCACAAAGCCTACGGCCACGCTCGTTCGCAAGGATAGACTCAATCGCCTTCCCAAGCGCGCCAATATGACGCTTGCGCCGGGGATCTTCGACACAACGCGGTGGAACAGCAACAGAACCCACAGCCGGGAAGCCATCGAAAGCCGACGAGATCACCCCGTAGAGGATATGCGGGAAGTCCTGACCAGAGAAGCCGCGGGAGGGTCGTTCGAAGACATGCAGACCGTCCTTCTGGGTAGATGGGACAGGGAAAGCGGCGAGGAGTGGATGAGGGCGCAGGATGTAGCCGTTCTCGCAGGTGATGGAGGATGGGGAACAAGTCGCGTGCTTGGGGCAGGGAGTGCACTCGTCGGGCTGCACGAAGGGAACCAAGGGCGGAGGAGGACAAAGTTCTATGGTCGTATCGGAGGCCGCTTGACCCTGCCCGGGTGCTGCTGTCGGCGCTGGAGGGGCAACAGAGGCCGTCGAATCGGCGTTGGTAATGTAGAGGGTGGTCCGGTTTTCGCGGTTGCAGCTCTCGATGGCAATTCTCCGAGCGCGCAGTCCGTCCAAAACCACGTTGGTATTCGTGCCAGCGTTGCAAAAACCGATCGCCGCAGATTCCTGCTTGTACTGGACAAGGAAACCGGAGCTCGACAGCGTGAGAGCGAGTATCAGGAAGCGGAGAAGCCAATGGCTGGGATGCTGCTGTGACTGCGTGTCGCGGTTGACAACCTGTGGGCCATCTGCGATTCGCTGCGCAACCGCCTTGACGTTCTCGTCATCCACCTCTTCGCTCCCTTCTACCTCCTCGCCTTCTACGGAGGTCTCCACGCCGGCTTCGGCCATGGTGTCTGCGAGGCTCGCGATTGGCGGAGCATCCTCCGCCTCCTCAACGTCCTCATCATCCTCTTCCTTCGTGTCGTGAACGACTGATAATTGACGCCTGATGTGAACCGAGGGCGGGAGCTGGGGTTCAAATGTACTTTCAGGCGGTCGGATAGATGACGACCTCTCGCGTTCCTTCCCTTTGTCCTTGATGGGAGACGGGGATGATACCTCCGGGGGTGCGGACATGGACTTGCGAGATCTGACAGTGGGTCGACCAGACGCGGACGACTTGCGCGCGCGAGGCCGAACAGGAGACGGGCGCATAGGCGAGGAGGATTCCGCACCGGACTGGAAGATGTTGTTGTCCTCCCAACCGGACTCGGGGTCGTCGGTTAGCGGACGAGAGACACGTCTAGCTTGTGTGCCTGCTTCCGCGATCTGCGAAGAGGGTCAGAAATCGGGTCAAAACTCAAGTATCGCTGCCACACATACCGTCTTTCTCGGTCTCCCAACCTTGCGCACCACCGGCTCTTCTTCCGGCTCACTTTCCTCCACCAGTGTGGGTTGAGTGGGCTGAGCAGCTTTCCTCCTGGAGGGCCCGCCTAGTGAGGGTTCTGCTGATGCGCGGCGGCGCCGTTTGGGCTGAAACCCATGCCGAGTGGTTAAGTTGTGGACCGGTGACACGGAGACAAAGGAACTCACAGGAACGTTCGCTTCCTCAGCTGGCTCTTCGGGCGCGGGGGTCTTCGAGAGACGGCGCGATCGCCTGATAGGCTGTTGGCACAATCCACGTTACTCTAAGAGGCGAGACGGGAACCATGGACACGCACCTGCTTCTCGTTCAATGGTCTCCCTGTGATTCCGTCGGTAATGCCATCTTCACTAGCCTGGCTGTTCTCGCGTTTGATGCGCTCCCTGGTGAACTTCTTCGCCTTGGGCTTGATCTCCGCGTTGAAGAGGTCGACGAGCTTGCTCTTGTTGTACTGCGTGGGGTACTTTATATCGTGGTGGGAGAGAAGTCCGAGCAGCTGGCCAACGGTGAGTGTGTTAGGATTGAAGTCGGGTTTGAGGTATTCGCCGAGGGCGATGATCTGAGACGTGTTGAGGCGCGACATGTCGAGGGACGGGCGCGCGGGCGGCGCGGAGGACGGCAGCCGGAGAGCGGGGAAGCGCGACGGAGGATGGAGTTCGTGTTCAGGTTGCGGCGCGTCGACGTTCCCACGCGTCACTCGCGATAAACAAACACGCGACCACCGTGTGCGTCACGTGCGCCACCGAGGCGCGTCATGATTAGATCGAGCAACGCGTTATCTGATAATGGATGGTACTTTGGACTGAGGTCATGGTCCGGTCACCGTGGTCTTCCTCCTCGAATAAGACTCACTTCGACCATGTACGCACCATCGCGGCCGATGTTGCCTGTGGCGTGAGCGGGTCGACCCACTCCCCCGTCTCACAGATGTCCACTAGTACTGATAGGACCCCAAATCTCTCATGTTCCCCCGCCTGACTCGTTCTCGACTCCCTCGCGGACATTATAAACACGCCCGAGCGCATCCCCATGACCCCTAATCGTCCACCCATTACCTTGTCTCCACCATGTCGTCTCCCCAGCCAGAGTGGGTCCGCTCGGACTTGTACCACAACTCCTTCCTCATCCCCCACGACGAGGCGCTTGAGCATACGAGGAAGAACAGTACGGACAACGACCTCCCAGAGATCGCGGTCAGCGCGGCCCAAGGCAAGCTGCTGAATCTGTTTGCTCGCTCGATCGGCGCGAAGAGGATCCTAGAGGTGGGAACACTCGGAGGGTCAGTACGAAGCAATGAAACCTTCCCCATTGAGCACTCACCCAGTGCGCGTAGCTACTCGACCATCTGGCTAGCTCGCGCGCTCCCCGAGGACGGAGAGCTCATCACATTGGAGTTGGAGGAGAAACACGCCAAGGTACCCCCGAGCACGGCTGGAGTGAGAAGTAGTCACGCTCACCACTACGACTCGTGCGCGATGGCAGGTCGCACAAGCGAACATTGACCACGCCGGACTAACGTCCAAGGTCAAGATCGTCCTCGGCGCCGCCTCAGACTCCCTCGCGACGCTACCGTCCGAGCCCAAGTTCGACCTCGCGTTCATCGACGCAGACAAGCCCAGCAACCTCACCTACATGCTCCAGGCGGAGCGGCTCGTCCGGAAGGGTGGCGTCATAGTGAGTTTACTCAAGTACGCGCGACTAATTGAGACTCACCTCGCCGCGCGCAGATCGTCGACAACGTCGTCCGCCAGGGACGCGTGGCAGACCCAGAGCAGGACGACGAGAACGTCGTCGGGGTGCGCAAACTGCTCGAGCACTTGAAGACCGACACGAACGTGGACGCGACGACCATCGGGACGGTTGGCGAGAAAGGCTACGATGGCCTCCTATACGCGATTCGCCTGTAGAGTATAGAGCAACGTTCAGAAAGTCGTTCGATAGACGAGGAAGACGCAATGCCCTACCCGGCTCAACAACGTTTACGCTCGATGAATACTTGCCTTAGGGCAAGGGATTCGTTGAGGATCACACCGCACACGAGAGGATATATGCTGAGCGTCCGGCCTGATTGTATTACACTAACCAGCGACTGCTCTAAACATGTGGGAGCGGGTGGGACCTTTTCCTCGCATGCGAGATAGTAAGGTAAAAAGAGGGATCACAGGATAGCAAGCAAGACGAGAGGGGTAGCTAGAAAGTGTCCGAGTCCGTGCGCAACAATAAACACCGGTGTGAGAGGAGCAGGTATCGTAGCAAATCTACAATGCGCGGCTGCTGAAGAGTCCGAGAGCTATGGCTATAGGAGGTGCCCGAGTCCGTGGAACGAAACGCGTGAGATGGAGGAGGTCGTCGTGAGGTATCCCGAGAAGAGAACGATGTGGAACCCGCTTAGAACGCGAGGACCGCCGCAGCGAAGGCAGCGACGCCGAGGAGCGCGGTCGACGCGGCAGTGGAGGCGGCGCCGTTGTCCTTGCCAGCAGCAGCACCCGCGGGGGAGGAGGGTGCGGGCGCAGCCTCAGTCGCGGCGTTGCCGGCGGCAGTCTGGGAAGCAGCGTTGCCGTCGACAGCGTTGTTGACGGGGGCCATGTCGGTGGGGATGACCTTGGGAGCGTCGCTGCCCATGTCGATGAAGCCGTTCTCCTTGAGCGTCTCGGGGTTGGCACCGAGGAACGAACGGGTGTACATGACGTTCTCGAGAACAAGGTTGTGGGTCCAGTCGGGGAGCTCAGCAAGGTTGATGTTCTGACCCCAGGTCGCGGCCTTCTCGTTGTTCTTCGTCATCGAGTCGGTGTACGCCTGCATGGCAGCGAGGTCGGAGCTGTTGGACACGGCGGCGGACATCTTCTGCGAGACGGAGGTGGAGACCTGGTATGCCGAGGGCGGGTTGATCATACCGAACATGCCCTTCTGGCAGTGACCGGGCGTGTTGCAGAAGAAGAACGTCGGGGCCGTGTCGTTGACAACCTGGGTGAAGGTGAACGGAGCGTTCTGGGGACCAGACGTGAAGAGGTTGTCGCTGGTCTTGTTGCAGATCTCGAGAGCGGACGACTTGGTGACGGTGTGGTTCTTGGCGTTCCACATGAACATGACGGTGTCACCGACGGACGCGTTCACGGCGAAGGGGACGTAACGGAGGACACCCTGAGTGGGGGCGACGATGACGGTGTGGGTAACACCAGTGCCGGTGCTGCCGTGGTAGCTGCCGTCATCGCTCTTCTCCTGGCTGGGGGTGGGGGTCCAGGTCGCGGGGGGAGCACCGTAGGAGGCAACGCATTCTGGAGGAGACAGACAGTCAGGTTCGTGCGAGACGGCGAGCGGATGAACGAAGTGAACTTACGCTGGACACAGTCGTTGTAGCCAGCACCGCCCCAGTTGCTGCTGCCGGAACCGTAGGTCGCGGACGCGGTCGCCTCAGCGGTCTGGGTAGCAGTCTCGTGCTCCATCTGGGTCGTGGTGGCGTGCTCCTCCATGGTCGAAGTCTCCGCGGCGGTGGAGGTCTCGTGCGCCATCTCGGCGGAGGTGGTCTCCTCCATCTTGTGCTCCTCCGACGAGGACGACTCCTCGGGCATCTCGTGCGAGGGCATCTCCTCCTTCGGCATCTCCTCCTTGGGCATCTCATCGTGGGAAGGCATCTCCTCCTTCGGCATCTCTTCCTTGGGCATCTCCTCGTGCGAGGAGCCACAGTCACCGCCGTTGCAGCCACCGGACGAGCTGGGCATGCTGCCCTTGTCCGACCTGCATGACCGTGAGCATCAGACAGATGGGGATCGGGTAGGGAGACTTACGGCATCATCTCTGACTCGTGGTTGGTGGGCATGGGGGCAGCCGCGACGGCGCCGACGAGGAGAGCAGCGGAGAGGATAGTAGAGAAACGCATCGCGAATTAACGTGAGCTAGGAATAACCGTCGAGGTGTGGGTGTCGGCGAGGGACGAGGACAGGTGAGTCAATCTAGACGTCGAATAAACCTCCCTGGAGGATTTTGCAGCTAGCGGCCCCTATCAAAGGAGGTGATCTGCGTGCGAGGGAAAGTCAGCGAGAGGACCACGGAGGAGGGTCGAGAGAAGGAAGCGCACCCCGAAGAACGAAGAATGAAAGAGAGGAAGTCGAGATTCAACTCGACCTCGATAGGAGATGAAAGCAAAGAACGAAGGGGGGCGAACGAAGGGTTGGCGGACCCCGGGGCGGGGCGAGGGCTTATATTGCAGGCAGGGGAAGGGCAGTTCGGAGATTGAAGCGTGCCATGGCGACAGATCATCCTGATCCCCTTCCTCGTCCCGGCGTCCCAGAGGAACGGCCCATGTCTGCAGCCCGTCCCGCGCCCTCGAGCCAATCACCGCCCGCGCCGAGCCGCCCACTCGCTCGCCCACTGCGCCCTTGGCCTCTCTCTCAGCACGCTCTCCGCCGAGGGCATTTGCTGGCCTCGCGACTGCTGCCATCACGACTCACCGCACATTTCCCTCATCCGTCGTGCATCCTCCGTGCACCAGTCCCTCTGCCGCCCGAAAGCCAGTGATGATGCACCACCTGCGGTGCTCTGCCCGCTGTTCATCAACCCACCCTTGTTTGGCCTCTCCACTCCCATCACCTCGCATTGGTCTTGTCGGCCTTCTTGACAGGCCCAGCGTTATTTTTTTCGAGCGGCGGCGGCGGAGCCCTCCCGGTCCCACTCGCACGGTTCCACCCCTCGAAATTCCGTCGCCGAATCAGGTACAGCATGGATCATGATCGTGATGCACGCGAGCGTGGCTATCTATCTTCTTCAGATTCAGCCTTCCACCGCCGCGTGTTTTCCAGACCTTTCCCCCCGCCCTTGTCCGCTCTTGACACAGCGATCAGCGTCGGCCAGTCGGCATGGCGCGTCGCAAATGAAAAACGCGATCTGTCCAACCGTGAACGGACGGGACACACCACTGACACACCAGCACTGGTTCACGTCCGAGATTGAGACGTCCTGATACACTTGCACGCTGGCGTCCTGATACACATTTCCAGCAAACGCTCAGAGGCAATGAAATGCTGCACGCAGCGCTGGCGACAATCACTGGGTCATATCACCCCGTTGACTGCACGTCTCCGGCTCCAATTCATCGGGCATACCAAGACGACGAGAAAGAGAGCCTCACACGGACTCGATATCGAATCAGCGTGCATAACGTCAATCATCTGCCTCGCGAACAAAGTATACGTACATGCTGTACACGTCCCCCTCCACATCGTGCAGATGCAATCGTCCACTGAGCAGTAACAGCACAAAGAGCGTACAAGATCTATCACAACACATGAACCAGGACAGCCTCTACCTACAACCCACAGGAAAGAATCAGAGAGATGGAGCAAATCAGCACATACGGATCGGGCCTGACACATCGGCGCAGCCGTACGTATGTAAGCGTTGCAAATCGACAATTCTACGACCGAGAGCCCGGTACCGACCGCCTTCTCAGGCTCTCACCGGGCGCACTCCGGAAGGCAAGCCCATCCGTGTAGACGGTTGCCGCCCGCGAACCCCGAGGGAAGCGCCCAGCGGAGCAGCAGGCATTCCCCTCGGTGTTGTCGGAGGCGGCACCCTTTGAGGCCTTGGCTCGCGGCGCTCGACGACGGGGTGCGCAACGGGAGGCGGACGCGGGACGGCTTCACTCCCATCCTCCTCCTCCGGGTCATCTCCGAAGCGGACCTTCGCATTCCGTTTCGCGTCGCGCAACTGGCGGAGGCGCGCCATCGACTTCGTGACATGCGCGTCGCTGCCGGGCCCGGACACGTCGCCGTATGCATCTCTGCGCTCGGTCTTCCGGTCGGCGAGCGTCGGGCCGCGTGCAATTCTCGCGGGAGGGAGGGGCTCGTCGTGTCTAACTGTCGTAACGGAACGTGAGAGCTCTGAGGGCCGCGGCGTCTGGGCGGCCTGCTTCTGCTTCTGCTTCTCTGGTGCGCCCGTGGAGGCCTGGTGGCTGCGCACGCCGCGTTCCCGTTCATCGAAGAGCCAGTCTGGCAGATCAGCAGGATCGCGGGCCTTGTCGATGTGGTAAGCCTTCATCGCGCGGGTGAGCCGCGACTCGCCGCCAACGGGCGTGTCTATTTCGGGCGAGGTGAAGGCAAGGTAAATAAAGACGGAAAAAGATGGACAGGTGAAGAAGAGATGGCGCGCGCACCTTCGCCGTTATAAGTCGCGATCTTGCCTGACCACGCCTTGCTGACGTTGATTGTCAGGTTGCTGATGCTGGCCCACAGAGACGACCCTGCGCCCTCCGCAGGCTTCCGGTCCCCCTCGTCCACCATCTCCGCTTCGTCCATGCTGGTCCGGGACGATGCGATACTTGTTGGCGACCGCGCAGATCCGTCGGAAGACGAAGATGAGTCGGAGATTGGTTCCACGGGTCTTTCTCGACTTCGGTATGCATTATAATCCACAGACCGGGAAGAGGTGTGGGCGGGTATCTCCCGCCTCTGGGCAGTTCCTACTCTGGGGCCTCTCGGAAGGGCTGGCATAGCCGGCAGCGGGGGCGGAGGCTCAGAGTAGGTGGAACCATGGCGATCCGCTTTACGATCAAGGGAACGAGAGCGTACAGAGCCAGTCGGTCTCACGGAGAGCGCGCCAATCGAACGGGCAGGGCGTAGAGTACGGGGTTGAGGAGGGAGAGGAGGGGCGTCGTGGTAGTAGCTGGAAGGGGGTGGGCGTTCGCTTGCAGAACTTCCTGGACGGGGAATGATATCTTGTCTGGCCTGGCCCGCGGTGAATGAACGGGCACGGGGAGTGGATGGCAGTCCGACGCTGGGGCGGCGTGGAAGAGACATATACGGGCCGTGAATGAGGGAAGGGGATTGCAAAGCGAAAGGTGAATCCGGCGCGAAAACGCGAGGCGAAGTCAGACCTGCTGCTGGCCAAATGAAACGCTACGACCGCGCAGCGGATGTAGGAGGAGAAAGTGATACAACCAGGGGACTGAACGAAGAAGAACGGGGCCGAGTGAGTGAGAAGGCCCGCGACGGGGCTGCGTAAGGTGGGGAAAGAACACGGAGTGCGTACCCAGTCAGTGTTATATCGGTCGAGGGTGGGAGTGACAGACGTGGAAACCGTCTACACAAGTCTCTAAGCTCTCCTCTTCTGTCAAGTACGATGGCGTTCCAAGGGCATGCGTCGGTCGGAGTGGACAGGCGTAAAGGCGGTGGGACAGAAGTGAATCAAGAGGGCGACAGGACGTAGAGTGAACTGCCAGCAGTCCGTCCAGACCAGCTCTTGGATGAGAGAAAGAGCGAACCGCTGCGAGAGGTTGGCGGGAGACTGAGAGGCTCGAGCTCGGTTACGATGGAGACACCGAGACTCGCCCAAGGTCCCAGACTCGCCGGTGCACCGTCCAGGCGCCGGCGACCGTCACACGTTGGCTGCATGCGTATCACGTCTCGACTCAGCGCCGCGCTCTCCAGCGGCGGCGTATGTCTTGTTCCACAGCGCTGTCTGTCTGCGATGTCTCTGCACGTCGTTCATGTCGAGCCATGGTCGGTCTCGGAGGACCTTGGGCACGGACGAGACTCCGCGCGGGTCGGGAAACGCCAGTCTCAGTCATGCGGCGAGGATGACGACACGCTCGCGTCTTCGCAATTCCGAATCGACTTCTGCTTTTCCGAATCCATGTCGCGAATATATCTCTCGAATCCTGCACGCACACCCCTCGTGCACGTCTGCAGCAGCTTGCTCTGACACCCTATCCCAGCCTTGCGCAACCCACACTCCTTCAGGCTCGTCTGCTGCACCAGGAAAATGTTCGCTCTCCGGTCAAAAGCGCTCGTCAGGTCCGCTCCTTCAGCCTCCCGGTTCGCAAGCTCGGCTGCGAGCACCAAGGACAAGTTCAAGGTTCTCGTTGTCGGTGGTGGTAAGTCATTACGGACACATGTCACCAGCCTCTGTCATATCTTGACTGTTGCGGCCCCGCCTTCCCTTCCCGCGCCCATGCGCAGGCTCTGGCGGCCTGAATGTTGCAAACCAGATATACAACCGCTTCAAGAGCGCAGGCAAGGCCCTGAACGAGGGCGACATTGCGATCCTCGACGCCGCCGAGTATCACTACTATCAGGTGCGTGGCTCGAGATCGTCGCGCCCGTCGCTCGAACACGGCTGCTCACCTTCCCCTGTCGGTGCGCTTTCTCATCCAGCCCGCATGGTGCGCACCCACGTCTGCCCATCTTGCAGCGCCGCAGCGCGCCTGACGTCACTTAACACTTGCGAATTCGCAGGACACTGGTCGGCGCCGGATTGAAGCAGAAGGAGGAGACTCGCCGAAAGCTTGACAGCCTCGTCCCCTCCCACCTCGCGCACATACCCGAGAACGTCAAGTCGTTCGAGCCCAAGGCCAACTCCGTGACCACCTCGAGCGGGCGCACGATCGGGTACGAGAGCTTGGTGGTCGCTACGGGTCTACAGATCAACTGGTCGTCTATCCCCGGACTCGAGAAAGCGCTTGCGGACCCGAGCTCGGGCGTGTCCTCCATCTACTCGTATGCTACCGCGGACAAGGTTTGGCGGGACATCGACGCGCTTGCGTCGGGCAAGGCCATCTTCACCCAGCCCGCGGGTGTGATCAAGTGCGCAGGAGGTGCGTCTTCCCTCTCACGCGACCAGCTGCACTCGCTCATGCGGGCTTCGCTGGTGCGCACGCAGCTCCTCAAAAGATCATGTGGATGGCCTGGGACAGGTCCCAAAAGACCGGCCGCGGGGGCGCGATCTCCATCGACTTCTACACGGGCATGCCCAGCATGTTCAGCGTGAAGAAGTACTCGGACGCGCTGAACGAGCTCCGCCTCAAGCGCGGCGTCGGGGCGCAGTTCCAGCACAACCTCGCGAGCGTGAACCCCGACGCGCGCAAGGCGACGTTCAAGACCGCAGACGGCTCCGTTGAGGTCGACTACAACTTCTTGCACGTCTCCCCTCCCATGGGTCCTCTGGATGTGATCAAGACCTCGCCCATTGCGGACCAGGCGGGCTGGGTCGCTGTCGACCAGGGAACGCTGCAGCACACGAACCCTGAGTACAGCAACGTCTGGTCCCTCGGTGACTGCTCCAGCTTGCCGACGAGCAAGACCGCGGCTGCTATCATTAGCCAGGCCCCGGTTCTGACCGAGAACCTGTTCTCTGTAGTCGACACTGGCAAGCTCTCTGGCGCGCGATACGATGGATACACTAGCTGCCCCGTAAGTGGTTTCTTTGGTTGATGTGCGAGCAGAGCTGACGCATGCGGTTTATTAATGTATAGTTGCTCACTGGCTATGGCGAGCTCATGCTGGCGGAATTCAAGTATGGTCTGGAGCCTAAGGAGTCGTTCGCGAGCGTCTTTGGGGACCAGGCCATCCCGAGGACAGCCTTCTACCACCTCAAGAAGGACTTCTTCCCTTGGGTGTACTGGAACTACATGGTAGGCACCTTCGTCGCAGACTGTTCGTATTCAGATGTTGACCCGTCTTCCAGATCAAGGGCCAGTGGTTCGGTGCTAAGGGCTTCATCCGCCCCTCATTCCCCCAGTAGACGTATCCTTATTAGAGTTTTGCGCCGGATTCCTGTAGTATACAGTGCCTCCATCTATTCCAACTATAGCCTAAAACCCAAAGATATCATCTATCTCGTCCCGCTTCTTTTTCTTCTTTTTGCTCGGCTTGGAGCCTTCCTCGTCAGCCTTCTTGCGTTTGGGCGCGCTGGAAGACAAGGCGGTCGACGTGACGATGGACACTTGAGTCGACATCGATTGCGAGATTTTGCTGTCTGCTGCATTCCTTGGTTAGGATATGGGAGGAAGAACCAAAGTGTGTGGGAGCTGACCGATGGAACGATTGACCGTCAACTCGCTAGATAGCGAGAAGGTCTCAGTAT
The DNA here is from genome assembly GCA_022605405.1 of Earliella scabrosa. NCBI lineage: Eukaryota > Fungi > Basidiomycota > Agaricomycetes > Polyporales > Polyporaceae > Earliella > Earliella scabrosa. The sequence goes on from JABYQQ010000013.1 coordinate 394,149, forward strand.
CGACAACTGTGCTGAGGTCCGTCTGGGCAGGCGGTCGCATTGTCTCCACTGGGTGTGTTGTCCGGCTTAGCGTACTTCCCACATCTTCGTCGTGTAGTGCACTGAACGCCGCATCTAGAGTAGTGCTCATTGCCCTCGATTGCGAAGTCGACGGCGCAGCGGGTACCGACGCGGTGCCACCCTCAGCCATGCCTACTAGGTGTTTCCGCACCAACTTGGCTTCAGAAGGCTGTTAAGAGATGAGCACTATATGCAGAGGACGGGGAGGATAACGCACATATAGTGCTTGCAGAGTTTTGAAGGTGGCAGACCAAGCTACTTCCAGGGCAGTCCTGGCCTCCGACAGGAGCATATTCATACGTGAAGCGATGGCCGCGAGCACGAGTATCAATTGTAAGAATGCACCCGTTTGCATCATGAGGGAGAACGATCTGCCCTTTTGTCAGTATAATACCGGTATCGACAAGGGAAGAGAACGTACTCGTAGGCACCCACAAGTCGTTCTCGTGCCTATATGTTGTTATGAACAAGTGCCCAGGTGGCTACAAGTCAGGCTGAAAGATCTTCTGCACTCACCCTGTCGATGAGCATGCAGCACGCGCTGCATCTCTCCAACACGAAGAGCCAAGGCTTCGCGTCTGGGTAGTATGTCCACGGACCTTTCATTATCTTCGTTCTACGTACAGACATCTCTCTTGAGATCATGCGATCCTTTCAGCACATATTGCACGTACGTTCGTGAAGAAGGCTCGCCCCAGAACGACAACCGGAGGCTCTCCACCACATCGTCCATGTGCATCTCGTCCACGCGCTCGCCCAACCTCCTCATCTCGGCGACGCGCTGCCAGAACAGCGCGGTGCGATGCTGGTTCTTGCCCTTGTAGTACAGTCTCTCCAGGACTTGGAGCTCTGTCCGGTGACTTGCGAGAGCATTTTGCAGTCGGCGCGTGCATGTCTTGAGTTGCTTCAACAGAGCGTCGACGGCTGGGCATTTATCAGCTTGGAGGGCAGCCCTCGGAGTATAGTTCAGAGAAGGTGGAGGAACATGTCGACGAGGGACCATCCCTGAGCAAATCAACAGACCGCGGTGAGGGCAGGAGGCAAGGTACAAGCAATTGGGCGCTTCTGCTGCGTAACGGCTTCCTCCTCTTCTCTCATCCGACCACTCGCCCTCTGATCGCGTGGCTGCTCAGGACATATACCCCTTCCTCTCCTTCTAGGCTGGTATCACCTCAGAGCTGGCGGCTCGTAGACGTGCAAGATGAGCGGACAAGGCGGCCAAGATGCCAAGTTCTTCCAACGAGGCAAGATCCAGGTGCGCGATCTAGCAACGTACGCCTCGTTTCTGGATGCGGGGTACGAGCACGATGCACGCAGGAATTCCGCGCCGAGCTGGAGGCGGCCGAGACCAAGGACAAGAAGTTCGTGAAGCGGAAGACGGTGTTGAAGAAGATTGTCGCGAACATTACGATGGGTAATGACAGTGAGTTCCGCGCCCCTCCTGCTGTCCGCGTCCTGGAGGGCAGACGCTTACAAGATCGGCGTCGGGACAGTGTCACCACTGTTCACGGATGTAGTGCAGTCTTTGGGCACACCCTTGCTGGAGATCAAGAAGAGTGAGTGTCTTGCCGAATAGGTGTAGTCGCGGGGGCTTACCACCCAGCAATGTAGTGGTGTATCTCTTCCTCGTATGTTACGGTCGCCAGAAGGCCGACCAGCTACATCTCGTCATTCCGAGCTTCCTGCAGGTACGTAATGCCGATGCATGTCTATGGCCGTGGAATTGTTAACAACGTTCAGGACTGTAACGATCGCAATCCCCTAGTCCGCGCCCTTGCCATCCGGACCATGTCCTATATACCCACTCCCATCGTCATCGACGCCCTCACCGAACAGCTAAGGCATTGTCTGAAGGACCGCGACCCATACGTACGCAAGACCGCCGCTATATGCGTTGCGAAACTATACACCGCAGACCCAAGGAAAGCCGAGAAGGGCGGCTTCGTCGAGATGCTACGAGACCTACTGCTCGACTCCAACGCTACAGTGGTTGCGAACGCGGTCGCGGCGCTCTCGGAGATCGGCGACCGTCAAGATGGTGTTATCTTCAAGCTCAACCTCACAGTGGCGAACAAACTGCTAACTGCGTTAGGCGAAAGCTCAGAGTGCGTGACCTACCCTCCACGTTGAAACCTAGAGTTAACGAGGCACAGATGGGGAACTATCTACATCCTTGACTCGCTGCTACGATACGTTCCCGAGCGACACATCGACGCGGAGATGATGGCGGAGCGAGTCATCGTCCAGCTCAACCACGCGAACTCAGCCGTAGTCTTGACCGCTATCAAGGTCCTCCTGTACCTCATGAACTACATGGAGAACCGGAAGCTCATGGACTACATCTGCAAGAAGATGGGTCCCCCGCTAGGTATGGCCGTTCACCATGCATGACGGACCGTTTCTCACTGTGCTCCCAGTTACCCTTCTCTCATCCGGACCTGAAGTCCAATACGTTGCCTTGCGAAACATCCTCCTCATCATCCAACGGAGACCGTCGGTGCTGAAGAACGATGTCAAGGTATTCTTCTGCAAATACAACGACCCCATATATGTCAAGCTGGCGAAGCTCGAGATCATGTACCGTCTAGCACGGGAGGAGAATGCGCGGGAGGTGCTTGCCGAACTACAAGAGTAAGCTGTTCGTACTCTTATAGAGTGTCATCACGCTCACTCCCACAAGGTATGCATCCGAGGTAGATGTCGATTTTGTTCGCAAAGCCGTACGGTCTATTGGCCGTCTCGCCATCAAAGTCCAACCAGCCGCGGACTCCTGTATACAGGCGCTCCTAGATCTCATAGAGACAAAAGTGTCCTACGTTGTGCAAGAAGCTGTGATTGTGATCAAGGACGTTTTCCGACGATACCCAGGGAAATACGAGGGTATCATTCCAAAGCTCTGCGAACACCTTGACCTCCTCGATGAACCAGAGTCAAAAGCCGCCGTGATTTGGATCATCGGCCAATTTGCTAACCGAATCGACAATGCGGACGAACTTATGGATGACCTCACCTACACCTTTTTGGAAGAGCCCACAGAGGTGAGAGGACCATCCCGTACATCCGGATTCTCGGGACACTAAACTTGGACTATAGGTTCAATTGGCGTTGCTAACAGCTGCGGTCAAGCTGTTCATCTACAAGTCGCATTCAGACACTACGAAAGCGCTCGTCCATAAAGTATTGAAGTGGGCAACTGAAGAAGTCGACAATCCAGACCTCCGGGATCGGGGCTTCATGTACTGGCGAATGCTTGCGATCAACCCGTCCGTCGCCGGGGAGATCGTACTCGCTGAGAAGCCCGCGATCACCACCGACTCTGACCGCATGGACAGAGGTGCACTCGACCAGTTGCTCCTTCACACCGGTACCTTGGGGAGCATCTATCACAAGAACCCTGAGGTACGCTTTCATCTTGCTCGCAGCGACCTTTATCAACACTACATCCGTTTTAGACATTCATCCGTAATGCGACCGGAAAAGCTCTCGCGGACAGCCCTGCGCTCAATCAACTGTCACGACAAGTTCTCGTACCCATCAATCGCCCCCACCTCCCTCCAGCAGCTGTGGTGGTGCCAGGACCAGGACCTCCGGAGCCCGCGCAGCCGGGTGCTGCGACAGGGAACCTCGTGCAGACAGACGGAGAGCCTGCACAGAACGGTTCTTCCGGCGATCTTTTGGATACCCCTGCCTCACGAAATGCACCGAGCAACGAGGGGGATGACGACGACGGCCTTCCGTCGGCGCCAGCTTCGGCAGACCCATACGCGGGCTTGGACAGTGCGTTCGGAGGGTATATGGCGGATGAGCCACGCCCACAGAACAAGGACCTGCTGGATATGATATGACGATGACGTTTGCCAGAGCTTGTATATTATTCTGCGGATGTACTGTACGTGCTTACGCGTTCATCGGAGTGACATGATGGCTGGCATGACGTTAGATCGAATCTGCACCGATGCCCTCACAAAGCTTGCCGGCTACAGTACTTATCTTACACACGTAGACAACTGCTGGTGCGTTCTCTCTGTCTTTCAAGACGACGAGCTCTTACCCGCGATCCTCCCGAATACGACGGCCTCCAATAGTGATGACCCGCCCAGTCTGTTACGACCATGGACCCCGCCAATCACTTCTCCTGCAGCGAACAGGCCTGGTATGGGCGAGCCTTCGCCGTTCAATACACGCGCATGCTCGTCGATGACGATGCCGCCCATCGTCTGGCACAGACATCGTCAATATCTAGCAGGGCTGAAAGTGGACAGCAACTCACGTAATGCACGACAGGTGTCATTTCTGCCACCAGCAAGGGCTCGTCGGGCGAGTACACTGAGTTTGTGAAGTTGGCTGGTTGGTGGTCAGATTCCGTCCCGCTCAATATCAATGAGCACGTACTCTTTCCGAACGGATCCTTTACCGTCCCTGCTGCGTACCTCTGGAGCGACTCAAAGGTCTCCTGGAGTTTGGCTAGTGGGACTTTCGTGTCTTCAGCGAATGCCGCCGCAGACGGGTACTCCCTCATGAGGCCCTTCGACTTGTAGAACCCAACTGAGTGGAAATCAGGTGGAAATATCAGCATCCCTGCAACACAAGTTCCCTCATGAACACTGACCATGCGCCTCTAGCGCCTTCGCCGCAGAAGGACTAAGCAACAGCCGAATAGGACCTCGACCCTCTTTGGTGACAGCTTGCATCTTCTCGGTGACGAAATCACGCCGCTCGAGCTCGTTGACGAACCGCGCGCCATCCTGGTCGATCAAGATGCCGCCAACGCCGCGCAAAGCTTCGGCTGCGAGGAACTTCGTCTTCGCGCCCGGTTCCTTCGGATCGACAAACCCTGTGGGATGCACCTGCACCTGGTCCATGTCACAGAGCTGTCCGCCCAACGAGACAGCGAGGCGGTGGCCGTCCCCAGTTGCGTGGTCACCATTTGTGGTAGGGACGGAGAGGAGCTCAGGGCGGAACTGTGAGAGGAATCCTCCCTCTGCGTAGTCTGCTGCGAAACCCCTTCGGCGCAATGAGTGCCACATATTGACGACTGCCAGGATGGTGGCACGACATAACCTACCCTGTAGCGATGACGACAGCGCCGGATTCTGTCTTCTTCTCGCCCCCGGCCTCGTACTCGACCCCGGTCACACGTCCGTTCTCGTCTTGTAATAGCTTGGTCACCTTCGCGCCCTTGAGGATAGTCGCGCGCTCGGGCTGGGCCTCGAGCTGCTTGACGAGGGCCGATGTCATGGCCCAGCCCGGCGCGCCGCCTTTGCCGCGGTGCGTGCGTGGCACACTGTGTCCGCCGAGCTGCGCAACGAGGGATAGGTCGACACCGAACTTGCTCGTGAGCCAGTCCAGAGTGGGAACGGAGTTGTCTGTCAGCGCCTTGATGAGGTTTGGACGCGCGAGGTCGCGAGCAGACGCAGCCGTATCCTTGTAGCTGTAGAAGGTCACAGATGAGTATACATCTCGAGAACCATCGAGCGTCGCGCGATGCGTACAAGGCTTCTGGAGAGTCCTCTATGTTGAGTTGCTTTTGCGCCTCTGTGCCAGCGCCGTTGATCCCGGAACTGGCCTTCACTGAGTTTCCTCCCAGTCTACAGTGTGTAAGTCAACGATTATGATTGTTCGGTTGTCACTTTCTCCACTTACGCAGGTTTCTTGTCGAGCAGGAGAACGGTTGCACCGTTCTCTAGGGCGGTATGTGCGGCGCTCAGTCCCGCTAGACCGCCGCCGATGACGATTGTGCGGTGGGTCGACATCGCGTAGCGCAAGTATCTGGCAGTAAGTAGTGAAATGGTGACAATGGAAAGGGACTTCAGGATCAGTCCGCGAGTAAAGAGGCGCATAAGCCTTGCATCCCACTGGGTGCAACTTGAGTGCTTTTGTATCACGCGGCCCTAGGCGCACATTGGCCATGCGCGGAGGTCTCGCCTATTCTAGACATGGTCTTCTCAGCACTGGACAGTGGAAAGAGAGACACGAGGTCTAGGCTGCAGGTGCGCGAGCTTCTCGACTGATGACGAACCGTGAGATCGCACGAGCTGGGAGCATATATGACGTAGCTATGTTTCCACACAACTTGGATGAGTACTGATGACTTTACGTCGGAAATACTAGCGCCGAGTCGCCAGCGATGCAACACAGGTTCTTCGGACGAAAAGAAACCATCGACAAATAAGTCAAATCTGTCTGGGCAGGCTCGCAGAATGATGCCCAGAAGACCAACGACCAAGGCCCAGGGAACAACGGTACATTCAAGAGGAAGCATAGTTCCCTCGTCCGCTGCATCTGGCAGGCTGATGTTCATCGATAGGAAAAACAAACGAGAGAAGCGGTATGACCAGACGGGGAAGACGGACGAGGGGTTGGACTTTGGACCCGGAGAGGACAGTTGGGAGGCTTACTTCGAGGAGCTCTTCGACCGCGTGACGAAGGGGAAGCTCGACGACATGAAGAGGGAATACCAGGGTGCGCACCACAGTTCCTCATGAATGGACCGACGGTTCCATAGAGGAGATCATGACCCGCATCCCCCACTCTACATTCGACGACGAGGCTCGCTTCATAATCACACTTTCCGGACTCATCTCGAAGGGCGAGCTGCCCCTGCTGCCCTTGTAGGAGCCAAGTACGAAGGACGAGAAAGCGAAACTCGTGAGGAAGAAGCAAGCCGACAAGGAGGCAACGGAGGCGGAGGCGTTGGCGAAGGAGCTCGGGGTGTGGGACGAGTTCTTTGGCAGCGGGAAGCCTGGGGCGCGAAAGTCAAAGGGGAAAGGCAAAGGGAAACAGCAGCAAGCAGACGAAGAGGACACGTCGGCTTTGCAAGCGCTTATCCTCAAGAAGCGGAAGAACATGGATAGCTTCTTTGACAACCTCGCAGCCAAGTACGCAGAGCCGGAGGCTGAGAAGAAGTCGGGGAAGAAGGGGAAGAAACGGGCAAAGGATGAAGAGGAAGTGGAGGAGGTGGAGGCATCGCCGAAGAGAAGGTCTCGCAAGGAAGTGCCACCGCCGCCAGACATCGATGACGCCAAGTTCGAGCAGATTCAGCAGCGACTGATGAACGGCAAGGCCAAACGGGGGGCGGGGGCCGAGACGAGAGCGTCGGCGAAGGGCAGGACGGCGAAAGGGAAAAAGACGAAGTAGACCGCGGTTTGTGTATTACCACTCTTTCTCTGTTGTATTCTACGTGCATTTGATCATGCGTATTCTCAGACGACTCGGCCCTGCGGTCTAGGTCAGACGTCGCGTTTGGAACATGACTGCGCGAGCCAGGCTCATTCAGGTTCTGCAACGCGTTTGTGTGGTTTAGTCGGACATAAGATCCGCCGCGGAAACCGACATTTAGTACTTACCTCTCTTCGCATCTGCGACATCTACAGCATGCCCACGATCGAGGAAGGGATCCTACAGCACATGGACAATCTGTGCATGTGCAGCGACGCTCATCTCTACGCCAAACATACTAAGATCATGCACACGCGCTTCAAGGTCTTCGAGGAGTTCATCAAGGACTAGACACGCGCAGACTGGTCTACGGAGATCAGTATGCTGCACAACGCATTTACTTGCGACGGACTCAAGCTGGCGGACTGGCTCTTCAAGTTGATGCCCGAAGTACAGCGGGTACTGGACGTATCAGGTGAGGTTCCGACGCTACAAGCCCGCGATATAGCTGACTGCCTACGGAGCCTGAAACTCTCTGGCCCGCACCATGTGACGAACATGCCAGTGCCCGAGACCCCTACTACTCACATGAACGCTGCGCATAGCACAGCCTCGCTCTTTCAACACAACCGGGGCATTAATGAAGTCACCCGGTGAGTGTTGAACACCGTCTTGCGGTGCCGGTACTGACTCGTACTCGAGATTGCCATGCGTATTAACGCCGGATGCCACCCCACCGTTCCCACTCGGGTTGAGGGTCACAACCTGGCCTACCGCCGTGCGAGCCAGACTGTATTCAAGCTGCCAAGCATAATGCATAGGGGTTGAATTGGAGCTCCACCGTTCCGAAAGGTAACACGCGTGTCAAGAAGTGAGACACAGCCTCTGGATATCGAACATGAGTCAAGCTTCCATCCCATGGACGGCATTGAATCCTCGCAAGTTTCCGGTTCAAGAGCCTATGAGCCTATGACTGGTGACAAGCCAGTGCGCAGTACTCAATACATACTTGGAATCTATTCCATACTCACGTAGACAGACTCGGTGACTGCCAGTCCGAAGGACCCCGGACGCCCGAAGGAGCTGCGGTGAGCGCCCACTTCCTGCCAAGTGACTACTACGCAGCAGCATCCCATCTGACTGGTAATAGCGACTGGTCCAGCCATCTTCAGCAGGACAACGATCCTGAGATATCCGATCAATGATCACGCAGCGAAACGCGCAGAATACGTCGACAATGCTCAGTATTACCTACCCGACCTCAGGCCGAGTCAGAGCTCTGGCAGCGCTCAGCACGCGGCAGTTGCATCTATATAAGCTTCGCGTCCAACATTTTGTTAGCTCACAATGCCCTCTTCTGCGGTCCGCATCTCGTTCGCTGGGCTCTCCGCCCTTCTCCTCGCATCTCCCATAGCATCTGTGGCTCGAACCATCAGCGTGAGTGTCTTGGAAGCTCATGCTGGTAGACACCACTAACCACCGTACTTCTTGGTAGTGGGGCGGATGTGATCCCTCAATTGTGACCGATCCTTCCTTGCAGTGTGGTTTCCTGGACGTTCCGCTTGACTATCACGACGCCGGTGTCGGGAACGCTCGCCTCGCACTCGTGAAGGCCAACGCAACTGGGGAACGTCGTGGGACAGTGTTCTTTAATCCAGGTATACCCACTCGATCCGATCCACCCTTAACGGGATAGCTTACAATGTCACAGGCGGACCTGGAGAGTCAGGCTTGGAGAATCTGAATCTTTTGAAGGACGCCTTGCTCTGGCGTACCGGTGGTGTTTACGACGTGGTGAGTTGGGATCCGCGAGGCGTTGGCCTCAGCATGTAAGTCCTGTTATGTTTGTGCGGCCATACACAAGGACTGACAAACCGGCTCGTACTAGCCCTGGCCATACCCGGTGTTTCGATAGTCTCGAGGAGTACGAAGCATTCTTCAACGGAACGCTTGAAGCCAACGGACTTGAGTATACAGGCAACTTCACCGACCCTGCAGACATTCAAGCTCTGCTGTCTCAGGCTCCGATGATGCAGGAGAAGTACAAGGAACTGGCTCAGCGATGCCTAGACTCGCCCAATGGGAGATACTTTAGATATCTGGGTACGGCTGCGACCGTCCGCGACTTGGTTTCGATCGCGGATGTAATCGAAGGCCCCGATGCTCCCATCAATTACTACGGCATCTCTTATGGCACGTTGCTCGGGGCGTGGTTTGTGAACAGTAAGTGAAGTGAGCTCATGATGCATTCTGTTGGATTGCCTCACTCGGATCGACATTCACCTAGTGTTTCCTGATGTAAGACTTCGACATATCAAAGAATCCGCATAACGCGAACTGACTCGAATACCATAGCGCGTGGGGCGGGTGGTCGTCGACGGCGTCTTGGACCCAGTATCCTTCGCTACACTGGAACTTCCATCTGTCAGTACATCCTGTCCCTCTCCATGATCGCCTCTGCTGACACGAGCCGAATAGGGGGATTGGGCTACACAGCAGTATGAATCTGCGGATGCCAATTACAAAGGCTTCATCACCGGCTGTGCTCTCGCTGGCCCCGAAGGATGTGCGATTGCGTCCGAGGGAGACGGGCCGCTCGAGATTAACGCGAAGGTGCAATCGTTGCTCAAGGCCGCCTACCATGCTACCCGTGCCAATGCGTCTTTCCCTTTGACGTCAGGGCTCATCCGCGGTGAGTGACAACTTGAACTGTAGTTTCAACTGCGACCTCAACCAATAGGGTTCATGATCCAGCTCGCGATTTGTTCCCGCCAATGTACGCCCCGTGGCGCTGGCAGAATCTCGCGAACACGGTGTACCCTCAAGACTTGGCAATTCTTGAAGGCAATTTGTGTGTACAACCTGTGTAATTGCCTTGTACATCGGTAAATGCTGACATACTCCTGCAGCAGCGTTCCGGACCCGGGGCTTGGTGGCATCGACTTGCTGAAGTACTCAATTCGAACCATCATATGTGCGGATTCTGTGGATCAAAGCCCCCTCACGAATATGACCAATATCTTCGAGGGCATGATAGAGGTCGCACAAACCACGACAGCTTTATGTGAGTTCGTCTCTGTCTTCGTCTTGACGTTTTGGGATTCTACAAAATTCCCTAGTTGGTGGCATCTGGCCAAACGTGGGTACACAGTGTTCCTTCTGGCCTGTTCGTTCGGTGGAAAGGTATCAGGGTCCGTTCAATAGAAAGCTCGCCAACAAGATCCTTGTCGCTTCGACAACCGTAAGTACTGCTACTTTCCCATGTCCTCCCAACTGACCAAGTTGTCCTAGTACGATAATATTACGCCGCTTGCCAGTGCCCAACGTCTGGCAGGGCTCCTTGGCGAGGATGCGTCCCTGGTTGAGTTGAGATCCTTTGGTGTACGTACCATTGGTTATCACCAGCTGTGCCTGCATTGAGCTGATGGATCGCTACAGCACACAACATTGATAGCGGCTCCATCCACCTGCCTGACGGACATCATGGTCGCCTATATGGTCAACGGAACGGTGAGTGGGCTGCTGCTGTCGTCTTCCTGTCCATGTTCATTAAGGTACTCATGTCACTGAATCCCGGCACCGTGGTGCTTTACAATCTTGTAGGTTCCCGCGAACAACACCCTGTGCGAGGTCGACGCAGACTTCGAACCTTTCAAGGGAGTCAACACCGAGGCTATCTTTGACAAACTTCCGGAAGTCGACATATAATTAGACATGGAAGTGGTTCAGACGTCTATCTAACTCACATTAATATTGCCTGGCCGCTGTCACTGTCCCACGTGTCGTCCATAATCGTCTTCATATGCATCTTCATACCCCACGGGCATACACCTCTCCAACCGGCCAGAAGTTGTCACTCCAGCCTCTCCCGAGCCGATAAACCGCTGTTGATGATCTGAGCTACAGGTTTATGTTATACAAGGACGGTCCTAGTTTGTTTCAAGTTATAAAACCCGTCAGTAGTGCTTAATACTTACTAGGCCGGCAACCAAATCCTTCAGTGGGATGCATGTAGCACCTGAATGCATGCCCACCTGAGCAGCCTAAGCCATTGAAGCTTGAAGCTGGAAGCGGCACATACGCCATGCGCTATAGCTTCACTGTACACGCCGTTGAGAATCGAACCTTGGAGCCCCATCCCCTCCCGCTCGACCACCAACTTCCGTGACCTCGGGTTGGCGGGCCGGCAGCCCATGTGACTGATCGCGTCAGATATTGACCAATTGTGGCAGTGTCACTGTCACATACATCAGTGGACGCGTCGTCAGCGCTCACGTCTTGAAGCGCCTCTTTCGTACAATCCCAGGTCCCTCCCTTAGAAGTCGTCAAGGTCCGAGTCCCCAAAGTAATCGTCTTCGTCGGAATCCCCCGCGCCCCAAAACGGGAAGATGTTGTGGATCAAGCTGATGTCGATGGAGTCCACCTCAATCTTCCCGTTCTCGTGCCGAGTGAGCTTCACCTGAGACTTCTGGGGCTCGGCATCTGGATAAGGGTAGGAGTGTACTTCAACGGAGTTGAGCAGGTCGATATTGATGTCGTGGCTAGAGACAAACGTTTAGTGTGATCCCGTACACAACGACACATAACACCAACCTTCTCCGCATGTGCCACTCCATCCGGGGGAGTGTTGAAGCAAATTCGCAGTAGACACAGCCGTGAAAGCACATGTCCCAATTCACTAGGTCGGGCTCGTCCTCGATTTCCGAGACCGCCTCGCTCTCCTCCTCTGTAATGATCTCCCATTGGTGAGCGTTGTGGGCCCATGTCCGACGCTTCAAGCTGTGAACGAGCTACCGAGGGATTAGTGGTGCGCACACATAAATAACGAAATTATACTCACTGCATCCTTGCAAGTATGCACATCGTATCTCTTATAGGAAGTCCATTCTCCATCTTGCATTGTCTTATACGTGCTTCGAGAACACCCGGTGCAGATGATTTGTGCCGCGCAGTTCTCCACATCCTGATGCGTCGCGCGGTCCGGATCCAGCCCGCACGCTTCGAGAATAGGCCGCATCAGGGCGATACCGTCGTCCGACACAGACACGGGCGATATGGACCATGGAGACCGTAAGGTGGTGGGATGCCAGTATGTCTTGGCGGTGCTCACATAGGTTTCGACAGAACAGACAATGTTGGAGCGTAGGCAGATATGAGACACGACCCCCGGGTAGGTCAGGTTGCCGCGGCCGCAAGAGTCGCAAGAGAACAGAGCCATGGCGAGCGTGAGAGGGTCCGAAATGTCGTCAGGAACCGCCAATGACTGTCGGACCATGGCCGTCAGCTGGTTCTTGCAATCTTCGCGCCATGTGGTACTTGCAGCATCGAACTTCGCGCGCATAGCGTCCGAGTCGTCGAGGATGGAAAGGTCTGCGCCCTCCGGAACGTCCAGGATATCCCGGAATTCGCTCATCATCGCGAGATCCAAAAGGTGCGGGCTTTGGTCCAACTCGGCGGATCGCCTCGTGTCCGGGGAGCGGTAAGCTTGAAACGCTTCGGCGAATGCAGAGAAGTGGTTACGAAGGACAGCTCGGCGTTCGGCCTCCAGACGACGCGTCTTGACTCCTTGCATGAATGAAACGACTTCTGTTCGAATCTTTTGCCAGCCTATGAGACAAGTCAGATGTTATTCGATGTTGAGAACGCCGACATGCTCATTACCTCTGTCAGTGAGTAACTCGGCCTTGCTAGCAAACTTCTGGTATGCAAGGTTTGTCTTCTCGGAGTGAGACATAGCGGCGACCTCATCTGCCCACCCTATGTCGCATAGGCGAGCCTTAATACTGATCACGATGTAGGTCCTCAGGGGGGCTGGCCATCATGCTAGACAAGAAATCGACACTCACGTGTTGACACGTTCTACACGGATATCGTCCAGTTCAGCTGATCGCTTCTCTTTCTGTGCGTCTTTCCAAGTTCGAAGTTGTTGCGTAGTCTTCGGATGAACGCGTCTCAGTCAGCACGCAGCGTGGAAAGGGTGGTTGCATCTCGTTCCAGCTTACCTCAGCTATCAACTTCGCTTTCTCTAAGTACTCGGTAACCAACGCCTTCTTGGCAGAGACGTCCTTGAGCGCGTCCCAGCGCTCTTGGAAACGGTCGACGTCACTCTTCAGCCATCGACGACCGCCTCTGAACATTTCGAACATGTGGGTAAGACAGTCCCTAAGGTCGACGTTGGGACACACCTTGCGTTGGTTTCGAAGATAGCCACAAACATGTCCATCTCTCCCGAGACCTTCCAAATATCCTCGAGGAGCGAATCGCAGTCACTTCGCCGATAGTACCTGTAGCGATACTGCATCAACATGAGTAGACCGAAGGCGCACGCAGACACCCACACTATCGGCTTGCACCCAGAGCAGTAACGTGCGGAGAATTCAAAAATCGCCGTCTGTACGTTGGACCTCAGGCAATTCTATGGAATATGACGCATTTGCTGGCTCCATCAGATATCGAGATGCCGGCCGGGAGGATACTCACATGGCAGTGCGAGAAGAAGAGTAGATTAACAAACGCAGGCTCGCTCAGGTAGGTAGGGCACTTCGGCAGCCCCTCCACACACTCCAATGACGCTTTCCAGAACGGCCTGGCAGACTGGCTCATGAGGAGTGCACGGAACGGCTTGCTTGTGCGTGCGAGAGCCAGAAGGTCTCGAGGATGCATCCATGCAAAGATCTGCGCATGGTTAACCACATCGTCGATCAACTCGTACCAACTCGACTCACCTCTATCAACACGTCCAACGGCATGTTTGGCATGTCCTTCAGTCCACCGCGGCGACCGCGCACGTTTCGTCGGACACTGGTTCCGCCTTGAGTGGCGTTAGCACCTCCGGCGGTGGTCGCATTACTAACGTTGCCCGCCTCGAGTGGGTTGAGCTTCTTCGCTTTCTTCCGCGGAGGCATGGAGGAAGGGAGTGGAGAACAGGAACTTCAAGAAGAGAGGAGGGTGAGTGTGGCTGCAACACGTCTCGCGTCCGAGCAACTTCGGAGCAAGTGGGGCCACATCTGGTAACCGCGTGACGCCACGTGAAGTCACACTCAGTGTCACGCGTCTTATGCCCACCCGCCGGGCGACGTCTAAGTACTTACTACTTAGTCCACCCCTCACGTCGCCCAATATTCAATCGTCTATCTGCCTAGGAGAGGAAGATCTTAGAGTAACCTTTAAGATACAAGTATTGGTCTTCTATCGCCGATTCCGAGCATAATCGTCGCCGCGGCAGCCTTCGGAGGTTGGCTAAGTCACAATTGCCGTCGTATCTAGCGAGTAGGCTCTAACGCATAACGCCGATGTGAACAAGTATCACAAACGTGCTTTAGCCACGCTCACTTGTAGGGCGTGGTGGGCAAATAGTCACTGTAGTGCGTCATACATTAAAACATGTAATCTATACTAACGTAGTGAAGATCAGGTGCGCAATCGCAGAGCCGGCACCTCGACGGCCGGCCCCCGGGTCAGAAGCCTTCATCAGAGTCCCAGAAGGGATACTCGGCCTCCTCAGGCTCACCGAAGGAGAACAAGGATGGGAAATTGAGCAGCGCATTTCGCTCGTAGTACTTCGCCTTCACTGTACCATCGTCATGCCTTTCGAGACTCACGTCGGGCCATTGGTACTGGGCGTCCCGATGGAGGTAACAATGCAAGTAATCATTGTTCTCGTCGACGTCGACGTTGTGCCTATCGAGGTGTATGAGCATGACAATACAATGAAAAGCTGGACGTCTGCCTGTGGAAGTACCCACCGCTTCTTGATATGAGCCCTAAGTCGCGGTAGCTTTGCAGCGCGATGGCAGTGGTTGCATCCATGGAGAGAATCTTCCAGGTCGACCAGCCAGGGTTTGTCGTGCATTTCGTCTTCAACCTTCTTCACGACTTCCCACTCCTTCTCTGTAATGCGTTCCCACTTGTGAAGCTTGGTGTATCGACGCTTGTCCAGGGCATGGGCGAGCTAGGAGTACATCAACGACTCGAGCCGACTATGTGCGGGATACAAGCAGAACTCACCGCATCATGGTAGTCATACACATGAAAGCTTCGCCAATGATCTTCTTTTGTGACTTTCCCATCAGGTGAACAGTCGAACGCCGACATACTGCATGTAGAACAGGACTTGCACACCACCCGCGCTTGACATGAGGCCATGTCTGATAATATGGTGCGATCTTGATCCAGACGGCACGTGTCGAGGATGGACTTCATGACAGAGACGGCATGGGTGGAGACTTGCAAGTATCGCGAGCCCCATGCCGATTGGATGCTGGTCGGGTACCAGTTCCGTTTGACAGCGCGCGAGTATATGTCTGTGCAGTGGTTGTTGATGCGCAAGCATGGATGGGAGACCACATCGGGGTATGTCATGCCATCGCGGCGGCAGCAGGTACACAAGAACAGAGCCGTCACGAGCTGAAGGGGGTCTTCGACGTCATCCGGTATTGTCAACGTCGCACGCACCATTGCGGTGAGCTCATTCTTGCGCTCCTCGCGCCATTTGGGAATTGCGGCCTCGAACTTTGCGCGCATGACGTCCGCGTCGTCCAAGACGGATAGGTCAGACCCCTCCGGAACGTCTAGAATGGCTCGAAATTCGTCCATCATCGCTAGGTCCGGGAGATGGGGATTGATGTCCGAATCGTAATCCCGTTGAGTCTTCGGACCACGATAGGCATGGTAGGCCTTAGCGAACACATCGAAACGGCCGAAGAGAACGGCTTTCCGCTCGTCTTCTAGTTGGCGTGCCTTGACCTTTTCCATGAAGGAGGTAACGTCCCCGCGAATTTTCTGCCATCCTAAGACCATCGCAAAGCCCAAATCAATTCCCATTGAGTATAAAATCGGTGGACGCGTGTCGCGGTGTGCGTACCTTTTTCCGTCAGCAGCTCAGCCTTGCTGGCAAATTTCTCGTTCTTGAAAGTCAACTGCTCAAGCAGCGTCATGTGTGCAAGTTCATCTGCCCATCCCTCTGCGCGCAGGCGATCCTGGATGCTGCGTCACAAACGGCATGAACGACTATGTAAATCACAGACGAGAGGGCCGCATCAACTTACGAGTTCAGCCGCTCCGCCCGTCTATCCTTCAATTCAACCCTTCTCTTCGCCTTCTCAGCGTCCTTCCATGCGGTGAAGTCACGGGTGGCCTGGACACAGTATGAGACGTCGTCCAAGTGCTCTCGCTGAGGAAATCTACTTACCTCCTCAACCAATTTCTTCTTTTCCATGTACTGAGCAGCCAAGGCTCTCTTGGCCTGAATATCACTTAGCGCGTTCCATCTCTTCCGGAAGTCGTCAACCTCCCTCTTTCTAGAAGCCAGCGAATAGGGTGAGTCGACTCAACGAAGACTGCGGTACTACGTACACGACATTGCCGTCGAAGGAAAGATTGAAGGGATTGACTTGACCGGAAACGGACCGGATTTCATCAAGCAGATCCGCATAACCTGAGCGCATCAACCTGGAGAGGACTGAGAGTCCGCCTCGAAAGGTAGGAAGACGTGGAACGACTAACAGTTCATGTTTACAAGGGGAGCAATAACGCGCGGACAGCGGAAATATGACCGTTTGCACATTGGACTTCAAACAATTCTGTAGTTCCTAGCCTTGGTGGGAGTATTCTTGGGTTGAAACACGAAAGGACTCACATGGCAGTGGGAGAAGAACAGTAGATTGACGAAAGCCGGCTCGGCCATGTAACTCGGGCACTTCGGTAACCCCTCGATACGCTCCATCGATGCTCTCCACACTGACCTCGCAGACCGGGACATAAGGAACGCGCGGAATGGCTTGCTCGTCCGTGCAAGATTAAGCAGGTCCCGGGGATGCATGAAGGTGAAGATCTGCACTGGGTCAACGACATCCGCCGCTCCGATCAGAGAGCTTCAGCAGCTCACCTCCATCAGTATGTCCAGCGACACGGTAAGCATTTCCTTCAGTATACCACGATTGCCACGTGCATTTCGGCGGACAGTGTCGCCTTGGACGGTGGTCAACGTCGCGTCGAACGAGTCCGCCCCTCCGAGTCCCGAGTCGCCCGCGTCCACATCTGCTTGAGCAGTGTCTACCTTAGCCTTCTTCCGCGTAGACATCGTATGATAGAGGCTGAAGCTGCCAGACAGTGGATGTGGAAGGTGGAGGAGGTAGGGCCACCGTCCCACGACGCGCCCTAGGACGAGCGGCTAGTAACGATCACCGCGTGTGGTCACGTCCTCACCAGTCCTTTGTCACGCGACAAGCCGTCACTCCTCTGAGCTGGGAATAACAGGCTGAGGTTTGAGTTCACATAAGTAGAGAGAGAGGGGGGTTCGGAGAGCGCGAGTGCATGCGGTAGCCATAGAGGTCACAAGGACGACTCGACACGATGTGGACAGAGCACTCGCTCGGCTTTTGAATGACTCGGAATGCAGCCTGTGGTCACCACCATGATATGAAGCCGGTCCCGAGGAGACGAGTCGGAGCCGGTGCCGTGCAAAGATGAAGCCAGATGTTCTGCCCTAGTGAGTTACATTCAAACTAACGATACATAGCTATAGCTGTCCGAGAGCAGGTCCTTGAGTCGGCTGAAACGCAGCCTTGAGTGTCTTGAGTAACGATTTCGGCCGCAATGAGTTGTAGTGCTGCAGCCCAACTTCAGTAGCCTGATGAGATGATGTCAGGAGTATCTCACCTCTCCGAGCCCATACTGTCGTCGATGATAACTGATATATACCACGTTCTTCTGCTCGCTCGGGGCAGATGCGCCTCCGCCACTGTGAGGTTCATGCACCACAACGGGGGGCGTGCCTCCCTGTACAACGTGAATGGCAACGTTGTATACTCGACACAGAGCAAGAATTTCGGGCTCGCCGCCCCATACGGCTGTATCGCGCATAGTCGTGCAATACTTCTCGAACTGTTCACGAGTCATGAGTCCCGGCTCAGTGGCACCTGCAGCGTCTTCGCCGATTTCGGAGGGCAGGAACGGGAGGAAGTCATCCGGATGGCTATAAATGTAATCGGCAGCGGCCTTCCGACAAGTCGTGTACGTCGCTTGAGATGATGGGAGGATCCCGAGTATCGCCAGCTGATCAGCCACAGCGGAGAACAGACAGTGGCCATCTGGATTGATCTGAGGTTGGGAAGCGTGACTTGAGAACGAATAGCATCTGCAGCCAAGAATACGATAGCTCACATCGTGCATCTTCAAACCAAGCTCCTCGCATACCCGCTTGATACCTTCCTCCTCCTCCTTTGCCTGACGTGCAAGTCGCGCGTCCGCCTCGGTGTCTGTCGGTGCGTAACTCTCCGCAAGCGCAGCTGCTTTCCGGGCCTGGTCATACGGATTGAAGGAGAGATCTATAGGTTGAGAGAAATGGACGTGCCTGCCTTGCTTTGTGCCTCGCCTTGCTATCCTTCTTCGGCGCATTCTCCAGCTGATCTGCTACTTGCTGGACTTGCATCTCCTGCAGGACGGTCGCGGATTCCTGCCTGACAGTATCATCTCTGGAGTCAAGTTGGGCCAAGAGATCGTCCATCAAGGCATCGTCGTCGATGGTGGTGTCTTCTGGCGGGGGAGGCTGTGGGGGAGATAGCATCTTCTTCAGCTTCTTCTTGGGAGCCATGAGGGAGATGAAGCTGGTGCTGGCTGAGCTAATGCGAGTCTATAGCTTGAAACCTCGAGTTACAATGAGCGTGGACAACAGCTGTTGCGCGGTGAAGAAGAGCTCTGGACAAAGTGGAGGCGAAGGGAGAGTATCACCGTCGGACAGCCTTCAGATCAGGTTCGTCATCGCAGATCTGAGATAAGCCTTAACCCTAGCCCCAATGACTTCACCCCACGGTCCGTTGCGCGGGCCGAGCTCGCTGACTACGACCATGACCATGGATCCTGCACAGGTCCACTCAGATTCGAGTGGAAGAGTCGCCCGCCCTTTCTCACAGTCGTGCGGTCGACAACCTTGCTCTCATCGATAACGACAAGCTGTCGTATCTTCTACGCGTACCACTTCGCCGCGCACGCTGCGCATCTCGTTCCATCACTACCAGCACCATGCCGTCAACCAGAATCCCGCTGCTCTTCGTCAGTTTAATCCTTTGGTTTAGCTTCATGGAGGGATCATGTATGCTGAAGGTGGATAGGGTACGATGACGATGGGCGAGCCCAACAAGAATGGGGTTCGCACCTCGGACTTGAAGGAATGCCAAGAGATACTCGATGCATTCTTCAGCCATGGTCACAAGGAACTCGATACGGCCCGCATGTACGCGGAAGGGACCACAGAGCCTGTATGTGCACCCTTATGAGTCCAATAGTCCCCTACAACTCATGGATGGTCAATAGCTTCTGGCGAAGTTGGATCTCAAGGACGCTACTATTGACACCAAGTAGGTTCCGTTGGGACCGCGGATACACAATCATCGATGCTGAGGGATGTCCGTGCGTGCAGGGTGTACCCTGTCAAGCCTGGAGATCATGCGCCTGAAGCTCTGCGTTCAACCTTCCAGACGTCGCTCAACTTACTGTCACCGCTCAAAGTAAGAGTGCTCTACTTGCACGCGCCAGACCGCAGCGTTCCGTTCGAGGATACGGTTCGTGAAGTCAACGAGCTGTACAAGAAAGGCCTCTTGTGAGTTGAGGTGCATGTCTGCGCGGCCTGCAATCTCACTGTGTTCTAGCGAGATCTTTGGGCTCAGTAACTACACTGCTTGGGAGGTGCGCAATAGCAATGCGGACAATACGTGTGAACCTCAGTGAGCACATAACAGGTTGCCGAGATAGTCGGTATATGCAAGGCCAACGGCTGGGTTCAGCCGAAGATCTACCAAGCGTGGGTTTCCCTGCAAACATCTCTCCCGCATCGGAACCTTATGGCGCCCTTAGGATGTATAATGCCGTCACCCGGGACATGGAGGCGGAGCTGGTGCCCTGTTGCCGCAAATATGGCATCCGTATTGTGGTCTATAACCCCCTCGCGTGCGTCTCTTATCACCGGTTTAGCACAGCCCTCAATGAACGAACGTATCTAGTGGCGGCTTCTTCGCGGGCAAGGTTGCGGCCCCTGACGCTGAGGCACCCACCGGTGGCCGCTTTGACCCCAACAGCAACATGGGAAAGATGTACCGTGCCCGCTACTTGAAGAGCGGGTACTTTGACGCGCTCAAGTACTTGCAGCCTATCGCGGTCGGTACAGAAATCATCGAGCTTAGCGACGTCCACTGACTCATTGGTGCTGCAGGACAAGCACCAGCTTCGTCTCACAGAGATTGCGTTGAGGTGGTGCCAACACCACTCCGTCCTCACTCCAGAGGACGGCATCATCCTCGGCGCAAGCAGTGCGGCTCAGCTCAAGCAGAACCTTGAGGACTCTGAGAAGGGCCCTCTTCCTGACGAGGTTGTGAAGGCTCTAGACGAAGCTAGGCTCATCGTTGGTGCGAGTGCTCCCACGTACTGGCGGTGAAGGGAAGACTTGAGGAAGGAGGCACACTGAAGGTCAGGAGGCGTTTTCCTTGTATTGGACGTGCCTTGAACGAATGTTCTAGATAGGGAGCTGATCCTATGCACCCAACTGCGCCCGAGCGAAGAATCCGTGATGTTCAGCCTTTGTTCAATGTTGTCGCGATGACAGCCTTTGTGTCCAATGAAAGCGATCGTCTGTTGGACTGGACTCTCGGACTCGACGCAAAACGATATGCGAATGTCCCGGCGCCCGGGTGAGGTTAACGATCGTCGGCGCTTGGTCGGTCGAGCCGAATCATGTTACCAGGATCGGTCCGACGGCGAAGAAGGCGCAGTGCGCACGATGGAGCCCATCGGTTTCCCTGTGTCGAAAGTCGTCTACAGCTCGAGCTCAATGACGTTGGTCGAGCGGGGGCTTGCACGTCTCATAGACGACGCATGGCATCGTCATACAGTACGGATGCTAATCTTCGCGCTCCACGAGACCTGGGCTGAGCCTGCCGGGTCAATTTGGAGGAATTGCCAGCGCTCCCTCTTCTGCCAGCCACTCGCTGACACGGTGGGGCAAGCAGATCTTCTGGACATTGCACCACCATACTCGCCCGAACTTGCTCGTTCCATGAGTAGTTCGGTGACGACATGCATGACCTCGGATCCTTCTGCATCGCAGTGGCGGACTATCCTTGATGTCGAGCGAAATACTATATAATGTGCCAGCTTTCCTGCAGCATCTCCACCAATCCGCCCTCCCCATCAGCGCAATCGCAAGCCTCGGGACCTCCACGCTCCGCATCTCACAACGATGGCCAGCTCGCTCGACATCAACCCGCCAAACGCAGACCGCCATATCACGGCTGGCGCCTCGGATTGGCTATGGGCAGTCTTTGCGATCATGGCTATTAGCGATCTCATAATGATCTTCTGGGCCTTCTCGGTGAGCTTCGCTCGGTCGCAATGCTCGGCAAACTCGACACTCACCTATCCATGCAGAGACCCCGCGGAACGCGGTTATTCCACCAGATAGCCATCATCATCCTCACGACTGCAACGATCGCCTACTTCTCCATGGCTTCGGACCTCGGTGCCACGCCTGTCGCGGCCGAGTTCTCTCGTGGCAACACGGGCTCGCGGCAGATCTGGGTATGTCTCGTGCACGTTCGCTTCTCGGACGATCCCACTGAACTGCGACATACTAGTATGTACGCTACATCCAATGGTTCATCACGCTCCCGCTGCTCCTCCTTGAGCTGCTGCTCGCCACCGGTCTCACCTTCTCCGACATCTTCACGACCATCTTCATGGGCATGGTCCTTGTCGTCACCGGGCTCGTCGGCGCACTGACCCCGACGAGGTACAAATGGGGCTACTTCGTCTTCGGCTGCATGGCTTTGTTCTACATATGGTATGTCTCACATCTCCAGCGTGACTCGCTCCCGTTCGGGCTGACGCGCCCCCTCGTCCGCAGGTACGTCCTCCTCGGACACGGCAGGCGCTCCACCTTCGCGGCCGGCGGCATCGTACGCAGCGGCTACCTCCGAAGCTCAGGCTTCCTCTCCTTCCTCCTCCCCCTCTACGCCATCTGCTGGGGCGTCTCTGAGGGCGGGAACGTCATCTCCCCGACGGGCGAGATGATCTGGTACGGCATCCTCGACCTCCTCGCCGGCCCCTTCTTCCTCTTCTTCTTCCTCTGGGGCCTCCGCAGCATCGACTACGGCGCATTCGGCCTCGCGTCGGGCAAGTACACCGACGGGGCGTACGGCGCGAACGCGACGGGGGCGTACATGGCTGGAGGAGGGTCCGCACCTGGTACTGGCGCTGGGATCGCGGGAGGACCTGGTGCGGCGGCCGGGCCAAACATGGCGAGCGCGGCGCCAGGGACGGGTGTCACTGGCACGCGCGGAGTGAACGGAGTTGTATGAGCACCGTGATGAACTCGGACGACGGAGACTCGACAGTATACACGGAACCTCCAAACGTTTGAAATTTGAGGAGTCGAGGTGGCGCGGTGATCCGCAAAGCCCGCTCTGCCTGCATGTTTCGTCGTCTTGCAACTTACCTTGTGTATCATATAGGCAATGCTGTGCGGTAGCATCGCATTCGATGTATAATTAAGTAGTGTATCAGTATCCACAATATCAGGCTGACCGACGCTCATGGGATGCGAAGGAGAGAATGAGACGAGTAATGTACACCGAGAGCCGATAAGAGCATATCCTGACGGATGTCGACAACAGAAAGCATAGCGAGAGATGATGCGCACATACCACACCCGAGATCCTACATAAACACCTCTTAAACTACGTGACCACGCTGATGACTTCCGAGATCACCTGCAATGATTCGTCTGCGATAGTCCCTGGAGTCAGCTCCAAATTTCAAGCCAGGCACAAGAGATGTAGACTGACCCATGAACGGGATCTCGTAACCGAGCTTCTTGGCGCTCACGTCAATCGTTTGCAGCGCGGGCACCCAGGAGATTTCGCGCGGGTATTGGGGCGTCGAGGACACGGTGATAGCTTCCCTGACAATCTTCACGATCGCAGACCAGCACAGCTGAGCACCGAAAACACGTCAGCTCGTACAGACACGGATGCGGTCGTGAAAGTAGAGTTTGCTCACCCCGAGAAGCGGATCGAGGAGCATGAACTCGGTGTCCTTGAACGTCCGAGTGATGCCCACGATCTCCATGACGACGTCCAGCGCACGCATGTGGCTCTCCGGGTGCGTGCGGTGGAGGAACCAATGCATCTGCGCCTTGCCCGAGAGCGCGACGACCTGGCAGAACTTGAGCGTGACGGCGTGCATGCGGTCGCTCTCGAACGACGATCGGAGCATGAGCGACTCGAGGTTCGCCGCGTGCGCCGTGAGCTCTGCGAGCAGCGGCCAGTACGAGTCGAACCACACCGTGCGCTGCGGGATGAAGCCGGGCCCGTTGAGGTGCACCCATTGGCTCTCGAGCTCTGCTACGCGCATGTAGAGGAGTAGACTCCGAGTGCGGAGGTAGACCAGGTTGCTCTTCGCGAGTATGGGGAACATGTCCTGTAGGTGGGTAGGCAGGGAAGCACGCGGTCAGCGGACGTTCGTGTGCTGTCTAGACCGATGATCAGTCAGAGTGGAGACGGGGTGGCTCACCGCTACAGTCTTGAAAGCCTCGTCATAGGACTTCTCCAGTCGTAATGCTCCGCGGAAGACAAAGGCAGAACAACGGTCGAGATACATCAGGTGCGAGATAGCGTTAATGAGCTCTCTCTGATATTCTGTGACTTCGGGCTGGTCTTGTATCTGGAGAGGATCGAACGGATCGACACTGATGAGAGGTGTGGGGAAGTTGAGTTTATTCCGGTGCACGATGTCCGCGGCTAGGATGAGCTGCTCGTTCCCGGCTTCCATCTGCTGCTTGAGTAGGTAATAGCACGCAAGAATATACCGAATCTGTATCTCCGTGACTGGGTCGATATGTTCCATGGCACCGAAGAGGAGTTGCAGCTGTTCGAGTTCGAGTTGACCGAAAACGGACATATGTCGGTCGTGCTGCCATAGCAAACAGCCATGAAGCTGTGCGATGTAGATCCACGCAGGATGGACGACGGTGCCGGATCGGTCACCGGATAAAATCGCTTGCATCTTGTCGCCGGTTAACGCACAGCCGTACTGCAGTGCGTGTTCAGAAAATGTGCGACGGCTGCAACATCGATGAGTACGTGTTTGACGCGTGGAATGGAAAAAAAATACAATTCTTCCGGCCCCGAAGCTATGTGGGGATTGCCGAGGTGATACAGGTCAGTTGTGGGTGATGGCCCTTTCAAGCGATCGCTGAACACATGGAGGGCGAATGGCAGATTGTGCAACGGTACGTCCCATGCGGCATCCTGGACAAAGGTCAAGGGCGGGCTGCTGGGCAGCCGCGAAGTCGAAGCCATGGGTTGCTCGGGATACACATGTGATACCATGACTGAAAAGGGTGTGAATGCCAAGTCTACAGAAGGGTTGTACGACTTACGGCTGTTATCAGATTGGTACTGCTGTGTCTGAACGGAGCCCTCGTACGCTGCAAGACGCTGTTGAAGCTGCATAACCAATGCTTCCGTCGCGTTCGGAGATTCATCGTAGGTGCATTCTTTCTCCTTTCCAGCGGTTTTGCAGGTAGAGCAATAGGGACGATTGGCGTCGCATTTCTAGCCTATATTTAGCACGGGATGCAAACAGCTAGATTGCTTCCTCCGTGAACGCACCTTCTTCTTCCGTCTGGTGTCGGAGGGGAAAGGAAGGGCGAGGAGCGGGGGAGGGGGCAATGAGCGAGTGCTCACGAAGGGGCGGGACATGACAGGGGACGCACCGGCATGGGGCACAAGCAGCGCCCTTCTTGAGGTACTCGCCCTTTGGGGTAGCGGCGACTGCGGAGGCTTGGGTGTACTCGCATTCGATAGGCTTACGCGCCTTTTGACATGGCCCGCACTTTGGGAGTTCGCCATCGCAGCGCTACACCACATGTCGTTGAGTGGTGCGGGGAATGAACATGATGACACGGACGGAACTCACCACTTTACGCGTCCTGTCAAGGGGAATATGGTCAGAGAGAACGGGACGGCAGGAGAAGATGGAGAGGACGGGTACCGGCAGGCCGAGCAGGTGCGGTTGGGGGTCATGGTGGAAGGGGGGACGAAGATAGAGGCAGAGGAGGCCTGCGTGGTTTGGCTGGTTACTATATACCGAGGTCGGAGGAGGAAGGTGGGGGCGCCCGATCATGAACCAGAACAGCGGGCCAGGGTTTGTCAGTAAGGTTCGTGAGCGGCAAGATTGGGCGACGGCTGTAGAGAGGTCTCTGGGGGCGCGCACGACGTCTGCGAGAGGAGCGGCGCGCGAGCAGCACACGCACTCTCGCGCACGACGGCGGGCGCGGGTGGGGTCAGGGAGAGGATTGACGGTGGCGCGAGTCGATGGCACAGCGAGTCGCACAGCGTCCCCCCGCCGGGCGCGCAGGCCACATGCAGTGCTCGCGAGCCCCGTGACACGCCTGGTGCCACTGGAACCATGTCACGCTTCTTGCCCTCTCGTCTTCCCTGGCTTCATAGTCGCTCGTGTGGGCGCAACAGATGCCTTCTGACTCCTCTTCTTGGGGCATAGGGTCTCTCTCTCGGACGCTGCGATGAACAGACGATCGTCGCTTCCAGCAAGTGTGCAGCGTGACAGCACTCTGTCACAGTCGTGACTCTGCCCACGCTCGGTCACGTGTAGCAAACGCGACTTCAACGTTCTGCTCCTCCACCACACGTCCGTCCTTGCGTCAGTCCCCCACCGCCAAGTCGCGCGACACCTCTCTCCTTGTCTCTCGATCTGCGCGGCCCGCTCTCCTGGCGTATAGCATGTCGGGCAATGTCGCGCTAGATGCGTGGAATATGGACTCTCCCCTCTCCTCCATCACTACCCCTTCGCAGGCCGGTGACTCTCCTGGTCCCGCAAATGACAGAATCTTCTTTGGCCCTATCCAATCTCCGGAGAAGAAGTACGCATTGCCCTCGGGCGGACCTCGTTTCCGCACTCCGGTTCGTCGATCAGCACGGCTCTCCTCCGCGATGGTTCCGTTGCCATTGTTTCCCGAGGTAGCAGAAGGTTCGGATACGCGGGAGGGTACGCCGGACGAGGATGCGGTAGCGGACGGTGAGTGCCACTCTCATAGTTCTCCTTCGTTCTGTCAACAACGTCCACGCAGAGCCCTCCATCATACTCGCCAGCAGAGTCTTAAGCGCGTGCAGTAATCCGTCGCCACCACCAACTCCTCCTCTACCTGCACAGGAAATCGTCCAGGAATATGAGGACGCGCAGCTGGTCGATATATCAGATCCCTTCCCGGCTCAAGAGGCGAGACCAAGCACGCCTGTCGGGTTGCTCATTCCCGTTGACGAGCTATCGGCACCAACTGCGGTGTCCTCTCCTTTCGCGCTGCGTTCCTCGACCCCTACCCCCCGCCGTGCAGACGACTCGGCCAATCTCTCTCAACCCGATCTGATCACGTTCGACTCCTCTACTCCGGATGCCCGCCATAACCACCCTCCGGAGGAAACCACACCTCGCCGCGCGACCGAGTCAGGTACTGAGCAGCTAATCCCCGCGTCCGTCGATGACCTACTATCTCTATCCCCCCACTCCACCATTCCTTCCCCAGGCAATCACTGCGATGAACAACTTGTCTCACCTCAGCCTCTTCCGGACAAAGACGCGACGGTGACGCCGGATGAAGAGATGGAGGTGGTCGCCTCCCTTAGCGTTGAGGTAAACCCGGCTGCACCGTCTCCACCTATCATTGATGTGGCTCCTCCTGAGGATGAAAAATCGGTCGCACAATCTGATCAAGAAATGCCCGCCCAGGACACCCAGACAACACCTCTACGGCGTTCTAGTCGACCGCGCAAGAGTCGAAGTTCACTGCCACAGACTATTGTAAACACTGCGGCACAGCCTACACCTCCCAAGGAAGAAATCGAGGAGATTGCAGTCGCGCAGCAACAGAGCGAGCCCCAAGACAACTCACAGCGGAAACGAAAGCTCAAGACCGCGTCCGGTACGGAAGATCTGGGGGAGGGGTGCAGTAATGACGTCCCCGTCACACCACGAAGACTGACGCAGGTGTCTCGTGTGCAAAGAGAATTAGGGTCGTTGTCCCCCCTGTCTGCTGCTGTCCTCGCGCAGTTACTCCCGAAACCCGGGGTCGACAGCATCAGCAGGACCTCTACACCTCAACCGCAACCGTCTGAAGACGACCATGCTCCTGCACCGGGTGCCTTATCCGCGCCTGCGCCTGCTACGCCTCCGTATCAGACTACATCTTTTGTATTTCCGAAGGTTGGTCCATCCGATGTTCCAGCTGGTGCGCCTCGACCGAAGAGCCCACTGCGGCCCTTCTCCCCATCCAAATTCGCCGAGGGTTCCAGGACACCGGCTCGACGCGTTCCGATTGCCCAAGCGATAGCTGATGGAACGTACTCTGCGCAAAAGCTTCCCGCCGCGTTCGGTGCTGTCCGACCACCAACCCAGCCCGGTTCCCCGGTCTTCAAGAAGCTGGCTCTGGACGACCCCGCGCGTAGCCCTGCGAAGCGCGTGCCGATGAGCGAGGCTGTTCCGGTCCCTCCTCCGTCCCCTGGCAAGAGTTTGGACAAGGGAAAGGGCAAGGCACTCCGTCCACAATCTCCCGTCCGTGCCTCCTCTGTACCGCCGCGCGAGCGCAGTGCCTCGGCCGAACCGCAGCCAGTCCTTGTACGACGTGACCGTGGCGGCTCAGCAGAACCTGCTGCTCGGCCCCCCGCTCGTAGACTGCTTTTCCAGAGACCTGCGTCCTCGGACAGTGTCCCTACAAGTAGCCTGAAGTCGAGAACCGTGCTTCCTTTCCCGCTGACACAACAGCAGCGGTCACATCCAGCCATACCTGAAGCCGAGGAGCCTGGCGCGTCGGCCAACCGTCCTGCTGCTCCTGGGACTAGTTCGGGTGCAATCGGAGGGCAGTCGGTAGCAAGTCCTGCGAAGCCTGGCTCTAGCTTGCGTCAGCCGTCTGCGGGTGCAGGTAGCAAGATTCCACGCATTGGTGGAAAGCCGTATGCTCGACCCAGAGCTGCGGATGCCGCGCCGACTAAGCTCCCGACACCCGCCAAACCTAGGGTTGTGACCAAGGCCAAGGTATAACGTCAGATACGCACGTCCGAATGTTGGCTAACTCGTCATCGAATCATGTAGCCCTTACGTATAGTTAACGTCGGTTCTTCGAGCGGGAGTAGTTCAGATGAGGGCCAGTCTGCTGCACCGTTGCAAGCTCCCGCGTTGAAGCCGCGAAGAGTCATAACCCCCCAATCATCCTCCTCCTCCGCCACTTCTGCCGAGTCCGGCCCGCCCCATGGATTGAAGCGCAAACGCGAAGCAGACGCTCCGAGCTCGAAGGCTCCAGTATCGAGCGCTCAGCCCATGATGGTTATGCGGAAAGTTGTCCCCGGGATGTTCAACAAGGGCAAGGAAGCAGCACGACCCGCACCCCGTGCAGGTGCGTCTGCTGGGAGCCAGTCAGTGGCACCTGCTTCTCCCGTCAAGATCATGGGGCCTATCAAGGCGCGTTCTGCTGTTGGGTGGAAGCGACCACAACCCGAGGGCCAGCCTCCACCTGCTGTCCCTGCCGCCCCTGCCGCCCCTGCCGCCCCTGCCGCCGCCCCTAAAGTTGAAGTGCCACCACCCAAGGAACCTAGCCCAGCTCTTGTTCCCACTTCAGCACTCATAGCCGACGAGCCTCCACCAGAACCACCTCAGGCGACACGACAGCCCAGTCCACCACCCGTGCTACCCGTATCTGAAACAGCATCGGTTCCCAGTGAATCGCCGGCTGCTATCGATGTCCCCGCACCACCTGCTGCATCGGCGCCCCCAGACCCCGCCCCCGCGCCCACGCCCGCATCTCAAACCCATCGCCGGTCTACCCGATCGAAGCGCTCAGCCGCCCAAAGCACGCATGTCTTTGGCTCAGTGCTCCCGACCGCGTCTTCTCGCCCGCTGCAGGCGCGCCGCCGCGGGCCGCTCCCCTCCGAGACGGCGGGGCCGTTCGCGGGGATGAGCGCGCTCGCGCTCAAGACGCTCACGTCCGCGAACACGGCGCGGAACCAGCAGCAGGTGGCGAGGATCGAGACGGAGGTCGTCCGGAAGGAGGGCGCGCGGCCGGACAGCCCGACGACGCGCGTGCGCTCCGCGATAGAGAAGCAGAAGGAGGAGCGCGTGCAGCAGAGGCAGGAGCGCGCCGAGCGGCGGGCGCGGAGGTCGGCGGGGAGCGACTTGGAGGCGAACGTCCAGGACGGCGATGGTGGCGGCGACGGCGCGAGCAACGAGGAGCAGGCGCAGGACGCGGAGGGCGAGGAGAACTTCATGGGCGCGGATCAGGATGCGGATGGGAGGCTCGGCGAGCCGGCGAAACATCGGCGTGGGCCTGGGGACGAGGAGGACTATGAGACGCCTCCAAGGCCGGAGCGGCCGACGAAGCGCGGAAGGTTTGATGAGGGCGTCGAGGAGGCGGGGAAGGAACGGGGTGGGGAAGTGCCGGAGAAGCGCGTCAAGTGGGACCGGGGACTGCACACGACGGTCTATCTGGACGACACGCCGCCCAAGCCCAAGTGGACCAAGGCCGTCCCTTCGCAGAAGAGCTGCTTGGCCGCTGCTGCAAAGGTATGGATCCTTCACGAGAGGTTTAGCGTGGATGCTGATCGTTGTGCAGGCTCTCCGGCTAGACACGCTTGGGAATGTGCTGAACGCCGAGCTGCCCGTTGGCGGTCTGGTCAAGGAGCACATCGTTGTGAAGAAGTTTGTCTTTGACGATGATGCGAAGCCCGAGGTTGCGTCCCCTGCCCCGCCTCCGCCTCCTGCGGCGAAGAGCACGCGCAGTAAGAGCAAGAAGGGGAAGTCGTAGCTGAATACCCAAAGAACAGCAACTAATGATATATCCAGCATCTCTCATGTATATCCCTATTTTGTGCCGCTATGACGAGCCTGCATCTTGATTTTCTTGCATTTTAACCTCGCCCGAACTGCGTTGTGTATCTATTTGAGCTTGATTGTCGGTGCTCGGGCGGACGTGCCCCCGCCCGAGCCTCACACACATACATCTATGTACGTCACCTGTTATGGTAAAATTGGGCAATGTGTTACACTGTTGCTCTATTTGAGCTTGTATGTGCGTGTGATACAGATCTTCTCTCTCTCCGCGAAAGTGCGCGCACCGCCTCTGAGGTGCACGACGCTACAGCCTGTTACCCCTGTAGCTGATGGTCGGGCTTGCCTGGTTCACGGGGAGGACGAAGAGCTCCGCGATGTTGACGTGAGGCGGGCGGGAAGCGGCCCACACGATCTCCTCGGCGATGTCCTGAGCAACCACTGTGGTAATGGTCTGGTAAGCTTCATCCTAGGCAAGAACTGAATGGCACTCACAAGGTTGGAGGCCCTCGTAGACCTTGTCGGCGGCGGACTTGTCACCTCTGAAACGAACAATGGAGAATTCGGTCTCGACCATACCTGTTGGTGTGTTTGAGTCAATCACGATGTAGTCCGCTACTGAAGTGATGCGAGTACGTACCAGGCTGGACCTCGGTCACGCGAATCGGGGTGTCGACGACCTCGCGGAGGAGCGAGCCAGTGAACGCGCGCACGGCGTGCTTCGTCGCACAGTAGATACCGCCACCGACATATGGCTCGCGCCCTGAGAGCATGGGGTGAGGGTAATGTGACTGTGACAGGTTCTGGAAGACTCACCTGCGATGGACCCGACGTTGATGATGTGCCCGGTCTTGCGCGCCTTGAAGTCTGTAGACAGGGAGGGAGCGCATGAGTTCGGTGTCATAAACGTGACACACCAGGAGAACGCACCCTTGATGAAGAGCTGGGTCATCGAGATGAGACCGAAGACGTTGACCTGGAACATGGCCTCCAAGTCGGCGTCGGCGATGTCTCCAATCCGCTCCACCCCCAGCACAAAGCCAGCATTGTTCACTGCGCGCAGACCTTGCGTTGGCAGGCGTGCAAATGACTTTGAGAAGTCGCGACGCACCGAGGATGTCAACATTGCGGAGATCTTGTGGGATCTGGTCGAGGAGAGACGCGACCTGCTTCTTGTCCGCGACGTCCAATTGAATAGTCGCGAATTTGCCTCCCTGTTGAAGGCCAGACTCCTTGTGCGCCGCTGCACACGCTTCCGCGACAGACTTCAATGCATCCACGCGACGAGCGCAGAGAATCACGTTCGAGCCGCCCTAGTACGAGTGGGGGGCATCAGAACACCAGAGGCTGCGGAGCGCGAGGAGGTACCTTAGCAAACAGGATAGCGGTGGCCTTATATACAGCATCCGTCCCATCGCGCAACGATCGTCAAGACTAGCCAGGAAAGTAAGGGACGCGACAGAGTACGCACCGCGCCGATTCCAGCGCTTG
Organism: Earliella scabrosa; assembly: GCA_022605405.1. Lineage (NCBI taxonomy): Eukaryota > Fungi > Basidiomycota > Agaricomycetes > Polyporales > Polyporaceae > Earliella > Earliella scabrosa. Next base: position 425,739 of record JABYQQ010000013.1, read on the forward strand.
CGCCGGTAACGAGCACATTCTTGCCGAGGAGACGAGAAGCGTTGAAGACAGACATGGCGCGTCGCTGGGGGCTTCGATGCAGCAGGTTCGCAGTCAAGAATGTCAGTCGTGCAGCAGTCGGACGTCGCAGCTCGGGCGCGGCGTGGAATGCGTGCGGATGCGTGCTTGTAAGGGAGCGTGCTCGCCATGCTTGCGGAATAGAGGGGAGCCGGAGCTATCTCCAGTGCTATCTGTGATCAATCGCCGCCCGAGTAGGTCACTTGCGCTCTCACCGTCGTGGCCATCTCCTCTGTCACCTGCTGGCTGCTGTGGGACTTTCTGTGTCGACTTGCCGTACCCTGGAGAGGCCTACTTATCGGCAGTTCTGCATAGGTGGGAATGTGCTAAGCGGCGGCGGACCCTCATGGACGACTTGGAGCAAGACCGGTGGGAGCGCCTGCTCCGATGGCTCAGCGAACAGCATGGGATGGACATCGGCGAGGATGCGTTTCACGTCGAGGCACGGGAGGTTGCAGGTATGTCTGCCAGTCGGAGACCCAGAGACGGAAGCTGAGGGTATCACAGGTGCGGGGAGAGGGTTGTTTGCTGCCAGAGAATGCTTGGTGAGTCAGCACGGTCGTATCAGTGCTGGTAACTTTGCTCAATGTCGTCAAGCCTTCCACCCTACTCTTCAAAGTGCCCGCCACGGCGCTGATGAACAAGAAGACGGTGGCAAAGCTATATCCTCAGCTCCGAGCCATCTCTGGCGTGCAAATTGTATCCTTGCATCTCCTGCTCCACAAACCTCTCGGAAGCGCAGACTCACAGGACCCTACCTTTGGACCGTACATATCCACACTTCCGAGGGACTTCTCAGCTCATCCCTTGTCCGTACTGGTGCTCCGCAAGATACAGCAAGCGGATGACTGGCAGAGTCGGATACTCGATTCCTTCCCGCCTAGCACCTACAGCAGGTTGTCTGCGCTGCATGATCGCTTTTGGGCGGATTGGAAGATAGTGGCTGATATATTGGTACGTTCTCATTCAATCTGTGTTCGTCCACATATCAAAGCTGACGGCTTCCAGAGCGAAAACCCGTCGATCATCGCCAGCTCCTCCCGACTGGACCTCACAACGGGCTTCATCCACGCTCAAAACAATACTCTGCTGATGGACTACCTCTGGGCTTGGCTCAATGGTCGCTACTCCGTTCTACTGTCGTACGCTCAGGGTCTCATAGGTCTTCCCCAGTCAACACACGATGCATCTTCTATCGCATCCGCTCTGTTCTCTCAGACCCGGACAACTTCACGCTCTGCCCTGTCCTCGACCTCGCAAACCATAGCTATGAAAGGGCTCACATATTCCCCGTCGTCGACTCCGAGGTGTGGGGTATGACCACGAAGAAAGTGCCGAAACACTTCCTGTTCTTCGGCACTTCGCAAGACGTTATCTCATCAGGACAACAACTCTACCTCCAGTATGGGACCCACTCGAATAGTTTCTTGTTCTCCGAGTACGGTTTCGTGAATCAGGTACCCGATGGCGCAGTCACCAGTGGAGCATACCCCGGAGAGGTCGACGTGCAAGACCTGGTGGAAGAGTTGTTCGATATGATCTCTTTAGGGCCTCGCCTGCGGTCAGTTCTTGAAGCAGAGGGGTACTGGGGGTAAGTGCTTGCCATGCTACACAACCTTCTTGTCTCAGGCCGCTGAACAGAGATCGCGCAGTGACTGGACAATACACAGCGCACCTACTCCTGCGCATCCGTCATACCGACTGACGGCCGCTCTCCGCCTTGCCTGTGCATTCGATCATCTGCCTGTTGCGGACCATGCGCAGCTCGAAGCGATTGTTGACGAATGGCGGGCTGTCATTTACGGCCAAGTGGACGAGATCTCACCTCAAAACGAACAAAATTGGAGACAAGTCTTGCTTCGACTATGTGGGCGGATCAGCGAGCGCGCTCGCAGTCATCTAGCGGCTGTGACATCACAACACGAAGATCTCCCTGGACGAGGATGGGTTGCGCAAAATGTGCGGGTGCTCTGGAAGGAGGAACGCGAGGTGGCTGAAGCTGTCGCGGCAAGTGTATCGGCAGGGGTGGAATTCTAAAGGTGGCGTCACGGCAAGTGCAAGCCGTACTCATGGTGCGGGGAACATAGGCGTACACCCTGTAATTCGCGTGTCCGGCGATGCTATGTTGTTTCTGCAGAGAAGGCTCAGGAGAGTACGGCAGGGTACAGCATTGCTTGGTGACTTCAGTGGACTCTGCGTGAACATGGAACTGCGGTGAAAGCGAGGTGGCACCGTGGCAGTGGTTTCCCGCAAGGCGCTACAGGGCGCTACGCGCTATTCACCGCCATTGCTTGCTTACGTAACGCGCGTGCTGAATAGAGTGGGCGCTACGGGAGTTTGGACCCGTTCAGACGACACGAGCGGCAACTCTGCCTCATTTCTTCCCAGTCTCTCCTTCTTCCCTGCACGACACTAGGCCACCTCCCCAGGCCGGGAACTCCCCACCTCCTCCCAGGACTTGCTGTCCTGAGCCTTTCTCTGCCCCTCTGTCCGATCTTCGCTTGTCGTCTGTCCGAGATGCCGACTTTCAAGGATGCGTTGAGTACGAAAGCCCAACAGGCATTCATGGGGACAGGTACGCCCGGTCGTAGTTCAGCATCCGATCGTGAGCTAAGCTTCTCGTGCGACCATAGTGTTGTTCCGTGAGTAGGCACACATAGGGCTCGGAGTGGCCGAACTGAACGCACGCCCTTGTAGAGGCAATTGTCGTCATCGTCATGGTGGCGATCACATTCACGAAGGTGGAGGATGCTGTTCCGTTAACCACTGCCCGATACAAGGTGTGTCTCCTAGCTCGACCCCAGCCATGATATGGTCTTCATTCTGCATGCGCGACGCGCGCGACTCCGTAGACCATTCCGTGTTATCTTGCCCTTTTCATTCTTGCCGAGTAAGTGGGATCTCCATGTCTCTGCCAGTGTTTCGCTGACTTGCCCAGGCTCTTTGAGATCTTCATGGCGTTTGATGCGCTCCGACTACGAAATGTCATTCAACTTGTTGGTATCCTACGTGCGTACCGCTCGACCTCTCTCCTAATGACGCGCTAGTTGGTGACCCGCAGTCGATGTATTCAGTCTTCCACGCCGCGCTTATGGTTATGGCTGCGCTGCAAGTTCACGAAACGCGCACTGCATTGGTTCTCAATCCTGGTGCCGACTGGACAACAGACTATGTCGTATGTGTTTCTCGGCGCATCGCTGACTTGGCAGCTCACCTGTCTCAGGGCGGTGGTGGTGCAGGAACACTATGGCAGGGCGTCCTTCCTTTCCTCATCGTCGCGCCCGTGGTCATCGCCGTGTCATGGCTTGTCATGATGTGGTTCGTTCGTGAGCTGTACTACGAGTTCGGGTGAGTGTTAGTCATCGTTGCGCCTGAGTAAATCTCCTGTTGAACGCCGCGCGTAGCTGGGCCATCTTCCACATCGTCGGAGCCAACCCTGCTGCGAAAAGTGAGTGTGGCACATGTTGCGTCAGTTGCATGATCTTACCAACGATGTCTCTTAGCGATGTACCAGTACTACCAAGTCATGATCTGTCTGCTGAAGTTCGACTTCTTCGCCTTCATTGGAGTTACGATGCAGGTTCGTGTCACTGCCGCGCATCTATCTGCGAAGCATTGATCTCTGTTCCGCGATGTAGCTGCTCATCGTGGTCCTGGCAACGAGTACAGCGGAGTTCGGTCTGACAATTGCAGCCATCCCGATAGTGTTGGTTCTCCTGGTTGGATGTGGTCTTGCTGTGCAACGTGAGATCAAGTGGTAAGCCGCAAACGAATCGATCCGAACCATGAAGGGTTTTGGTGACGTCGCTCTGCTCGCAGGCTCATGACAGTATCGCTCATTCTCATGTTGGCTGCCGAGACATACTGTGAGTATATGCCCGTCTTCAATCAGTGGTCGGGAACGTGAGCTGACACTTACCCATTTCCAGTCAGTCAGTGTGGCTTTTGCCGAGGCGTGTAGCCAGATGCTGACCTGCCTATAGTCTACAAGCTCGTTCGTTTCTATGAGCCCAACTCGAGGGATCTCTATAACACTGTGCGGTCGACACTTACGACGTTCAGTACGTGTCCTCATCCATCCCGTTGCAACTTAAACCTGTAGACCTGACCATCTGGCAGCTATCATCGCATTTTTGCTTCTCTTTGCAACTTTCGCGATCGGCTTGCGCTGTTTCGCTGACTTCGACAAGGGTCTCATTAAGAGCAAGCTTCACGGTCAGTCTTACAAACCCGTCAGACGCAGTGACAGGGAGGGCTCATACGGTGAACATTCAGCGCCTGCATTCCAGCGTCAGTACTCATCTTCTACCCCCGGCACCACAGGCGGAAAGAAGGAGGAGGGATACGCAGCGGGGACGCCTCTGGGTACGCGCGTGTCAATAGAGTAAACGACATTCGCGGAGTTCCCCTTGCGCCTCTCGCACACTTGCCACGTCTCTCACGTCACCCGTTACGACTTCTGCTTCCTGTCGGCTTCTCTTGCGATACCTCGTCGCATGCCTGTTGGGTACACATACCGGTCTCGTTGGTGTTGGATGGTGCGGGGTGTTGGATGGGATCCGTCGGACTCTCGCTGTTGTTGACGCACTTCGCTTTACTGCTAGCGCTATATATTTATGCTCTAATCGTCTTTGTACCATGGTATCTACTACAGCGGACTGATAGTGACACATCTAGCTCTGGACAGCACTGTTGCGACGCGTGTGGTGTGCGGACTACAGGAATAGTACCGGTGAGACAAGGGCACCAAGGACTGCGGCGGAGAATGTTGTGAACTGGATTGAGACCGAGCTGAGCCCCGCTGCGCTGTTGCCAGTCGCGGCGGGCAGAGGTTGCGTCGTTACGGTAGTCCCGTCTAGCCAAGGAGTCTGCGGCGGCGGGGAGGACAGTTGTGGGAAGTCCTGGAGGGGATTCGTGCCCTCTGTGCATGCCTCGGTTTGACGCTCATTCATGACCGTCACGCTGTGGACGACAAGATGTCAGTATAATGACCACGGCATTCCTTCATTGTTGCACGCACGGGTACGCGGTGATTGAGAAGTAGGGTTCGTTGTCAATGTGCGATGCCTCGTAGAACGTCAACTATGGCCATGGGACACGATTAGGAATATGTTGACAACAGTTCTCCAAGAGGGGGAGAACACACGTTGTACGAGCCTGGAGGGATGCACGTAGAGACATTGAAGTCCCAGTGCTTGACGGTGCTGCCTTGCTCGCGGGTGAGCAGGTCCGGACCAGAGGAGACGGTGATGTTTATCTCCGTCTCGTACGAGACGAGGTAGACCTCGAGGCTATCGAAGCGGGTAGGTTGGTCATTGCCCGGGATTGATGCGCTCTGGTCAAGGCCTCCGTCTCCAGATATCTTGACGGCGAAGCGACACGGGTGAGATGACGCAAACGAGAACAGTTCAATTCTCTAGGAGTAGTTGCGTACCTCGATAGCTACCTGGGTCACAGACCCAGCATGCATGGGACTAGAGGCGTCCGTTTATCGCCCGCCCGCGTGAGAGGCTGCATGGTGTGACGCACCTGTTCGGAGCAGGCGCATCGACGATGGCGAGACCATTCGTGAAGATTTGGCCGTTCACAAGGGTCTGCGCATGAACACCAGAGATGGCGGCGGCGAAGAGAGCGACGGCGGAAACGAGCGTGGGGTGCATCTGTTATTCAGCGCACTGGGGCGCAACAGGGCGTACGAGAGGTCCGAGGGAGAGATAGGAAAGCGTGCGGGTCAAGACGCGAGCCATATCGTTATGAGTATTTCTGAGAGCCTCCGCCGGAGGTGAGCGGCGAGCGTCCGGCGGGATGGCAACAGGGAGCACTCAGGTACGCCCGAAGAAACGCCCATAAACGGAGCCTCCTCGGAGCATAATGGGCGTCTGTGAGACGCGTCAACGCGTGATGCGTGACCCGACGCGTCTCTGCCACTTCCCACCACCGACCAGCCACCTTCGTCACCTCTGCCATGGACGACCGCGAAGACCCCATCTCCCAGTTCTTCCCCGACGCCGAGAGCGTCGACCTCTATGATGTGCTCGGCGTCAAGTCAGACTCCAAGGCAGATGATATCAAGAAGGCGTATCGGAAGCTTGCCCTCAAGTACCACCCCGACAAACACTCCGGCGCGGACGAAACCGCGAAGGCGGACGCGTCGCTCAAGTTCCAGCAGATCGGGTTTGCGTACTCTGTGCTCTCGGACGAGAAGCGACGGAAGCGGTATGATCAGACGGGGAAGACGGACGAGGGATTGGACTTTGGACCCGGAGAGGACGGTTGGGAGGCTTACTTCGAGGAGCTCTTCGACCGCGTGACGAAGGGGAAGCTCGACGACATGAAGAGGGAATACCAGGGTGCGCACCACAGTTTCTCTTGAATGATCTCACTCGTTCATCGTGTGCGTAGGGTCAGCCGAAGAGGTCGAGGATCTCAAGAAGGCATATACCGAGACCGACGGCTCCATAGAGGAGATCATGACCCACATCCCCCACTCTACATTCGACGACGAGGCTCGCTTCATAATTACACTTTCCGGACTCATCTCGAAGGGCGAGCTGCCCCTGCTGCCCTTGTGGGAGTCAAGTACGAAGGACGAGAAAGCGAAACTCGTGAGGAAGAAGCAAGCCGACAAGGAGGCAGCGGAGGCGGAAGCGTTGGCGAAGGAGCTCGGGGTGTGGGACGAATTCTTTGGCAGCGGGAAGCCTGGGGCGCGAAAGTCAAAGGGGAAAGGCAAGGGGAAACAGCAGCAAGCAGACGAAGAGGACACGTCGGCTTTGCAAGCGCTTATCCTCAAGAAGCGGAAGAACATGGATAGCTTCTTTGACAACCTCGCAGCCAAGTACGCAGAGCCGGAGGCTGAGAAGAAGTCGGGGAAGAAGGGGAAGAAACGGGCAAAGGATGAAGAGGAAGTGGAGGTGGTGGAGGCATCGCCGAAGAAACGGTCTCGCAAGGAAGTGCCACCGCCACCAGACATCGATGACGCCGAGTTCGAGCAGATTCAGCAGCGGCTGATGAACGGCAAGGCCAAACGGGGGGCGGGGGCCGAGACGAGAGCGTCGGCGAAGGGCAGGACGGCGAAAGGGAAAAAGACGAAGTAGACTGGTTTGTGTATCACCACTCTTTCTCTGTTGTATTCTACGTGCATTTGATCATGCATATTCTCAGACGACTCGGCCCTGCGGCCTAGGTCAGATTGGAACATGACTGCGTGAGCCAGGCTCATTCAGGTTCTGCAACGCGTTTGTGTGGTTTAGTTGGACATAAGATTCGCCGCGGAAACCGACATCTAGTATCTCTCTTCTCATCTGCGACACCTACAGCATTCCCCCGATCCAGGAAGGGATCCTATACGCAAATCTGTGCATGTGCAGCGACGCCTGCCTCTACGCTCAACATACTAACACCATGCATACGCGCTTCAAGGTCTTCGAGGGGTTCATCAAGGACTGGACACGCGCAAACTGGTCTACGGAGGTCAGTAGTATGGAGCTGCTGCACAACGCATTTACTCTCGACGGACTCAAGCTGGCGGACTGGCTCTTGATGCCCGAAGTCCAACGGGTACTGGACGTATCAGGTGAGGTTCCGCTACAAGCCCGCGATATAGCTGACTGCCTACGGTGTCTGAAACTCTTTGCTCGGCACCTTGTGACGAACATGCCAGTGCCCGAGACCCCTACTACTCACATGAACGCTGCGCATAGCACAGCCTCGCTCTTTCAACTCCACCGGGGCATTGAAGTCACCCGGTGAGTGTTGAACACCGTCTTGCGGTGCTACTCGAGATTGCTATGCGTAACGCCGGATGCCGATCCACCGATCCCACTCGGGTTGAGGGTCACAAACCGGCCTACCACCATGCGAGCTAGGCTGTATTCAAGCTGCCGAACATAATGCATAGGGGTTGAATTGGGGCTCCATCGTGCCGAAAGGTAATACGCGTGTCAAGAAGTGCCAAGACAGCTTCTGGATATCGGCGAACACTCGACCTTCCATCCCATGGACGGCATTGAACCTCTTCAAGTTTCCGGTCTGACGCAGTGTCAGCTAACTTCTCATCAGACATCGTCAAAGGCCTATGAGCCTATGACTGGTGACAAGCCAGTGCTCAGCACTCACTACTCGCAATCTATTCCATACTCGCGTAGATAGACTCAGTGACTGGTCACTGTCACCGTCAGTGACTGCCACCCCGGACGCCCGAAGGAGCTGCGGTGAGCGCCCACTTCCTACCAAGTGACTACGGACTACGCAGCAGCATCACACCTGACTAGTACTTAACAACGACTGGTAGCGATCCATCGAGCCATCTTCAGCAGGACACGATCCTGAAATCTCCGATCATCAATGATCACGCAGCGAAACGCGCAGAATCCGTCGACAATGCTCGGTAGTACTTACCCGACCTGAGGCCTCAGCGCTGCAGCGCTCAGCACTCGGCAGCTGCATCTACATATATAAGCTTCGCGTCCAACATTTCGATAGCTCACAATGTCCTCTTCTGCGGTCCGCATCTCGTTCGCTGGGCTCTCCGCCCTTCTCCTTGCATTTCCTATCGCATATGTGGCTGGAACCATCAGCGTGAGTATCTTGGAAGCTCATGCTGGTAGACACCACTAACCACCGTACTTCTTGGTAGTGGGGCGGATGTGATCCCTCAGTTGTGACCGATCCTTCCTTGCAGTGTGGTTTTCTGGACGTTCCGCTTGACTATCATGACGCCGGTGTCGGGAACGCTCGCCTCGCACTCGTGAAGGCAAACGCAACTGGGGAGCGTCGCGGGACATTGTTCTTTAATCCAGGTATACCCACTCGATCCGATTCACCTTTAACGGGATAGCTTACAATGTCACAGGCGGACCTGGACAGTCAGGCTTGGAGAATCTGAATTTCTTGAAGGACGCCTTGCTCTGGCGTACCGGTGGGGTTTACGACGTAGTGAGTTGGGATCCGCGAGGCGTTGGCCTCAGTATGTAAGTTCTAATATGTTTGTCGGGCCATACACAAGGACTGACAAACCGGCTCGTGCTAGCCCTGGCGATACCCGGTGTTTCGATAGTCCCGAGGAGTACCAAGCATTCTTCAACGGAACGCTTGAAGCCAACGGACTTGAGTATACAGGCAACTTCACCGACCCTGCAGACATTCAAGCTCTGCTGTCTCAGGCTCCGATGATGCAGGAGAAGTACAAGGAACTGGCTCAGCGATGCCTAGACTCGCCCAATGGGAGATACTTTAGATATCTGGGTACGGCTGCGACCGTCCGCGACTTGGTTTCGATCGCGGATGTAATCGAAGGCCCCGATGCTCCCATCAATTACTACGGCATCTCTTATGGCACGTTGCTCGGGGCGTGGTTTGTAAACAGTAAGTGCAGTGAGCTCATGATGCATCCTGCAGCTCACTTCGATCGACATTCACCCAGTGTTTCCTGATGTAAGACCTCGACGAATTGCAGAATCCGCATAACGCGAATTGACTCGCATATGACAGCGCGTGGGGCGGGTGGTCGTCGACGGCGTCATGGACCCAGTATCCTTCGCTACACTGGAACTTCCATCTGTGAGCACATCCTGCCTCTCTCCATGATCGCCTCTGCTGAAACGAGGCCGAATAGGGGGATTGGGCTACACAGCAGTATGAATCTGCGGATGCCAATTACAAAGGCTTCATCATCGGCTGTGCTCTCACTGGCCCCGAAGGATGTGCGATTGCGTCCGAGGGAGACGGGCCGCTCGAGATTAACGCAAAGGTGCAAGCGTTGCTCAAGGCTGCATACGATGCTACCCGTGCCAATGCGTCTTTCCCTTTGACGTCAGGGCTCATCCGCGGTGAGTGACAACTGTAGTTTCATTTGCGATTTCTACCAATAGGGTCATTGATCCAGCTCGCGATTTGTTCCCGCCAATGTACGCTCCGTGGCGCTGGCAGAATCTCGCGAACACGGTGTACCCTCAAGACTTGGCGATTACTGAAGGCAATCAGTGCGTACAGGCTGTGTGATTGCCTTGTACATCGGTGAGTGCTGACATACTCCTGCAGCAGCGTTCCGGACCCGGGGCTTGGTGGCTTCGACTTGCTGAAGTACTCAATTCGAACCATCATATGCGCGGATTCTGTGGATCAAAGCCCGCTCACGAACATGACCAATATCTTCGAGGGCATGATAGAGGTCGCACAAACCACGACAGCTTTATGTGAGTTCGTCTCTGTCTTCGTCTTGACGTTTTGGGATTCTACAGAATTCCCTAGTTGGTGGCATCTGGCCAAACGTGGGTACACAGTGTTCCTTCTGGCCTGTTCGTTCGGTGGAAAGGTATCAGGGTCCGTTCAATAAAAAGCTCGCCAACAAGATCCTTGTCGCTTCGACAACCGTAAGTACTGCTACTTTCCCATGTCCTCCCAGCTGACCAAGTTGTCCTAGTACGATAATGTTACGCCGCTTGCCAGTGCTCAACGTCTGGCAGGGCTCCTTGGCGAGGATGCGTCCCTGGTCGAGTTGAGATCCTTCGGTGTACGTACCATTGGTTATCGCCAGCTGCGCCTGCATTGAGCTAATAGATCGCTACAGCACACAACTATGATAACGGCTCCATCCACCTGCCTGACGGACATCATGGTCGCCTATATGGTCAACGGAACGGTGAGTCGGCTGCTGCTGTCGCTTTCCTGTTTGTTAAGGTACTCATGTCACTGAATCCCGGCATTGTGGTGCTTCCCAATCATGTAGGTTCCCGCGAACAACACCCTGTGCGAGGTCGACGCAAACTTCGAACTGTTCAAGGGAGTCAACACCGGGGCTATACTTGACAAACTTCCGGAAGTCGACATATGATTAGACATTGATGCGCACCACGCACCGCTGCGCGTGTACAGAAGGCCTCGCGCTTGACCACGGACGACCTCCGGACAATCAGCGACTGGTACAGAGCGAACACCTTCCATCCAGACCACTCCCCATCTCCATCTCACATCCGCGTTCGTTTGTTTCTCGTCGCAATCTCCTACCGCATACCCTACGATACGTGTATGGTAGTTTTCTAGTCATTTCCTCCCTCCGGTTCGCTAGTGGCTTCGCCGCATTTAGTAGCTTAGACGCTCGTTTAGTGCTAGCTAGCCCTCGCTCTTGGCCTCTCACTCACTCACTCACTCTCTCACTCACACATACACACATATCTTCACTACTCGACTCCCCACGTGCACACACAGGCCGGACTCACGCACCCTTCACAGACCGTCGCCGACACCCGGGCCCCCAGGCAGGTACATAGACGTCTATTAGACTTATCAACATGGAAGTGGTTCAGACGTCTATCTAACGCACATTGCCTGGCCGCTGTCACTGTCCCACGTGTCGTTCATAATCATTTTCATATTGATCTTCATACCCCACGGCCATACACCTCTCCAACCGGCCAGAAGTTGTCACTCCAGCCTCTCCCAAGGCGATAAACCGCTGTTTATGATCTGAGCTATAGGTTTATGTTATACAAGGACGGTTCGAGTTTGCTTCAAGTTACGAAGCCCGTCAGCAGTGCTTAATACTTATTAGGCCGGCTCCCAAGTCATTCTGAGATGGGCATAGCACCTGAACGCATGCCCACCTGAACAGTCTAAGACATTGAAGCCTGAAGCTGCACATACGCCGTGCGCTATAGCTTCACACGCCATTGAGAATCGAACCTTGCAAGTTGCAGCCCCGTCCCCTTCCGCTCGACCACCCACCTCGGTGACGTCACGGTTGGCGGGCCGGCAGTCCATGTGACTGATCGCGTCAGATATTGACCAATTATGGCAGTGTCACGGTCACATGCATCAGTGGACGCGTCGTCGGCCCCGGTGTGTGGTCTGTGCCATCTCTTGCTTGCCTCACGCCTCACGACGAACACTCTCGGAACTCCAGCACATCAACACGAGCAATACATTACCACCAAGAATATGGCGGACAACGAGGAAGCCATTGGTTGGCAGTCCCATTTTGGCCCGTTTCGTCGTGTAGTCCGTGGCCGGAAGGGAGGCCTGAAGGATATGCCTTACATGCCTATGGACATCCTCGTGGAGGTAAGCTCTCGTGGCTTTACGGATGCGGTCGTAGACTGACAGTGTCTTTCTCACTCAGATCTTCTCTCTCATGCACCCCCGCGACCTTCTAAACCTAGCTCGCACCACCAAAGCCTTCCGCGCAGTATTAATGAGCCGCTCATCCGCACCTTACTGGAAAGCAGCACGGAGGGAAGTCGATGGGCTGCCCCAGTGTCCACCCTACCTGAGCGAGCCGGCCTATGCTAACCTCTTGTTCTTTCCGCACTGTCACGTAAGTCGCTCGCGTTCGGTCGCATTGCTCACCAATCGTTGACTATAGGCGTAATCACCTCCTAGTTCTGTTTCAAAAACAACATTCAAAATATATTCTTCGAGTTCTCAGCTCGCTATTGTCGGGACTGCCAGCGGCATATGTGAGTGCCTTCCTTTCCACGCATGTCCCGCCGACCCCCGAAGCTTACATAGTTGTTAGGCTGGTTGTTCGTATGGAGGTGTGGGACGTCATCAACGACATCATCCGAGACACGGGCGTGCAAGATGAGTTCATCAACACTGTCTTCATCACTCGTGCTTCAGAGTCAGCATTACTACGAATGTCGTGTGGAGCCCGCTAACGATTGAATAGGGGCAAATCCTACTATCATCGACCAGAATACGAAGAACTCTTGCAAGCGTGTCACCCGAGCCGTCCGATAGAACAACAGAGGCAGTATGTCATGGCTCGCGCGTTATCTGTATCAGTCATCGAAGAGGTACACGCTGTACTCGTACTGCTTTACGAGACCCCAATGCTTACTCCGAATGGATAGACATGTCCGGAACTATATGCGTGGAAGGATGTGCAAATACAAAACAGAGCGGAAGAACTGGACATGCTCCGGAGCGACCGATTCTCAGCGTGAGTTTGTACCCCTTCACTCGTAGTTGCTCGGCTGATCCATCGAACTACCACAATAGTATCCTCGACTTCCTTCGTGAGGAAGGATGGGCTGCGGAATTGGACCTGATGGAACAAGAAGACTTCGACAAACTAGCCGACCAGCCGTATGCTCGCAAACCGATGAAGCTGACGAAGCGCGGTGCGTCCGACGGGCGCATTCATATCATCGTGGTCCCGCTAATCATCATGAACCAGGATGGTCAAGTATTCAAGCAGATGCTCATACATTCATGGAGGATGTCCGTGAGGCGCGGCTCCAGTCAGAACGTCGTTCGCTCCTCATCGATCGCATTGCAACTTTTGCGCAGATCCTGGAGGAAACCGACCTTGAATCACAGGTCCGGACGGCTGAATGGGAACTGAAGCCTCATCTCGCGGATCTTGTGCTGCTGTCTTCGGTCCGGAACATCTTGGATGATCCAGACGATGAGCAACTTCCCTCCGAGACCGTGACCTTCTTTCGCGACAATATCCAGGCGATTAGGAATCACTGGTACGACTCGATCAGGGACAAGCTCACTCACATGTTCTGTGAAGCGGTCACTCTGCATGGTGACACGGATTGCCTGCTCGACCTCGCAATTGCCGCGTTCTCCTGCAAGTTGTGTGGAAAAGAGGTCCCTCTACGGTTTCCCAGTCTGCTCGCGCATCCTTGCTTCCGACCGGGAAGTCTCTACACTTGGCGCGGCGAGCTTTACACCACCACCATATCGGAAATTGCATCAATACTCAAAGTCCCGGACGCTTTCGTTCTGGACGAAGTAAGCGTTGACCGTACAGCCGTCGAGGAGATACGGGCGATCGTCGAAGCATGCGGACTTGATCCCCTATGTGCAACACAAGAAGACCTCGAACGCTGCGAGACAAGACTGTACTGCGCGGGATGTCAGACTGAGGACGAAGACGGCTGGATCCAGGTACCAGCATGCGATTGGCTAAGTGCGGTGCGCTCTCCCTAGGCCATCTGTTGCCGATGCACTACCACTCATGTACCTATCCACAGTACCTACATGGTAAATACCAACACCGTCGCTCAGGCCGGGCCCCCCAATGGAGGGTATTGCCCGAGAGCACAGTCAACCATGTCAAAGCTCTGGAAATCCTACGGAGTCGTCCGGACGAGATCAAGCACTATAACCGCTGCTGCGTGTACTGCAGATTCAGCAGCCCAAGACGAGAGTCGATGAAGATGCACTTGGAAACGAGGTCCGCTGCAATTCCATCTTTGTCGAGGTCTAGCGCTGACTTCGTGTTCCCATAGTCACGAAATCACGGTGAATGACGAGGAGCTGGACCAGTTCTTCTACGTCCGGCCTGATGACCGCACACAACCGCTGCCCTTTATCTACCTATGCTTCCAGGAAGGTGCCTTCAAGTTGAGACTTCAGCGCGGTTGGCGCCATATCGGGTGACGACGAGGAGAATGCTGTCGAGTTCCATTATGAGCCAAGGGAGTTCTTGCAGGACCGTAGCATGCGATAGCAGAACAAACGCAGATAATTTACAGGTAGCGGATGGAGTCTATACCCAAACTTCTTCTCGCATGAATAATAGCTACTAGCTCTTTAATCGACTCCTCGAGTATCACCACATTGTCCAGCAACTGCGAAAGCGTGACATGCGTGATCTTCGCGGCCTCATCCTCGTCGTCCGAGTCGTCCACCACCTGCGAGCCGCGATTCTCGCCCCACTGCCCCGACGACCCAAACACGTCCTCCTCGTCCGCATTCCATTTACGCGACTTGGCCGGCGTCCATGGGCCAGACGAGGGTGCGGGCGCGAGGAACGGCTCGACGGTGATGGCGCCGGTCTTCTGGTAGTGGGGTCCAAAAGGACTGGCGTCGACGGCCCTCGATCCGCCTCGTGAAGGTGTCGTAGGTTCGGAAGGCGTAGGCTTCGCGGGCTTGTTCTTCTTCGGAGTGAGGAAGGAGACGAACGAAGATGACGCCGAGGGCTTGGGCTTTGGCTTCGGCCGCTGCTGAGGCGCCTCAACGGGCGAGGACAGCATCGAGGACAGCGCGCCGCCGAATATCGCAGACTTGGGAGTCTCGAAGTCGAGCGCAAGCGTCAGGGCGTCCGTCAGGTTCTCGTTGAACAGCAGTCCCTGGCGGCGCTCCATGAGGTACTGGTCGAAGTTCTCGACCATCTGGCGGTACCGCTCGAGCTGCGAGACGAGGCCGTGGAAGACCGAGTGGACGACGGGGCGGGACTGCTCGTCCATGCTCGTCGCCGGGAGGGCGTTGGACTCGGACGCGAGCTTCTCCTCTATCCGGAAGTCGATCGAGCGGTCGTCGCCGTCGTCTTCGTTCGGTAAGAAAACGTCCTGATCCTGCGTGTTGGAAGGCGTCGGCGACTCCTTCGGGGCGAAGGTCAGCCAACCAGCCAGTGAGCGATCGGGACACAACGCGAGCGTCGCCAACACCCCCGTCAAGGCCATGTTGGTCTCAGGGGTGTTGGAGAAGAACTTCCTGAGCGACTCGAGGACGAGCGATAAGACGGGGTCGTTCGGGTTGAGTCGATGCTTCATCTTCGCCCGGGATTCTGGATCAACATCGATCCGGATGCAAGACTGGCTCTGTATAGAGAACAAGGCGTCTCGCAGGTAGTGATCGTAACCGGTGCTGAATGCGTCCTCGGTGTGATTTGGATCTACGCGGGAAACGAGCTGGAGATACAGCCCCATCTCCCGCTCGTGTGTCCAGTATGTGGTATCAGGTTGACTGAAGACGATGGTGGACTGTGGGCGGACAGGCTCCGTCTCCTTGGTATCGTCTGCGCCGGGGTATACAAATGCCTCCTCATCGTCTGAATCCTCCTCAGCTTTGGAGGCTGCGGGAGGGATCTCTTCAAACGCGTCGGGTAGGATGGCGGGCTGAGGGAAGGAGGTGGCTTGCGGATCGGGGATTACGACTAGCAGGCGATCGACGCAGAGGGTGCAGTACTGGAGTAGAAGGGATTGGAGGAGTTGGAGAGCTGCGGTTGCAGTGGGCTGTGACTTGGACCGGAGGCTGGTGAGAAGGAGGTCCTTGAGCGTGAACCGACCCATCGACGTAAAGTACGAAGATTGTCGACGAGCGCCTGGTGCCTCCATTTCCAACAGCGTCATCGCCGTACTCTTTCGTCGTCTCTGCTTTGCCTTCTTGGCGTCTGACTGCGACATCGGAGGTGCTTTGCTGCCGAGGGTCAGCATCGAATGTGGACGCGGCCTGGAGGAAGAGAGGTCGTCGTTGTTGTCTTCGCTCATCAGGAAGTCGATGAGTAAATCAGCCAACTGCCCGTTCTCCAGCGTCCTGATCATGATTTCGATATACGACATCACCGCAACCGCACTCCCGTCGGCGTCCGAACACTCGAGAATGGAAGGGTAGAGGATGTTCTCCAGGAATACGCGGCGTACCGCGTCGAGGATGGACTGCACGATGGCGGAGCCGACAAGCACCGATGCATCGAGATTGGATTCGCCAGTGTCGTGCACTTTGTTACGACGAAATACGTCCTGCAGGAACTCGAGCAGCTTCAGGAAGTGGTCAAGGCGCGCCTTGAAGTCTGGACTTGAAGACTCCTCCAGACCCATGGCACGCGTCCTCTCCTTTTCGGCATCAACCTTCTCCTTCTCTTCAGGAGAGAGTTCCGGCCCAGTGTTACTGCCGAGTATCATGGCCGTCCCGGGTGCAGTGTCTGTAGAAATGGGTGGCCTCACCTCGAGTTTCGTGGGGAGAAGGGAATACACAGCGGCTAGACCGGCGGCGAGGACGTCGGAGAAATCGCCGTCGAGGATGTACTCGGCGAGGGCCAATGCGGCGTCGGTGTTGGGATCCGTATCCGTCGCCGAAAATGTCGACGTGGAAGCTCGCAGGTCCTCTACTGGGGACTTGTGCGAACCGTCCACGGGCGACATCGCCACATCCATGAGGAATAGCAGGCCGGCACGAGCGAAGTCACCGATCTGTCCCTCGCGGTGTACGAAGCGGAGGAGGTAGTTGAATAGCAGAAACTCGTATTCGGGTTTCTTCGTGGAGGACGACGCGAGCCCAGAGTTGTCTGTTTGGTGTGAGGATGCAGGAGAGGTTGGACGTTGAGACGAAGGGAGGTCTGACGCTGGTTGTTCGCTCGTCTGCTCGGTGGGTGTGGGTTGCTCTGCTTCCTCCTCCTCTTCCTCTTCTTCCTCTTCCACCGCAAATAATGGCTCTGGACGGTACCATTGCTTGTCGTGGAAGAATATCATGAGGAGTTCGCGATATGTCCGAATCCTACTGCAGAGGATGCAGAGCAGGTTCACCACTTTGGCCGACGTGAGTATATGCGCGCATATAGCCATGCGTTTACGTACGATCTTCCTCATACTCCGACGGCTGAGTACGAGTCGCATTTCCGGCTGCGCCCATGGGTTTGTTGCGACCATCCAACTGCTCCTGAAGGTCGTCACCGACACAATTCCGAAGAAGGCGAAGGACGGCTTTGTGCACGGCGGAATGGACGAGGAATTGTTCATCGAGGAGAACTACCATGTTCTGAACGGCTCGCAGGACCTCTGCTTGTATCCCGAAGGGTCGGTCGGCCTCGCTGAGCTTGACCAGTGTTCCCAGTACGTCTTGCCAACCCTAAGGTTAGATAGACATAGTATAAGCAAGGGAAGAACATACCATTCTTGAGCAAGTATTCCAAGCAAGCACCGGTGCCGCTAAAGCCTGTTTGAGCAGGAAACATGACACTCAATGGGTGTCTGACGTACCCTTCCTCCGTTCGCGTAGACTCCCAAACTAATGCATCCACCATAGACTGCAGATGTACCGGCACATCTGTGGACTTGATACCGCGCGTCAACTGACGTTCGTCTGGATGTAGCAAGGTGTTCTGCAGGGTGCTGTGTTGACGATAGGTAGATGAATACTCTTGGTCTGGAGCTCACCTTGATGAGGACCCATGACTTGTGGAACTCCTGCGCGTGGTCAATCTACGCATGCCAACTATCTGTCAATGAATGGGAGTTTGCGGCGAATGAACGGACCGTACCTCTGCCTTGGGCGTTGGTTGGGTATTCGAGCGTAGGAACTTCGAGAAGTAGTCCATCTCGCGATTCTGGGCCTGCGCAGGCAGCAGTAGATATCCAACGCTGCAGGGGTGATCTCCAGAGATGCCCTAGAGAGAACGCGGAGTCCAGCCGTGGTCGTGAAGGAGACAAGCGAATGAGGGTCGATCTCACAGCCGGGAAGTCGATAGGAGGGCACGGCGTCTGTCCCAGCGTCGGTACACCGTACGCGTCTTGCTTGGACGGCGCTTTCACCTTGACCTCATCATCATGCGCCCGAACTCGGTCCTCTCTCTTGATGCCTGCACAACTCATAGCTGCTACTGCCATAGCTGATCATGCAATCTAGTGAATCAACCCACTACTCGGTCGGCCTCCCCAGTACTGGAGACGTCGGAGGCTAACAAGGTGTTCTGCCAGCCTCCATGTACCGACATGATTCGAGGTGCGGAGCCGTCCTGCTACCACACCATCTCATCGACTTGCCATGGCTGTTTCCTCGCCTTCGCTCGAGTCCTCGTCCACCTTGTTCCTGGTTCCCGGTCAAGATGACTCAAGTCGCGCCCCCTTGTTGGTCTCGTCGGGCGAAACCTCACCTGTCGCGGAAGACTCCTTGTTCTTCGAAGCTTCCGCTGTCGCTCAGTCTACACCCGTGATTCCCTCATCTACACCAGTACCCAGTTCTTCATCTGCGAATCCCTGCCCCGGAAGTGCCAGGCCTCTTTTCTTCCAAATGAACGTGCATCCGCCCTCCCCACCACGCCCTGTTCGACCCAAGCGTGATGTCGAGGGGGAACTCCGTGACATCGTCGACGACCTCTTGCGGAAGAAGAAGGACGCTCAGCGCACGCTCGCCGAGGAGAACGCCTCCCTACTCGCCCAGGTCTCCTTCCTCAAGCAAGCCCTCGCTCGCGCATCCACAACGCCTGGCTCGGAGACAGCAGATGTCCTCGACGCACTCGACCGCGAGCGTACGCTCCGCCAAAACGCCGAGGAGTCCCGCGCCGCGACGGGCAAGTACCTCGCGGAGCAGGTCGAGTCCGTATCAAAGCAAAAGGCTGTGCTAGAGCAGGAGCTGCAGAACTTCACCCATGGACGCGAGTTCTGGAAGACCAAGGCGATTGCGGCGCTTGAGCGATGTGAGGTGCTGGAGGCGGAGAATCTGAAGGTCAAGACACAACTCAGTGTCTTAGCACGGAAGCAAACGGGCGTGGTCGCGCAGCAAGTTGATTCCGTTTTACGAGAAGTCGCCGAGGAGAGGGATCGTCTGAGGCAACTGGAGGAGGTAGAAGCGGTCGTGGAACGGCAGGGGAAGCCGCCAGTGAAGACATCTGAAGCAGAGGTACGATTTGGTCTGCTCTGCTTATGTCCCCACGCGTTGAGCTGTGTGCACACAGGCGATGACAAGGCGTGTTGCATCGAAATTTCAAACATATCGTGTCACTGTCCGATAGATTGCATTACGACGAGGATTTCATTCGTCACTCGGATTCAACATGCTGAACTCCTAGATAGCGATGTTACAACACACGACAGAATAACACGAACATGGCTCGACAGAGGCCCTAACGAAACGATATCCCCGGAAGGCATATGTTCCACCGGTTCAGTCATGCTACGATAGCCTGCGAATGAGATCGTCGCTGGGAGGTCCGACCTCCTCTGACCCAACGCAATCTGTCACGGGCTGAAGCCCGTTCCCCTGTAGACTGAAACCGCGAATGCTATCGGCCAGTCTGCGTCACGTCGCCAGTCTCGCAACTCATCGAAGGTCCTCAGTTGGTCAGAGCGCTCGACGTCCCTCTCGCCATCCTCCAGTTCTTCCGGAATTGTCGACAGCCAAGACGCTACACTTGAAGACGAATAGGCGAACTGCGAGTCGGCCTGTGTACGAGGACCATCAGTGCCTTTCCAAACCAGAGTTCCTGACAAAAGGGGGTCGCCTTACATGGACCGTTGCTTCGAACGAGTCTGCAACAGGCCTTGGCGGTAGTTCGTCCACGTCGTCCGGGACCGGCGAAGGAGGTCTGCTGAGGCGTAGCGGGATCGCGCGTACCTGGTCGAGGGGCGGGGGCGCAACGTACATGGTGCCGTTCGAGATCGCGAGCCCTTTCACCGCGCTCGCAATGAGCGCAGCACCTTCATCGATGGGCACAGGCAGAGGTTCGACTTGTCCGTCAAACGAGGTGCTTGGCGTGAACGCTTGTCCGTGGATCTGCAAAGTATGGGGCGTTTGTCGCTGCATATATGCGGTATGTCCGGAGGCAGCTCACCTTCTTGTGCAGACTCTCCACGAACTCCACAGCGGGCGACTCAGGTTGAGGAACACGGAACTTGTTGATCGCCAAGGCGCAGCAGCCGCGTAGTACCAGTACCCATATGAAGACCATAAGTAGCTCCAGTCTTCGGGGAGTGAGAACCGAAGAGACGAACAGTGCGGCTTGCGGAGGCAGCAAGGACCAGAGCCACAAGGACACCACTCTGAATCCCTGGGCATGGCGCGAGGTCGGCGCAAGGTCTGAGCCAAGTTGAGCCAGGGCGAGTGCGATAAGATCGTTCGTGCCGTTGTGACCAGGCGGGGGAGGGAGAGACAGGTAGTAGTTGTCCGAGAAGCGATGTTTGTAAGGTGCCTCTGGTAGCAGATACGAACAAGGGCGTCGAGTCAAGAGCGATCCTAGGAGGAGCGGTCCGGTGTGAGGCGCTGTGTGCGAGATGAGAGTCCCCATGTAAGGCGGGTTCAAGATGCCGAGCATAAGCACGCCAGTGAGGATAAATGGAAGGAGAAACATCCTGGCGGGTGAGGTATCGCGCGCGCGGGAGGGTATCGCAAGTGGTGGTAAGGTATCAAGAGACCAGCGGCGAGTCCCTTCACGATGGTCACGTTTTCAACTGCTTCGGCCTCCGGACATTCAAAGTCACGATCCACTTCGGCTGTGTTGTGACGTTACATGGCATTGGATGGTGAACATCACGTATATAGGATCCGGCTCGGTACTGACAGGTCGATATTGAACGGTATAGACAGGAATGTGGGGCTTGAAGCTTGAAGCTTGATCTGTCTTCTCGGTTGTCGCGGGAGGCGCATGTACAGAGTAGGGCGAAAATTGGGTTGGCTGTCCGAAAGCTGTCATAGCAATAATACTATAGACTCGCTTAGCATAGGAAAACTACCAGTACGGTCGAAACCTCAGGCTCCGAGTTTACTGAGAATAATCGGGTGCAAGTATATTACGGTCGGATTATACGGTAGAGGTCCGTTGAGGTGTAAAGACAGGAATGCAGACCTCAATCAGGATGAAAATGACGGAGAGAATGCGGAATCCGGAGTGAAAGCATGTAGAAGAAAAAAACGAGCAGTTGAAGCGGTCGGAACGCTATCGCACTTCTCCCACAAACCTACATTACACGTCCGCGTCAGGGAGATTGGCAAAGATGGCTGCGGTGTTGACACCCGCGAGCGGTTCATGATCCGCGTCGACCTCGCACAAAGTGTTGTTCGCGGGGACCTATGGGTCACATCGTCGTTCAGTGAATCGTAGAATATATCCAATGAACGGGTAGCGGACTCACCGTTCCGTTCACCATGTAGGCAACCATGACGTCCTTGAAGCAAGCGGACGGGGAAGTGAGGAACGCCGTGTGCTAATATGAAACAAATCAGTGCGAGTTTAACACCGCGGGACCATCAAAGGTGACGTACGCCGAAGGCTTTGAGTTCAACCAAGGATGCATGCTCTCCGAGTAATCCTGCTAGCACTTTTGCACTAGACAGCGGCGTGATGTGGTCGAACTGAAGTAACCAGTCAGCTACACGGACGACTAGCGGGGTAGCAGTACTCGCAGTGGTCGAAGCAACAATGATCTTATTGGCGAGCGTCTTGTTGAAAGGACCTTGGTACCTCTCTACTGACCGAACAGGCCAGAACGAACATTGAGATCCCAGTCCAGGCCAAATGGCTCCAACTGCGCATTCGTCAGTCCCAATGTTCACGGAACATAACACAGACGAACTTACATAAGTTCGAAGTGGTACGCGTGCCCTCTATGACCCCTTCGAACGCGGTGGTCATGTTCGTGCTTGTGCTTCTGTCAACGGAATCCGCACAGAAGATGGCTTGACCTGAGTAGAGTCGTGAATTGTTATCTTGGCCCGCTATGAAGCTGCTTCAGGGTCAGTATCTTCCTGGAGTGAAAGGTAATGCAAGATTGGTACGCACGATTTATGATCCACTGGGATGCTTCGAGATGTCATCTTTGTGGAACTGGATGGCAGGCCTTGGGTTGCATTTCCCTGGAGGAGAGCCATGGCCAGAGGATACTGCTCGTTTGCGAGGGTATCCCAGAGTGATGGGAAATATAGCGTGGCGAACACGCGGTCTGATCGCTATGAGTTGCAATCATACCGACACTGCACCTCATACTCACAGCGAATTTCTCCTGAACTGAGAGGGAAAGATGGGTCCGCGTTCGTGGCATCGTACGCAGCTTGGATCAGTGCCTTGATTTTGACGTCAATGTCCAGCGGTCCGTCTCCTTCGGCAGCGATCGCACATCCGGCGGGACCAGACAGGGCACAGGCAGTGATGAAGCCCTTGTAGACGTCATCAGCAGAAACGTACGAGTGTGCGGCCCAGTTCTATGAGATGTATTGTAAGTTGGCGGGAGCAGAGACGGCTCTACTAATGATGATGATACGTACGGGGGAGAGTTCCTGGGTGGCGTAGAAGATCGGGTCGATGACACCGTCAACGACCACGCGACCAACACGCTGTTGAGTAGAAATTCAGTAGGTGACCGGAAACACGTGGTGATTTTCCGACCTCGGGGAACACTGTGGGGGTGGGATCCATGAGACAACGTTCAATGATCTAAGTACCCATTCATTACCGACTTACTATTGATGAACCAGGACCCAAGCAAGGTACCGTAGGATATTCCGAAGTAGTTGATCGGAGTGTCCGGGCCGTCGAGCACATCCGCGATTGCAACCATGTCGCGGACTGTGGCTGAGGTGCCCATGTAGCGTAGGAATTTGCCATTGGTAGAGTTCAGACACCTTTGAGCAAGTTGCTCATACTTCTCCTCGAATGACGGTGCCTGAGATAGGAGATTCTGGACGTCCGTGGGATCCGTAAAATTGCCTATGTATTCGATCCCCATATCTTCAATGGTGCCGTTGAAGAAGGCGGTATACTCTGCCATGCTCTCGAAGCATTGAGTGTCGCTGGGGCTGATGTGTGTTGTTATGAGCTTGACGATCTGCACGAAGTTGGGGGTACTCACGTGCTGAGACCAACACCTCGCGGGTCCCAGCTCACTACATCGTAAGCCCCACCCGTGATGTCGAGCAATTTATCTTTCAGCGCATTCAAGTTCTCCAGGCCTCCGCCACCAGGTCCTCCTACGAAAATTCATATCAGTACGAGCAGCCTCAGTGTACTATGATTTTAGCAAACCTGGATTGAAGAAGACTGTTCCTAGGCGTTCTCCAGTTGCATTTGCCTTCACAATCGCAAGGCGGGCAGTCCCCAAACTGGGCTCGTGGTAGTCGAGTGGGACCTCCAAGAAGCCGCACTGCAAGGAAGTATCGGTCACAACTGAAGGATCACATGGACCCCACTGAGGGTCACAACACGTTGTGATTAGCTAACAGGACATTGTCGTGAACGTGGAACAGAGAGACATACACTGAAAGCTGAAGTGGACCTGACAGGGGGACGGGCCAGCAGAAGGGCAAGCAAACGGGTGAACGAAGCGCGAAATCGTGAAAGAGACATTGTTGACTGACCCGTCTTGAGTTCCCAATGCTTATATACATGACACTGCTGTCAGTCCAGCGCTGTTCAGCGCCGGCGTACCGACTAGTAGCTTCGACATCTAAGCGCAGTCGATCGGGCGCGAGGCAACCCCGAGGCCCAGGGAGAATCGGAGGCATGTCACTGCGCAGCAGCTCGTCAGACTAACATTGCAGTGTCGCCAGCGCGTAAATCGCCTGACGCAGTGACGCATGAGTACTGCAATCAGCCTCATGACTGCGTACTTACCGAGTCCAGCCAGTGACGCCGCAGTGTAGACTGTACAGAGAGCAGCGCATTCAGTGGAGAGTAGGACACTCAGGCTGTATCAGCCCTCTCAAAGTAAAGAAAACTGTGTCCATGCGAAGCTAGATATTGAAATCAGTCTTTGGTAGGCAAGTACAGCAGTGGAACTAACCGTAGCACCTCCAAGTCTTGAAGCGCGTCTACTACGGCCGGTTCGCCTCGGGGGCCGTCGACGAGGTCCATGAGACTCGGACTGATGCAGAGTTCGCTTGGCGGAGAACAACCTGGAGCAATTTGTCAAGCTGGCAATCCAAAAACGTAAAGACCGCACAGCGCAAGTGGCTTTGCATCTTACTTGATCATGAGTAGCAACACTGGGACTGGAGGACGACGTCTGGGGGCACTAGTAAGGGGGCACTACTACTACTACTAGTACTGCCACGGTTGCATGCGGTGCACGTGCGCATGGTCATTGCCCAAGTTTGGCTTGGCAGTGCTGTGTAAGGAATCATGAACACTGCGGAGGTTCCGTGAGTGGGTATACCTACAGATACCAACTGCCGTCTTGGTCGGCAACAGGCGTCACTTAGATGATGCCGATTTTGGGTTGAGGGTCAACAACACAGGTCGTCAAGCGCCGGCGCTCAATTGCTGTGCGGCGGTCGATCAACAGGTCTCACGGCGGGCACAGCCTGACACGACGTGCATTGACCCATTTCCTATCCCAGGACATGCGTTGGAAATCCACGCGAGATCTATCAATTCCCAGGCGTTTCCCAAAAAATTCCCAGGCTAAGAAAGGTAACTATTGCCAACCGGGTCCTGCTCCTGCCGGGAAATGATCCGAGTCACACAGTTAGAGTGTGACAGGACCTTACTCGTACTTTGTACATTCCCTACCGATTTCTTTGGCCGGGAATCGACCGCGAATGGATACATGTCCAAAGCTTTTCCCCGCTTGGTACCTTTGTCAGGGACTTGTAGCCTGTCACGTCCACAGGCGCCTCTGAGAAATTCGTGACATAGGCGGGACACGGAAAGTCATCGGGAATGTGACATTTCCTAAGCCTTTCCGGTCCGGCTACGAGATGTTACAAGTCCGAGTCTGGAATTTAAGCGCCGAGAAATGTAACAATACTAACACACTAATATGGAGTACTGCAGGCAATTTGTTTTCGTTCCAGTGCTCCCATGTATACGGAGCTCTGGTCCAGCTCCTACGCCCTCCGTGAGCCCCCTACAGCTCCTCACCCGAGTACTGCGAGGAGCTCTGGAGAACTCCCTGCCGAGGAGCTCCCTGGAGCTCCCATGCAGCACTCCTGGGTCACTCTCATCTGTCCTCCGCGTTCTCCACAGAGCTCCTCATTCATCCTCTGCTTGAAGCTCCCTGCAACTCTAATGCTCCACGCGACGCGGCTCAACACCCCGGACTCCAGAGCGTGCTCCGACCAATGCCGCGAGGGCGGTCTGCACGATCAAGTTCGACGCAGCATCGCCGACTAGCGACCGCCATCGCTGACCACTGTCTACCATCGCCGACCAGCGACCACCACCGTCTACCATCGCTGACCAATGTCCACCACCGTCTACCATCGCTGACCAATGTCCACCATCGCCGACCGCTGTCCACCATCGTCGACCATGTCATTCATCATGTATGATCTCTTCAGGCTCTTGACGCCGGTGCTCGACCGCTGCGGCCGCCGCTTTTGGATGGGTGTTTATGTACTATGAAAGACGCTTTGCTGACCTCACGTACGCGTCTGTGAGTCCCTGACCACAAAGTGTGGACCTCATCAGCAAAGGAGCGTCCCTCACAAGCCTGGTGTGTAAGTGGGTGCCCTCGAGTGTCTTCATATTGGGCTGGGTTCATGACGATTCATCTGATTTGTCACTGCTCCTAGGGTTGTTGATCTTGACCTCGAACGGTCCAACGAATCGAGTTGTATGCGGTACGTACAGTACACTACAGTTACTCTTTCTTCTAACATCTGAATGATGCAGAGAGAGAGGGGGGGTCGGAGCGCGCGAGAGATGGAACTGTCCGGTGCGAAGGGACTCACCCGCGACCGACGCGTCTTTGACTGAGGTAGATAACCTGTAATATCGGGGAGATCGAGAAAAAGTACCCAAAGGCGTCGTGTCGGAGCAATAACCTGCCAGTAGAGCTTGTATGCCTTCTATAACTGGCCGATGTGTGTACTCGTGCTGCTCGCGGTATCGTCGGAAGCGCTAAGCACCGCGTCGGGCAGGTACAAGGGTGAAAGTTGAATGTTGAGCACGTCGCCTTGATCTGTACATTCAAAGGATGCGACGGACAGCCCGACGAACATCATCGCCCGCGAGAGTTTCAGGATGAACTCCTGCCGTCTCGCCGACGTGCCCGGTAATCTGTGCACGCGAAGATGAAAAGCGTCAGAAACGTGTCCGCGGGCCGTGGATTCGCATCCGCACGGGGCAGAAGTCGGGAGCAGCTGAAGCACAGGAAAGATCGAGGAGACAAAGACTCACTGATATCCCCGCCTTCCCGCGCTTCTCCTTCTCATCCATCTCGCTTTCGTACTCGCCCGCCCGGAGCTCACATGCTCGGCACACAGTTCCGCGCTGCCCACGCTCTCATGCTGAACTTCAGCGACGCGTTCCACACCCGCCGCGCGGACATTCTCCGAGTCGGCGTCACGTCGGCGGACCCGACATGAGCTACAAGTCTCGCTCGCTTCTTAGGGCCGGTTCGGCACCCTGCTGTCGAGGGCATCTGCGAATTCCATTATATTGAGTGAGACGCGTCAGAGAGACAATCACAAAACGAGCGCATCCGGCTAACCTCCAGAGGTGATGGGATTGGGGCAGCGAAGGGACCGTCGAGTGGCCGTGAATGTTCCGGAGTCGCAGATGGAGGATCACGGCAGACGAGAAGGCGGGCCCGGCTTCAATGTAGGGAGACGTGGGCCGGGAGGTGCTGAACGAGGAGAATTCGGTGGTTGTGCCCGACTGTTGAGCCGACGCCAGCTCATATGCCGACGCAGAGAGGCTCGGTGCATGCCTCCGTGCTCATCCATGCGTGGAGGGCGGGGCTGAAGACGCCGCGACGCGACTTGATGCTCCTGGCGTCCTGTGAGGAATGTAACTCGCCGCTGAAGTTGTACTAGTGCGTGCGGACGAACTTCTCGGACTGGTGCTTCGTGTACTTCTCGATGTCGGAGCCGTGAAGACCCGCTGTCTCATTCGAGTCGACGGAGACCTCTTCCTAGACGTCATACATCGGCTCATTAGCGAGAGCTCGATAGGTGGGGACGAGCCAGGGAAGACGGTCGTAGGGAGTGGTAGAAGCGGAGGAGCACCGCGCTGCTCATCCAGCGATGAAGAGCGACGCCCCTGAGGGCGCGCGTGAGGCGCAGCGGTCAAAGAGCTGGACAGAGAGGAAAGTGACTCGACCACGCACGTTCAGTTCATGCTCATCCAATGCCCAGTTTGAGCCCGAAGGGCCCAACATCCATTGCACCCTCCGTGGGGCCTCAGCTCCTGACCATCGTGTACCGCCGGTAGGAGAGATTGTGTCCGAGTCTTGAGCACCGATGTCGGTGGATCTCGTGGAGAGCGTTGGGCCGGACGAAGCGTGGACACAGATGGCTGGGGGAGGCGGGGACGGCGGAATGCGAGGCATGGACGTACGAGGATCCGGGCGTACTGGGACTATGACCTCCCTCCAAAGACCAGAATTCATGTCGTAGTGCATGCATGAGAGATACGACAGATCAGAGCTATGCAGGACGAGGAGAGCTAGAGGCGCGTGAAGGCGGGAGGGAGGCGGGAGGGCGGAAGCGCGGGAACTGGCACGTTGAGCTCCCCGACGTTGACGACGGCGCTAAGGCAAGGGCAAGTAGTGGACGGCCAGGTCACCCTCCGTCGCCGCGGCTCGTGCTCGACTGCGTGTCGTCGGTCTGATACGTGTCCTGTCCCAACCTTTCCGCCTCGCTCCCACTCGCCTCGACTCTCGCCCATCCCAGCTCCTTTGCTCTTCTCGCATTCCCTTCACTACTTATCCAACTCGCTATCCACCTCACCATCCAACTTGCTGTCGTCCTAATCATCTCGCACATCGCCCACGTCCAACTCGCCGGTGGATAGTTCACCAACACCATCATTCGGATTCCTACACACATCCGCTCGCCTTGATTGATCACCAACACGGTTGGTCACCAACTGTCGCTATTCACGCGTCCGCGGTTCGTGTCTGATGACCTATGTTGTTGATAACATACTGATAAGCAATGGATGACCATGATTAGATCGTCTCATCCTCCATCCGCCGCATCTACAATCGCCGGTCGTGATGCCTCGTCAAACCATTGCCGTAATGCTCACAGTCGCACTCCTCGTCTTACATGTCATGGGACGGGTTCTGATCGCGCTGATGGACGTGACGTGGGGACTCGCCCGAAAGCTCGCTATGATCACGCTCGCTATCGGCGTCGTGGCGGTCGCGCTCGCCCGCGTGCTCTTTGCTGGCACTCAGGTCCGCAGGGATCCCTCAATGGTCTAAAATTTTCCATACATCGTGAAAGATCGGGTGATCTGTGAGCTCCGGTATGTGTTCGTTGCGGCTCTTCTGAACTTCTTGTGGCTGGAGTCGACCCTTCGCGCTCTTGATCTTGAATGTATCAAATATCTTGATGTTTGTACACTACGTCAACTGTCTTGCATACCGTACTATATGATCGTACTATTACAACGGGCTCTTACATAGTTAAAATGTACCATTGTGCGCAAAGAGAGTGAGCAAACACATAAGTATTCGGAACGGACATGAATGCGTGAACATGACGGCTTGCACGAAACTAATAAATAGCGACTGCAGCGGCAGATCTAGCAGAGCGAAAGACCGCGAAGCCGCATGACAGCGGCCTCATCTCGAGTCAGTATGGCGGCCGGGTCTGGCTGCTCATACCCATCGACAGGAGATCCTGATGCACAGGAGAACGGAGCTTAACTCCGCTCACTTCGCTTGATGGAGTCCGTCAAAGCCTTGAGGTTGGATGTCAGTAGCCACGCCATAGTTCCACGGCACGACGACGGAACGACATGGCTCACCGTTCAACGTTTTTCAACATCGACCTCGTTTTGATGCGCCGGTTGTGTACTAGGGTGGTGCGGAGGCTGTAGTGCTATGAGTGATGGCCACGATATCTGGTGACCGAAAGCTCACACTCCATGTGCATAACAGCAGTAGAGACAGCTAGCTTGCGGCTAGCCGACGACAGAAGCATTCCGGAGGAATGCAACGTCGACACGAGCGTTGAGGGGCTCTTGAAGTTGGAAGTTGAAGCTGATGCCCGACCTGAACCGCGATAGGGCTGTCCGGCATGGCAGACAGAAGGATTACGACGAGGACCCTGTCGGCAGATGGTTCAGGTTGTCTACATAACGTACCAGCGTGAGCAGCGACGAGATTGCAAGAGAGGCGTAGGAGAGATACGAGTATCGCGAGGAGTAACCACGTACGGGACTTCTGGGTAGCGAGACGGTTCTCATCACTTTGACTGCCACTAGCATATGACGAGGAGCGACCAGGTGGGCTTGCGGACATGATGTTGAGTAGACGTGTGGTACTGAGGGGCTGTGTCAATGTAGCGGGCACGGTGCTGGCGGTGGTAGAGGATGAAGCCCGGATATGGACCCCGTGTGAACACCGTGATATCTGACCTCGCCGCCGACACCTCCTGCCTTCCTCCTGCCCTCCTCCTGCCTTCCTCCTGCCCTCCTCCTGCCTTCCTCCTGCCCTCCTCCTCGTCGCCTCCATTGGTCCTTGACGACCCTGGACGTCGCTCGCTCATCAATACCTTACGACCGCACCTGCGAATGGGCCAACTCGCGACGTCGAGGATGGCGTTGGCCAGTCTATGCATACCAGCACCGAGCTCAACGTCACGCTCGTCAGTCCTTTGATTCGGTGCGAGGTCTGCATTTAATTGTGGCATATGCGTGTATGTGACCTACCGGAGACTCCAGCCTAATGTCCCGGCTTTCATACCAGGCACGGGTTCAAACGTAGGTCGCTTCATACTATCCCTCCCAATTGGGCTTATATGCATATCAGATGACAGCTTGAAGAGCAAACGCTCATTCGTGCAGCTATGCCAGCGATCTCCCGACGATGATGGAGCCTGAACGCAAGTCTGGCTGGGATCCCAATGGTCACTGGGAGTCCCCAGCTCTCAATTGGTTGCCCCATCCGGGATGTCGGATGAGGTGAAAGAGCACGTATGCAACTTAAATGCTGTACGTCCCCATTCTGAATGTGCGCACGTTCTGAGCTGACCGGGAGGCGGGACCCAGAAGCGCGTTCCTCTCAATCAGTTGAAGACTGCAAGATGGAGCGACGTGTGCATACGGTGTTCGCCCAGAGACGAGCTGCCCTGAGCAGCTCAGCATGGAGTCTCATCCATGATTCCGATCGACACCGCGGGGTATGTACCTATGCCCTAGTCACACCTTGCCTTGTTATATTTGGTTGTTTCTCTCTGATAGCGCCTCGTTACGGTCATCCTAGCCGCAGCTCCTGAAGCACGTAGACCCCAATCGACATTCTTACATTAGCCGCCGGTCGGTGTGGCGATCCAGAACAGCGGTCTGTCGATAGAGTACCGTCGTCCCTTCTTTGCATGCTGTGAGATCTGCTCTGCTCTTCGCGACACGTGAATCTCGGGCTGATGCAGAGTTCGCCTTCCTCAGTTGCCCCCAAGACTGTGCCCGACATTAAGGTGCCCTGTACGTCCTCTTGTATGTCGCGAACTTACTGCGTCTGTGCAATAGGCTAGACCTCATTATCACGCCCGTCCTGCTCAGTCATGTGCTTGGAATCCCCGCGCAAATCCCTGTCTAACCCTTGCCCTTGAAGCTCAGAGTCCTGGCGACGCGTTCCGCCTTCGGACATCACAACTCCCGCTTGCGGTTCGACCTCAAATGGTATTCCTTACGGCACAGGTCCGCACCGCGAACTCTCCGTTCCCAACGCGCATGGTCGGACGCAGATCCGTGCTTCCCATGTCACACCACGCGACTGCTTCTCCTCGCTACACTCTGGCGACTCAGTCATCCCAGCCCTATCCCTCTTGTATTTATGAAACGTATGTATGTCGTCGCTAATGAAGCATCTTATTCATAGTCCTGACCTGCATGCTCGACGAAGCCAACCTCCGTAAGTCCTCGCGTTCGACTTACACATCGACATACGTCACACAGACGTTCATTTCGGCGCATATCTTCGGATTCATGCACGATACCAACCCTCTCGTCCTGCGCGTATTCGTGCACCGAGGTCGACGTGCGCGGAACAGAGGACTCGACGTATCAGGTACGCATCCCCTCACTCAGCTCCTCCACCACCACCACCACCTCCTCCCGTGTTCGCTTCTGTTTGCAGCCACTGGGCTCTGGGCTGACGTTCGCCTTCAGCAAAGTCCCTTCGCCTGCTCAAGCTCAAGCGCAAGCACGGCGCAGGGCTGCGTCTGCGCACAGCCCGATCCGCGCGACGACGGGCGGCGACTACCTCGAAACAATCTTTGCGCACCGCGAAGCGCTCTGCGCCTTCCCGGTGCGCAAGAGCTCGCAAGATGACGCGCTGGAGGGAGCCCTAAGGGCCGCGCGCGCGGAAACTAGCTTGGGCCAGACGGTAGAACCAGTGTTGTGGTTGTACAAGAGCACCCGGACCGTATTGCGGGTGCATGAATGCTCGGTTGGTGGGGTTCGGTCATCTGTAGACCTCGGCCTGGAAGAAGAGCGTGTAATGTGCTACACCGCGTGCAATTGATTCACGGAGACACATTCAGTAGCATTTGGATGACGGGACACACCAGGATACAGGTAGAGAGTATCTACACGCTGGGATTGCTCTACGGAACGCGGCGAGTGTTGGCGCTACCCCACCAGCCTAGACTGCATGCTCTACAGGCATCGCTCGCTCGCACGTACCACACGACGTCGACGGCGGTGTTGAGGGTGAGGGACATCCTAATTCTCCGCTTCGCTGCCGGCGGTTTGGGCGGCGGCATCACGTGTCTCGGGGGCGTCCAGCTCCTCTTCGATATCGGCGAAAGACCATGACGAGCCGGGGTCGGAGAAGAAGAGGGTGCCTTGCAGGGAAGGAAGATCGTCGTCGAGTTTCTTGATGAGTTTCTTGACCCGCGCCTTGTGCTGAGAGACCTTCTCCCCGAGCTCGATGAAGAAACGCGAGAGCTTCCAGAAAATGACCTCGTCTGGCACCTCCAGATACAGGCGCCATTCATTCATGTTGGACAGGCGGATAAGCTGCGATTCCTATGAGTCTAGGTGAGCTAGTCACCGGTATTGCAACATAGACTGGACTTACCTGGTCAAGCCCGACCTTGCATCGCTCGTCCGGGAGCACCATCTGCCCAAGGATAGACAGTGGGCGGACCACATGTTCAACGTCCTCCGCCTCGTACATCATCAGCGAGTCTACGAGTGATTGAGCACTAGTCAGCAGCCAAAGAGTGTGCAACGTACACGTATCGGGACCACACTGAGCCAACAGGAGGTGAGCCATGTGGCGAGTGGTCTGGGGATCGACCGAGGAGCCGTGGACAATATCGGCGGAGTACACAACTCCGGGAATGGAGAAGAGAACCTTAGCAGTGCTATGGCAAGGCAGAATCAGGGCGACGACGCAGCGATAACGGGAGAGGCACAGGACATACTTGAAAAGGGTGGTGGTCATGGCGGACGATCACGGCGTTGAGCTCGAGAGATCAAAATGCAAAGAGAGGGATTCAGGGGGCACCATCGCACGGCGGAGGGGTCTTTATAGCCACGAGTGAGATCCTAGACAAAGGAATCGCAAGACCTGGCTCACCTCGGTGAGCCGTGCGGCACCCTCCTCGAAATCCCGTGGCCCCCGACATGTGACGACATACGCTGTTCTTCGTCACTGCTTGACTTCGTGAGTTATTGTCAGGATGACTGAAGGGGTACGAGGTGCTATGAGGTCTAAGACGCAGGTGACGAGACGATGACCTGCGCGCAATGCTGCCTTCGACCGCCGCCTGAATTTCGGAGCGGAGACGAAGCGGAGGAGACCTAGCCACAAGTGACAGAAGTGTGACCAGACGCGCGAATGTCACGCAGCGCCTGATACGTGTAGTATGTCAGTTCCTTGAGGACGTACAGCTCGGTAGCACCCAGTAAGTACAAGCTTATTTGACTCACTTGCAAGATCCCGCCTCGAGTTACTTACGGGTGAGTCAAACTTCATTGACCTAGGAGTGAATATGTTACTCCCTCCACCGCATATCAGGCAAGACGACAAACATCGATTATGTGTCTCAATCGGCTTAAGAGCCGACCTCAACATGTGTTCATCCCTCCCCCGTTCCACTCATCACCTCTATACTCTCCGCACCACATGTCTGTGAACACAGGTGCGAATAGAACGTCAGTGACGTTGCCCCGGATCTTGCAAGGGAGCGTTCCTGGGCTTTTGGACTCATCGCAACCCTCCCGTATCCTCCGACACCCAGACGCTACGCTCACCTTCGCCATGTTTGACCCTCTTGCTGCTACTGGTCAGGAATCACCAGCTCCTATTTATCCTTGCGATGTTCCGCCCGGTTATCCCAAACGAATCGTCATCGAGACACTCCCGAAAATGGGCACTACCTGGCGTTTTGTGGAGTCGGCGGCGCGTGCGCCTGGCATGAGTGGTGAAGGATCTTGGCCTCGGCTAGCGATGGTTTGTGGGTGAGTATAGACCGGCTTTCACTCTCAATATCGTCTAACAATATCCAGAGAGCGTATAGTACTCGCTGAGGACCAGTGGGACATCTACAAGCTCGATCCCGCGTATGATTGCTACGTCCCAGAGTTCCCTCACCCTCCCGTCATTGGTCGCAAGGTGCAGCCCGTGAACGAAGCATCACCCAAGAAGCGCGGGCGTACTCAAGGAGCTTATAGCCGCTCTAGCAATCAAACACAACCGACTTCGGCGACCCCGAAGCCAAGCGGATCTACGAGCGGGTTGGGTGCACCGAGTTCTTCCAAGGGCGTAGGGGTTCAAGACGATGCGGTGCGCCCCGACTCCGAAGCAGCTAGCCGTCGGGGGTCAGCAGCAGCGGCGCGTACAGGGACACGTCATCACGAACGCCAAGAAGCCCCACCAGGAACGGCAGAACGGGAGCCGCAGCGAGCGGATACGGGGGTTGTACGGGAGGCGAGGGGGACGAGTCTCCGCCAGCCCAAAGTTCCTCGCGCTCGGGTGCAACGTGGCGAGGCATCCGAGACACGACCACAAGATGAGCCGTCGAGTAGGGAGAATACGGGGGGTCAGAAGCGTCGCAAGCGTGAAACAGTACATGAAGAACAACGACTCAAGGAGGCTGATAGGCAAAGAGGAGAGGCTTCTCGGAAGAAGGCATTTGAAGACAGAATGTATGCTGCGGACGAAGACATAGAGATGGAGGACATCGATATGTCCACCATGGCGGATACAAAGACGGACAGACGTGAGTCACTCTCAACGTTCTTACGTACGTAGTATGCTCAGACTGGCGATGTGACGCTGCAGATGCGCCGTCTTCTCCGCCTCCCCCGGACTTGGAAGGAGTGCCACCGTCAAAGCGTCAACGACGGGAACGAGGACCCGTGGCTAAGGAGCATGGACGTCGGGTGAAACACCTTGTAGAACGGTGGGTACAGCAAATGAGGGAGGAGGTACGGCAACGTAATCGCCAGATTGTTGAAGAGAGCATAGCCGCAACCCACCCCTCTGATCGGACTGTCGATTCCGGCACGAACCTGGATCGCGAACCTCCCCCGTACTCTAATCTAGATACCGGCACTAGTCCTGATGCTCGTGGAAGCCATCACTCGTCACGCACATCTGAGGAAGCCAACCGCGCCAACCTTGCCCGGTCCGACGAGACTACCATCCGGGAACATGAGGCGTCTCAGCGAGACGCGCCTCTTTCAGCAGCAGCCGCCACCGGATCAGAAGGTTGGCAACGTTATGCCGCAGAAAAAGAACAACATCTTGCGGACGAGGCTGAAGCACATCGCCTTGACGAGGAACACCATCGTGTGGCTGAAGAAGCGCAGCGTCTTGCGGACGAGGTCGAAGCGCAGCGTCTTGCGGACGAGGCTGAAGCGCAGCGTCTTGCGGACGAGGCTGAAGCGCAGCGTCTTGCGGACGAGGTCGAAGCGCAGCGTCTTGCGGACGAGGTCGAAGCGCAGCGTCTTGCGGACGAGGTCGAAGCGCAGCGTCTTGCGGACAAGGCCGAAGCGCAGCGTCTTGCCGAAGAACAACGCCGTGTGGCTGAGGAAAAGCAGGAGGCTGAGGCGCGACGCCACGCTGAAGAGCGTGCTCAACGTGCACGCCAACGAGAGGAGTTGCGGCAGCGAGCTCGCGAACGATGCCCCGAACATGAGTGGACCAAGCAGCATGCCATCAACCGGTACCTATGGCTCAGCGCAGAATTCGATCGCATGCAGTTCAACAGCGACGAGCCGTTGGAGTTCGGCCTGATTCCATGGCCGCTTCTCTGCCACCCGGCTACAATCAAAAGGGACAGCATCACCTGGGACGCGGTGGAGAGTTTCTTTGACGCCGCTTACAAGTTGATCCCATCGGAGGCCACTTTCAGCACGATGCTGGAAGAAAGTTATAGACGATTTCACCCAGACCGATGGCGCTCGCGGGGGGCTTACAAAGGGGTCGGTGCACAGGAAGTGGCCCGTTGGGACAACCTGGTTACCATTGTCTCACAGGGTACCTTGGCCTGCCGGCGCGACATGCGACAGGGGACTTACTGGCGCCGTGTGATTGGGAAGGACTGAGTGATACGCGTACACAGTTGACGCACACACCCCAGCCTGAGACAGCTTCAGCCTTCAAGCCAAGCAAATATCTTACTCGTTCATATAGGTCTAGACGACGGACTTAGTATTGGGCAGTTGCATCGCGTCTAGGCACGTTCTTTGTTTGTCACAATTGACTTGTTGTGGTCTGTTTGTATCATGTGGCAGTCCGTCGCCCACTATATCTTGAGTACCCATCAGAGCAGCACTATACCTCGAGAACCTCTCAATGCCACGCAAGTACCAGAGGTCGCTCACCCTCTCAAACGAGCACACGAAAGGAGTCTCCGTCGTCTCGTTCAGCCACGACGGGTCGTTCATCGCCACCGGTGGTCTGGACGGCAAGATTTGTTGGTGGCGTACGGAGGACGGGGAGTTGCTCTACGTTTGGACCGGGGATAGTGCTGTTCTTTCTCTCGTTTGGGTGCCACGTCGCCTCGACACTCTTCTATGTGGACTCCAGGACGGTAATCTCGTTGTGGTCCGGGTTACAATGGCACGCTACTGCCTTCCTTATGACGTTGTGCGTTATCTCTTACTCTGCTTCTTTTGCAGGACACACTTTCTGTCTTCGGGTTTGGGGCTCATCGCTATCCCATCGAATGTCTCGCTATCGATGGGGACGAGGTTGCCACTGGCGCTCATAAGGAACTCAAAGTTTGGAACTGGGACGCCAATTGTGAGTCAGACATTCAAGTTCTGACCTCGCGTCTACCAATCCAAATACTGATATGTAGTCAAAGCTCACCAGTTTGACCTACTGCACAATCTCCCGGAGCCAACTAATGGCTCACACAGCCAGCACAAA
The DNA here is from genome assembly GCA_022605405.1 of Earliella scabrosa. Taxonomy (NCBI): domain Eukaryota; kingdom Fungi; phylum Basidiomycota; class Agaricomycetes; order Polyporales; family Polyporaceae; genus Earliella; species Earliella scabrosa. Next base: position 462,521 of record JABYQQ010000013.1, read on the forward strand.
GAAGTCCTGGTCACAAGTCTGCATTGGACTCACCGGCGGCGCCGTCTCCTCGTGGTTACCTACATGCACCACGGCATACAGTGAGTAAGAGCACCCTGACTCTCGAATACACCACTCACCCAGGGCTAGCCTTTTTGACAGTTCGTCTGGAGATAGATTGAAGACAATTTCGTTACCGGGGCTGATGTACGTGACAATTCCTGCCCACGAGTACGCATCAGAATGGTTCACCATTGTGGCAGTGCCAGCGCGTCGCTTTCTCCCGACGACGTACATATAGCCATATCAAATGTTTATCACGGTTTCGACGTTTACAAGCTTCATACCGAGGAACCCTTTGTGTCGTTCAGACACGCAGGAGAACCATCTGTCCCCGCGTCTGCCCTTCCGGTTCTCTTCGTCCATGCTGGCCACGCCTTGATTGGTGGAAGTGCTATAGGAAACATAGGCCTATGGGATCTATACATGGGCGAGATGCACTCCCTGGTCTTGCCTAGTATGTCTATTTTGTTCTCTAGGTCAACACATCGCACTCATTCACTTTAACTTGAAGAACAGTGCCAGATATATGCAGTTGATGTAAGGACAACTTTGACGTATCATACATTGCGCTGATCTGTTTGACCCAGGCGTATTGTACGATAGGGAAAAAAACGGGATCTCCGCGGTTCCTAATTGCTACAGGTACTACTCACGAGGATGGCATGTCGTCTTGTATAATCTGGGAGGCGGCGGAAGAGCTTCAGCCGCCACAGAACGTCCCCAGCCATTCCGAGCCGCACCGTGGTCCCTTGAGCGACACAATCGCAGTGGGTTTTGGTGAACGTGTACGCCAAGTGAGTTAACTAGCTAATACAACCTCACGGCTAATCTTACGTCGACGATCAGATCATATCGGGCGTCTTATGGCTAACAATTGTTGCTTTCGCCGTGTTATACGGTTATGATCGGGGAGTACTACAGCGATGGAACCTCAAAGACTTCGTAGTCTGAAGCGAGATGAAGCTCGAGTTTCGGACGGACCTCCGTCAATGGGGTCAAGTTGCCAATGCTACGATGGAGATGAGTGGGCTACTAGTATTGGTTTTGCCAGTCTTCTACGCGGTGTACACGACGTTATGCAGGTAGTCCTATTGGGGGATGCATGTACATAAAGACGGTCCCGACGCGCGCGAGAGCGAGTAGCGCCAGATGGCACCGCCACCGCGATGTATCTAGAGCGATTACGCGCGCGACGCATTCTTCGCAGGGGGCGTCCAACCCCGCAACAGTCCTGGGGGGCGTCGAGCTCGGGATGTTGAGAGAAGTCTCTATGTTTGCCCTCTAGCCTAATATTGTACTGGAACATATTGTCTATGTACACATACAAATGCTACTTCAAAAGCAGCCTCTGGCCAGTTCAAGTTGTAACGGGCACCGCGGGGCTGGGGACACGAGACGGGCTAAGGACGAGGCCCGGGGACGAGGCAGACGAGAGAACGGGGAACGAGAAGGATGCCGGATACTGGCGTTGATTTCGCGAGGGAGTACAGGCGCGGGCTGGTAGAGCTATATACTAGAAATATACATCAGTGGCGGCCACGCGAGGCGTAGTACGGGCGAATAGAAAATGGTCGGGATCGAGTGCGCGCGTCGGGATCGAACTACAAGGAACAGTACATCAGATACTCGGGCCGGAACGGTAACTACGAAAGACCGTGAGGCTCGTGTAGTGGCGCTGCGGCAGCGCCGTTACACTACCTCCTCCTCAAGGGAGAGCGCGACAACGCGAACGAGGTTCCCGCGACAGGCCTGCCTGTGATCATGACGTGCGACTACCACCCGCAAGACCCTCGGTCAACGACCACCCGAGCGGTCCGCATCTGGGGGCAGCAGTGGTCGAGAGACACGTCCAGAGCGGAGCGTCGTCTGCAACGGCGGGGTGTACTCCTTACGGAGGTTTTGGCGGATGGGAGCAGGTGATGGAGGGCGCGGCGCAGCTGGAGGGACTGCAGCGCGGCGAGCACGAGTGCTAGTGGATGCAGGTGCGGAGGATGAGGATGGAACAGCGGGTTTGGAGGACGGCTGGACGGGGGACGGCGGGACCTGAGCAGAAGAAGCAGAAGAATTATTAGTAGACTCGAATGCCTCAATCACAGAGTGATCAAGGACGGCGGAAGGAGGGCGAGGAGCCTTCGGGTGACGGCGATGGTAGCGCTCGATCAACTCGTTGGCGGTGGTAGAAAGATCAGTGAGAGGGACCCAAGAGTCCTCATCAGAGGACAGGTTCTGCCAGTGCACAAGATACTCGTAGCACTGGCCGATTTTGCGAGAGTCGAGGATGGAGTGTACAGTAGGGGAAGGAATGGAATCATCGGCGAGGTCGAAGGGAATGGGGGAAGCATGAAGATGGAATTGGGAAGGATCATGATAGGGCTCGAGAAGCGAGACATGGAAGACGGGATGGAGACGAGACAAGTATGTAGGGAGGTGTATGCGGAGTCTGAGATCGCGTAGTCGACGGGGAAAGGGCCAAGACGGCGGTGGTCGAGCTTGTCGGAGGGACGAGTCGTCTTGATGTGACGACGGAGGAGCCAGATGAGCTGACCGGGCCCATACTTGGGGCTGTCGGAGACGCGCTGGTTGTAATAGCGGGACTGTCGGTCTTGCGCGCACTTCAACTGCGCTCACAGCTCGTTGTGAAGACGAGCAAGGCAAGTAGCAATGTCAGCGGCAGCTGGGACGGACGAGGTGCCGGTGAGCTGAGGGTCGAACGCGGGGTGGAAACCAAAGTTGGCGAAGAAGGGGGACTGCTTGGTTGACACGCTTGCGTGGTTGTTGAACGCGAACTCAGCAAGCGCCGGGAGGTAGTCGACCCAGTCGTCCTGCTGGTAGGAGATGTAGGCACGGAGGTATGTCTCGAGCGTCTGGTTGGTACACTCGGTCAGGCCGTCGGTCTGGGGATGGTAGGTGGTGGAATGCTTGAGGTCTGTGCGAAGGAGAGAGGTAAGTTCTGTCCAAAACTTTGAAATGAATGTGGAACCTCTGTCCGAAATAATGGATGAGGGAAGGCCGTGATAACGAAAGACACGGTCGAGGAATAACCAGGCTAGACCCGGCGCATCCATCGACTTGTTACAAGAAATGAAATGCGCATAGCGCATGAGATGGTCGCAAACGACCCAAATCGAGTCGTACCCGTGTGACGACGGCAGCTTGACAATGAAGTCCATAGTGATAGACTTCCAGGGCTGGTCAGGTATGTTGAGAGGTCGGAGGAGCCCATAGGGCTTCAAGTTGTGATGAGGAGTCTTGACACGTGCGCAGACGTCGCAAGCACAGACGTAGCTGCAGACGAACTGTGCGGCTCCAGGCCATGAGTAGTCCCGAAGGACAAGGTTGAGGGTCTTCTCGCGACCAGGGTGACCTGCAAGAACAGAGTCGTGGCGGGAGCGAAGCACATCAGCACGTAATGACATGGGAACGAAGGGCAGACCGCGGTAGAGGACATGGTCTCCATCGACCACAAAGTCCTTGTCTTCTCGCTCAATTGCAGAGCACCACTCTTGATCGACGCGGAGGGCGCGATGATAGCGCTCTTGAAACTCAGAGTCGACGAGGCTGAGGGTGGTGGTGGCGGAGATGTGGACTTGACGAGGTGCGGAAGATGAAGTGTCTGGTGAAAAAAGAATTCGCTCTGTGTGCAAAGGCGTGAGTAGAATGTTTTTGTTCTCTTGGAGGACGTCATCCCCCTTCCGAGGCGCAAAGTCGACGCGCCGCGATGGCGCATCAGCAGGGTTCTTAAGCCCTGGGCCCTGGCGCGTAGTCAAGACGAAAGTTGAACTCAGAAAGGAACATGGACCAACGAGCTTGACGGCGGTTAAGAACCCGTGATGTCATGAAATATTTGAGATTTTTGTGGTCCGAGACAACAGAAACGGGAGGGTTCGTACCAATCAACCATGCACGCATATCGCGGAAGGACTTCACGATAGCGAGGAGCTCCTTGTCGTACACCTCGTAAAATCGGAAGCGTCAGTAGCGGGTGTGGAGAGAAGATGGGGGTTGAAATGGCGAAGAAGAGGCGAGGTGGTGAAGGCACGCTTCAGCGCGTTGAACACGTCAGCGGCAGCCGTGGTGAGCGCAATTGGGGCAGCGCAAACAGCCTTCTTGGTCAAGGCATTCAGCGGGAGGACGATGCGGGCATAGTTATCTATAAAGCGACAATAAAAGTTAGTGAATCCGAGGAAGGACTGGATATCCTTGACGCTCGCTGGCTCGGGCCAGTCAGCGATTGTCTCGAGCTTGCTGGGGTGCATCTTGATGCCATTGCACCTGAGGAGATACCCGAGGTACTCCACTTCAGGCTGGTCGAAGGCGCACTTCTTCGCGTTGGCGTAGAGGCCGGCAGCGCGAAGCCGCTCAAGCACAAGTCGGACATGTTGGTCATGCTCTTCCTGGGTGCGGGAGAAGATCAGTATATCATCAATGTACACCACACACACAACATCGAGAAGGTCGCAGAGGGTGTCCTGGATGAAGCCTTGGAAGATGCCAGGGGCGTTCGTGAGGCCAAACTGCATGACCGTGTACTCGAAGAGGCCCAGGTGCGTGCGGAAAGCGGTCTTCCACTCGTCACCTTCGCGTATGCAGATGAGGTTGGATGCATTCTTCAGGTCTAAGACCGTGAAGACGCGACACCCTTGAACGCGGTCAAGCAGGTTGTCAAAGAGAGGGAGTGGGTAGCGGTTCTTCTTGGTGATGGTGTTGAGACCGCGGTAGTTGACGCAGAACCGGAGTTCGCCGGACTTCTTGCGCACAAAGAGGACAGGAGAGGCCGCTGGAGAGGTCGAGCGGCGGATAAATCCTTTCTTGAGGTTCGACTCGACGTAGTCAAGCAGAACTTCGCGCTCTTGTTGCGACAGGTGGTAGAGGGGGCCAAAGGGTGGAGTCTTGCCGTCTTCGAGCTCAATTGCAGCGTCAAAGTCAGGGCAGTGAGGCGGGAGGTTGTCGACGTCCACCGGAGAGAACACGGAGGCGTACTCATGGTACTTCTCCAGAATATGTTGCAGAAAGTCGTCGGACGGCGGAGGTTCTGGAGGTGGAGCAGAGGTTGGCGAAGACGAGGGCAGAGACAAAGACGAGGGCTGCGGGGTGTCAGATGCCTTGTCAAGGGACGCGGCAGCGACACTGTAACCCCGAGAGCCAAGCGGGTGGTACCAGAATGCTGCTGTTTCGTTGTTCCGCGCGTACTTGCGGAAACGCGCAGCATTGATGAACGAGATGTCGAGATTAGGCGGGGAGGAGCCGGAGTTGGGAGTTGGGCTGGGTGCTGCGTCATGCTCGGTTCGTTCTCTGCCGAAGTGAGTGACAACAGCAGCCGGAGGTCTGGGACGAAGAACAGAATCAGTAGTAGGCATCCCCATCCCGCTACGGCCACTGCCGATGCGAGACGAGAACCGGGGCGGGTACCAGGGGAGAATGGATGCGGAGAGGAATGGAGAGCCTCTGGCACAAGGCCAGGACGACGCTTGATCAGAGCGGTCGATAGCGTCCAGGATGGACGGCGTGAGTGTCTGGCCATGAAGGCCGAGACCGAGATCCACAACAGTTGTCATGCAGGCTTGCGCTGATGAGACAGGAGACGGGAGATGGATATGGCCACTGCCGATTCCAAATGCGGACACAGAGGATGAATGCTTGCCGCAGCAAGACAAAGCAAGCTGACGGCGCGTCCAATCAATGGACGAGTTATGGTGTTGAAGCCAGTCGAGACCTAGGATAACAGGATATGATACTGAAACAATGCCAAGGGAAATATTTTCTGAGTGCTCGTGAACATGCAAGGACGTTATGATGTCGTGTGTAACAAAACCCGTCGCGATCGGGCGGTCGTCCACTGCTCGTATAGGAATAGGTTCGTCCTTGAGACGACGAGGTAGGCTATGACGATTAGCGAAGGCAAGTGAGATACAAGAATCAGTTGCGCCGCTGTCAACAAGCGCGAACGTGTGTATGGGTTTTCTATTAGGAAAGCGAAGTGAAATAGGTATGAAAAAATGTTCCGATGAGTGCGGAGCCGCATGCACGTGCAATGAAAGACGGAATAGAGGCGCACCAGCAGGTCGGGGTATCCACACGCCGTTGTCGAGATGGACGTGTGTCGGAGCCCCTGGCGGGGTGACCTGAGTCCCACTAGTAGGTGCCGGGAGCTCCGGGACTGACGACGAGCTCCCGCCTAGGCTTTTTCCGATGATGCGGGGGCCTTAGGCGTCGTGCGAGGCTTAGCGCCATTGGGGCACTTAGAGATCATATGGCCGGACTGGCCACAGTAGAGGCAGAGGCCCACGCGACGGTGATGGTCCTTCTCCTCCTGAGTGAGAGGGCCGCAACGAATTGCGTCAACCTCCATTGGAACGTGGGCATCATGCGAGCCCGACAAGGACGCGGCAGGCGTCCTCGACGCTTGCGAGGTGGTAGTGACCGTGCGCATGAACGTGGGACGGTCCTGACGACGGTCCTGACGGGATTGGGAGGACGCACCTTTGCCTTGGTCCTTGAGCGACGCCTCAAGGGCGTGCATGCGGTTGTCGATGTCGGTGACCTTGGGGATCCACTTCTGGAGGGTGGCTGTTACGACGGTTACGGTCACAGTCACAGTCATGCCCAGCCCGTCCTTTTTCATCTTTCCTTTTTCGGTCTAACGGTCTCGCCCCAGTCTCGCCCCTTCCCTTTACGGTTAGCTTCGTCCCCAGTCTAGCCCCAGTCTAGACCCTCTTCCCTTTATGGCTTAGTCCCGATCCCCATCGTTCCGTGTACTTCCAGCCCTGGCTAGCCTCCCCCGCCCAGACCCAGTCTGGACCCCCTGCCGGCTAGACCCCTCTAGCCCTAGCTATTCTGGACTCTGACTCGGACCCCGGGTACCGCTTCCCCACATGTATATATAGATGCGCAAGCAGGGCCTCAACCCTCAGCTCGACCTGGTTATCCAACACTGTAACCTCGACCTCTTGGCACGACTGCCTCGACTCGTCACGAGCCTCGACGACTGACCTCGAACCCTTGCTGTGCTCGTCACGCGTAACCCATTACCAGTGACGTCATAACATAAGGTCGAGCTCTACCAACTGGCCAATCTATCCAGATTCAGGCCCTCTGCTTGACTCCACACTCGCTCTCGAACCGCTAGCTGGAACGACGCTAGCCGAACCCCTCGCTGCTGAACCCCACACGTAGCCACCACGGATCCCCAGATCACCCTCCAAGGCGGCCTCGCTTACTACAAGAACAAGCTCGTCGTCCCCAACGAAGACTGTAGCGGCTGGGACTACGCCCCCGAAGGTGTCGAAACCCTCGAAGACATCTGCTGCAGATGTCTTCGAGGGTCTCGATCACCCATGAGTATCCGCAAGTACATCGGCAATTGCACCCGCAGGTGTCCCATCCGCGGTTGACGGGTACCCGTTGACCACGGGTGGTTGCGGATGTGGGTCGCAATCTGCATAAGTCACGGGTTACCTCCACGGGTGACCCGGCAGAGCGGCTCATCAGCGCACACTAGACATCGACATCCAATAGACAGAGTCCGAGACATGACATCCGAGACACATGGAGAGCATGCGAATACAACTCTACTCTACTTGTCATCATCAACAAACACTACCGAAGCGCCTCCCAAAGCTTCCTCAGGCGCCGCCTTGGCACGCTTCTTCTTCTTCTGGAACATGTCAAGGATCATCGCCTCCGGCAGAAGTCCAGGCACCTTGGACCATGCATTCAAGACTGTGGCAGAGCGAACGGACTCATCAGACAGATTGTGCCGCCGTTTTGAGACAGTGAGACCGCCATGTGAGAAACCGCGCTCGATATCAACAGACGCCGCTGTATGAAGAGTATATAAGTGAGCGAATGGCAAAGAGACAATCGAAGCAGTACGGACCTGGTGCGGAGAGAATATCCAGCGCCATCCGCGCGAGAGGCGTGTTGCCATCATTCAGCGAATGCCAGTACTTGATGGGATCGGCGACACTGGGGATGGGCGGTGTTTGGAAGTACTCCTCCAAGGCGTCGATGGTGGTCGAACTAGCCCCTTCGTCGAACTTGGCAAAGAAGCCGCCCTGGAGAGATTGATATCAACATTAGCATCACTACGTCAATATATCTGGACGCACCTCGGACTCTCGTGGCTGAGATGTCAGCGCGGCAGGCTTGTACCGTGCCCACTCGTTCCGAACACAGTCTTTGGCGGCCTCAATCCATGCCTCAGGCCATTCCTCTCGCTGGAAGTACGCGAGCTTCATGCGAGGGTTCATGACTAGAGCAACAGAATGAGTATCACGATCACGGACAAGTGAGAAGAGGGACGGCTTACTGATTGCGCCGCGGTACAAGCTTGACTCATCAGTCTTGCTGTAGTACTTGTTCAGTACATTCTGACCAAGGGCGGCGGCGGCAGATACTACAGGCTTGAGGGTCGGATCCTCGGCCTTGGCCTTCAGCATCTTCTCGAGCTTGTCGATCATGGGAATGACCTCGTGCAAGAGCGCTCGCCCTGACCTGGACATACGTTCTGTCGCCTCCAGGAACGGCTGCGGCAATATCGTATCTTTAGCATCAGCAAGCGAGGTGGTAAGGTAGGGTACGCACATCAAGGATCGGACAGAGCTGTTGGAGGATCGTCCACTGCGTCGTCGTCAACTTGAATCGCTTGAGGCGCGCACTGCGGGACCGGTTGTGACGCTCTAGAGCGACTAGACGTTCGAGCGGTTTCTGCAGATAGAGAGCGCGCTTGATGGTTTGCGTGACACTGTTCCAACGGGTCGGCACTGAACGAACGACACGGAGTGGCTTGACTTGGCACGACTCGCAGATCTCAGCGAGGTCGTCCGTGAGAACAGGGCTGTGGAAGACACGCTTTGTAAGCCCATGAAGCTGTCAACAGGAAGCGATGATGATTAGCATAGGGCCATGTGAAGTAGTACTAGGAACTCGCTACGCACCTTGGAGAGCGTATCACGAGCGACCTTGATGTCGTCATCAGTCAAGGTGTACGCCTTCCGCACCGACTTGGCCAGCTCAGCAATCACCGCCTGGTCATGAGCCTCTCGGTCGGGATCGACCTCCTGCACGTCCTCGTCGCCCTCCTCGTCGCCCTCCTCATCGCCCTCCTCCTCATCTGAAGCCACGCTATCCATGTCATCATCCACGTCCTCATCGTCGTCCTCACTGTCTGAGGGGTCATCAGAGTCGTTCTCGCCAACATCCTGTATAGCCTTCAGGCGAGCTGCCGCCTTCTTGTTAGGACGACTGAATGGTTGTAGGATCGCCTAGAGACAAGCAGAACGTCAGTCTAATTGAGCTACTGGTCATGTCGTAGTGCAAACGGACCTTTACGACAAGATTGAGGATGTGACACATACAGCGGATGCGTGTATGCGAGCCAGCTGGGCCCTTCAGCAGGATCTCGAGCGCCTTGATGAGCGTGTCATTGTTTGACGCGTTGTCGGCAGTCTGCCCAAAGACCTGCAAGTGCGTAAATAAAACGGCAATGCATGTACCATGGTTCATTGAAGCACGTACCTTTTCGGCGATCCCAAACTCTTCCAAGCACTTGAAGAGCTCTTCAGCAAGGTACTCCCCCGTATGACCCTTACGGAGCCTAGCAGGGATATCTGAGCGACGGGTGGGTTTCGTGAGCAGAAGACAAGTCACGTACCGGATGAAGTCGATCAGAAAACTGTGGAGTTCGCCCTTCGCTTCATAGGCCACCACCAACCCGAGAAACGAGAGGACGTTGGGAGATGTCCAACCGTCGAACATGATGTGAAGGGCGGCGTTTTGGCCCTGGAGAAACGACACCACCGTCTTCTTCGCCATCTGGAAGACCTCCTTGACGTCTCGGAAAACCGTTATTCGGGAGGGGATCTCGACGCGCGAGTAGAGCATGCGTAGGATATCTTGAAGGGGCTCGTCTTCAACGATCGCAAATGGGCGGTGACACTTGGTGATCCACACGGTGATGAGGTAGCGTAGTCGCTCCGGCGAGTAGGTGGAACCAGCGGCGAAAGCCACAATTGACTGTTCACCTTCGGCGAGCGTGGGCTCACACGTCTTCACGTGTGTGTTGAGATTGCTTGTCGAGGTGTCCTTGCGCGACCGTGTGATAGTCGTGCCAGGATGTCTAGTAGGATATGTCGGCACGACAACAGGCGGTGCGGAGAAGCGGAATTTACGCACTTTCGGCAGTGAAACTTATACGCAACGTAACCCTTCTTGTCATCCACAATATCCGGTGGCATCTTGAAATGCTCGTAGATCTTGGATTTCCACGTTTTCATCTGTTCTTCTGCGGAGGATATTAGCATTCCACAAAGATTCACAGTGGCCCGTGACTTACGCAGAACTTCCTCGTTGGATCGGTTCGCGGTGTTGAATCTCTCCTCGAACGTCTTGGCTTTCTTCGCAGGTGGCAGAGGATCATGAGACGCGTGCTGCTCGCCGTGCTCGTCGGGGTCACTGGGGGAGGGGGAGGAGGCACGTGAAGGAGCTTTGCGCTTGCATCCGGCCATGGTGTACAGAGGCGACCCGGGCGCGGAGGAGAGAACTTGACGCCATTCTGAAGACCTGGCAGTGACTGTATATGTAGACGAGACTGTGCATAGACCAGATGTCGAGTGCGAAAGCCAGAGCAAAGCATAGAGGACCACGGCGCCGACGTACATGCAGGTAGGTAGAGAGCTGAAGGCATAGACGCTGGCGGACTATGCCTGCCGTGTTGTTCACCAATAGACGCCGGCCCTTCACTCGCCGCTATCACCTCCTCGGCCACTCGTCCACTTTGACCTGAGACTCTACTCCTCATCCACTGCCTTTGTGCTACCGCTTCCAAGGCTTGGGCTAGGACCATACACAAGCCTGCGGATATCCCAAGATCCGAGCCCTAGACAACATACAACACCAACGCATTCTCAAGTCCCCGAGACCACGCAGAATCCAAAGGCTTTTGGGTTGGTCGATCAGAGCAGGAGCCTGGCATGGTGGGATTTGGAGATTTAGGGTACGTCCTGGATAGCCGTGATACGAATCTCTGCTAATCTCTATTAGGCGAGCCGTCCCATGCAACGACCGTCAACTGTCGAGGTGTCTCGACCACACTTTCCGTCCGTCTGCTTAAAGCCACAACGCTATGGTACGCCGCAAACCTCTCATTCCTCCGCGCAGCGATCAACCTCACTCTTCGACTCCGCGCCCCCCACTATGCCAGCCATCGTCTCTGTCCCCCTTCAGCCTCTGCTGAATCAGGCTGCACGTCTTGCCATTGAACGGCACCCCAACCCGGACATTCTCCATGTCAAGGAGATTCTGCATGAGATGTTCGTCGCTACACCCGGATACAGCGAGCTCGGTGTGTTCCTTCAAGACCTCATCATCGTATCGTTGGCAGAACGTGTCATGGTACGTCATTGTCATCTGTATATCCAACACGCTGACTGTGACAGTTGCCATCCCACTAGAACATAATCGCCCACTTGCGGCGTCCGTAGTGCAAGAGAGCGGGATTGTCGAAGTCAAGACGCGATACCTATGTCTGTACTGATGCACTCCGGCTCCGTACTGTAGTTCAATTCTTTGCGCGTTATTTTCTGTCATATCATAAGTCATACATTGTTTGTATTGCGTTCGGGAACCCGTGGATACCCACATGATACCTGAGGGTACCCGTGTGATCGACTACTTGCGGATGCCCGTGGATACCTGTAGGTCTGCCATCCGTGGGTACGGATCTACCCGGCGCCTAAACCGTGCGGATGCGGGTGGGCCCCTCCACAGAAGTGTTACCCGTGGGTGACGGATGCGGGTGATCCGCGGATTGACTCGTGTTCATCTCTACACCTGCACAGCCTATCCAGACTACCTGCAGTTCTTTGAACGAGTCACCGGCCAACCGTTCCCCTTGCGACAGGCCGTCACCCCACGCCCCAGTCCCATCGAACTCATTGCAGCAGGAGCCACCCCACGCGAACCACCGAACCGAGAAGACTCTGACGAAGAAGAGCGAGTCGACGAACCCGAACCGGAAGTACCAGAACCAGACGAACCCAGTCTGGACCCCCTGCCGGCTAGACCCCTCTAGCCCTAGCTATTCTGGACTCTGACTCGGACCCCGGGTACCACTTCCCCACATGTATATATAGACGCACGAGCAGGGCCTCAACCCTCAGCTCGACCTGGTTATCCAACACTGTAACCTTGACCTCTTGGCACGACTGCCTCAACTCGTCACGAGCCTCGATGACCGACCTCGAACCCTTGCTGTGCTCGTCACGCGTAACCCGTTACCAGTGACGTCATAACAGTGGCAGGGCGGTTGACGAGCAGAAGCTCACGCTGGAGGTCGGGCTTGAGCCCTCGGTCGAACCAGACGATCTTGAGGTGCTCGTTGGTCCAGTTGACGTGGGTAGTGTTGCAGGGTCCGGTCCCAGGACTGATCAAGGACCGCAGTCCGGACCGGGACCGAACCCCACTAGGACCGGACCGGGACTGATCCCATCGGTCCAGTCCTGCGGTCCCAGTCCGGTCCTCACACGGGCAGCCACCTGTAGAGGACCGGTCAGGACTGGTCTGTGACTGCTCTAATATAGTACTATATACAGTAATTGTTCGGTGATTTATGGGAATTTTTTCGAATTTCTACGGGCCATTTTTGTAGTGTCCATCAATAGAGCCCATAATAAGGTTATGTCACACCTAGATATCCTGTTTATCTATGCCTCCGATCTGATCTAATCTTATCTGTGGCCAGCCCTATCAATCTGGCTGTGGCTGCTGGTATATCAATGTCATGTTGGCTCAGTTGGTAGAGCACTCGTGTTATAAAGGTCTTTTTGTGAGGCTCCGAGTTCAATTCTGGCTGGCGCTGACTTGTTTCCAGTGGCCCACCCTAGTCGGACTGGTCCAGGACCGGTTCAGGACCAGTCCGGACTGGCACCGGTCCAGGACCGGTCCCGGACTGGGACCGGACTGCGGTCCTGCTCAAGACTGCTGGAACTGGACCGTCAGTCCGGTCCTCAGCTGGTGGGTGCGGTCCTGTCCTGTCCCGGTCCTCGGTCCTGCCTCAGAGGGGTCAAAAGACCGGACAGGACCGGACCCTGCAACACTAGACGTGGGCAAGGTATTCAACAAATGTGGTGGCATAGTGGGCGGTGGATGACGTCTGGGTGAGACGCTTGAGCTTGACCATGCACTTGCGAGGGAGGTCGGGGTCTTCGAAGCGCTCCTTGAACGCGGCGACGAAGGCCTCATAGTTGTCGAGGAGGCCGGGGTTGGTCGCCTCGATGTAGTTGTACCAGGAGGTTGGGGCGCCGTCGCTCAGACGAGACACGAGGAACATGGAGCGGTCGCGCTCCAAGCGCAATGTGTCCCTCATGAGGTGGAGGGCAGTCTGCATCTCGTGGAGGAAGCCCGCGACTTCCGAGGCCTGGCCCTTGAAGACGCGAGGCATCATCTTGACGGAGCTGCCAGGGCCAGACAAGGAGGGAGCAGAGGGCTGAGAAGGGGCGGCGTACGTAGTGCGGAGAGCCGAGAGCTTGTCATAGAGTTGCACGTTGAGGTCGGCCTGGTTCTGAAGATGACCACTGACGGACTGGAGGACTTCAGCAGTGCGGTTGGACACGGCTTCGATGGTGTCCGTGCGCGCGCCTGGAAGGCTTGCTGATCCAGGGCGGCAGCCGAGGCCTGTTGCTGCTGAGGCTGTTGTTGCTGGAACTGCGCATTTTCATTGTATTGAGGACCGGCGTCATCGACGGGAGGACCCCATGCATTGGCATCGATGTCGGTGGGGGGCTGGAAGGCCATGGGAGCGGGGGAGCAAGGATATATGGGAGAACGGGTGTCGCGCTCGACGAGCGCTTAATGGAAGTCAAAGAAACTTTGATGCTGGGCGGTGCGAGCGCGACTGAAGAGGCGAGACGAGACCTGCAGTGCAGGATTTCAGTGGCGAAATCAAACTGTAACGGGCACCGCGGGGCTGGGGACACGAGACGGGCTGAGGACAAGGGACAAGACAGATGAGAGAACAGGGAACGAGAAGGATGCCGGATACTGGCATTGATTTCGTGAGGGAGTACAGGCGCGGGCTGGTAGAGCTATATACTAGAAATATACATCAGTGGCGGCCACGCGAGGTGTAGTACGGGCGAATAGAAAATGGTCGGGATCGAGTGCGCGCATTGGGATCAAACTACAAGGAACAGTACATCAGATACTCGGGCCGGAACAGTAACTACGAAAGACCATGAGGCTCGTGTAGCGGCAGCGCCGTTACACCAGTCACCACCATCAGCAAAAGCGCAAAAGTCTGTACAGTCTGTAACATCTTAGATTGAATCAAAGAGGTTGGCAGATACTAGTAGTATTTGCAGAACACCTAGAGATACAGACACACAGAGGTTATAGAGGACAGAGCCAGCAGAGCTGTAAGGACTATGGTTGCTTGTGAGTTGTCATTGTCGGTCACACCAGGGTTGGACGAGATCAACCAAATCTATTTCAATAATTCATGTGCATGATAATCAGCATATACATTAACATAGTACCGACAGAATGTGTCAAGGGTGTCCAAGAAGTGAAATGTAACAGGTACCCTGGTTCTATCAAAGACGGGCATGAGGTGACAAGTCATCAGCAAAAGTGCAGATTTTATGGGAAGTCACCCACGGCATTGTGAGACATGGGAACCGCTGCGGCGCATCGGAAGAGTCTGCGATGTCTTGAGAAACAAGGCATTGCATCACAGTGTATTGCAATGCTCACGGTGCGCCGTAAACGTATGCACTGCGCCGCATTGCACTACCATGATATGGAAAGGTTATGAGATGCATAACAAAGTTTCGGTGAGGTCCGCGGAATATATCAGTAACATGGCAGTACTAGTGCTTCAAGGGGAGCAACAGGCGGATGGTCGACCTAGCAGCAACTGACATGGTACTTAAGTAGTATTACTAGTACTAACGAATGATCAGTGCGGCAATGATGAATGCCAACATCCATCCATACAGCGCATAGCCAGCCCGACGCGTCTAGAGTCACAATCTATGGCAGCACGTAGCTCTCAAGGGAGTACTTACTCGTCATGAACTTCATGATCACCGCTGTCTATCATGATGCGAGCTTCGCAGCCTCGAGTCTGGCATTTTTCCGCTCATTGGACTCCAACAGTCTTCATCGACCTCCTCGCATGAGTCCTGCAGTACGCGACGGTCTCTTGCATAATCGATATGAGTTTGGTAGGGTTGGAGTCTTCACTCGCTCGCTATGTTTGTACATGAGCGCTTCGTTGCGATCACATGATCATGAAGCTTAACAGTTCGCGCGCTGAGGGAGCTTCAAGCTCAACTTCTTGGCTTCGTTCCACTACCATCCCTCTTCCGCTCTCCCCGCCCGCGATGGCATGCAGAAAGCTCAAACACAAGAGGACAAGGGCAAGGGTCAGCAGCCAGAGAATCATGAAAAGGTCGTACTGGACCCTGGTTTCCGTTTCACGTCCCCCGACGGTCTCTCCAACATCAGCGCCCTCATCTCCACCTCCCCCAGCCCCCGCCCACGTCTCTTGACTAGCTCAGATTTATTACTTAGCTGACTTAACAAGGCTCTACTCAGGTGGTCTCCCTCAATTTGCAGCGACATCCAGCCCGGATCTGAAGGTAAGTATATGCGCATATAGCCACCCATTTACTGACATCTGGCCTCATTTAACATATCAGGCTCCGTTCTTCAATATCATGGAAGATGCGGCTCGCTTCTGCACTGCGCTTGAGGCCTCTCATGTCCGAGCTCGCTGCGCCAGCCGTCTGGATGGAGAAGCGCTTCGATGAAGAGTGCAACGACTCGGAGGATGAGGACCAGAGTGAGAACAAGAGTGAGAATGAAGGGGCGCGATGACTCAACAAGGGAGAGGATGAGAACCAGGTGAGTTCGTCCCCCTCCGAGCGCCACATGTTCAGCCAACGCGCCGCAAGGCAGGGTGTGCGTTCGGCGCTTCTGGCACTGCAGGGTCCAACATCAACAAAGGCAGCGAGCCCGTGAGTACCTTCAAGTGGTAACGGTGCATCTGCGCTGGGCGGCGACAGGCTCTTCATTATCGGCTCTAGCCGACGGTCGCACTTATTGTGCGCTCTCCGCTTCGCTTTTCCGCGAGTTGGCGGACCGTATGGAGTGCCGAACCAGACCGCGAGCTCGAATGCGCATTGCATATGAGTCCGAGGAACTCGTGCAAGCCTGTGGTAGGTGCCGCGCATCGGACTTGCTGACCAAGACGCCATCGTCTGCCCAGGGATCCCGCTCCATCATATAAGGGTCTCCTTCGGCGATGGGTCGACACCGCTGGAGCCATGAACAAGTGAGTGGGACTCTTCGGCTCTGCTGGCTCGTCTCAAGTCTGCGCACTTATCACGCTTTACATAGAAGTTTTCATTTGGGTGTAGGACGATCGTCGACCATGGCATGTGAATATGACTGAGACGCCGCAAGCTGAATTCGTACGTCGTGACTCGCCCATCGTACCTGTTCTACTCTGATCATTGCTAATGGTCGCTCTAAGGGAACACTAGTCTGCCTCTACTGCATGCTGCAGACTCGGATCTGCCTCGTTGGATCCTGCCTCGATGGTGACCCCGACTTACTCCCATGCCGTTCTGTTCGTCTCCCCGTAGGCTCTACCACCGTCCGATGGCGCTTCTTGGACTCTTGCTCTCAACGGCGCTCGTTTACAATGTATTATACTTGGTGCTAATGAATACCTCACGTCGCTTGCTATCTCTGGATTTGTGTGATCACAACCAGGGGATGAGATGTGAATGTATTGTATTGTGAAACAAAGAGTTCCGCCTATGTCAGACTCGGATCTGTATGGTAGGCACCTCTGTCCACGTGCTGTAGTACCTGAGGTCCTGGTGTCTGGGGTCCTCCCTGGTGCTAGCTCAGCACTGTGGTGTAGCCTTCTGTTCTTAGTCCGCTTCATTACCATTGCGTTCCCAGCTGCTACTGCGTGCTTTTGTGTGCTGTTCCTGATCTGCTGCTTGACTGCTCCACAATCCACTGCGCTAGTTCTGACAGCCTATACCCCAGCGTTGCATCTAGAATGCTGACAATTCTTTGCCGGGGTTTACAATGCATGGCGGTGCACCTTCGTGTCTTGCGAACTCAACGCGGTGCACCCCCGTAATTTGCGATACATGACAATGCACCGCCGAACTCTGTGTGCCATCGCAACCCTTGCCAACAAGGGCTAACCATTCCAGGGCTTGGCGGCGCATTGCCGCGAAATGGGCGGCGTCGTCTGACGGCGGTGAGTATGGGTGGCATTCCGAATATGTGGTACCTTTTGCTGATGCAAGCACGAACGATGGTATCAACCGAGATAAGCCCGACAGTGCGTCGATTCCCATGGAGCTCCGGTTTGACAATCCACATGTTCATCATGGGGTCAGGACAGTCGCCAACTACCTCAAACCATTCCACCAGTACACATTTGTGCATTGTGATCCTGTATGGAAAGGCAAGGACGAGCAGTCTCAGTGAAGCGGATGCGGCAGGCCAGCTGAGCAAGCATGCCTGCCCTCGTGCTGGCCTCATGTCTCGTATGGACGATTGGTACCTCTCGTTGACGCGCTGTGCGCGTCGGCCGCTCGGTATCCCGCTCTCGCTTATCACTAGTCTGTAGTATCTACACACATTATAAGGGTCAGCAATATTTCCCGTGGCATTGGTAAGCCCGTTCTTTCATTTTCATGAAAGGCGGGCAGTAATATTGATAAGGGATGTGGGAGAGACTTAACGATACTTATCAGTTACTGGCCAGTTAAGTACTCCGAGACTTCATGGGGACCGCTATGACTGAGATTTTCTAATATACTTTCCTCACCTCTCTCACCTCCTGCAACATGGTGGCCTCGCAAGCTCGGCAGGCGCACACATGGCAGCCACATGGCAAAACGTGGGCGCCATGCGCTCCGCACATGGCGTAGACGCCCCGCTGTCCCATTCTTTATAGATGCGATCACTATATATATCTCCCTCCCGCCTGCAGTTCTCCCCTCAACTCTCTGCTTATCACGCTCTACTTCCAAGTAATATGAGATAAAGCCGGATGAATCTGGAGGAGAACAGTGGAAAAAGCGGCCAAAAGGATGGCAACTGGTGAGTAAAGTCCGTCGTACCCATCCAACGCACATCACTCCTCCCTACCCACCGCTGCGTCGTTCTGCATCCACAGAGGTCAGTCCCTCTGTGCTCATGATGCTCGACTTCAGCATCGACAATTTAGTCATCCCACCCTAGGTGAGGCCATTCGATCCGTAGGAGGGATGATCACGGACTGACGGTCTTGCTTTTGCGATCGTCCGAGCGTCTTGCTCTTCATCGTGAGCTGGCGAGGCCGATGTCTGTCACCGCTTTGATGGGCAGATTCACGGTGCAGACCTCGTACGCAATCAAGGAGAGCCTGTCGGAGGGGTGGTTTCATGAAGGTGAGAGATCTCGCACTCGCATCTGACATCTCCGATCCAATGACCGTGATAGTAAGATGACCTTGCTCTCCCCGAGGGGCTCTCCAAGTCGCGGCCGGCAGCCTCCCTCTCACCTGTCTTGACGCTCAACTCCCCTTGATATTGCTCCAGGCGCGGTTGCATCGACGGTGTTGCACGTGCCGTAGTGCCCCCCGTGCGCATGTGATTATTTCGTTGAGGGCGGCAGCGTGCCAAAGCCATGACCGTCGGCGACTACGGCGTATGGCCCTCATTATCGGCACGCACGTCAGTCTCGCTCACTTCCCTCCCCGCCCGCATCTAGTCGAAAACTTGCTATTGGTATGGCACCCTCCATCCCGAAGGAACCAAGGTCCTCGCGGACGGAATTCACAGCTAGGTACGTCCTGCCGTCATCTCAGTCCATTCGTGCCCTGAATTATGCCCGTCCAGGCCAGCGTGCATTCGTCGGGATAGGTCAGTTCCCTCGGAACGTCGTCCCTCCGTGTTCCTGACGCGACGTCTGCTCGCAGAAAATGTATGAACCAAAATGCCCCGGACTACTACGTTGAAACCTCAGCCGCAGCGTCCATCGCTGCCACTCGCGCGCTCATCGCGCATATCCTCTCCCTGCCTTCAGCGCCTGGGACGGACGAGGCTCTCGTGCGCCCCATTCTGACCCCGCGCTTCACGCTCGCGTGCACGGATGACCTGCTCTCCGGATTGTGGCAGCTGGCGTCTTTCGATCCTTCGCTCGCTATACAGGCGCACATATCAAAAAACGAGTCCGAGATCGTGTTCACCAAGAAGCTCTTCTCGTCCTCGCTGCTGCCCGAGCCCTCGTCCCCGCTCCGCGCTGGGGGCAAAGTAAGAGGAAGGGTGAGGAGTGCACGTATGCGGACGTTTACGACGCCTCGATGATCTCGAGCTCCTCGTCCTCGCGGTGTATCGCGTGCGAGAGGATTGTGCTATAGCGAAGCGACGCGCGCATGAGCCACTGCCCGACGAGCAACTTCAAACTCTGCAGCTGGTCCGCGTGCGTCGGCATGCTCCTGGACCGCCAGATGAAGGTCCTCTGCGCCGTCCAAGTGGATATTGACATGATCAACGCGCACGTCCAGGTACGACGGCGGCTTGCCGAGCGCACCGCTTTCCGCTAATTACCTATCGGAATCCTGAAACCCACCCCGCTGCTTCTAGGTACGTACCCCGTACGTCGTCCCCACATCCATCGGTCCGCTACTCTTCCGCCCGCTGCGCAGCGACGCAACTAGGAAATCGCCTCATCCACAACGCGTATGTGACCAGAGGCTCATCCTTCTCGTGGTATCCTGTTCTATGGCGTTTCAGACTTATGAACCTCCCGTTTCACCTGCGCAGGGCCTGCATCGGGGCGTCAGAGTCACATCCCAGGGAACAACACCGATACTGACTGTCCCTTTTCCCTGGAGCGCCCCTTCCATGTCCGTCATTTCACCCGTGCAAGCTCGTCTAGGTCGACCCGTGTCTCGTGAGTATTTCTTGACCTGCTGTACAACTTCGTAGACGAAACAGACTCTCGGGCGTAGGTGTGACAAAGCCCGCAAGCGCCCCAAGCAGAACCCGTATGTTGCACAGTGCCCTTGTCCGGCTACGCAAGTGGACTCACGCTACCTCTCCTTGTACAGCCCTTGGTCATCTTGAAGACTTGGAGTTCTTCTCTGACTCCTCGGACTCGGACCCTGTCGATATTGCAACCTCGATCATTCTGTCCTCGCACCTAGCCTCGCCGTCCCGCTCGTGTCTTCCGCAGTCCCTACGGCTCCCCGACGACGCTTGAAGTCTGAGTTGTTCCGCAAGCTTGCTGTTTCTGCACCCTAGCTGGACGACGGTGCAGCGCTCTCCCGGCATCTTGCTCATACGGTGCTCTCTTGGTGTTTGGCGGGCGGCTCGTTCACGACTTCGGCTCT
The DNA here is from genome assembly GCA_022605405.1 of Earliella scabrosa. Taxonomy (NCBI): domain Eukaryota; kingdom Fungi; phylum Basidiomycota; class Agaricomycetes; order Polyporales; family Polyporaceae; genus Earliella; species Earliella scabrosa. The sequence goes on from JABYQQ010000013.1 coordinate 482,970, forward strand.
CGTATGTTTTACGTGCTGTGCTCGCCCATGATGTATTGGACTCTTTGTTAATGAAATCCCATGTTGTTCGCTATCTCTATCTCTATGCTTGTGTGATCATCATCAATATGTATGTACGGTACTGTAACCGTAGAGTAGTACTGACCTGAGCGGTCGCCAGGCGGTGCATTCTTGTGTGAGGATCGCAGACCGTCTACCTTGCTACTAGTACAAAGTTACGAGTGCTAAGCCTCCTCACCTTCGTCGGTGTCGTCGCCCTCGCCCTCGCCCTCGCCCTCGCCCTCGCCCTCGCCCTCGCCCTCGCCCTCGCCCTCGCCCTCGCCCTCGCCCTCGCCCTCGCCCTCGCCCTCGCCATCACCGTCGCCGTCGCTATCGCCATCGCCATCGCCCTCGCCGTCGGCGCCATCGTCATCATCACTTCCGTCATTGTCGGTATCGTAATCCATCCACGGATACTCATAGATCGGCTCGACGTCGCTCTCCAATTCCCAATACGATGCGATATCGCAATCCTGCCATTGCGAACCCCCTTCCTTGAACAATCCGTAAGCATGGCCGGGATAGCGGCTTATCGTGAGTCGAGGATTTCCAGGCTCCCATGCCTCGCAGATCTCCTCGGCGAGTGCCTTGTGACGCGAGCATTCGCAATCTGCGAATGGTTGGAAAAATATCGATAGTGGGGAATGGCTCAAGGAACCCCTATCCAGGAGCAAGCCTTGAAGAAGGACCAGATGTTCTACGGGAGAGAGGCCTTCCCCATGGTTGCTGACATCGATAGCCAGGGACGTCAGCTGGGGGCAGGTAGCTGGGTTCGTCAAGGTGGTGCATAGAGACTTCGCAACGGATATGGTTGGTTCACCCCAGTCATCTACACCCTGGACGCGGACGTTCAGTTGGCGTAGTCCAAGCAGCTCCGGAAGCAGGGACGAGAGAGCATTGTGATCGCCTCCCACGTACAGATCCGCGACTTGGATCCGGGCGAGCGGCAAGAGCCGATGAAGACCGCCTAGCCAAGTATCCCGGGATGCCTCGGAGAGGAAGAAGGCTTGCAGGAGGACCCGTGATGACAGGCTTTCCAGGGACAAGTGTACGTATTCGTCATCGAATGCCAGCGCCATGGAATTCATAGTGTTCATGACACTGATGGACTTCATCCCGGGCGGTACCTGGTTGTAAATCCGGATGTTGTCAAGGGCGATATGTACGTCGGGGTGAAGAGACAGCGGCGCTAACAACCCGATCGCGGCGAGAAAGTCAGCCTTGCTAATGACAATGGAACGTAGATGCGGAAGATGGATAAGGGGGGATGCCGCGGCCAGTAAGGCAACGTCATCGTCTGGCATAACGACCAGGAGGACAAGGGACTGCAGAAGCGGTGTCTGGGAAAGGAAGCCGTGTAGAGAGGGTAGTTGAGGGGAGTATTCTTGTGGGAACCACTCCAGATGGAGATGTGTCAGCTTTGGGAAGTCATTCACCGGAAGCCAGTGATACCCGCGGTGAATAGCGAGCGCTTTTAGAGGAAGAATAGGCTGGCCAAATAAGACGACGAAATCCGGATCCTCCGGTTCACGTAGGGCGCCCTCGTCGTATGCGATAGTGAGGCATTCTAGAGCGGGAGGAATGGTTTCTAAAACTGTGTGGACTGCGCGAAAGGATGGTGAAACCGCGAGGTCTAACCGTCGCAAACGCCGGCCGCATGTCAACAGAATATCCTTGATATGAGGATTGTTCGATCGCAAGGTCAAAGATAGCGAGGTGGAGCCAGACCGTGTGAGGAACAGCTTGAATAGGTCCGGACGCCGATCGCCAATGGACGACCATAAACATGGGTACCCGATGGCGACGTCTCTCCACCTTCCGCAGACATGGGTCAGCACCAGAAGTGCGGATACATCGATGGGATCCCGAGCTTCTCCGGACTCTGCCACGCTCGCCGGGGGTGCAGATGCGTCCAGGACGGCCTTGAATACGAGAATGAGGAGCTCGTTCGGGATTGTATGGATGGGTGGCACAAGTGCCATGCCGATATCGAACCGAGGGATGCGCAGCAACTCTCTAGCGTGGGAGCTGAGCGCCAGTACCTGTTATGGAGAAACGTCAGCAGGTGTAGAACACACAATACGTGCCACTGATAAAAGGACTGACGGTGGCGCGACTACTGGAAATAGCTCAATCAGTTCAGTCTCCGTGACACACCAATGCCATGACTTACATCCCGAGCGTTGGTACAAATGATAACATAGTACTGACTTCTTCAATGTGGTTCGTCGTCCGATGGCGTACAGGAAGTGGGGTGAATATCGCAGTCGGTAGGCGATGGCAAGGAGTAAGCAGAGGTAGCCGCCAAAATGATTGTTTGCCAAAGAATCTACGGACGCCATATATAGAAATACGAACAAAGCACCCAGCCAAGGCAAGCTGGGTCAACTGGATGCATTGTGATATTGACACCTCATCGGTGGCCGAGCACCCGACGCGATAAGCAGCGGTTTCACCACCAAACCACGACGAAGAGAAACTACATCGACGTCGCACACGGCTCACGCAAACACTGAATAGTTCATAGACCGAGGGGCACGTGGTCGAAGTACGGAATGGTATAGTCAGGACGAGAGAACTTGCTGTGGGGGAAAAGCGCGATGATAATACGAGTGAGGGTATAGACAAGATAGTTCACTGCCAGGCGACTGGGAAATTGGAGGAAGCGGGAGCCGAGACCGCGTGTGCACTCAGGGCAATGGATCGCTGGCAGAGCGAGGACGAGGTGGGCTGCTGCTGCGGACGAGCCGCACTGCGAGCAAGTGCGGAACAGGTATGGAGCTCGTCAGCGGGATGGAGAACGAAGCCAGATGGGGAGAACATACCGCAGTATCCTGGCGGCAGTCCAGCAACAGTCCGGCGTGAGAGGTGCATGTGTGGATTCATAAGAGGAGGCGGGAACCGAGACCCCCCAAGGGCATCTCGACCGAGGCACAGATCCCCGCCTCCCTGATCGGCGCGACGCCCCCCTTCCATCAGGGCCCACCCCCGCAGGACTTCACCGACGCGCTCGACGCCCTGCCCCTGCTCGAAATCTACCCCGAAGACCCGACGATCCGCAGCCCGTAGGGCACGGGCGCGGAGACGTTCGGGCTCAGCCCCCGAACAAGCGACTCGCGTCCATCATCGACGACGGGCAGTTCCAGGCGCTCCGCCGCTCGTGGGTCCAGGAGGCGTGCCCGTGCACGCGTTCGTCTTCGCGGACCCCGCCGCGGTGTGCAGACATCAGGACGATGGATCGCTGGCAGAGCGGGGACGAGTTGGGTTGGTGTGGGTGCACTAGCTGCTGCGGACGAGCCGCACTGCGGAACAGGTATGGAGCTCGTCAGCGAGATGGAGAACGAAGCCAGACGCAGTACATACCACGGCGGCAGTCCGACACCAGTCCGATTGACAACACTGCCATAGGCGACGATGGCGATTGGACTTCTGTCAACAGCAGAGGGTAGACCTGGAGATCAGAAGCACATTAACATCGACAGGCCAACAGGGTGGAGCGTACCGCGATGGTCCTCGTCGGCGCACGAGTTGGATGCTATGCACGCGGCATGCGTAGTGCAATGGCAGCGGAGGACAAGGCGGATGACGATGGCCGGCGATGGGCGACGATGGTCGACGATGGTCGACGATGGTCGATGATGGGCGACGACGGTCGGATACCGATGGACGGCGATGGTGGTGGTGCCCACCGACTGAGCAGCGTCGACGATGCTCGAGTCATGCCCGCCGACTGCTCTGAAAGCAACTCGATCGTGCAGACCGTCCTCGCGGCCGTCGTGGTCGCAAGCTCCAAGTCAGCAGCGCCAACTCCGCCTGCGACGAACACGTCCGTCGGCGTCTATATACAAACAACACCAAGCAGCCCCCGGCCCGTCGGCCCGTCAGGCCAACCCCACGACACTACGTCGACTCGAGGTTATATGTATCATACTCCCAAGACTGCATCATTCTGATAGATACAACCACTGCGACGGGCGGACGAAGCACACTAACCCTTGCGACCTCATGTTCTCCCCGCCCTTGCACACCCTGTCTAGGTTCGCCCCCTTCAATGCTTGGCATGCAAGCAGAATCGCAGGACGCGGACACTCCGGTGAGTCTGAGCACTCGACATAGTCGGTACCCTCCACTGGCTTCCGGATGCGATGCCTGGCCAACATCCCACAGCGTTAGACTTCAATGATGCCACAGTAGAGACACCTTGACTCACGCAATATTCAGGTGAGCCTTCGTATACTGCTGCGCATAGCCCTCTTCTGAGAGCGGATATGGGCAGCGCTGACAGGTCCAGTGCGCACTGCGTTCAGCCTCCTGTCTCGCTTGGCTTGCGCTCAGCTTCTCCTGCGTCCAGATCGGTTGCTGTAAGGGAGGAGGAAGTAGTCCCCAGTCTTCGCTGCGGTACACTCCGCGATGCTCGCTCAATACATGCCACACCTGGACAACAGTTAGTCGACTGAGCATGCAGTAAACGTCAGGAGTAGACGAGCGCGAACCGTCTATCCAGAGCAGAGGCACGACTCCGAGGGGTCTGCATGCATCTCCACCCTTCGTCAGCCGTCGACGACTCTCGAAGGACTCAGGACCGTAGCCTGGCGCTCGAAGCTCCGCGCCGAGGCAGAAAGACCGCGATGAGGGAGTTGCATCCAAGCGAGGGCGCGAGATCCGCCGAACCGTCGACGCACGGCTCACGGTCGTCCTAGAAGAGTGCCAATCGTCGATCAGCGTCCACACAGATCCGCACATGCTGGAGCAATGTGATCACCATTTACTCGCCGTCACCACATCAACGGACAGACAGACCGATCGTGGCGCACGTTACGCTGTAATTCGCGAAAGCGCAGTGATAAGTACTCCAGCGCGAGGAGATGCGTTCTGAGACCCATACTATACAGGCACCTCCCATGGCTTCCGAGTCCGCGTAGCCGGCCAGAGCAGAAAGGATAAGTAGCAGGAGCATCAGGAGCCGCAGTACAACTTCGAGTTGGGTGACGGGATGAGAGAGAGGACAGCCGCAGGTGCCCGAAGTGGAATCCTTGACGCCCATGCTTCGGTTTGTACTGCAGCCTGTGCTCACTCTCGCGGGCGATGGATTCTCGTCATCTTGATCTTGTCTTGATCCTTGCCAGGACTCACGCGCCAAGTGGACAAGTGGAGAAGAGGTCGCGAACACGCGAGGCCAGTAGTATACGTATTAAGTGTGTTCGCGTTGGCGCTGTAGCATCGTCACTTCTTCTCCCATGTACGCCAGCAGAACGTTCGCACGCGAACGGCGTACCTGCACAGGTATCTGGAGGGGGTGCATCCGTGATGACTCCATAGCTGCTGTAACCTTGGAGAGATGGCAGGGGATGTTGGACTTAGCGAGCAACAGGAAACGAGCGGCGAGAGACCAGTGACTGATGATGGCGTCACGGATGGTGATAAGCGTCCAGCTCTTGATCTGAAAATATGGACACTTCGTTCAAGGTACACCGTTGTAGCTACTACGCTGTGTTGACGTCCGTACTCTTCGCCTCCCATATTACGATGCTGTTTGCGCCGCCAGACTCCGAGCTCCCCGTTGCAATGAGGAATTTGTCAGACGCTTCGTCGCAGAAGGCCTATACTGATATATGAGGATTGGTCGGCGAGGACATATCACCACTCACAGTAAGCGCTTGTATAATCTTCTCTTCTGCATATACTGAGAGTATCAGCTAACAATGAGGATCGTGCAAGATCGGCGGTCCATACCCGAGTGGCGCAAGGTGTACCACACTTTATGAGCTTCGTAATCCCACAATCGCACCTTCCCAGCCATGCTTCCAGTAATCACCGCCATTCCTTCGTGAACAAAGACAATCGGCAAGACGTGCGTTATCACCTCGGTCGGCGACTGGAGGCGACACTTGAAGACTTGCGAATCGGTCTCGTACAAAAAGAAGGCCCCACTCGCATTGTTGCATATCCCAAGCAGTTGGTGGTCCGGGGAAAGTGCAGCATATCCGCTGGATGATTGTGTCAATACTAGTGTGTTCAAGAATTCAACGACTGACTGACCATTTGCCTAGATGGATCGACCACTGCACTTTTGCTTTGGTGGGATCCAAGTCCCATTTCCAGCAGCTAGGACAACATTCATGTCAGGAAGAACAGTGCACACACGCCGGTTTACTTACGTGATACCATGATATAGATACGCCGCAATAACACAATTGGGATTGACGTTCTGTTGATGCCAGCATGTAGACGTAACTAAAACTGCTTCACCGTCGCTATCCGGCGTTTCAGGAGGTCTTGGGAGATCGGCTATGTGGGTGATATCTACTTTTGTCAATTCTGTCAGATGCTGCCGGATGAGAGAGGCACGTCGCATACTCGACATGTCGAATGTCCACAGCTTAATCTCTGGACCAGCTCCGGTGACAAGAGAACAGCTTGATCCAGACCACGAGGTGGTATCCAGACATTGAATTGGATTCTGGTGAATCCTCCGTCCAGTGCATAGCACGACAGTCTGGACTCAGGAAACCAATCAATATCCAGGAGGTTCTTCAAGTTAACGACATACCTCACGCAGCTCGACCGTTATCAAAGAACCATCCCCAGTACCTGCGATCAGTAACTGATTGGGAGTATTCAGCCATTTCAAAGAGCAAATCGGTTCCTCTGCACGGAACGCGTGCTCCATTTGGCCAGAGAGAGTCGACCAGATAGCGAGTTTGCCATCGCTGCCCCCAGTAGCAAGCCTATCCCCGGAAGGCGAGAATACCATGCAATTTATGGCATCGTTGTGAGCCGCAGGTATGCTGTGAGCTTTCTCGTAGAGCAGTCGCTTTGTAGGCATGACGAGCTATGTGTCTGCTGACAGTGATGGTGAAGATGGCCGACTTGAACCCAAGCGGGCGTCCGATCTCGGGGAGAGTTTCGGTCCGGTCACTCCGTGAAGCGCCGCTCCGCGGGCAGGACTTTGTAGCCTTTGAGGGTGGAACCTTACACTAGACCTTTGCATCGTGTTCAATTGCGATTGGTCTGGGATGCTTGCAAGTCTCCACGGCGCTGCGCCCTCTCTGGGCTCTCTTCCTCTCTACTTGATCGCGCCACCCGAATGACACCCTCAATCTCACCAGATCTCGGGACACCCCCCTTGTTGCAAGGGAAGCGGCCTGGGATCGTCGACCCCACTCAGCCCGCTCGACTTCTCCGCCATCCACACTCGACGCTAGATTTCGCAACATTTGATCCGCTCGCGGTCACAGGCACCAGCGGCGATCTTGGCGTAGTGGCAGGAAGTCGCATGCGTATCGTTGTTGAGACCATTCCAGGCATATCAGCCAGCAAGTGGCGATACGTTCCTATCGCTCGACGCGCAGCCGGCGTACAGGACGAGGGGTCGTGGCCGAGATACGTCAATCTGTGCGGGTGAGTAACCTCATCTTCGTATACTTCATTTGCCAGGTGACATAACGACGTATAGGCTCCTGGCCATCCTGACGGAGGAGCAATGGGACATCTACAAGTTAGATCCCGAGTACGATTGCTATGTTCCTTCGTCTTCTGAGACTCCTGTCATTACCCACATCGGTGCTTCGCCTGCACGCCACACTTCAGGGAGTAGCCGTACCCACGGAGTCCCCTCATCCGGCCCCTCATCCGGTTGTGGAGATAGTGCTCGCTTGGCCAGAGGGTTGACCAAGAGCGAGTCCTATAAGATCACGAGTCAGGCCAGTACGGAGACTGGCATAGCAGACTCCTCGAAAAAGGCAACACAGGCATCGATCCATACACATGCCAAGCCGACGTACGCTTCAGACTATGAGACCCCCGCCATCCCCTATGAGACCGCCGAACACGTTGAAGCCCAGTATACGATCAATGCGGCCCCATCTGCGTCTGATGGGCTCCCTGCCTCCCGGACCATCGCTGCCCAGACTCCTCACGGCGGGGTCCTTGCCGCCCTAGGCACCGTTCGGACCACCCATACGGGTCCTGGCAATACCGACTGGACCAACCGTCGCTCTATTGGCGAGAAGAGCGGGTACAATGCGGGGGTTAAGTCAGATGAACCCCTAGCCATCGACCTGACAATAGGGGATGAGATGACGCCCGCGGTCGAGTGCAAGAGTAAGCTATTCTCGGTACGCTGCCACAAACTACTCAGCTGACAGTCAGGACAGGACATCTATCTTCTGGTGAGCCGGATGAACGTCGCGCTGTAAATAGCCGCTGGGATAGAGCTGTCGCCAATCCTGTTCGCATCCTGGAGCCGGAACGCACGATCGCGGAAACGGAGCAGCGGGCGTGTATCGTGCAGTCGCACGTAGTACTGCGTCAAGCTGATTATCTGCGATGGCACACCTTGCCATACACCGAACAGCGTGCTTTGGGTCGTTATATGATCCTCTGTCTCGGCTTTGATGCCATGCACTTCTCCTCCGACAATCCCGTCGATCTCACCCTCATCCCGTGGCCGATTCTGCTTCACCCGCATGCCAACAACTTTCGGGAAATCACTTGGGCGAAGGTCGAGGCGTTCTTTGCGTATGCGAAGGCCCATCTGCACGCGGTCGGGTATCTCATCTTGGTTGACAGCAGCCGGAAGCGCTTCCACCCCGATAGGTGGCGTGCCCGCGGCATTTTGAAGGCAGTGAAGGATCAAGATATGCGTATTCAGCTGGAGAAGGCCGCCACCACGGTCTCGCAGACGGTGTTGCGCCTTTGGGTGGACTTGACCGGTTCAATGTAGTCCGAAATGTGGGGATCATGTCGCGATTAGAACGCTATCCAAGGTACTCCGAGATATAGAGTAATCGCATCTCCAAGTATCCACTGGCAATTTGTGTCTGCATCTGTACGTACATGTAATGCATCGTGTCTGATCATTTCTGTGCTGCGACCTCCCCAACACCCAGAGCGGGGACAGGACAACTCCATCAAACCGAAAACTCTGCCATACAACACATCTCTCAATTGTCAGCTACGCTGCCCCATGGTATTAATAGCCACAGTTGACAAAGCTTCCACCGCGCGATGATACGGTTCTGCAGAGGGGGAAGAGAAGTTGGCTTAAACAGAGCTGGAGAGGCGAACGTACCTGAACCTGCGGTGGTGGAGGGGCCGCGACCGCGTGGTTCTGACCTATTTCGTAGCGAGCATTCTCGCCGGTGGGAGCTGCGCCATTGTCGTAATAGACTTGGAATATCGTCGGCATCTACACAGGCCAGCCAAGAAGAGGCGGAACGAGCAGCACCAACCAAGGGCATCGCAGCTCATGCTGCAGTATCGCCGTGACTGGGAACTGCTATCTTATGGTCAATAGGTGGCCACAGCAATATATGTATTTGAAGTACACACCTCCCTTCCGACGAGAGCTCCAACGTGAACGCGCATGCGCTGGTCTCTCGCTTATCATCGCAGAGAAGATCAGTGAGTTGTTCGCGATGCTACGCGAGGGAGACACACGGTCTGATCACTCTCCCGACGGAGCTGTGGTGCTTCCGAGTCAATGCATGGACTGCGACGAGGTTGTCACCGTCGCTCAGGCCCGTAGTCGTCGAAGTTGCCATTAAGCCTGTAAGCGGACGTCAGCTTAGAGTCGTCTTTCAGATCCCCGGAACGCAATGCAGTCACGTCGAAGTAGACACGGCTATCCTTCGACGCCGTCTTTTTGCCTTCACGGCGTCGGCGGAACATAAGCAGGCGGAGTTAAGGATGGGACCACAGCCAAGTACAGATTAAAACATAGATACTTGTGAGACGGTAAACGCACCTTGCACTTGTTCAAATCTTGACAGCAGTGGCACCGCGGATTGCAGAAAAGTAAGTACTTGTCGCTCATTTGCCTCAAGGAGTCGCCGGGGAGATAAGGCCACGATGTAATTCACCGCGAGCTACTGCTGACCAAGTGCCCCTAGTGGCACATGAACGCCATGTTGGTGTGCGACATACCTCAAACTGAGCAGATAAGTACCAGTGAATTGTTTTTTCTAAGGCGACCGGGGTCGGATGCTTGAATCGAGATCGAGAGCAGCGTGAAGGTAAGATAATGTTGGAATATCGAGGGACCTACATCCCTCATTGCGGTAGACATCGGCCTGAAGTCGTTCGTTGGTAGTAAGTCAGCCTCGCGGGCGGCGGAGGACTTAGCATTGATGCGCGATATATACGGTATGGTCACACGATGTAAGAGACCTTCGTATACACATCGTAGGCATACACGATGAGCAAAGCTGCCACAGTCATGTACATGATGCGTTCCCACGGGCAGCTGTTGAAGTCCTCGTCAGCGAGATATGAGAGAGCGGAGCATCTATTCCCCACCTTCCGAGGACGATCAAACCGGCCTGAAAGCCGCCACTAGAATAATGCCCCCCCCTTTGTTCAGTGGAGGGAGTCAATCGCGCACCTATCCGTACATACCTAGGACGCTCATCGGGGCGAGCTCTGGCGTCAGTTCCAGTGGTCTCGAATATGTTCCAGGCAAGAGTCGGTACACCGAGCTGATCATCGGGGGAAGATCCTCCTGTGACGTATCCTATTATCAGGGTTTGCGTCGTAGGGGTTCACCAGCACTAACCTTGTCCTTGTGCGCCAGCTAGGCCGAGTTCATAGTCATTGTTGGACGCACTACTCCTCGACGTTGTACTGCATGAGATAGTTTCGAAGCGGCTTTCATCTTGCGCAGCTAACGCGGTTTCGGTGGTATGCGTTAGCGAGTCTTGAACCTCTCCGATAGCCCTAGACGTGTCTTGACCCGCTTCAATGGCCGTAGACGAGGTGACGCTGTTAGACTTGTCTTGGGAAAGTGTAGTGGAACCACTCTTCCTGAGATACATCTCGATGCAAGATAACATCTCCGATCTGAGATCCTCAACTAATTCTTCCAGTTTCACTGGCAGGATGAGCTATCAAGACCGGATCCCATGCAATATAACCTGAGAACCCTCACCGATCGAAGTGGTCTCGAAGGCTTTGAGATGTGTGCCATGGTTCCTGGCGACCTCTTGTAGCTGCGTAAACAACTCAATAGCATCCTCTACCCGTGCGCTATGAGAGTCCTGAGCGGAACATAATTCAGTGCAGGTGCGATACCACTCGGCGTGACACGAACCAATCTTGCGTTCAACGTTCTGAATAGGCGGCAGATGATCCCCTCGATTCGCACAGCCGTGTCCTCCGCATTCTTTACTCTCCTTTCAATCTCGTCCAGACGGTCTTGTACCGCTATGTATCTCTCGTTATCTTTCCAAGCTAGAGAAGTCCAGTAAGTACTGCGTCATAGGAAGTCATAGTGCCGCACTTACAGAGGAGCTTCATACCCGCAGTTTGTGCGTCATCTGCCAGATAACCTTTAGGCGTAGATTGATATCAGCTTCTTTCTGTACTCACTCTGAGTGTCGCTACATATGCCGTCCTGGGAGTCCTCGTCCTTCCACCGAGTGGCGTCATCCCGAGTCGAGTCATGGGCAGCCTTATACTCCAAGAACCGTGCTGCCACCATACTGACGGTGTACATGCGCTCTGGTTGATTGAAAATCTCGTCCAGTATTCTTGGGTCACGAGCAGCGAATTGCTTGAATTGTGGTTTCAACGCGGAACCCGACAGTAGAGTAGCACCGGAGTCGGACGGAAGGGGGCCAAGTTGTTTTTGATATGTTTCGTCGAAGATTTCCTGTATCTTGGACATCAATATAGCAGAATCGTAGTCTCCGGGCATGTTGGAGTGGGCGACTTCACGTAGAAGTGGCAGAGGCTGACGAAGCGAATGGCGCCAGCGCCCATGGCACAAGCAACACGTTGCCAACGCGGTCATGATATGCGTTTATTCCATTTGCGTCAACCAATAATTTTACTGATCGCGCAAGGGAACATTGGAATCGTCGATGCCGCTCACGAAAGATGAGACGAACGGACTTCGTATGCTATGGACTAAGCGAACACGGACAAAGGGTAACAGGTACTACGACAATGGGAATTGACGAGACGCACGAGGGTCGACTTAACCGAGCCCAACGCACATAGAGCTCCGGAGGATGCTACATTGGACGTGTGGGCGCAACTGAAGGCAGGAATGGAGCACAACTACCCTGTGAGGAGAATGGTCAGAAGAACCCGACGACTCAGAGGGTACCTAAGTATGAGATCGCTCACGGCCGCGCCTCTGACCAATACTGACTAGATGGAACGCATGAGCGAAACAAGCTATTGATGGTCATGGAGAAGATCGGAAGAGTGGAGATATACGTGAGAGGCAAAGAGGAATGGGCAGGTCATAAGCGAGTCCTACTGAGCAACTCCGTCTCCTTGATTTCGATCGTCTAATGCTGGGTCGATGGACGGTGAGTGATTTATCTTGTGATGACGACGAAAGTCCGTCGGGACAGGGAGTGTAAGGGCAGACCGCCGGAAGCGCGTTACGGCGACGTCGTGGAAAATGGAGACGGTACGGCGCGCGACCGCAGGGCGCATAGATCCGACACCCATACTCACGGTATGGGCAGGGCTGCTCTTGGACCACAAGATGCCGTCTCCTGTGCGACCGAAGCATTCTCCTGGTCAGAGTTAAGGCTCGGATAACACCCCTTCCGATAGTCTGTGATGAGCGATTGGGCACTGCGCGGCGCTGTGTATAAAGGCGGGAGGGGGGCGGATCAAACGTGAGCTGGCGGATGTCATCAATCGTGGAGGCCCCGCGACATACCTTCCTGGAGCTCCTGCACGGACGTGAGCGGGCGTACTCTGCGCGAGCTAAGACCATGGGGGAGGGGGGAGGGGGAGACTCACGGATGGCGAGGGCTAGAATGGATGACTGGACCCCGTGTGAACCAGGACTTCGTGAGCTCACTCGTACTGCATTACCAGCGCCCCACAGACCAGACAATCATGTAGATGCTGTAGTTCATAGTCAGAGTAATCAAATCTCTCCTCTGCAAACAGCCGCGGCGGTTCGTTTTCATTTGCTCTGACCGCTCGCTGCCAGTAGTACTCACCGTCATGGTCTTCGTCAGCGGCGGGAATCGCGAAGTGCCTCAAGGGACCTGGCGAGTTCGGAGTGTGATGGCGAGTGCCCAACCGTGCATCGTAAGCCGTGTTCATCTGCAGAGTGACTGTGCGGAGGATCGATATGATCTTAAGCCATGCGATAAGACACACCTGGGTCCAGATGCTCTTGTACTTCACCATAAAGTTGACCGGAATACAAGTAGGGATGATAAGCCGGTTCTTGACCATGATGATGACGTTACTAATATGAGAGCGTCAAGCGAGAGGTAAGTATAGAGACCTGAGGACGCACTAGATGCTCTTTAGCCACAGATGTGTCAGGTTCTGAACGAGATGCAGCATCTCATGCGCTCCTGTACATCAGTCTGGAGAACGCGTACAATGCGTCCCGGAGTATCCTCTCATGGCGTCAGGGGACGCACGCAGGACAAGCGTCATATTCTGGAATGCCATGTCGCCCGAGTGGAATATTTCCGCATCAACGGCAAAGCGGGATCCTCAGAGACTTTGTGGAGACGTGCAGCGAGCTTGTTGGGGAACTGGAAGCACCGATACGATGCGCGGAGTGCAGATGTGGCTTTCCCAGCGGAGATAGTCGAATGTGACTGTGGCGCTACATTTGTCAACGCCGGCGAGGTCGCGGGAAGTACGATACGAGGGTAGGTGGATACGATCGGTGTGCGATAGAGGAGGGTGTTGCAGCATGAGAGGAAAGTCGGGTTGCGCGCACCGATGTCGGAAGCGGGCGAAGGCGGTGAAGCGTGTCACAAGCTCACGCCATCATCTGTGGAGCGGAGGAGATCGGCGGTCTTCATGTCCTCGGGACGGGCAGGTACTATTCTCTTGGGTCCCTTGCGGCCCATTCGGTGCTCGGCGATACGCAACATCACCTTGATATTACGTGGACACGGTCGCGCTGACAAGTATTCGCGCAGCGACGGGAAGGGCAGGTCTGCGCACGAGCGTCGGAGGAGACCCGCACCACGAGAGAGGAAGCTTAAGGCAAGGGAACCATCGGGCGCCTGCTCGCGCGCGCCCGCGCTTCCTGATAGTAATAGCGTGTAGATCTGCGCGGAAATTACGAGGTCAATGATGGATAGTCCGGGGCCAGTAGACCTCATACCGAGCCTCGTGAGATGAAAAAGCAGAGCCCGATACTCCGACCGTCACGGCGCCCTGCAAGCCTAGGCCTACTCCCGACGAGGTAGGCTTTGTATATGATTGGAGATATTTCCGAAGGCGGCGTCGATGTCCGATGTCCAAGGTCGCGATTTGCGCTCCTGGCGGCGCTGCTGCGATCTCAAAGAGAAGTCAGTCAACACGGGTTCTTGCGCTCCTCCCCAAGCCTCGCGCTGTCTCGCGCTTCCTTGGGTTCATCCTCGCGAACAACAACGGGGCGATGCCTGCGCACCGCTCAGCCTCTCTGGCGGAGACGCCCCCTACCAACGCCCGCGACCATTCGGCACAATAGAGCTCGCTCCAAGCCATCTCGATTCTCGGGCAGGCAAAGGCTGCAGAGCTGACTCCATGCCTTCCTCATCCACTTCCGCTTGCCACGCAGTGATCGACGAAGATTAGTACTCACTTTGTTGCGCGAACCAGCTGTCCGCGTACCACTGATAGCGGCGACAGGATGAACGGGTGCTCGACTTCGGCCGCCGAGTACCGGAGGGAAAATGCGGTGGGCTCTGGGTAACGGTCGAGATTCGAGAAGGCTGAGCTCAAGCGTAGATCGTCCTATTAGGCGTCCCACGTGTCTGCGTGGTCGGAGGCCCCCTGAGACCCTTGAGACCCCGCGGGCCACAGTTTCTGCTCCCATCACTTCGAATTTCTCTCTGTCTCTCATGAACCTGAGGTGGCCCGCTGTGAGTACAAGACGAGACTTACTGTGTCATTTCTCTGATATTGTTCACTTGTGCACTGGCGTCGATCTTTATTCCGGTATAGGACTGCTACTGTCATTGGCGCGGGTAGGAGCCATCCACGCATGGGCTCCTCCTCGACTGACCCCATAGCCGCCGGGTTGCGTACTTGCTCGCGGCTTGTGCACGACCTCTCCTAAACCCACAGGTCGAGGAACCTGACCTCGTTGGCGGAAGAAGGCCTCCCAAAGGTCCGTCGCGAGATTCACTCGACGAAGTCACCCCAGGTGGCCTTCGCCTCAGCTGTACGATTGGCCCCCCCGCCTTTGCTTGTATATGGGCACGCAAGGCGTCGACGTGTTTCTGCTCAGGTCCAGCCTTCCTTGCGGTAAGTGTACGAACCTTGCTTGTTGGGCCTTTGCTAACGCTGTTGTTTAAACCAGCGGCGTTCTCTTCCACTCGGTTGGTACCCACGGGGAATTCGGCCTGAAGCTATTGCCGGTCAAATCGGGTTCTGGGCGGTTGGGGGTGCGGCCTGGACTCTTGAACGAGTTTGGGCCTCTATTGGAGGCGAAGATGCGACTGGCGTTCACGTGGGATCCCGACCCTCTCATCCGAGCCCTGGACGCTCGCTATGGCTTACTTCCGCGCAAACTCCCTCCCCATTCTCATATGTACGGATGCCGGTATGTGCCTTCCAGATGGCTTATCCTTCTCTTGCTCTTGCTGACTACGACCTATGGTAATAACGGTAATAACCTATCAGACATCGACCGTGCCGCTCAACGGAAGCTTCCCGCCATTCTCTCAGACTGGATCCAGCGCGCCGATTGCGTAGCACGTGGACGAGGACGATGGACGAGGACGAACCGGTTGCATTTCTGCTCGTCGAGAAATCCGCCTACAATATTGATCCTAAACCCAATCACAACTACAAAGGCTGCTGACGCGACTCCGGAAGGTCCCGAGCAACCTGTACCCAGTCTGAGCACGGCGGCTGACGTACCACCTTCAACGCCCCACCAGATGGCGCGCAACCGTTATTCAATGCGAAGAGTGAGGACAGGGGACTGTTGACGTTTGTTCAAAGCGTCGAAAAGTGTAGGCGGAGGCTTTTGAGAGCACCTTCACTACAGGTCAGGAAGCCTTTGCGATCCTCAGAAAGTTACTGATGCTTCGTCACATGCGGTCCTCGTCGTCAGTTTCCGTGACATCTGCGACCCTCGACCGCGCTCTCTCCGGCCAGCCCGCCAAATCTCGCAACTCATCGGCACTCGTCCCCGCCTCTTTCAATCGTCCACGGAAAGCGTGTACTTCCTCTTCATCGTCCGATTCGGTCTCGGAATATCCTCGTCGCTCCAGACGCGGTCCCTCTCGGTGTGCATTCAACTTGCGTGCTACCATCCTCAGCCTGCCCGCTGCCACCCCGCCGCGACGGATCCACATCTACTCGAACTTCGACTCTCTGCAGGTCCAGTAGGCTCACCGGTGCCACTGCCACCTTTTCCTCGTACCATTTCCACGCCGGTCGGAGTTGTACGTGCAGACTCCGCGCACTCCTTCGTCTTTCCCCTCTTCCTCTCCCCAGACTTACAAGGTACACCGCCGCACACGAGTAGCCTCTACGCTGGAACAACAACAACGGATCAGCGCTGCCGACTGGCTGGTCGTCCCTACCCATATAGCCAACCCCGAGAGTGCACACGCACCTACACATCCTATCACGCTCGCTCCCACTCCTTCTGTCCCTTCCACACACTCCTGCACACTGGACCTCACAGCCAACAACTTGAACATCGGTCGTCGTTTCGTCCAGTCGCGTTCACACACCTATCACGCACACTTGCATGACCCCTTTCGCGCCTGCCCTCCGCCCTACCCCTGTCCGTCCTTGTGCCCATCGGCACCTAACCTTTCTTACCTTTACCCTTGCCGTCACAGCGATCCCGGTTCCTCCATCCGGACGGTGCCGTGTCAATATGGGGCCGCTGTCCCGTCCTCATGGAACTCGGTCGTACGCTCCTCCAACTTACCTTACAGCACAAACCCCTCTCCCCCGCCCACCCCTATATATGTTACTATCCGTGGCGCATTGACCTCGTTTCATATACTTATGCTATGGCACGCCGGCATATGATCATGTAGACGGCCTGCACCATCTTCCATGTGTGGAACGTGCGATTTCACTCAGTATCGATTCGCACGGGTACAATGTACGGACGGAAACATTCCTCCGTTCTGGCTCTGAGGCCTGCTGCCTACGTACGGGAAGACTTCTGGGCAAACCGCCTATTACTCCGGGCCAACGTGAGTGCCGGCTCTGTTCAGAACGCCGCTGTCAGAACACAGATTCATCTCACGCTGGCTTTACGCATCTAACAAGCGACAGTGCTGTTGCCCTACCATGAATCAGCACGAAGTCTGGCAATCGAAACATGCGAACCGCACCCATGTAGTTTGAATCTCCGTGGAATCAGAGTGGACTGCCAAGGAAATCAATGTGTCCTTGTATTTGATAGCGAACTGCGGAGGAGCGTCAACCTCGAGGAGGGTCGAGCCGGGATCGGCGTTCGATGAAACAAGAGAACACGTACGTCCAAAGTGTAGGCGGCACGGTAGAGCAGAGTCTCGTAGTTCTCGCACGCCTTGGGGAACATCTGAAGTGGCACAACGCTACCCTGCCTTCCCGTCAGAACGATTGGAGACTGCCTGCCCAGTTCCTTGGTAATTCGAATGAGCACAAAAATAGCATACACAAGTGTAGCGTTGGGACACTCACCTCTAGCTCGACCTTCACTCGATCTTGCCCGTTCTTCGTAGCGTTAATCCTGTCCCTCATACCCTGTAGCGTCTGCATGGTGGACTGCAGATCCGTCATGGCAATCTGGGACTTCTGCGTCTTGGACCACTTCGTCCGCACCGTATCTACGATGGCTGTCACCTCGTCCAGAGCACTTCTTCGCTCATCGAACATGGCGGTGAAGCGAGTACAAGCAGCCTCTGAGAGCTCTTGTAAAGTTCGCTGGGAGACTTCCTCTTTAGCGAGAACGCTCAGCGCTTGGTCGTATAGCTCCTGCACAATGTGAGATCACCCGTGCGACCAATTGTTCAGAGGGGTAGTCGTACCGTGATGCAGAGCACTTCAACACAAGGCTTCCACAGCTGAAATCCTTGCAAAATGTCCGCTTCGTCGGCTAGCAAGTCCTCCACACTAACACTGGCGTTTGGGACCTGTGCATTCGGAGGAGTACCGGAAGGAACAGAGAAGATATTGAGTGACTAGCAATTGCATGACGGGGAAGCACGTACCATGCTCCATACCCTTTCAACCTCGCGACACGCGCTTGACATCTTCCCCATTGCTTCCTCCCACCTGACCAGGACTTGCGATGCGCCTTGTCCTGCTCCCCAGAGGGTCTCCAGCCGTGCACGAGCTCTCTCCATGTGCTTCCTGATCGTGTGGCACCGCTCATTGTTCTTGAAAGTGAGACGCGCTGCGATAGTCTTACCCCACCTAGTCGGTGGGCCATGCAAGAGGTGAACACGTCGCAACCTGCAACCACATGACATCAGCAAAAAATAGTCATGATCAGTACTAGTATCGCAATGTCATACTCAATAGCCTCTCCCTCGATTAGAGCGAATTCATCCAGGATAGTCTGTTGCGAGTCGTCCAACTGCGCGATTGCTGTCTCTACCGGCGTGAGTTCTTTCGACGACATGATCCTCGAGAGTGCGGCGTATAGTTGCGGACCAGTGCTTGTCAACGTTGCGAGTTGAAAGAGCAATGGTCGTGTCGCTGAGCCACTTACAACGTGGCAACAAAGCATTACCCGTTATAGTCAATCCGCCGCAATTTCAGTCCGTCTCAATCCGAGATCCATCGCCTTGACAGAATGTCGAGGTTGCGGCGCCTCGAAAGTGAGAGGTAGCTGGTATATTCATACACTTAGTTGACGTTCACGATGGTGTGTACTGCACCGAGGCCGAGGAACGGGTGTATTGCTTGGACTCTAGTGGATGCGTCGATGCGACGCGGACACCAGGCTGACGGACAGGGCGGAACAGTGTTAGTCACTATTGGCAGTGAGAGGAAACGAACTTAACAGCAGAGGCTGCCTTTGCTAAGTACTTAGGTGACGTCCGTCAGCGTCGACAACGGTCGAACTCTCACAGAGAAAGGTCTCATGTTGGCGCTCATTTCCGCTCCGACATTCCCACGGGGGGAGCAACACCATTCCTCTTCAAAGCTTCATCTCCAGTGAGACGACAACAACCTCATTTCGCATTATCATTCACGGCTTTGGAGTGCTGGATATTCACAGA
Source organism: Earliella scabrosa (assembly GCA_022605405.1). Lineage (NCBI taxonomy): Eukaryota > Fungi > Basidiomycota > Agaricomycetes > Polyporales > Polyporaceae > Earliella > Earliella scabrosa. The sequence goes on from JABYQQ010000013.1 coordinate 502,178, forward strand.
CTTCGTCTGTCGTTCAACGTAACACAAGTGCTTTGTGCCAGAAATGAAAGCGACAGTAAGCCCCACCCATGACTACACTAGGGTACGTGGAAACGCAGATCCCTCTAATGCTGACTCTCCAGCTTTGACTCATTGTTGTACATGCGACAGCCACGTCTTGATCCATTCTGGAGCTAGATTCTAATACGATCCTCAAGTTGCCGACAGAAGTATTCCCCGCTTACCTCAATAAACATACCAAAGTCTCTTTTCACCTATAGTCGGCGAACTCAGGGTCGCACCCGTCCGTTGCGCAAGTGCTTGCCCATGGAGTATGTACCAATTGTTTCACAACCATTATTACTGTAAGCATGACTGCTTCTTTTGTACTTGCTGCTCCATATCATGTCCCGTCAACGTCGTCTACAGCACGACACCTGTTTCCACCACACCAGTCCAGTCGGTGCCCCAGTGTCACCATGAGCACGGTACGTTAAGGAGTATTCGAATACTCTGACTCTCTCTAATAAGATCTCTTCCTCACAGCCTGATCCTGCTGTCCGCAATGGGCTAGGTGACCCGACACCGGATTTGGTCTTGCCAGTGACCACTTCCGTGAACATATCCGGTTCAGCGTCCACCACTCTCGCTACGTCCTCTGGAAGCGGGTCGCGTATGCGGTACCTCCGCAAAATCATCCATGACTTGCACATTATTCCCATACTCGCTGCGATGTTCTTGGTGGTGAAACAGGGCCTTGACATCGTCAACATGGTCCTTGCGTTTGTCCTCAAGATACCGTCGATGGCTGGCTTGGCGGCTTTCGCAGCTACGACTCTACTCGCTGCATCTCCCCACCTGCGCGCTGGAGTTGCGCACAGCGGCTTGAACATGGTCTGCGCCTTTCCGGTCCTCGCCCTACTTCCTTTATGCCCTACTGCCACCACCTCGACCTCAGAGTCGCTGGACTACGTTCAGGCTGGGAATACACCCTCTATCAAGCGGGGATCAGATATTCAAAGCCTGATGCGACTCCAGAGCGTCGCTTTGAAAGAGCTGCAGCAAACTTCTTCTCGCGGGGCTGACGTAGCCGTGGACATGAAGCACGCAGAATTCGCTATCAAGGACTTGATTGTGGCCGTGAAGCTCAGCAATCTTACTATCAAAGACACGCTCTCTCAAGAGCTCAGCGCGTTCGTAGCCGAGGCCAGACTCGTCGGCCGTGGGTTGCAACATTTGGCCGCCAAGGTGAACGGCGTCGTAGATGGGTAAGCGGCCTCTTTTCACATTCCCTGGTCATCAAGTTCATTGTAGTTGCTTAGAATCTCGGCGGCTAATGCCTACGCTGCTCAGAAGCTGCAGACGCAGAAGGCGGCTATCCGGGACGAACACGACCAACATGACTTAGTATCAAACGTGATCGACGTATCTTTCGCCGCTTTCTCCCCTCGGCTCAGGCGCATCATGCTCGATGCGACGTCCTCCCTCGCTAGCTTGGAAGATCTAGAGGAGCGTCTGTCCACCATACACGAATTATGCCACCAAGAAAGCTTCCTGACGACAATCACCCTCGACAACCTACTCTGGGAGTTATGGACGGTTCTCGGGGGAAATCAACAGCAGGTTCGCGACTTGCGTCATCGCACAAATGTGTTGCGTGATGTGGATAGGTATCGCAGTGTCGCAGCAGGATATGTGGGAGCAGTAGTGCAGGCTTTAACGAGCCTCGATGCCGAGTTATTGGAACTGCACGACAGGATCCTCCCGGGGAATGTCGAAATAACCATGCCAGTGGAGATCCACCTGACGGGCATTCACAGCGCTCTTAGTCGTCTTGCTATGAGGCGTGGCCGGCCGACAGTAGATTGAGCTTGGTTGTAATTCATAGTTATTGCATGGGTGACTGTAACTCAGAATCAACTATTCCTGGTCACCGTCGTTCGCATGCGAGCGTTCTGCTCGCGTACTTGGGAGAAGTGATGATGCTACAGCGCCAACGCGAACACACTTAATACGTATATATAATACTACTGGCCTCGCGTGTTCGCGACCTCTTCTCCACTTGTCCACTTGGCGCGTCCTGACAAGGATCAAGATGACGAGAATCCATCGCCAGCGAGAGTGAGCACAGGCTGACTACAAACCGTGGGCGTCAAGAATTCCACTTCGGGCACCTGCGGCTGTGCATGCGCGCTTCCCACCTCTTTCTCATCCCGTCACCCAACTCGAAGTTGTACTGCGGCTCCTGCGGCTCCTGCTACTTATCCCTTCTGCTCTGGCCGGATACGCGGACTCGGAAGCCATGGGAGGTGCCTGTATGGTATGGGTCACAGAACGCATCTCCTCGCGCTGGAGTACTTATCGCTGTACCCCTGACAGCGCACTCTCAGATTCTGAGCCCTGCTCAGGCCTACTACGCTCTCCCGGCCGCCCTGATCGCCTGGAGAGAAGTAAGAACAAACCCGGACAGAACATCCATGCAACTCTGAGCGATCTCAAGCTCCCCCTCCATGGTGAGTATGTCGCTGTTTATCGTTTGGCTCCCTCCTTCGTCCCATGGTCCCCATAGCCGTTGCGCTCACAGGGTGCCTTGAAGGCACATCCGAACTCCCCTTCAATTTGGCGCGACGACGACGCCATTCTTGGGAGGAGGTGCCGAATCAGTACAGACGAGGGTTTGCGCTGATTCGGCGCCTCCTCAGCACTAGTACTGCGTGATGGTACCCAATAGTAGGTACAGGCCGGGATAGGTCTACTGAGACCCTACCTACCTCTCAGCTCATAGTGCCAGTGCTTGTCGTACTGATCAATTGCTGGTCCTAGATGCTCACCATCTCCGAGGTCTCACACGAGAACACGCTCGACGGCACATCGGACTACGTCGTACGTCCCCCCTTGTCTTCATCTCCGTTCTCCCTGCTCACAGATTGCGCATATACCTCAGTATGAGTGGAGCCTCAGCGCGGCGCGCTCTCGGACGCGCTCTTCCAGCTCGCGAAGACGTTGTGCATACTTCTCAACTTCGAGCTAGTTAACGAGGAGACGGACGAGGAGGAACAGCATTCCCGCGGTAGAGGAACCGGCCGCCCGACCGACGAGGAGGAGGTGGTGGTGGAGGTGGAGGAGGCGGTGGTGGAGGAGGTGGCGGCCGCGGCCGCGGCAGTGGCGGACCATAGGTCACACAACGGACCTGGGACATCTAATATCCTCCTGCACTCCAGCGCCGTCGTCATCTCAGCGTGGGATGTACGCATGGAACACACGAACCTTGTGCGCATGCACGTTCTGTCCAACCCGCTGTAGGATGAGGGTTGGTGGCTACTTTCCTTTGTCATCTAGCTCGTCCAGACTTCTGACCCAATCACAGAAGGAGAACGCGCGCACCCTGTCCACCCCCCTTTCGTATATATCAGAAGCGCGAAGCTGGTGAGTCATAGCCTTGTGGGCCACTCGATATCGATATGTCCTGATCCAGGCTTGCACAGCGCAACAGGAACGCGCCCTGAGGCTTCCTGGAACGATGTGCAGCGGGGTGCTGTCCCCGCACCCTGAGAACCTTCCCTTTTGTATGTATCAGTGACAGCTATGATCAAACATGGTCTCATATGCTGGAATTGAGAACGTGTAAGAATCTATGATGTTCAGTACTAGTCGCAGTGAAGATGGCGCGTAACGGGCAGGTATACTGGTTGACCCCTGTCGACGACCTCTACTCCCCTGTACACTCATGTACAAGGACCTCCACAGACCCTCCTCACTGCGCCTCGCGAATTACAGCGTAACGTGCGCCACGATCGGTCTGTCTGTCCGTTGATGTGGTGACGGCGAGTACATGGTGATTACAGTGCTCCAGCATGTGCGGATCTGTGTGGACGCTGATCGACGATTGGCACTCTTCTAGGACGACCGTGAGCCGTGCGTCGACGGTTCGGCGGATCTCGCGCCCTCGCTTGGACGCAACTCCCTCATCGCGGTCTTTCTGCCTCGGCGCGGAGCCTCGCGCGCCAGGCTACGGTCCTGAGGCCTTCGAGAGTCGTCGACGGCTGACGAAGAGTGGAGATGCATGCAGACCCCTCGGAGTCGTGCGGTGCTTGCCCGCCTCTGCTCGTGATAGGTCTACTCCTGCCAAACCTCACCGACCGGACGGACGGGTCGGTTCGGGTTGTTCGTGAGATCTGCAGTCTCCCCACTACGCAGTCCGAGTGCCATAGTCCCGGTCTCCGATCTACATCGCCAGGCCGTTGACTTCTGCACGAGGTGTGCATGGTTGCGCGACTACTACACAGCTGCCAGCCACGCTCATAGGCGGCGCTCTGCTCCTCAACGATTCTGAACGATATTATGCTAATTGACGTAGTTGATTGCTCCAAGATCAACGGACAGATCGCGACACGAGGCAGCACCGGTCCGAACTCGAGGGACAAAGAACATTGTGCCACCGGTGAGCATAGTCTCTCCACCACATCTTTCGCTTCACGAACACTGCTATACTCAGCTGCATGCTCTCTGCCCCAATGGCTCCCGCACACGACGGTAACCTGCGAACGCAGTCGCCGCCCTCGCCGCTGATCCTTGACGAAGTAGCGGTTGATGGACTCGAAATGCGGCCCCCGCCACTCAAGAGGATATGCTCAGGAAGAACTGAAGGCGACCTGAAGACGCTAACACAGTCCACGAAATCTGCTTGGACTGATCTAGCTACGGAGACGTGGCACCAGGTAAGCCGTTCATTTCGTTCGCGACGTCTTCCAACTGTGCCTGAGATGCCGTCCCCATAGATCGTGTCACACCTGCAGCCCTTGGACCTCCTTCGTCTCTATCATACCAGCAAGCAGTTTCACGCCTTCTTGAAAGTCCCGAAGGGCTCGCATACGACGCTGGAGTGGACGCGCGCGCGCGTTAACGTGCCGGAATACCCTCCATGTCCATCGTGGACGACAGAGCCTCTATTCGCTGCATTGTGTTTCGGTTGGTATTGCCAAGGGTGCGCGACGGAAGAAGATCATACCGTGCCTCTATGGGAGGTTGGGTACAGATATTGCGAGGAATGTAAACACGCAAGGCAAGCTGTCCAGAGATTTGTCCCCCTGAGTGCTCGGAAACTAACTTTGGGACTGGCAGAGTCCATCCGTTCAAGCACATTCCAACAGGTCCATATCTTCAGAAGTACATCACTCGGGTTGCATCTGTCATTCCCTCCATATACGGTGAGTGGTCTGTGACCATCGGTCGCTCACCGTCCTTACCGGCTTATTAGTTCCGGGGATCACCGGGGGACAACGCTACCATCTTCCCCATGCGGAGCATCTCGAAGCTGAGCTAGCTGACGCGGCTACAGATATTGCCCAGACGGCAGTTCTCGGTAACTGGGCAAGAAGAGCGAGCGACGCCGTCGAGGTCTGTGGTCGTCGTTTCTTACGAGTCGTCCTATTGCATCAAACTGACTGCAGCGCTGCAGCACGCACGTCTATGTTCTCAATGGCAAAAGGAATGCGACGATCGCCGCCGTCGGGCAATCAGGGTGCGCACCATGGCGCGTCGAACGCAGTACGTAGGATACCAAGCCGTATTGTTTCCGTCAGTCATACCTTTGATTACAGAATATTCAAGCGGCTGTACGAATTGGGCTTCAAGAAGATCGACGTCGACTACTTGGGCAGAAACTATCAGGCTCTACCGGATTGGGCGCGAGAGTTTGTGAATCAACCAAAGGACCTCTCTGAGCAGGGCAAGTGGCATGCAACTTCCTCCCCTGTTGATCTCAGCCAACGTTTCTTCTCCGCAGAATGGGTCGAGATCCGCCCGCTTCTCGAGCAGTTTTTCTCATCACGACAAGCACTCAGGATCAGATTGGAAGAGAGAGACGCTTTCATACCTGTTCTGGAAATGTTCACCTCGGTAATGGCGCGTCACGCTCGTCGAGGAAGCTACGAGGTTGCTCCTCACCCAGTGGACATGGTACACATTCCACAAGTGTCACAGATGCTCACCTCGTCGTCCGAGACGCAGCTGGACCTCGACAAACTCGAGACCGTTCTGCCTGCGCTAATCTCCGAATGGCGGGAGAACAGAGCACGAGTCGTACTCGCTCACCTTGGACACCCGATCCCAGACACGACCCGCGCGTTTCCCATGCGTAGCGGCCGCCCCCGAAGGGCCGCTATCCGTGCTTCAAGTAACCATTGCGCTCCCTTACTGAGTCCCACAGCCTTGTTCTATTGCAGGACATGCAGACAGCTCGTACGCGCGCTCACGGCAATGACACACCGCTGCTGCTACGACGCGGATTTCAACTGGAGGTCGGCCACAGGGAATCCTGCTGAGAGCGGGAAGTTGCCAACGCTCGACGGAGAGCTATTTGACCACGCCTGCGTTGTGCACTTCCGAGGTCGTCTGCCTTGGAATCCGAAGTGCCTCTCGCCTTGTGTCGACCTGGCCAGCCGGATGCTCGAGATGTGCGGGATTGGTACGGTTACTACGCGCGACGCTAGCGAAACGTTCGGGGACCACCCGGGCAGATTGATCTGCAAGCGATGCGGCCTTCGCGACAGGGGTGTCCTCGTCATGGGGTGGCGAACAGCGGTAAGCGACGCCGACGTTCACTGCATGCTCAGTCGACTAACTGTTGTCCAGGTGTGGCATGTATTGAGCGAGCATCGCGGAGTGTACCGCAGCGAAGACTGGGGACTACTTCCTCCTCCCTTACAGCAACCGATCTGGACGCAGGAGAAGCTGAGCGCAAGCCAAGCGAGACAGGAGGCTGAACGCAGTGCGCACTGGACCTGTCAGCGCTGCCCATATCCGCTCTCAGAAGAGGGCTATGCGCAGCAGTATACGAAGGCTCACCTGAATATTGCGTGAGTCAAGGTGTCTCTACTGTGGCATCATTGAAGTCTAACGCTGTGGGATGTTGGCCAGGCATCGCATCCGGAAGCCAGTGGAGGGTACCGACTATGTCGAGTGCTCAGACTCACCGGAGTGTCCGCGTCCTGCGATTCTGCTTGCATGCCAAGCATTGAAGGGGGCGAACCTAGACAGGGTGTGCAAGGGCGGGGAGAACATGAGGTCGCAAGGGTTAGTGTGCTTCGTCCGCCCGTCGCAGTGGTTGTATCTATCAGAATGATGCAGTCTTGGGAGTATGATACATATAACCTCGAGTCGACGTAGTGTCGTGGGGTTGGCCTGACGGGCCGACGGGCCGGGGGCTGCTTGGTGTTGTTTGTATATAGACGCCGACGGACGTGTTCGTCGCAGGCGGAGTTGGCGCTGCTGACTTGGAGCTTGCGACCACGACGGCCGCGAGGACGGTCTGCACGATCGAGTTGCTTTCAGAGCAGTCGGCGGGCATGACTCGAGCATCGTCGACGCTGCTCAGTCGGTGGGCACCACCACCATCGCCGTCCATCGGTATCCGACCGTCGTCGCCCATCATCGACCATCGTCGACCATCGTCGACCATCGTCGCCCATCGCCGGCCATCGTCATCCGCCTTGTCCTCCGCTGCCATTGCACTACGCATGCCGCGTGCATAGCATCCAACTCGTGCGCCGACGAGGACCATCGCGGTACGCTCCACCCTGTTGGCCTGTCGATGTTAATGTGCTTCTGATCTCCAGGTCTACCCTCTGCTGTTGACAGAAGTCCAATCGCCATCGTCGCCTATGGCAGTGTTGTCAATCGGACTGGTGTCGGACTGCCGCCGTGGTATGTACTGCGTCTGGCTTCGTTCTCCATCTCGCTGACGAGCTCCATACCTGTTCCGCAGTGCGGCTCGTCCGCAGCAGCTAGTGCACCCACACCAACCCAACTCGTCCCCGCTCTGCCAGCGATCCATCGTCCTGATGTCTGCACACCGCGGCGGGGTCCGCGAAGACGAACGCGTGCACGGGCACGCCTCCTGGACCCACGAGCGGCGGAGCGCCTGGAACTGCCCGTCGTCGATGATGGACGCGAGTCGCTTGTTCGGGGGCTGAGCCCGAACGTCTCCGCGCCCGTGCCCTACGGGCTGCGGATCGTCGGGTCTTCGGGGTAGATTTCGAGCAGGGGCAGGGCGTCGAGCGCGTCGGTGAAGTCCTGCGGGGGTGGGCCCTGATGGAAGGGGGGCGTCGCGCCGATCAGGGAGGCAGGGATCTGTGCCTCGGTCGAGATGCCCTTGGGGGGTCTCGGTTCCCGCCTCCTCTTATGAATCCACACATGCACCTCTCACGCCGGACTGTTGCTGGACTGCCGCCAGGATACTGCGGTATGTTCTCCCCATCTGGCTTCGTTCTCCATCCCGCTGACGAGCTCCATACGCAGTGCGGCTCGTCCGCAGCAGCTGGTGCACCCACACCAGCCCAACTCGGGCCCGCTCTGCTAGCGATCAACCCCCCTGCTATTGACCTAGGCTCACGCTCGTCCCCGACTCGCGCACAAAGCCACAAGCAACGATGTGCCCTAACATCGTGTTTCGGGCAGCACTCCATGACGGTATGTCGATCCCGCGACAGCGTTGCTATCGACTTCTGATATGTCCACCGCTTTCCTTCGTTCACGACTTGTCCCGAGGTTCGTCAACACTTCGGAAGGATGAGCTGCGCTGGTGCTTATGGTAGTTGACGAGTTTGTTGCCTGTAGGCATGTATCATGTCAGGTGTTCCGCCGGACGGTGTCAATGAGCATGCGTTCCAAACGCCCGTGATTGCCGCGACTCGTAAGGTCTCGTCCGCCCCCATGCGTGTAGATAAGAGCCAAAGGTTCAATATCATGCCGAGCGCCACAACGTCTTTGTCTTCGTCGTCCAGGCTCTCGCTGCTTCTTCGGTGGCGCATACTTCCTCCAACGACGATGATGACCACACCCGACTCGTGAGTTTCCGAAGTGTTTGCTCAGGACGGTTCTGATCCTCGCAATCCAGTGTTACACCGAGCCCTCTGTTCGGCACTATATACGTCTCCTATTCTTATGTCGACAGCGTGGAAGGCGCAGCGAAGCCGCATCCAAAGTGGCGCAACATGAGTGTCGTGTTGGCAGATGCGGGTCATGGGGAAGGTAGATTCATGTTTTTGCGCACCTCTGGACACTCACATACATATTACCACAGTTGCCCTGCTGGTGAAGGAACCCCGGTGCATCTTGTGCGGCTACGGCCCTACGATGCATGCTTCGATGATCGTGGGCAATGATGCAGAATTCGAATTCGACCAGGTCATTCTCGTGTTGGTCTCTTCTCATACTCTTTCTGAACGACTTCGATTGTCAGGACTCTCGCATGGTCAGCTGGACGGCACCCGGACAAGGAGATAGACGGCTGCTCTTCTGGCTTCCGGAAGAGTTCACAGCGTTCGTTTCACTCGTCGAGCCTGCCGCAGGCTCATCGACTCGGGGAGCACACGGTGACGCAGCACTCAGTGTATTTGCGAACACCTACACCCAGATGCTCTTGAGCATCTCTGCGAAAGGCTTTGCGCCAGACCGGCTCAACGCTGGGCAACCGCGAGACGAGGACATGTCAGCCGAGCTGGGTTGCCCGTGCCTTGGTTTGAGCTCGGATACGGACGAGGGGACAAGCGATGGCGAGACATCGGCGGAGGTTCTGGCTCTGTTCTCTGCCGGAGACGTTGGTGGAAGCGTGTATCCTTCGCGGCGTCACAGTATATAGGTTTCATGGCTTCACTCTTGTAGGATCATGCGATGCTGACTCGAGGTCTTACCCTGCACGATCCGTAGCGCCGTTGGATCAGTCGCGGCGTCGGTGTACAATCGATGCTATATCCTGTAACGGGGCAACCAGCGCCGATGTGCTGGTGGAGCAGTCCGTGCATCTAGGCCACACGCCGACGTCTCCTTGAACACGGTGTACGAGAGAGCTGGGTCGATGCGCCAGACCGTCGCCGCGTACAGGCTGCTGCTTGAGACCGAACTCGTGCTCCGCGGGCCGGATGCGATATCCGAATCACCGTTGGGCGCGTCGACGCCTGCAGAATGAATGAGTACTCGATGTGTTCATCCACGATGGTTGCTCCGACGGTCGCCCTCCCTTCCGTTGTTGAGGCTGCTCGGGTGATCGCATCAGGGCGCTATGGGGAATCCGACGTCTCTAAGTCGTCCAATATAATGGTATGAGCCAGTAGCATTGCAGAGCCCGATGTACACCAGACATCCTGGATATACCCTGTAACAGCGATTGCGAAGAGCAGAAGCAGAAGGACGAAAGGAAGCGCCGTTGCACCGCCTCCCTTGGTCGGACCATGCCATATAGTATATGATTCATACGACGAAGGGGGAGAGACTGTCGGAACGCGAGCGCGAACCTTCTCCCCCGCTCCCCAACCTAGAGAGCCTCGTCCTCACTTTGCCCTTCGGTGGGGTCTGTAGGAGTCGCGGTAGGTGCACCTCGCAACTTCTGGAACCTGATCGACTCGACTGCGGCGCAAGAGAGCTATAGCACGGATGAGTGGTATTCATATCAGCGTACGCTGAGTTGGTAGCGAACGGGCTACATACCGCCTTCCGTATCCTCCTCATACGGCTGTACACATCCTCCAGCTCGGTCACGGCCAGAACCAGCTGGGCGACATCGATCTCGGCTACCTCCCCGATGCCAGAGAGGGTCCTCGGGACCTGCGCATCTTGCGTTACTATTCTCTACGTGTGTGTGAATGAATAGTCTGACGTGACATGGGTGGGAGCCCGGGCCTGTGCTTACCCGCAAGTCTGTGAGACAGCGAGTGTGCTGTTCTCGTTGGGTGACCAAAGCACGGTGGAGGTCCACCAGTGGACGTAGCAGCATGTCAAGATCCGTCTGGAGTATGCCATCGTGGGCGAATTGCAGCACGGACCAAGTGAAGTCCGCATTCCTCGTGTTTTGGCGTATAGAACCCATACGAGCATACCACAAGCCTCGAAGTTGCGCAAGCAGTGTGCAAGCGGCATCGACAGTGTCGTCCTCGGACATTGCGTTAGCTAGAGGACGCAGGGCGGTATCGACGTCAACCTGGCGTCATGAAGTCACGGGTGAGCAATTCCTCAAGTCTCATTGATAAGGACAACTCACGGATGCGTTGTCGAAGAACGTGAAGTATGACGCCCACGCCTTCATAGTCTCTTTGACGAGGACCTGTTCGTTGAATACCTCGCGTAGGTAGTTCTCCATCGTGGTGCAAATGCGTTGCAGCATACGATGGTCTTCCGTCGACATCGTTGCGATAGAGTGCATGTAACAAAGACGCGCCTGACATCGATCATGAGCCTCGGCGAAGCGAAACCACGATGGCGAAGACTACGCGCTCACCTGCAAACCCAGGGCCTCGAGCAACTCGAGCTTATTGCTGTACTGCCCCAATTGATGAGACACAGACGACATCCCCCCTAGCCTTTGCATCACGAGGATACCTCGCCGGATGCGCTCTCTCGCTATGGTGCGAGGTGACGAGTGTAGGCTACGAACGACGAGCCCCGGAAGATAGTCGTCCCAGTCTTCCGGTTGATACGTCAACTCGAAGTCGTCCAGAAGCCTGCACTTGAGGTTAGAGCAGGCGTAGTCTGTGATAACTGGACGACGGCGGCTCACATAGAGATCTCGAGATGCATGTCGGCTGCGAGCTGAGCATTGGCCAATCGCAATTGCTCAACTTTCGAACGGGCTGCATCCAATGAAACAATGGTTGACGACTTAGACATGGTCAAATACAATAGGTCGATCAGGGAGTTGCAACGACGAGGCGAGGAGGTAGTGGTGAAGCAACTCAGTTGGGAGGAGAGAGCACAAGTCAACGAATGGCGTCCCCGACCGACCATATAAACGAGCTTCCTTTGTTACGGCCTTGGCGTCTGAATCTGTCATGAGGTTAGTCGCGGACACGTGAGCAATTCGCGTGAACGATGGCCGATTACAAGTCCTTGGTGCGAAGCTCACCGCTGTGTCTTGTGGATTCCTGCAGTGTAAATAGATCAGCACACTGGCAGGAGGACCTGTGATGAGGAGCCATACGGGCCTGCCAGTGATGATGTCACGAAGTTGAACTGTTTGTCTCGTATTACCAACTTGGTCTTGACATCATGATCAGAGCGACGCTTGAGCCAGTCTAAGGCGCAGGTTCGCACTAGTACTCCGACCTTGCAATTGCCAGTTTGCGGATGGAAGTTTATTCCGATGTATGAGGAACTAAAGGCTGCCAGCTAGCGAGCCTAGATGGAAGTGATCTCCGCCGACGGCGAGAGAGTGCATCTAGAGTTGATCCGACAGAGTCTGGACAAACAGCGCGGTGAAGAGAGATAGGCTAATGGGTGTAGAGATGTTGGTGTGCTCATGTGGGTGACTCGGGAGTCGGAACCTTATGGCAGGGTGCAAGTTGTTTGTAACGACCAAACAATGCCTTATATGGCGGGACAGCCGTGGGACGCGTCCTGGACGCGTCTTGACGCGTCTTGATAGCTACGGGTCAGGTTATGGTTGCTTTTTGCACTCCTGAAGACCTCAAAGCACTCAAATCGCCCCCGCGCGGTCAGATCTTACCATATCGTGTGCGGAGCACTTTCTGATACTAGACGCTGAACCTTCCGTCGGATAAGGCTTGCTTGTCGGAGTTTAAAATGCAAATGGCAAGCAACTAGTGGACTAAGGCTATGAACTAGCGCAGCCGCTGTTGTCGTCCTGATGGTCCGACTCCATCAACCAACAAGTACCTTTGTAGTCCTCCATGGCCATGTTCACCAACCTCCTTCGCTGTCACAAAAGTCATCGTAGCAACGGTTGCCCTTCGGTTTTGAGGAAAGCCGTTTGTGCGCGTCACCAGCGGCGTATATCATGCTTCACCTCGTGGTTCAGGACATTCGAACTCCCACCCTCAAACTACTGATCAATAATTGGGTCTGTCTAACAGCCGATGCATGTTATGGACGAAACTTACTCGCACAAACCATAGCTACGCACGCAGTGCCACTCGAACAGTCTCGACATGACTTCTACTCAAGATTTTAGGTACACCGTGCCCTCGCAGTCACCTGCGCCCCGATCGGATCAATTTCACTGGGAACCGGGGTACCAGCCGCGGACGCAACACTCACAGGAGCCGTATGCGGGCGTGCAGCATGTACAGCCTGTTCCAGGCCAGTACTACGCCCACGAGGATGCGCATCATGGTTCGCAGTATCCCATGCAAGGCGCTCGCCTAGGGGCACAGCATACTCCGCCGGTGTATCAGACACATGCCCCCAGAACGGGTCATGGATCATATGCGCACTTGAACCCCCCGTACACCTTCGCGCCGCCTTCGAACGGGTATCAGCGATCTGTAGGCTCGCAACTGTACGGTCAGAATGTGCTGCCCTCTTATCAACCCCACTCTGGGCCGGGACCGCAATACCCGTTCATACCGTCAGGATGGGGAGAGTATACTCTACGGCCACCGGAAGTAGCATCCCACCACCACCAGGCACAACAACAGCAGTCACAGCCACAGCCCTCTCATGGCCATCCCCAGACTCAGTACACCCCCGTCGCGACTGCGCCGCATTCGTCTTTCTCGAGCTCCCAACCTCCACAGTTTGGTCTCCGAGTCCCAGCCCCTCAAACACCCAAGCCGCCGGGCGCTGCTCCCTCGCAGACATTCCACGGGCAACCGCACATTTCCAACCCTCCATCGAGCACGAACCATGATACTGCTCCGTCATCTACAGCTGGGGTTGCGCCGACATCCAGTTCTAGGCGTTCACCAGCCGGTGCGACGCCGGCCGCATCTACTCATTCCGCACCCGCGAACGAACCACGCAAACGCTTCTCGCTCCCCACAGGCTGTACGGTCGATTCACTCTTAAGTTCTGGTTTCGTGCCGCCTATGACAACGATCGGACCACCCATGGTATGGATATAGATTGCTGACCTTGAGACTCAGTCAGAACTGACCTGCGTTGTAGACCAGAGAGGAGCGTAGCGCGTTGTTTCACTCGCTCCCTGGACATGACCAGCGGGCCATCCTCGAGCTCTTCTTGAAAGAATTTCAAGAACGGGAGGGAAAGATGGATGTCGACTACGAGGACATGGTGACCCAACTTTGTACCAGACTTAACGTGTACTGATGCAAATTGGGACGACACAGCCAACGTTTGTCGAGACGACACGATCTTCTGGAACTAATCCCCAAAGCGAACCAAGCCGCAAGGGTGACGCCACGAACAGTACATCCTTCACGCCGACGACCAACGCAAACAGTTCTCGCCCTAAACGAGCTCGATTCAGCACTACGGTCGAAGACGCTGCATCGGTATGTACAAGCAAAGCAACGCGGGTACAATAACTGAGCGCATTCATTGCAGGATTCCGACAACGAAACAGTTCGCATTGCTACTGGAGACAAGGGAAAGGTAGAGTACATCGTCCTCTTCCTTCTGCCATCGTTCTTCATCAATCTCCCGATCCGTTGCAGCAACGAGAGACTCGCTCTTATACCACATACGGACACAGCACTAACTCCTCATACCGAGCCAGTCCCAACACCGCCGCAGGACCCACGCATTCTTCCCATGGCAACACGCACATCAACGTCGTCCTTCTGGATGCTATGCACTCCATTAAAGAAGACGTCAACAAGAGGTTCGATAACGTAGAGTGAGATATGTCTTGTCGATGCATTTGGGTGTATTATTGACGTTTGATCCAGAACCACGATCGAGGGCATCAAGACAAAGATCACTGAGATGGAGACGCCCTCCTCTCCTTCCGTACACTACACGCCTTCGTGGAAGAAGAAGCCACGCGCACGATCCGTTGCGGCCAGGATTCGGCGTGCGAACGGTGGCGAGGATTTCTCAGAGGACATCGCGGCGATGGCTTCAGACCACGAAAACGCAAATGACACGGGGTCCAGGTCTCCTGTGCGAGATCAGCAGCGGACTTCTGCTGCACCTCCCAACACGCAGCGGGATGAAGATAGTGAGAAGGAACATCTCAAACAGCTCGGGGTATGTCTTCCCTGGTCTAATGCCTCGCTGTCATTCTCAGCTACGTTCGCAGGTGTATGTACGAATCCATTTCGACGAAGAAGTCCTCGGTATCAAGAGCTCGAAGGAACTTCCTAAGAGGTTTCCCGCTCTCTCCGATATCGAGGCCAACGCGTACACCCAAGCTTCCGGCCCGATCATTACAAGCCGGGAGACATTCCGTATGGACTTCACTCGAGGATGGCACACGTTCCCTCTGAATGTGGAGGCGGGCGACTTCGCCACTACGGACTTCCTCAATGCGGTCGAAGGGGGCAACGCGTACAATGACCCGCCAGTACCTGCCCGTTTCCTGACGAGGAAACAGGTCGCGGACGCATTGAGCGGACACGTTGACCACCTCCGCGCGCAGTACAAGAAGCTCACAGCGCCCCAGACGCCGCAGAGTCTCCTGAAGCAAGTGGAAATCGACTCTCGAAGAAAGCGGCGGCGCGTCAAAGGACGGTGAGTTCGTAGAGGTAGGAGACATGCAAGTACTCATGAGAACGACCTTTTGTAGACCCTCCACAAGCGACTTGCCTTCGTGTCTGATCGCGCCTCCGGCCTACGCAGACATTGCCTCTTGCTCAGCAAGCTCGAGCCAGGGCATGTCAGCCCGGATGAGCCAGCCGTTCCCGGGGATCCCAGCTGTCGAACCTTCTTCATTCTCGAAGCGGAATGGCAAAGCCAAGAGTACAAGGCGTTCATGCGAGGAGGGCTTGACAAGATGTTGAAGGCCGCACGCAAGAGTTCAGGGGGCAATCAACCCCGGGAGCGACTTGAACGCCCGGAGCCTAAGGTGGTCAACTCGCGAGCCCCGAGGGGATTGTGGCGGAACTGTTACAGTCAGGCTTGGCTTCAGAAGTTGATGCCCCACCAACATCACGCCTTGCAGATTATCGATGAGGACTACGACTTCTCCCTGGATTGCCGTGTAGATGACTTCGACTAGCGTTGCAGGGATGAGTGGCCACGACCTATAGCTTGTAGCCTCTTGTAGCTCGGGACTACTTGCACAATCTAATCCATATGGCTGACGGAGCGGTGCCAGAGTATCACCGTGTCGCGCCCTTTCCTCGCTGCCCGTCGGATTATCTCAAGATAATCCTCGTCCCGGCGCTCGCGCTCTTGACGCGACTACGGATAACCACAAGATTATTCGCAACAGCGCTTCTCGCGCTCTTCCCTCCAAGGGCTGGATTTTCTCCAGATTATGAGCCTCGCCTCCTCACGCTCCCGCCTCCCTTTTTTCCTCACGTTGCCCCCAGATTATCTCACGCCGGCGATCGCGCTCCTCGCGCTCCTGCCGCTTCTGCTTCCCTCCCTGTCGGATTACCTCACGATCATCTATACACGGCGCTCGCGCTCCGGACAACGATCGCACCATCGTGAGGATGAGCGGCGTTGGGCGCGCGCTTTGTTTTCCCACCGAAAGTGGTGCTCCTCCTACATACGCTCCTTCCTCGCCCCTCCCTCCAATAGCGAGGGACAGGGGAATCCATTCAAGCATAGCTACGAGTGTATGAGTGCGTACAGACGTCCGAGACCATAAATTGAATATAAGGACTCGAAACTCGAATAATCGCGACGATGACTGAAAGGCTACCATAAACGTGTACCGTACGGTGTACACTGAGAAGAGGTCGCGACGTGAAACGAATGATTATGAACGCGGATGAGAGAGGGAGTGCACGTCCGCGAGCTCCACCGTAAGCCTTCCATCCGGCACATTGAACGCGAAGACGTCTGGAGGACGTCTGTGGTCGCGTCCGGAGTCATCCTCCGTTTGTCCCCATGGTCGCTGGTAGAGTCCTGTGCGGTGGTCGAACTCGGGAATTGGATGCGCAGCCTTGTGGCTGGGGGGTCCCGGTGAGTTCAGGCACGTCCACAAGCTCGTGGTGAACGACGGAATCGTGGTAATGGCGGGGATTGAGCTTGACAAGGACGATGAGCTCATCATGGAGGCCGTGACCGTGAGCTTGCTGGTCATATTTGTGGTGATTGAAGCCGAGCTGGGGTGTGCAGTCATGAGCGAGGACGGCGAGATCGTCGCTGGGCAAGACGACCAGCCCATGCGCTCGGGCGGGGTTGCAGGGGTGCTTGCATGCGAGTTCGGTAAGATGAATGCGTGTGGGCGGGATCGGGGTTGAGTAAGACGGCGGTAAACGGCGGTCCGGTGCGGTGGGCGCAGTTGGCGTGGAGGTTGACGTAGTAGAGGTCAACCTCAACGAGCACTAGCCGTGCCCATGCTGGGTTGTCTTCGTGTACGGGCTCGCCTCGCTGTGGACAACCTCGACGAGTCGCGGCGGGGGCTTCAGCGCAGCGGTCATGAGTCGCCAAGTCGCTGTCGTGCCCAGGCCCATGCCGGCCATGACCGAGCTGTGTTCGGGGGGTCGTACATGAGCATGAGCACAGGCTCAAGGTCGCAGTCGTGGTCGAGGCGAGTATCGAGCTTGAGACGCAGAGCTAGCATGCTGAAACCCGCGCGCAAGTGGGTCTGTGCAGAAACACCCGTCAGTCGCCTGCGCTTACGTGGTCGAATGAGTGAGCAAAAGTGAACATCTGCTGACGCTTGTAGACGGACTCCACCACACGCTTGTCAGTGGCCAAGAGCAGTGAGCGAAGGAGAGGAAGCTGGAGCGACAGGCACTATAGCATGGTCCGCCACCACCAACTGTCCTTCGCTCATGGTCGTGGCGAGCCAAGACATAGGTTGTACTGCTCGTACTGCTCCAGCACGAGTAGTACGAGCAGTACGAGCGGTACGAGCGGTACCACGGGCACCCCGGGAGCGTCTGCAAGTTCAGTCGGAGGCACTCACCTGTGCTGGTTGCCCATGCCAACACTTCGTAATCTCGTACTGCTCGTCTCCACGACAGTTGGCGAAGTGTCGACAGTGGTCGGAGCTCGTCCCGCCCTAGATCCCTAGATCGATCGAGCGTGGAGGCGGCGGCATGGTGAGCTACGGGTGGCCGCTCGCGAGCTGAGCTTGTGTTCATGTTGCGAGCGACTGGGAGTGCCCTAAGAAGGAAAAGGGCGTGCCGCTGCTGCAAACTAGAAAGTCTCCACTTGGGGTGAGCGATAGTTGGCGTGGACACGGCAGCTGTGGGGTCTGCGACTGTGGAGACAACGCATACTGTCGAAGTCATTGCGAGGTTCGAGCGAAGCGAGCATACCTGGGGACAAACAAGTACAAATATAACGGCACAGGCTCCCGTGGCACGTTCTCCTGCCACCACAGCTCCTGGGCACGCATATGATCTCCGATCCTCTCCAAATTCTGCACAGAGGTCAGTTACTACTCCTCGATCTCTGTGGCAAGTCTTAGACGGGATGGATTGATGCCTGCGGAATTACGGACACACGACCTCCCCAGACGTGATTGGGGATCAAGCGCCGGAGAAGGCGCCTATCCCCAGGGCGGAGCGAGGCTCAGCGAGCAACACCGTGCCAACAGAGACTAGTACATACCTCAAATTTTCGCCGCCACACCGTTCTTCGTGTATTTGGGGGCCAAGATCCGAGCTTGGCTTGAGGGCATACTTGTATGCGGGCGACTCAAAATGCGTGGCCTGAACAGTGAAGAGAGAGGTAGGTAACAGTACACGCCGCACTTTCCTTAACACTCTGTGCAAAGCACAGTGCCGCCAGTCGTCGTGGGGTCCGCGACCACCACTGCGCAGGCAACACTGGGTGACCGGCGTGGGAGGAGCAATAGAATATGAAGAGGCGCCCGAATCGCGCACCAGGGACAAATAGAAACAAACAAGTTCCTGCCAGTGCTGAACGTGAACATGTACAGAGGCGCTGCTGTCTTCATGCCCACACCGTTTATGAACATCCATGATCCAGAGAACGTCAGTCTAACCGTCTCAGTCATCCATCCGACACTGATGTCCTACTTGCT
Organism: Earliella scabrosa; assembly: GCA_022605405.1. NCBI lineage: Eukaryota > Fungi > Basidiomycota > Agaricomycetes > Polyporales > Polyporaceae > Earliella > Earliella scabrosa. The sequence goes on from JABYQQ010000013.1 coordinate 521,022, forward strand.
TCTCTCAGATCTCTACACAGTCCACTCACTCTGCTGCTCCGCGTCACCACAAACCTTACCCGTGTTACATACCGCCGTCGGTCCGTCGCGTCCAAAAGCCCACCAATGCCATCACGTCAACCACCTGTACCCTTCCCTCGCATTCAGCCCCATCTGGATGCATGCCACAACCCGCCGTCGACGCGTGCTACCCACCGCCGCCGTGCTGAAGACCCCGCTGTCGCGTCATGGACCGTGCCGTCGCGCCGAGGACCCCGTCGTGGCGTTTCAGTCCCGTGGTAAGCTCCTCGTCTACTCTTTGGCTTCCCTCTACCTACTCCTCCCTTCGCTCACTCATCCTCCCACTCACCTGTCCGCCCGTCTGCCCGCTCACTGCCTTCGTATAGAAGTACGATCCGGATGTGAGCACCTCCACACGTTCAGCCCTCTCCATTTCCACCAACCACGTCGAAGACCCGAGGACTTGACCACTCCTTCAGTCGACTTCGTCTTCCACAGAGTCAGTGCGTCTTCTGAAGAAACAAGCAACTCGGACAATTTGCGTCGTGGAATTGAAGTAAGTAGTTTTGATCGTGCCACTCCATCGGCGCCTTACGATGCTATGTAAAGCGCTTATACTGAGTTGTCGCTCACAGTTCTTCCATTTGCGTGCACTGCAGTATGCGATGAATTCCTAGGCCTCTCGGAAGCATCGGAATCACTGCATCGGTGCTGGCGTGCACGATGGTCAACTTCAGAGTCGCTGCATGCGGTACGGGAGTGGTGTGTATCGCTGATTATGCTGTATACTGACCCAGAGTAAGTACTTAGCCTTCAGGATCATCACTGCTACCTGCGTGCGAGTGACGACGGGGCCGACGGCCAGCCGGGTTCCTGGAAGGTGCTGGTGGGTGCATAGTATATGCGCGTTGATCGACCACCAGCAAGTACTGACCTGCTCTCCTGTCGTCCATGCCGGGCTATCTACTCTTCAACGGCACAACGCTCGTTCCCGTTGGCATCATGGTGTGTGTCACCGTCTCAGGTCCGAGAAGGATTGGATTTAACGCAGGAACGTGGATAGCAGCTCGGCGCTCTCCGCTCTCCACTTTATGCTCATCCCCGCCCACCACGGGCCCGGGACGCTGATCACAGACGCGGTCCATTCGCCACGCCCGAGATTCCGCCGGACATCACACAATTCGTACCGTCCCAGACACCGGACTGGGGCGCGAACAGTTCGCCGGAGAGTATCAAGGCAACATGGCTCGGGTGCGTCACGTCATCCTGCCTCCCACAACCCCCTCATCGAATGGCGCGCGCACAGACACGCTTGCTCTCTGGTCGAGCTGCCTACGCCGAAGGGAGCCGCTCGTGGTCCCCGGATTTTGTTCGATCCTGTGATGTCGCATCGCTGTGGGCCAATGCAGGTCGGGCCGGCGCGAATGTTGCGTGAGCTTTTACCGTCCATCTACGGAGAGCTCTTGACTGACTGTCTATCTTGCCAGCTGTGCGTGGCAGAAGTCTGCCAGAATACATCCCAGAAGTCGATGCGGTCGTCATCTTAGTACGCGCCCATCCCCTCGCGCCCTTAATTCCAACGAATCAGCACAGCCACTGTGACCCGTGCGTACCACTCTCACACCTCGGTCGCGACCGCTCATCGCAGTGTTCGCAGTATGGACCTCTCAACGCTCCGCACCGTCCACACACTTCACCGCCCGCACTTCTTCGCGCCGCTCGGGAACGCGCACCACCTGCCCTCGCATGCACATCCTCGACTGGTGGGTCACGGTCGCGCACCCTTCAGCCTCGGCCGCAATCGAGACCGGAGCGGGCACGGCACCGGTCAAGGGCTCGTTCGTGCTGACTGACGTACACGTCCTCACAGCACACGTCCAACCGCAGCGCGTTCGATCGGGCCCACACGCTGTGGTCATCGTGGGCTGTTGCGGAGGAGCTCCCTGCCGAAGCGCGCGCTGCGGAAAGTGTACTTTGGCGGGGACACAGGCTATCAAATGGTGTTTGACGGTGAGGACGAGGACGCGGTCGCACGTGGTCCTGCGTTCCGGGAGGTTGGAGACCGGTTTGGCGGGTTCGACTCGGAGCTGTTGCTCATCGAGTGCGTCCGTCGCGGTTGAGTATGCATCAGGTCGAAGGGAGTTGACATGGGCTGGGCTGGGTTGGGGTCGGGACAGGGCGTACGCGCCGTGCGCGATGTGGTCGGGCCTGCACGCGAGCCCCGGGGACCCGGTGGAGGTGTTCAACGACTTGGGCGCGAGGCGGGCTTTGGGGATGCACGGGCGCTCGATGAGTTGATACCCCGTGCGATACTGTTCTGACCGACGGGGAGCAGGACGGTGGGTGCTGACGGGGGAGTCGCCGACGGAGCTGCTCAAGGCGGCATGCGCGAAGGGGCTTGGAGGAGGGCGTATTTGGAGCCTGCGCGCTAGGCGAGACGACGGTTGTATGCGCGCGTCCGGCGCGCAATCTGTTACTATTTATAAAGGCCTGCCGTTCTTCCAATGAAACGAGTTGTGCTCCTCAGGCCTCAGGCCTCAGCTGTCAAGCGCATGAGTCCAGATCCTGTACTTCCCTCAGCTTCTGATCAATGTGTCCAGGGCATCCGGTTTGCTCCAAAGTACGGTGCTGGGTCCACTCAGCGTTTGGAAGCCTATCACGCGGACGCGACGGATGTGGTCGTTTGTACTTGGTGTAGACACCAAACACAAGCCGGTAGCCCTTCCGGAGGTCAAGCTGGGTGATACCTTGACCGACGTCAGCCCGCATCTTATCTGCATGCGGAGGAGGTCTCCATAGAGGACCGTGTCGATCTGTGGTCGGTAAGTAGTGCACCTGGCCCCATTGACAGAGTTATCCTGATGGAAACCTTTCAGGTACGGTGTAGGTAAGAGCGGCTGAACTTTACCGAGAATCCGGTTGCGCGCGAGGAAGATAACTTGGTCGGTGGAACTGTCACCGAGGCCACAATAGAAGGGCTCCGCATTGCAGGCCGGTATCTTGAACTGGAGGAGCTCGACACAACGCAGCTACGTACACAAGGTCCCAATCCTCCACATGACGGGGGCCGTCTCGCCTCACGCGCACTTGTTGGCCTCGTTCACAACATCTCATTCGATGGCATCCAGGTCCTACCTCTCATACAGGAACAGAAGCAACACTAGATCTGCGTACACGTATCGTTACTTGCCACATGTGATGTATAAAATGTATCGGATCAAAGCCCAGACAAAGGCAACCATGATTGCGAGCTCGTGCGCAGATATACCCGAGCTACGTTGTGAATGAGCAGCCGTGAGCTCAACAGTGTGAGAACGCAGCTCACCTCGACAGTCCATGGTGTTCACTAAGCTCGTCTTCAACAGCCCTGATGGGAATGTACGACGGTGGTCCCACATATATAGGCGGTTCTGATAGCTCATCACGCCCCATAGCAGATATTACTTCCCCGAGCATTGAATACCGCCGACGTTCTAGCGCTTCCTCGAGGTCTAGCCCTTCCGCAACTAGCAGGCCGAAGGCCGTGAGCTCTTCCTCACTGCGAAAGTCAAAGACAACTGCTGGTTCCTGGACAATACCGGTATCCAGGGTCCACCGAGTCGGCTATGCATCGACGATGGCGGCGTTAACAAAAGACAAACAATAAGGCGATGACAGCATACCGGATCAACAGTCCATTTCCAGCAGGAGTTGACATACTTGACGTAGAGATGTCGGGTAGCTGGGGCGCCAGGTTCATAGACGACTAGCGCCACTATGATGGGAGATGGGAAGAGCACAAATGAGCTGGACCGAACAGGTGATGGAACCAGTGCACGCTCACAGACCTTTGGTAATGGTACCGCTGCTTTCATACAATCGCAATAGCACTACTGTTGCGTCATATCCGACATGCTCCGCGTCATCTGCACCTCGGACAGTCATGGTGAAGTGGACGTCAAACGTGGTTTGCGAATACATCATTTTGTTGGGGTGCAAATATGCGCAAGTGCGATGTGAAGGAGGGGTGGGAGGGGTTGGCCCCGGGCCTAGGGGCAGTGGCGCGAGAGACAAGTCTGAGGTGAAAAAGGGTTGGCTGGACGCGGCACCACGCAATCATCAACTTGTCATACTCGCCACATGAGGACAAAGGAACTTCTGAACAGGATCATCATCCTCGTCTGTTTGACGACCCCGACGCTGACTGCGGACAATTCGTACCATACACGGTCTGGATAGCTGAGTGAGCTCCGTTGAGCTGATAGTGAGGAACAATAGACTGACCGCCACTTTGGATATGCCATTGCACGCCTCCGCTACTGCACTCAATTGCTGCATTGCAATTCGTTGACCATGCAACGCAGCCCTTGACGCAGGAGGGAGAGGGGGAAGAGGAAGAGGAGCAGAAGCCCTAAGCCTCGGAACCGATGCCGCAGGAACAGACGTACCCCCGTTACCTCTCCGCTTCCCCAGATACATCCGATCCCAACCCTTCCGTCGTTTGTTGCAGGAAGGGGAGCGTCTTGCTCGATGAGCCGTCGGAGGGCCGTACGCGTCGCGTGTGCTGTCATCTCTTCGGCGTCGAGTACAGCCCGATCCGATTCGTCGACGAGGAGGAGGAGGAGGAGGAGGAGTATTCGTTGGAATCAGACAATATTGGACGATTGGGTCAGTGTCAAGAAGCACTGCGTGAGCTGATGTAAGCGTAACGAGTGTGAGCTTCGTGACATGCCAAAGGAGGAGCAGCTTGCAAATCACTTTCCGAGACCACTAGTGCTCCAAAAATTTGCGGAAAAAGACGGGCAGTTAGTTTGCACTACATAGAAACATATGACCCAATTTATTGAGCCAGAGAGGCCAGGATCAGCCCTTGTATTGGAGGAGGCGGAGGATAAGCGCCCATGATGTTGCGGGAGCCGCCGTTAGGACTGGACATTCCACTCCACCGCGCCAACATTCACCGCGCTGGGCTCAATCTACTACCAGCTCTCCTTGGTGACAGTCTTGCATGCGATGAGACTATTCGAAAGGACAATGCGATGTTGTTACATTCTTTGTCACTTGATGCGGCTAAGGAACGCGCGGTCTGCACGCCACATCATCCACATCTCTAGCATCGACCCCTGCCTCCACCAAGGAGCCCCCTCATATTTCAATCACACGTCGACGATGGCGTATAGACGCAGGAACTTTGCACGGCTAGTAGCGTATATTCCCGGGCAGGCTACGCGTGTCTGGCCCATCTCCGTGGACCCTTTCACCATAGGCCCCGGGCAGGAGTCCGACCTGGTCATACCGGACGTTAACGAGCGCGGACGCTATCGACGTAAGTGTTGCATAGTATTCATTGAATGACGGTCGAGTAACCAGATGCAGCGGAGTTCTGCCGGATCTTCCGTGGCAGGCCTTCGGCGGAGGGCACCCCAGTGGCAACATTTATCGTTTGCGCGCAAGGTGTTCCTATCCAAGTGAAGTCCATCATACAGTTGCTTCGACAACCACTTATACTCAACTGCCGGATAGATCAACGGAAAACTGTACATGGATCACAAACGTCACCAGCTGAAACATTATGACATACTAAAGTTTCCGAGGAACATATCCGACAGCGGGAATGTGATCAGCTGGCTAGGTAAATCGGTTTACTTCCGACTAGTAATTGTCTGAGCATGGTGCACAGCTGTGACTTTCGAGGCTCTGCCTCCGGATTCGGTATGTGTCATGCGTGTAGCCTGCGTCATTCACTCAAATGTTGCGTATGTTTCATAGGTACATGCGAGGTTCAACACTGTGCGCCTGTACGTCATCCCAACATCCTAGCAAGTTCCGAGTACTCTCCGCTCAATCTTGCTGACCGACTGTTCGTAGGCTGGGTTCTGGCGGGTTCGGAAACGTGTACTCGGTGCAAGATCTCGAGACCGGAGAGCCTCATGCGATGAAGGTCATGCCAAAGCCTCGTTACCTCCCTGGTCCCTCTGGCAAGGATCGCCTCATGAATGAGGTTGACATTCTGAAGGCCGCCAACCATGTGAGTGTGCGTCATTCTCTGAAGCTCGTCAGCTCAACGCAAATGTCGCTACCTACTCTAGCCCAATATCGTCAAGTTTCAGCAGGTCTTTCACGAGCCGCGATACTTATGTGAGTCCACCTTATGAATGAATGAAAGGGTTGAAGATCTCACCATGTGCTCAATCGACCTCAAGACTTGATCATGGAGCTCATGCCCGATGGCTCTTTGGAGGACATCCTCAAGGAGAGACAACGTCTGAGTACGTGCTATTGGTTGTTCAAATCGAGGTCTGCTAGAGATTAAGGCGGGGTTATAGGCGAGTCTGAGGCTAGAGCGGTCGCCTTGGATGTCTGCAGTGCAATCTCGGCAAGTTCTACCCGCTTTTGGGCGCACATGACTCGTTCTAACCCTACATCATAGTATCTACACTCGATGGACATCGTGCACCGAGATATAAAGCCTGGAGTGAGTCATTTATTGTCCGTCGTTTCTATATGGAGAGGTGTAACTTACCATCAATTAGAACATATTGGTGAGATGTCGAAAGCCACTTAAGGTCAAAGTATCAGACTTTGGGCTTGCGAAGATGGTAACCGGAGGAACCGATCTGAGGGTGAGACTATTTATGTACCTGACGGCACCTATCACTCTTGCTCATCCACTCTAAGAGTGAATGCGGTACTCCAGTCTACATGGCTCCTGAGATTTCCGCCGTTCTTGGGAACGTCTACGACCGTAAGGTCGATACGTGGGCATTCGGTGGCACCCTTTTCACTATGTAAGTTAGCCAAGTGTCGGTCGCCAATAAACCATAGCTGATATGTTGCAGGTTATCGGGTTCGTTGCCGTTCGCCGTTGACCACGAGATGCGACCAGTCTTCCGAGTTCGGTGGGATAAGCTTCCGAAGGAGACTAGTCGAGAGGGTAAGCTTAGTTTCGTGCAATGGAAGCAAGCTAATCCAAGACTGTCTCAGCTATTGACTTGATTTGCCGGATGTTGACGGTCAATCCGGACTACCGTCCTCTGTGCACGGAGCTCCCGAACCATCTCTGGTTTCGTACCCCTTACGTTGTGGGCGACATTGACGGAACTATTCCCGCTCATACTCATAAGCAAGGTAGCGACTCGCAATCGCAGTCCCCAGACCCCCACCATATTCAAGACGCACAGTTTACTAGTCGTTGGGCGATGTACATGGGAGCTGGAACCGTTTTGCTTTGCTCCATAGCCGTGGTCTTCTCCCTGGCCGTCATCCCCCGTCACCTGCCGTAGAGACAAGATGTCATGTATTCGTACCGCATGCTGACCCTCACTATGAACTGTGTCTACAAGACGATCTGCGGGAGATGGTGATCAGATTCTAATTGCAAGCGGTGGAAACTACTAGTAAGTGTCTCGTACCTCATTACAGGGCTGCTAATCTGTGGACGCTAGATGGGGGAAGGACTGATAGCTGGTTGACGAGAGGCATTGGGCGTAGGCGAGCTGCAAGGATCGACCCTAACCTGCCAAGTCTAAGGTGTTGCCAGTGCGCGCAAAGTGTTCGCGTAGAAACCCGTTCCTTCCGCCTCGCGCAGGGCCAGGTCTGCATTCGGCAAGTCCAGTTGGAAAGAGTACCGCTCGCCGGTATACTTGCACTGTCTAAGTAGTGATTCATCGCGCGAGGGCGGGTGGTCATATGAACGATACAGTGTTCAGGCCTGCAGGTCCGAGCCTGGCTTACGTCACTACACTCAGCACTAACGGGTTTTGAGACTCCCAGTAAATATTACGCAACACATGGCAACGTCTGGGACTGTGTCCGCCCCACTTCCCCTGTTCGACCGTAACAGGACCATGACCTTCACCCCAAGGGACTATAGACCGCCCTGAAGGAAAAACAGATTCTCGGTGACGGTGACATGGGTAAGAATGAATCGTCACCCCCTGACAGCACTGAACGGCACCGACGTGACGTGAACAAAGAGTACTTATGTTAACATGCACATCATGATACAACTGAACGTTATCGAGGAGACATTGAGTACACTGGACGGAGGTATTTAGATCACATACTTGGCCCAAGTATATTACTCGGGTATAGTCGCGCTCAGGACCCGCCTGAGTTCCCCGGCAGCCGACCGCGCTTGCTATCATGTTAACTTGAGTCAGTCCAAGCTTGTGCGATCCCATAATCTATAAGATCCTACCTCAGCAGTAAAAGAAGCAAGGAAATAAAGTAGATCGATATCGGAGCCGATTGCGAAGAACTCCTTGATATCCAACTGTTCGCCATTGGCGCCAAGCAGGTAGGAGGAGCGGGCGCGTTGCGCCACGTCCTGCATTCACGTATGAGTAAGATGATGATAGAGGACGCAACGAACGTACTTCAATGTCACGATATATCTCACTCTCTCGGGAACGAAGGCTCTTGATTGTGTCTCGGAAATCGACGGACCTACGCACTGCCCAATTCATCTCCCTCATACTCACACGACTGTTCCCTGGATTCGACCACATGGCCTTGAAGCCCCCGGTCATGTTTGATGCATCTTGCAGAACGCGCCTGCGCTCGTCAACCATCCTGGACAGGCGCCCAAATAGAGGTTCTGTAGCGATACACAACGCAGCTTGAGTCCATTTGCGCGACTGCAGGTCTCGAAGAGCCTCGTTGAACAGATCCTATACGAACATCACGTTATAGCCCAATAAGGAACAGATGCTCATATCAACGCACATTGTCGCATACGATTGCTAGGAACGGATGGCACTTGGCGTAAAGTGCGTGAGCACCTCGCTCGTCTTCGCGTATATGTTGAACCTTTTGAATTGCAGATTCAATAGAGTGTTGAGTCCGAGCTGACTGCTTGGAGGCCCCGCACTTCGCCTCAACCTAACGAGCAGATGAGCTCAACATGGACAGATGTTGCACGGGTGGCCCACCTCGTTCTGTAGTTCATACGCAATACGGCATGCATCTTCCATGTGTGCCATGTCACTCTTTAAGAGTTCAAGTGCCCTCATCTGATCCATTCTTTCACCGTAGACATAGGTCAACTGAAACTTGACATTTGACAGATGTTGCCTGATGCAACGGCGCTGCTCTTGAGTGAGAAACGCTGCGCGCGCGGCGAACGCAGAGGCCCACTCTTCGCGAGGCGCACACAGAGCGATACTGCCGAGGAAGCTACCCGACCGGGGTCAACGCTTTCACAGCATGGGAGTGGATCGAGGAAGTCACCATGCATAAGCTTCCTCTGCAGCGTCTATCTCTGCGAAGATCGATTCGTCGTGGACGCGTAGCTTGTCTAGGGCTTGCTCAACGGGGACTGACATGGGATGACACGGATTGGATACGAGTGGTGAGGGTGGAGTGGCACAGGTAGAATGTGGGAGATGAGCGTAGAGGGCACAAGTCGACGGGCGGCTCGTGGAGTTTGAAAGCGAAATATTTTCGTTCATGTATCCTTTGTTCAGCCGAACACGAGTCGGCCTTCGGAAGAAGCGAAGTGAACGGCGGACGCACCGGGTTCTTCCTGCTTGGTAATCTCAAGATGGGTCACTCCAAGAGTTCGCCTCATGTCCTGAACATACTCGTCTCCTTTGGGATGGCCGATATCCGGAGGGCTTGAGATAGCGGGTCGTCTTCCCATAGTCTTCACTGTTGTCATAGCTTCAGAATAGGACGGTAGAGGAATCGGGGGTGATCCAACAAGCACTTCAAGGCGAATGATTGGGTGTACGTACTAACTGAGGTTAGGATCTACGAGTGTAGTAGAGGTAACGGCTTTCCGCTCTCGATTCAGGAATCAAAGTTTCGAGCACACCATCGTCGCATTCATTCACTGATCTCCGTCCCATGAACAGACAGGAATATGCATATTTCCAAGTTAAGCGAAGTACTGATACAACGTCAGCGATATGCACATAGAGTTGAGAGCTCGAGGAATACGTCACCTCACAGTGCCGTGACTGGTGTATGAATATACGAGGTCTACATACCTCTGCAGAGTAATTGAGTTGATACCACCGAGCGAGGGGACCACTGGCTGGCGACAAGAGGGTCAAGACGGCAACGACGGTGCCGGAAGTCAAGGATGCGCGTGCGACAGGTCGACAGTCGCCTGCACGTCGTCAATGTCCTCTCCTCTCTCATCGTGGTTCCCTTCGCGCACGCAGCGGCCAGCATCCTCGCACTCTTGAACCGACGAATGCCGGCACCCACTGATCACCACCGATGACCGTCGCCGGCGACTCGCTCCGACTACGAGCGCTGCACAACAGATGGATGATCAGTTATGTCTGATGGAGTGTGCTTCGGCAGGACGAGAGGCAGATTCTACACACACCTTACCTGCTATCGAGCTCGTCGTGCTTTCTCCCCTGAGCGTCTGTCCATGGAAACGCTTCTTGCTGGTCCGACACGATACCTATCATCATGAAATCATTCGTCGTGTCGACACGGAGGCCCGAAATGCGAGAGGATACTAATATGCACGGATACAGCAGGGAGGCTTTACGTCAGTACTGAAGTCCAACACAGCATGCTCGAGTAGGCGCACCAGCAGTTGGCGCAAGCGTGTTCGAGTCGGCAGCGGCGTTCTTGTGAATCTTGGGTGGCGGTACAGGCTTCAGCTGGGTCGCAAGGGTCACGTTGACTTTTGATGCCTGTGCAGAACATGAGCAACCCTGCGTATGAGAGGCAGAGCCAGGGCGGGCCCGGGGCTAAGACGTACATCGAGCTCTGCAGGATGGGTGGGGGTGGCAGACCCATTTGCGCGGCCGTTGAGTGTCTGGGTGAGTCTGGGAGTAGAGCGAAAAAACGCTGCTGGACCACATCATCAGTGGTGGCGATACTTCGACTGCGCAAAGTGGACGGACGCCCATGGAATTTGGGAGCTGTGGGGACGCACGGATAGGCTTGGTGGCAGCGAAGCGACGTTGTTTGGACTAACCGCGACACATCAGTCACGTCATTCTACAAGTGAACAATCCGCCCCGAGCATGTTAATGCCGAAGTGGCTGCATATGGGGTGGATCGTTGAGATTGAACGGATGATATTGCACCGCACACGTACCTAGTAGCTTCGGCTGAGTTCGTAGGCTGTAGCCCGCGCATAGAAAGACCGAGCACAGGCAGAGATTCTCCTCCGCGGTCTGGTTCATAGGGCTGATCAACGTTCAACCTGCAGGAGGCGTCAGCGGGCCCCTCCCTACGAAATTCACGATGCCTGGCACCCCCGCATCTGAGAGCCTTCACGACACGGCAGGGTTCTCCCGCGCATGCAAGGAGGCGCGAGTAGCGAACAGGTAGCGGAGACCTTCCCGACCTAACTTTTGAAGAGAGACAGACGCACCGATCGCATACCGTCCAAACATGCATTGGGAGGCGGGCGCCGGGGATCGTCTGCAGGGTTGACGATAGGCTAGGATCGGTGATAAACCTCCAGCTCGAGAAGACGCCAGCTGGCTTGCAGTTGGCGGCGACGAGTTTTCCAAGTTCCCGGGCGAAGCAGACGGACAGACCTAGATGAAAGGAGCGGGCAGGGAGTGGGACAGAGTTGCTCAAGCGCCCAAACGCCTACTCCCGATGGGCGCTCGTCGCGGTCCGAACTGGCCAGCGGCCTGGCTCATGAAGACTACCACTGCTCGTGGATCGCATACATACAGTGCTACGAGGGAACCAATTTCTGCAGAGCTTTCACTCGAATGACGCCTGTACTCTCGCTCTTGCACACCGGACAGCCTCCACGTCCAGTCGGCCTTCCTGCCTTTCCTTCAGCTTGAGCGTGCATCTGGTTGGGAATGCACCTGCCGCATACTGTGTCCCCGCATGGTACTATCCTATATCTGAACGCATCAGAATCATGCGCCATCAGCCACGATGAACCACATACGCGTAAGGTTGACCATTCTCCGAATACCCAGAACCGCATGCGGTGCATTTCAGGGCTTCCTCGATGTCAGCCCTTAACTTGGAGAGGAGGTATTTGCCCAAGTCGTTGAATCCGTAACATCCTTCATGGAAGGCCGCTGTTTCTATCGAGTTTGAAGCCGGGATCTTCTGTTCGAAAGACATCAGATCTCCTCCTGCGTCTTATATGAGGATCCCGCGCACCTCATTTGGAGCCACTGAAGGGGCTCCTGGGTTATTGTCGACGACGACGAAGTCATCTACCTCGTGGTACGAGATGTGGCACTGTGGCGTGCCAGACACGGACATGTTGGCTGTGCGAACGCATAGTGGAAGCGTCAAGTTCATATACGGAATCTCGCAAGACAATGCGATGCGTCTCTGCTTTCTGCTGGTAAAGATGCATTGCAAGAGCTGAGGCTCAACCATGCTTGTCTATCAACGTTATGGAGATCTATAGCGAACATAGACATCTTCGAAGATAGGTCACAGTATACGGGCGTTCTGCGACACCTCGAGGTAAAGTTTCTCGAAAGCCTCCGGACCCAACGTTGTGAATCCGGACCACGATGTGGACTGCCAGCTAATCTTATGGTGATCGCGGCTAGCGGAAAATCATCAGCATAAGCTTGATTGACACGACAAAGACTGATACGCACAGGTGATTGATGACTGCCACGGCGTCCTGGTATCTCCTCTCGGCACCCATGCAGCTAGGGTGAGGACAATGGTACTGACGCGTTAGGAAGGTCGTAGATGGGTGCTCTTGATCGCGTCGAGCGCGTTTACGCGCGGCGAGGTCGTCCTGACCGCGAACATTGTGTCGGCTATTCCATCGCTTCTTCTTCTTTCCAGTTAGCGCCTGATTGGGAGTATTGGTACTTGCTCGGTCTGCCAAGCAAACCAGCGACCGCCAGGAGTGCCATAACATTGCGTTGATCTGTAAGAGGTCCTCTTGCTTGATGCGCCGGAAGTCGGCAGCCACTTCCATGCTCGCGTCCAACCCCTCCGCGCACAAAAAGTCGCAAGCTACCTTGATACAGGACGCCATGTTACTAACCTAGCGTTCATAATGTTTGTAGTCAATTAGTGATGGGGAAGAACTGCACGTACCTGATGTGCGGCTCCAGCGGGAATGAAGATCGCATCGCCAACATGCTGCTCGATGACATAAGGACGGACACCACGCTTGTCGAGGTCTGGAAGCATGGCATCGGTAACGAAGCACTGCTGAGAATGGATTGGGTGTACGTCCTCCGGTAACTGCAACTTCGTCCTCAGATAGTCGGACAAGCTGGCTGAATCTTCAGGACGGAAGATCAGCCAGCGTGCCCCAGGGGCTCCTTGATCGGAATTCGAAGAGAACGTCAGGATGTTCACCGCACTGCACACATCCTTATGTAGTAGGGTCGTGCCCCTTTCCCCTACATCTCGAGAGGCGAGATACAACTTGGGACCTTGGAAAGGTTAGAAGTCGTCAGTTGATCTATCCAGACGGGCATGGGTTGAATGACTCACCCAAGTCGGGTTTGTTAGATCGATGGGGGTGAGGAGGAATAGCGTAGTGAGCGGCGAGGTTTCTGAAACCATCCGAGCGGGAGTACGACGGCATTGGGACCGCACTCATGAAGTCGGCGTAAAGTTGCGGGAACGAAGCTTCAAAGGATGAAGATGTAGGTAGATCCTGAAGCCTAGTCATCAACTCTTCGTTCGCTTGTCAAAGGCGATAGGCATACCTTGGACTTGATGTCTCCTGCTCGGACCGAGGGATCCTGGAGTAATTCATCGAAGAAGCAAGCAACGGTACGTTTCTGTTTGCCTGAGTAGCGACTGTCGATGACGTCGATGATCTCATTGGAGTGAGTACGGCAGAACGTGGCCGGGTTCCAACCACCTTGAAGCATGTGCTGCACTCCTTCGACGATGACAGGGATGTTATGGCCCCATAGCACGCGGAACGTTGATTGCTCTCCTGGCTGGAGAGGAGTCAGATGGCGACGATGGAGCGCAAGTGCAAGGTGATTATGTGACCGCAAAGGGGGTTGAGGCTGAGGTCGTGGTTGATATGTAGTGACGAAACGGTCGATAGTCGCCAGAACCTCCTCTACGCAATCAACGGGTACTCGCGCCACTGGACGCAAATGATGCTGTAGGAGCATTCAGTATGACGCTAATAATGTTTGAGATAGCCACGTACAGCGATGCTAGAGGGTAATGTGCATGGGGTCAGCACGGCGGACTCAGCGTGACAACCCGTGCAGATCTCTGTGCCGCATACAGTACAGAGAAATGAGTTCGAGAAGATTGATGTGCGGCAGCAGTCTGAACAGACGGTCAGGGCGTTCGCGGAAAGGCGCAGATGAAACATACCGCATGTCACGCGCTCTTCATGATCATCAACCTTCATAAGCACATTGGGCAGACGAAGGTGGGATTGCATCTCGGTGAGCAATGTGCGCACGTATGGCATCACACGGTTCTACGCAGATTTTTGAGCAGGTGTTCGCTACTTAGGGGTATGAAGTCTCACTTGTAGCTCTCCAATCTCGTCTTGTTGGGGACGTTCGCTGAAAACCGACGGATACGCTAGAGACATCAAGTTTGCCTCGGCCGATGGCGGGGGAAACCGAGCAGCCGGGTTCCCGTCCATATCCATGTCAAGAACGCGATACCCTAGAGACATGGGGTGAGACATGCAAGAACGATAGGAGACCCGGATACTAACCTTTCCACCGACATGCATCGCTCTCTACATCGGATAGCTTGGCACATACAAAGCACTGGGAAGGTATTGCGAACTGCTCAGTTATTTTCTTGACAGATCTGCTCTTCCTGGATCGCAGCTGGACATAGTAAGCGCAGGAACGAGACTGCAGGTGTGTAGACATGATATCCACACCACTGCGATTGGCATGCAAGCCGACGTTGCCACAGGCTGCAGAGACTTGAAGTTTATTTTGTCATTGATCGGAAGATGCCGGGCCACGTGTCGTGCTAGCGTACTCATGCCCGGTTCGGGTCCTCCCAAGGGTACATCATAACAACTATTCACCCTCTGCTCACATTCCGAGTCTTTCCCAACTTGTCTCTTCTGCACGACCAACCGAGGTACTCTGGCCGATTACCTCGACTAAGACCCACACCCGCGAACTCCGGATAACTTGCAACCCATACCCACAAGCAGAAGCTCTTGTTCGCCCGCGGCAGCTCTTAGCTAGCCAGACCCGGAAGTGAGTACAATCGACCGACTGTGCACCTACAGTAGTCTGCCCGAGTGGACCCGGGGACTCAGACTTGGACAAGCTTGGTACCGGTCCCCGACGACGCAAGATGAGGACAATCAGGCACCGACTCGGCCCATGGGTAGGTCACATCTTGCAGAGTCCTCGGTCTCGTCGTAGAGCTGATAGGTATTATGATCGCATTCCCGTCCGCGCAGGTATACCATCATTATCCGCGGTATTCGTCATTTGAGAGCTTTATAGTTCACTCCAGGTTCACTCACTTTCCGCCGGGAGCTGGTCTTTCGGGACCATGCCTGCCAAGTTTAACAACGTCGTCTTATTCGAGCTGCTGGTCTCATGAGTCATTCTTCTGAGAGCGTTCAACTGGTAGTCCAGGTATGTAAGAACCAATACGTTCTAGGGGCCATTCCACGCACTTATGCCCTACAGGCAGCGTTGGGCGACAGCTGACAGACTTAGGTAGCTCTCGTGCGTAGAATTCACACGGGAGTGCGACAGCAAGGCTCCCAAAGCGACGCAAGATGGACCCGCAAGATGGACCCTACGCAGCATCATAGATGGTACGTCTTCTCGCATGTGCACAGTGTGCGTGGCATGTTCCCTCATTCAGACTCCAACGAACCAATCTTGGCCTTTAAGGTCATAGTCCTGTCGGCCCCTGAGGCCTGTGTGCTCGCATATGGGCGCTGCTGGGTGCTATGTGGGCCAAGATCGTCTTCCTCACCCACTCACCCGACGCACACATCAAAGACACACAGACCCGACCTCCACCGCAGGGGACCGTTCAATGCCGGCGACGCATCGCAGTCCGTTACTCAGTGCCGTCTTCGCAGCGGGACAGGCAGCAGCTGAGCGCTGACGACTCGCCCCTTGCTCTACAGATGACGGCGTCAGGTGACTGCGTTATCCACAGCTGACACGAGCCCCTCGCTCCCAGGGTATATATGGCTCCCCGTCTACTGCTCTCCTCGCTTCCCATTCGCCCCTCAAGTATCGCGCTATACGGACCAAACAACGCGTCGAGCGCGCCGTCCTCGTGCCTGTTCTCTCCGGGCATGACCGCCTCCTCGCCGTTGGACGAGATGTAAGTGATGTTCACAACGATGGGCTGCGACGAGGGCGAGTACGGGTTCGGAGTGAAGGACAGCACCATCGACGCAGGCGGAGACGCCATGCTACTCCCCTCGCGAAGAACACTATGGCTTGCGCGGCTGGCTCATGTATTAGCAGGTCTATCATGTACTGTCTGTCATAACTTACACAGAAGCTCTCATATAGGTGGTTCACCTTCACTCTGAACCCTAGCGTTTGGTTGGTAAACAGGGCAAAACTTCGTTATGGCTTGCGAGGGTATTGTCATATGCTTCTTTGAGGTGACGTTGCCCCTTCATGGTTATGGTTCGTACATATATTCTTGTATTACCCCCGATACTTGGGCATGGTGCGAGATAAGATTGTAGTCGGTTGTTACTAATATAAGTAGGGATCAACCCCGCAGACCTCGACATCGGAGATGAACAGTTGCTGACAAACTCAGACGTCCAATTCCCGCAGCTTCTCCGGGCGCTGACAAAATCCAGACGCTGACTGGCTAGCCGACCGCCGTCAACTTCTTCAATACGTGCCAGATACGTGCCCGCCACGATTCACTTGCTTCCGTCTTCTTAGTTCGAGCTCGGACAATCGTCTGAAGAGACGCATCGCATTGTCTTAGGATCAAGGGCGACTCCGCATGGCCAGGGCGAGTACCAGTTTCTCGGGATCCTGCATATGAGTACCGAAGAGAACCTGTCATCGATTCTGTGGGCCCCCCACCAGTCCTCCAGGCCCGAGTGGTTTTCCCCGCCACGCCAGGGATGGGGTACAACGTCGAGCTTACGCTGCGCTCAAGTTACAGTAGATTTGGGCCTGATGTGTTGCAATCACGATCGAAGAGCGCATTTAGATCGTCTGTCAGAAATCAACTGTTATAAACTGAGTCACTTTCTTTGGTCGCGATTGCAACACGTTCGAGCTTCCGCATGGAATCCACGGTCCGTCGAAGAAGTATGGTGATCGAGGATGAGCCCATCAGATAGAGAGCGAACAGTGCACTTGGGTGGATTGACAAAGTCACACCGAGGAGCAGAATATGTAGCACCATACTTGGAATGGCGTCGTGTCCAGTATGCATGCAGGTACATATATGTACTATGTACCGGCCGATAGCTCACTCAGTACGCGCGCTTTTAACGGTCCTTTTGGCGAGCACATACATTCGGCTTGATGTTTTACCCTCGACCACCATCCCCGTTAACCCTTGTTCAGGGTTCGTTTTCTTGCAGAGCCACGCACTCCTCTGGGTGCCTCAGCGGGAGCATGTTGGGATATGGACGAATCACTATGTATGTGTCAGATGTAGCGGTCCTTATCAATTTGAAGGCCCTTTCCCATATCTGTACCCCCTCTTGCCAGTGACGGTCCCTGGATGTCAGCATCCAACCTAACTTATATTCCAGGCATCTCGGACCTTACGGCCAGATGAGCGGAGTGTGTTGGTAGTACGATACCGAGAGAGGACAAGACGCCGATGCGATTGCGAACCGACTACGTGTCCGTCCCACATGTGACGCACCCCACTCCTCGCGGTGTCAAGCAAACTGCTCAGGCTTTGGACAGGCCGCACGATTGATGCAAGCAAAGATCGCATCACATCGTTCAACTCCTCGACTTGTGAATAACCCGCTCTCACGAGTGACGTGCATAACCGTTGTCGCAATCAAGTGAGCAATCCCTTTCGCTATAATTATACACGAAATTGACATTCACACATACTGCCGAATGTCTGGGCTTGTGCACACCTTCCAGATTATTCGTTTATAACGATGAAGTTGCGGATCACTTATCGTGATTTCTCAAGGTGGATCCGCAATCTGCCTTGAGGGAGGACTCTAAGTCGTTCCTAACCCTGCGTACGTATTTGACGCGAACGGAACGCATCTCACTCACCCGAGTCACTAGATCTAGTACCAGTGCCGTTCTAATCGGCGACCGGTACTATGGGGTATTATGGATCCCGGATCCGTCCATCTGCCCCGTGTATGGTACTCGCACCATCCGAATTCCGGAGGAGAGCTAGAGCTCTCGCTAGGCCGACCAATTCAAAAGTCGCCGGACCAATGAACAGATCTGAGGATTGGGATACATGGACCTGACATGGACTAATAGGCCGCGCGGAGGTTCAAGGTGCGGTCAACACGTTACGCTGCCAAACTAGGCCAAACGTCGGATGGCATGCCCAGCCACGGGCCCGGGCGTTTTCATCCGCACACGTGGCCACTGCGCGCTTCGCCGCAACTCTATTACTGGTCCAGATGAGCCTTGTGTCTTCATCTGGTCTTCGTTCTCACCTTCCCTTAGATCAGTCCAGGGTCTACTCCGCTCCTTTACTCGCGTCAGCGTGCACATAGTTCAGTGGAGTCAACTCCGTCTCTCAACGTCATTGCGTCGGGCCATCTATTCGCTGCGATATCGTAGCTTCTCGTCTCAGGTATGTAGCGAGGTCTCGACAACAGCGCAGCGACCTGACACCTTCGGAGATTGTCCATAGACAGTTCAATTGCATCTACATACAAGTCCGCTTCAGCAATGCCGACCTCTCCCAGTCGCTCTCCGGTCCTAATTGCCTCGAATCCCATGGTCCTGCCATCCCGCATCGCAGCCTCCTCGTCAACCGTACACGCTCCCCGCGAACCCACCAAGCCTCTCCCCGAACTCCCCTTGGTGCCCCGTGTCCAGCTCCGTGTTACGAGAGAGGGCAAGGGTGAGTTTGCCATCGTTACTGTCAACGGTACGCACGGCTCAATGTGCTGGAAGCCCGTCCCGGTGAGGTGGGCAGTTTCGATGGGCTCGTTGCGGGTCCCGGATTCAGTGCAACATCGGCGTTCACGACACCCAACGCAACATGGGTTCCTCGTTTCGCCATCGCGCACTCCGAAATCACTACCCATACAGATGGTCGTTGGGGCCGCCACGAATATTCGCGCTGGCCACAAGAATTCACACGGGAAGCTTTCTACATTCACTGTATCCCAACCTCCCCCTCGCACCCCTCAGTCTATTCTGCTACACTCCCTTCCGGACCGACCGACCCCCCCGATGGACCCGGAGATGTGCTTTGGAGTACTCTGCACACCACAGACTGGGTTGCGGTGGAATGTGGCATGCCAGGTGTGGGTACGTTGACTCCTGCCTTGGAGTCTGAATTGGCCGAGGAAGTCTCAAAGGTCGTTGCGCGATACGGCGAATGCGAAAACCATGACGGTTGGAACGACATCGGCAGCTTCCTTGTCGTTTGCGTGCAACACGCTCTTGACAGACTGCGCGCTTTGCCTGCCGTCCCTGGCGTCATCATAGCCCTCGCAGCTCATGTGCAGCGACTTGCCTTGGAGCTGTGGGGCATGGTGCTGTGGCTCGAAGTCGTGCTCCCACGTGTACAGAAGAAGCAGGACTGTCGAACCCGTGTCTTAGACGTGTTGGGCGCGCACACCCCTGACCCTAGCATCGCCCAGATGTTGCACTACGCAGGGGTACCGCTGTGGTTCCAGCAGCCGATCACGGGCCGACTTGCCGTCTACAAGGTCGTCGAGTTGACGGAATTGCCATCCGACTTCTCCACCACCCCCTCATTCCCTCGCCTGCTCCTCGCTAAACGCGATCTTTCTGGCGCACTCAATATGCCTGGCGAATGGCGACGCGCCATGACTACCATAGTCCAACGCCAACTGTGCGTATCGCGCCTTCCAGCCCTGCTAGGCGAGGAGCGCGATGAGGAGCGCGATGAGGAGCCCCCGGCGAAACGTGTTCGCGAAGGGGTGCTGTTCGTCGGTGAGGATAGTCCATCCGCCGGTCCTGCCGCGCCGGTGTTTGTTTTGCGGGCCCCGCGATCGGTCAAGACGCTTGGTCATGGTCTACCACCTCAACCAGGTCCACCAACAGCGAGCTCCAGCAAACCTTCCAAACAGCCCACCCGACGAGCGAGGGAGAGGAACAAGAGATTGGTCGAGCAACGTGCGGCTGGACGACCTGTTGATCACTCCCTTCTCCATCCTCCAACTCAAAAACCTCATCCCGCTCGTGTATTCTACCCTTCGGACGTGCTCGCCGAACCAGCCGCCTGGAGCCGTGCACTGCACTCCGCAAGCCCGCTTCCCGAGCCATGCACGTCCGTGAGGTATTATCTCGCCCCACCCTGGATGCTCGACTCGCTCCGTGGATACGAACCGTCATCCAAGAGGACAGCTCGGTACCTCCTCCAATGGTTGTCCATTCGCACATTCTGTCGACTGCGGCTGTTCGACCAGACAGTAGCTGGTCGTCCGTTGACTATTCTTGAGTGGCGCGACTCCCTGTGGGGCGACTACAAGCGAGACCAGCCGACAGGACCAGGCGTTGGGCGTCAGAAGGCGCGCCGCGAGCAACAGCTCAGCATTCGATCCCTGTTAGGCAAACTTAATGCGCTACCATCGTATTGTCCCGACATCACGGCCTTTTATGGCAATGTCGCTATCACACACGAGGTGCTAGCAACCAACAACCGCATTCGCGCACGTGTCGCTTGGGATGCGTATGAAACTAACTGGCGCTGCGAGTTGCTCGCGTTAGACGCGCTGATGGTTGGCTCGAATGATTGGCCAGAGCTTGACCGTTGGATGCGCGAATCCTTGGTCGCAAAGGTCTGGGGCGGCACCTCAGGACTTGACATCGTGCCTCACGAGGCAAGGACTCCAGTGTTCTGTTGGCGTGCACCTCCTGAGGATGGGTGGCAGGAGTGTGTGCAGTACCTTCAAGCGTTCGTTGACGTGCTCCTGCGGTGGCCGGGATGTCCTGACTTTCTTCAACACATACGCGTTGCCAACGTTGACGATGTTACGTACAACAGTGTCACGCAGACTGCCGTTGGATTCTACGTATCCACGTTCATCACGAAATACCATCGTCTTCCGGTTCCCCCCGTCCATTTTCCCAATGGTCTCACCATATGAGATCCATCGCCCTAACGATTCTCTCCGAAATGTCTCTAATGACTCCTACGACGGACATCCTGTTGTTATTACTTACATACATTATATTCCGGGGTTGTGGTTGTATAGAGGGCGAGACCGGCGGTGTTGAACAGCGCGGTTGCAACCAAACGTCCACAGCCTCATGCCACCGCTGCGCTGATGAGTACTCACAAGGAATACCATCGGGCCAGAGCGCGAGCACGATGGATGCTCTGTGAGCGTGTCCATGTCTGTAACATGGCTGGCGTGAGTTAAGATCAAATCAGCGAATGCATGATAATACACCTAGGCCGCAGTTTGCATAGGTACGCGCAAGGAGAACCTGGAGAAGCGATCGATCGAGGAAAGCCGTCCGTATCGAGTGGGGTAGGTGCATTGACAGGCCGAACGAGGCGTATCCGCGGAACGTGAACAAGCTGGGAACAGCACGGCTTCAAGCATGAGAACGAGGCGAGGCCAAGGGATCTAATTGTGGGCGGGGTGAACTGTACGTCCGCGCACCGTGGTCTAGACGACGATGGGTCGAGAAGCTTTTGAGGAGGAGACTGTGTGATCTACATACCGTCACGGAGTGCCCGAAACAGGATGTTAGGGCACGCCGTTAGTTGTGGCTTGGTGCGTGAGTCGGGGACGAGCGTGAGCCTAGGTCAATAGCAGGGGGGTTGATCGCTAGCAGAGCGGGCCCGAGTTGGGCTGGTGTGGGTGCACCAGCTGCTGCGGACGAGCCGCACTGCGTATGGAGCTCGTCAGCGGGATGGAGAACGAAGCCAGATGGGGAGAACATACCGCAGTATCCTGGCGGCAGTCCAGCAACAGTCCGGCGTGAGAGGTGCATGTGTGGATTCATAAGAGGAGGCGGGAACCGAGACCCCCCAAGGGCATCTCGACCGAGGCACAGATCCCTGCCTCCCTGATCGGCGCGACGCCCCCCTTCCATCAGGGCCCACCCCCGCAGGACTTCACCGACGCGCTCGACGCCCTGCCCCTGCTCGAAATCTACCCCGAAGACCCGACGATCCGCAGCCCGTAGGGCACGGGCGCGGAGACGTTCGGGCTCAGCCCCCGAACAAGCGACTCGCGTCCATCATCGACGACGGGCAGTTCCAGGCGCTCCGCCGCTCGTGGGTCCAGGAGGCGTGCCCGTGCACGCGTTCGTCTTCGCGGACCCCGCCGCGGTGTGCAGACATCAGGACGATGGATCGCTGGCAGAGCGGGGACGAGTTGGGTTGGTGTGGGTGCACTAGCTGCTGCGGACGAGCCGCACTGCGGAACAGGTATGGAGCTCGTCAGCGAGATGGAGAACGAAGCCAGACGCAGTACATACCACGGCGGCAGTCCGACACCAGTCCGATTGACAACACTGCCATAGGCGACGATGGCGATTGGACTTCTGTCAACAGCAGAGGGTAGACCTGGAGATCAGAAGCACATTAACATCGACAGGCCAACAGGGTGGAGCGTACCGCGATGGTCCTCGTCGGCGCACGAGTTGGATGCTATGCACGCGGCATGCGTAGTGCAATGGCAGCGGAGGACAAGGCGGATGACGATGGCCGGCGATGGGCGACGATGGTCGACGATGGTCGACGATGGTCGATGATGGGCGACGACGGTCGGATCACGGCGGGCACCGCCCCAGAACCGGTCGCCAGATATTCTCGGGAAAATCTCCACTGAGGCGACCTGACCTGAACATTTACCATACATATTCGGCGCCGTAACAGCTGACCTATCCTCAAACAATAGTTGAACCTTCCGGTAGTGGGAAATGCAGAATACTTGGGTGTCGTTTCGAGCACAAAGAAACGTCACTCGCAGGTAAACTCTTCGGTAGTGGGGAATTTGAACAGGAAAGAGGTGACCAATCCAGGGCAATAGAACGTGACATATTCATCGGAAGGTGACATATCTGCACGCTGATTAGGTGACATTTGCCCGGAGACCTTTCTGAGTCGTTGATAGGTTACCTTTGTCCATGCTTTCCAGCCGCAGTCTTTGTTCACTTGTAAAGCCGCCTTCCTGGCTCACTGAAAGACCAAACAAAGCTCCAACTGATACCACCTGTTCAGATGACGAAAATCATACTCAAATGCTCAAGTCATGTCGCCTCAGTGGAGATTTTCCCGAACATTTTTGGCGACCGGTTTTGGGGCGGTGCCCGCCGTGGATACCGATGGACGGCGATGGTGGTGGTGCCCACCGACTGAGCAGCGTCGACGATGCTCGAGTCATGCCCGCCGACTGCTCTGAAAGCAACTCGATCGTGCAGACCGTCCTCGCGGCCGTCGTGGTCGCAAGCTCCAAGTCAGCAGCGCCAACTCCGCCTGCGACGAACACGTCCGTCGGCGTCTATATACAAACAACACCAAGCAGCCCCCGGCCCGTCGGCCCGTCAGGCCAACCCCACGACACTACGTCGACTCGAGGTTATATGTATCATACTCCCAAGACTGCATCATTCTGATAGATACAACCACTGCGACGGGCGGACGAAGCACACTAACCCTTGCGACCTCATGTTCTCCCCGCCCTTGCACACCCTGTCTAGGTTCGCCCCCTTCAATGCTTGGCATGCAAGCAGAATCGCAGGACGCGGACACTCCGGTGAGTCTGAGCACTCGACATAGTCGGTACCCTCCACTGGCTTCCGGATGCGATGCCTGGCCAACATCCCACAGCGTTAGACTTCAATGATGCCACAGTAGAGACACCTTGACTCACGCAATATTCAGGTGAGCCTTCGTATACTGCTGCGCATAGCCCTCTTCTGAGAGCGGATATGGGCAGCGCTGACAGGTCCAGTGCGCACTGCGTTCAGCCTCCTGTCTCGCTTGGCTTGCGCTCAGCTTCTCCTGCGTCCAGATCGGTTGCTGTAAGGGAGGAGGAAGTAGTCCCCAGTCTTCGCTGCGGTACACTCCGCGATGCTCGCTCAATACATGCCACACCTGGACAACAGTTAGTCGACTGAGCATGCAGTGAACGTCGGCGTCGCTTACCGCTGTTCGCCACCCCATGACGAGGACACCCCTGTCGCGAAGGCCGCATCGCTTGCAGATCAATCTGCCCGGGTGGTCCCCGAACGTTTCGCTAGCGTCGCGCGTAGTAACCGTACCAATCCCGCACATCTCGAGCATCCGGCTGGCCAGGTCGACACAAGGCGAGAGGCACTTCGGATTCCAAGGCAGACGACCTCGGAAGTGCACAACGCAGGCGTGGTCAAATAGCTCTCCGTCGAGCGTTGGCAACTTCCCGCTCTCAGCAGGATTCCCTGTGGCCGACCTCCAGTTGAAATCCGCGTCGTAGCAGCAGCGGTGTGTCATTGCCGTGAGCGCGCGTACGAGCTGTCTGCATGTCCTGCAATAGAACAAGGCTGTGGGACTCAGTAAGGGAGCGCAATGGTTACTTGAAGCACGGATAGCGGCCCTTCGGGGGCGGCCGCTACGCATGGGAAACGCGCGGGTCGTGTCTGGGATCGGGTGTCCAAGGTGAGCGAGTACGACTCGTGCTCTGTTCTCCCGCCATTCGGAGATTAGCGCAGGCAGAACGGTCTCGAGTTTGTCGAGGTCCAGCTGCGTCTCGGACGACGAGGTGAGCATCTGTGACACTTGTGGAATGTGTACCATGTCCACTGGGTGAGGAGCAACCTCGTAGCTTCCTCGACGAGCGTGACGCGCCATTACCGAGGTGAACATTTCCAGAACAGGTATGAAAGCGTCTCTCTCTTCCAATCTGATCCTGAGTGCTTGTCGTGATGAGAAAAACTGCTCGAGAAGCGGGCGGATCTCGACCCATTCTGCGGAGAAGAAACGTTGGCTGAGATCAACAGGGGAGGAAGTTGCATGCCACTTGCCCTGCTCAGAGAGGTCCTTTGGTTGATTCACAAACTCTCGCGCCCAATCCGGTAGAGCCTGATAGTTTCTGCCCAAGTAGTCGACGTCGATCTTCTTGAAGCCCAATTCGTACAGCCGCTTGAATATTCTGTAATCAAAGGTATGACTGACGGAAACAATACGGCTTGGTATCCTACGTACTGCGTTCGACGCGCCATGGTGCGCACCCTGATTGCCCGACGGCGGCGATCGTCGCATTCCTTTTGCCATTGAGAACATAGACGTGCGTGCTGCAGCGCTGCAGTCAGTTTGATGCAATAGGACGACTCGTAAGAAACGACGACCACAGACCTCGACGGCGTCGCTCGCTCTTCTTGCCCAGTTACCGAGAACTGCCGTCTGGGCAATATCTGTAGCCGCGTCAGCTAGCTCAGCTTCGAGATGCTCCGCATGGGGAAGATGGTAGCGTTGTCCCCCGGTGATCCCCGGAACTAATAAGCCGGTAAGGACGGTGAGCGACCGATGGTCACAGACCACTCACCGTATATGGAGGGAATGACAGATGCAACCCGAGTGATGTACTTCTGAAGATATGGACCTGTTGGAATGTGCTTGAACGGATGGACTCTGCCAGTCCCAAAGTTAGTTTCCGAGCACTCAGGGGGACAAATCTCTGGACAGCTTGCCTTGCGTGTTTACATTCCTCGCAATATCTGTACCCAACCTCCCATAGAGGCACGGTATGATCTTCTTCCGTCGCGCACCCTTGGCAATACCAACCGAAACACAATGCAGCGAATAGAGGCTCTGTCGTCCACGATGGACATGGAGGGTATTCCGGCACGTTAACGCGCGCGCGCGTCCACTCCAGCGTCGTATGCGAGCCCTTCGGGACTTTCAAGAAGGCGTGAAACTGCTTGCTGGTATGATAGAGACGAAGGAGGTCCAAGGGCTGCAGGTGTGACACGATCTATGGGGACGGCATCTCAGGCACAGTTGGAAGACGTCGCGAACGAAATGAACGGCTTACCTGGTGCCACGTCTCCGTAGCTAGATCAGTCCAAGCAGATTTCGTGGACTGTGTTAGCGTCTTCAGGTCGCCTTCAGTTCTTCCTGAGCATATCCTCTTGAGTGGCGGGGGCCGCATTTCGAGTCCATCAACCGCTACTTCGTCAAGGATCAGCGGCGAGGGCGGCGACTGCGTTCGCAGGTTACCGTCGTGTGCGGGAGCCATTGGGGCAGAGAGCATGCAGCTGAGTATAGCAGTGTTCGTGAAGCGAAAGATGTGGTGGAGAGACTATGCTCACCGGTGGCACAATGTTCTTTGTCCCTCGAGTTCGGACCGGTGCTGCCTCGTGTCGCGATCTGTCCGTTGATCTTGGAGCAATCAACTACGTCAATTAGCATAATATCGTTCAGAATCGTTGAGGAGCAGAGCGCCGCCTATGAGCGTGGCTGGCAGCTGTGTAGTAGTCGCGCAACCATGCACACCTCGTGCAGAAGTCAACGGCCTGGCGATGTAGATCGGAGACCGGGACTATGGCACTCGGACTGCGTAGTGGGGAGACTGCAGATCTCACGAACAACCCGAACCGACCCGTCCGTCCGGTCGGTGAGGTTTGGCAGGAGTAGACCTATCACGAGCAGAGGCGGGCAAGCACCGCACGACTCCGAGGGGTCTGCATGCATCTCCACTCTTCGTCAGCCGTCGACGACTCTCGAAGGCCTCAGGACCGTAGCCTGGCGCGCGAGGCTCCGCGCCGAGGCAGAAAGACCGCGATGAGGGAGTTGCGTCCAAGCGAGGGCGCGAGATCCGCCGAACCGTCGACGCACGGCTCACGGTCGTCCTAGAAGAGTGCCAATCGTCGATCAGCGTCCACACAGATCCGCACATGCTGGAGCACTGTAATCACCATGTACTCGCCGTCACCACATCAACGGACAGACAGACCGATCGTGGCGCACGTTACGCTGTAATTCGCGAGGCGCAGTGAGGAGGGTCTGTGGAGGTCCTTGTACATGAGTGTACAGGGGAGTAGAGGTCGTCGACAGGGGTCAACCAGTATACCTGCCCGTTACGCGCCATCTTCACTGCGACTAGTACTGAACATCATAGATTCTTACACGTTCTCAATTCCAGCATATGAGACCATGTTTGATCATAGCTGTCACTGATACATACAAAAGGGAAGGTTCTCAGGGTGCGGGGACAGCACCCCGCTGCACATCGTTCCAGGAAGCCTCAGGGCGCGTTCCTGTTGCGCTGTGCAAGCCTGGATCAGGACATATCGATATCGAGTGGCCCACAAGGCTATGACTCACCAGCTTCGCGCTTCTGATATATACGAAAGGGGAAAGGGGGGTGGACAGGGTGCGCGCGTTCTCCTTCTGTGATTGGGTCAGAAGTCTGGACGAGCTAGATGACAAAGGAAAGTAGCCACCAACCCTCATCCTACAGCGGGTTGGACAGAACGTGCATGCGCACAAGGTTCGTGTGTTCCATGCGTACATCCCACGCTGAGATGACGACGGCGCTGGAGTGCAGGAGGATATTAGATGTCCCAGGTCCGTTGTGTGACCTATGGTCCGCCACTGCCGCGGCCGCGGCCGCCACCTCCTCCACCACCGCCTCCTCCACCTCCACCACCACCTCCTCCTCGTCGGTCGGGCGGCCGGTTCCTCTACCGCGGGAATGCTGTTCCTCCTCGTCCGTCTCCTCGTTAACTAGCTCGAAGTTGAGAAGTATGCACAACGTCTTCGCGAGCTGGAAGAGCGCGTCCGAGAGCGCGCCGCGCTGAGGCTCCACTCATACTGAGGTATATGCGCAATCTGTGAGCAGGGAGAACGGAGATGAAGACAAGGGGGGACGTACGACGTAGTCCGATGTGCCGTCGAGCGTGTTCTCGTGTGAGACCTCGGAGATGGTGAGCATCTAGGACCAGCAATTGATCAGTACGACAAGCACTGGCACTATGAGCTGAGAGGTAGGTAGGGTCTCAGTAGACCTATCCCGGCCTGTACCTACTATTGGGTACCATCACGCAGTACTAGTGCTGAGGAGGCGCCGAATCAGCGCAAACCCTCGTCTGTACTGATTCGGCACCTCCTCCCAAGAATGGCGTCGTCGTCGCGCCAAATTGAAGGGGAGTTCGGATGTGCCTTCAAGGCACCCTGTGAGCGCAACGGCTATGGGGACCATGGGACGAAGGAGGGAGCCAAACGATAAACAGCGACATACTCACCATGGAGGGGGAGCTTGAGATCGCTCAGAGTTGCATGGATGTTCTGTCCGGGTTTGTTCTTACTTCTCTCCAGGCGATCAGGGCGGCCGGGAGAGCGTAGTAGGCCTGAGCAGGGCTCAGAATCTGAGAGTGCGCTGTCAGGGGTACAGCGATAAGTACTCCAGCGCGAGGAGATGCGTTCTGTGACCCATACCATACAGGCACCTCCCATGGCTTCCGAGTCCGCGTATCCGGCCAGAGCAGAAGGGATAAGTAGCAGGAGCCGCAGGAGCCGCAGTACAACTTCGAGTTGGGTGACGGGATGAGAAAGAGGTGGGAAGCGCGCATGCACAGCCGCAGGTGCCCGAAGTGGAATTCCTGACGCCCACGGTTTGTAGTCAGCCTGTGCTCACTCTCGCCGGCGATGGATTCTCGTCATCTTGATCCTTGCCAGAACTCACGCGCCAAGTAGACAGGAGGTTGCGAATACGCAAGGCAAGTACTGTATATTCATGGCTGAATGGCAGATGGCCTTGCGTTTGTTGAGCGATTGGGCTGCCGCCGCCGCATCGATTCCGCTCAGTTTGTTCTGAAATTGAGTTGCGCGGCCAATGGCTGTCTCTTGGTGTTTTGACGTCCATTTAGGCCTGTTTGGCTGCTGCAGTTTTGGACGCGGCGTGAGAGGGCGGTCTGGCTCCTTGTCTGCCAACATGTTGAGTATACTCCGCCAGTATTGTGCCGAGTCTCCGCATCGGCCGTCTTTGCACGTATGTCACAATTAGTTTCGCTCCTTTTGCTGACGTTGTTCTACCTATAGTTGTCACGACATCTCTCCACACCCTCGGGCCTTTTGCGGGACTTGGCTAACATCTCCAACCGTTCCAAGTGCCACCCCCGGTCGTCTTCCCTCTCCTTGTCCTCGTCGTGCTGCCCGTTGTTGCGGCTCAAACCCTATGTCAGTGGCGAATGTCGTTCTCGCCACTCTCAATCGCCCTACCACCGTGTTCCTCCCCAATGATGACAAAGAGTGTTTCCGGCTACTCCCTCTGATCTGTCGTTTAAGTACTCGACAACATGGTCGTGCTTTACTATTCGTCGTCTGATCAATCATTCAAAGTGATCTATACCAAGCCTTTGTGGCTACGCGAGGGGAATAAATGGCACCCTCCGGGTCCCCACGACCTTCACTTCCGCTGTCCAGCCCACGTCCCGCCACTCTCCCCTGATATCGACCACGAAGTGTGCGAACAACATGCCCCCTATCCGAGTTCGACGCTGCATTTCTAGAGCAGATGTCGTGGTGCGTCAAGGTTTGTGTTGGTCCCTGTCGACGCCACGTTCAATACGCGTTATTCTAGACTGTCAAGCACATCCGTTCCCACCAGAGCCTTGCACTTCTCGTGGAACAGGCGGTTCAAGATCCCACCATCGCGCTGGACCTTCAAGATCTCTTCGTGCAAATCAATTGCATACCGTCTTTTGCAAAGTTACGCCGCTACCTCACGTTCGCCTCCAACCTCGCCTGTCTCTATTTATTCCTCTCGTGTCCTATCCCGCCAGGGCTACTCAACAACATCTCATTCCATGGCCTTGTTTTCTTCAAGACAAACCTTCCTCATGGGTCGTTGGTTGGTTTCCTCTCCGCCCACTCTCGAATCACAACGCTCTCCCTCGGACCTTGTGCTAGCGGCCTTGCGCTCGCATGCCCTCTCAGCGTTCTTCCCCTCCAAAGCCACATCCTAGCCATCGAATGCTCCATGACGTGCGTTCGAGCAATATCCCATCCTGATCTACTCCGCCTTACGATGGAAGCCCACAACCCCTCCGTCGATGTCCCTGGTCTACTCCGTAGTCTGCCTTTCCCTCTCACCTCCCTTCTCTACTTGACGCTCGATTTCTATCCCTACGACTACGACATCATCGATAGGATAGCTTTTGCTACCCCCCAAGTGCAATCGCTGAAGCTGATCGAACGACTTCGTGCTACGGTGCGTTAAGTGCAACACCGCTTGATATTGTCACTGATTGAAGTCGCGCAGAGGCGTGGTACCAATGTCCGTCGGGCCTGGACAGATGGCCAGACTTGGCATAACAGTTTGTGCGCTCTCACCCGTCTTGAGTCTCTGGCTCTCCGCACGGCTTCCCCGTTGATCCGTGATCCCGCCGACCTCGCCCAAGAGCGGGAAGTAGTGCTCAGATGGGTCCTCGGGGAAGGACTGGAGGCGTTGCAAGGTCATCTGATGTTGTCCTACGTTCGCATCTGGTACCGCACGCAGACACCTGGGAACGGGGTGATCACACACTGGTCTCGGGCGTCGGGATCATGGCGCAACATTGTGTCCCAAGTTCATCCTCCTCTGGACGCTGCATTCTAGTTGTATTTTTCCCTTCCGTCATATGCGAACCCATGTTGTGTAGGTGCATCTCTCTCGTAGTCGTTGAACATCATATGTCTTACATCAGTGGACTCTCCTACTACATCATTATACTAGTGCGCCTCATTGCCGGCAGTGCACAGTCTCCTGGTCTTCGTGTTCGTTGAGAGATCCTGGTACCTCCGGATCTGCACTGGTCCTTCGGCTGTCCAGTACGGAAACAACATTGAAGCTCAACGACTTCCCCCGCACAATCTCTGATATATGGCTTGCAATACAGCGAGGTGTTGCATACGAAGAAGTCCATCGCGTAGTCACTCGCCTGCTACCGCTCTGTGGCGATCCGGCCGGGTGAGGATGCGGCGGCGGGTCCGAAGACAGGGTCCGGTTGAGGAGCGTGAAGGCCGTCCCGATAACGATTTGTCAGAGTTGCCCCGGGCCTCGACATCAGCGATGTTGATCGGATGTATTGAAACCCTGCTGTTCAGGGACGAGAGACCACATATGAAGACGCGTGCAGCGGTCCAGAGTCTGCCGGGGCGACGATGGTAGATGTGTGCGAGGCCTTCCGTTGTCGCCAGCTCGTCGCTGTGCTCAATTTGTTCGTTCACGAACACGATGTCGTATTAATGCGGCTGGCGCGAGTCTTCACAATACCTGTCGCAAACGAGCGAGATATATCAATTGCGTGATCTAGATCGAGCGAGATCTGATCGTTCAAACACTCAGCTATCTCATTGCACATTAGAATGCAGGTTCCACATTGTCAGGACCGCGATGGTCTTGCGCATGTGCGACATACACATCGTCGTCGTCGTCGCGGCCAACAGGCTCCACAGATCAGCTACGCGGGCCGCAAAGAATGGAAGGACGAGCCCCACCTGGGAGCCAGGCACCAACGTCTCGTGGAGGAAGAGAAGAGCTCGTTGCCGGGCGTGAAATGCCAGATGCAGAATCGCGCGCACAGCTGTGCGGGCCTGACACATGCGAGTCAGCGGCGCAGCAGCTCCTCGTTAATTGAGGTGCACTCACCGTGACTGCGTCCGAGGAACGTACGACTGCAACTTCAGGGGTGGACACGAATATTCGTGCTGGACAAATGCTTCAGCATCGAATATCCGACCTAACTCCAACGACGCGAAGAAGCTATCCGCTACTTCTCCGCATTGAACCGCAGGCCCCTGCCTGCCACTTGGTTGGCTCATCAGCAGCACCTCGCCGTCCAGCACGCTGCACAACGCCCCGTAGCCGTTACTCTTTCGTTCGCTGAGGATATCGTGCAGCGCATTGACGATCGCGAGTGCCACTGTGAGTCGTGCTAGTTGACTGCTCATGAACTAGTAGCGGATGATTCAGAGACGGAGCATACCTATCGGTTGTGGGTGCGATCACCCAACTTAACGGCTGGCGGGGGAGCGCTCAAGTTCCAAAGTCATGCGCGAGGATGTCGATGGCCGCGCGCCGATCCCGGAGGAGGAAACTGAACATGGCTCAGACAAGTCGCGTAGATACATCTGGAGTAAGGGTTGAAGTCACGATACTACAATGCGTGGACAGACGGCTACACGTCTTCAGGAGAAATGACGCACAGTATACATCATCGAAGGCAGTGTTGAAAGTGAACGCCCCAAAGTTCAACGTCAGCTGCTGATGCTCGCTCGTTGAAATTGATAACCACATACCTCTTGAACAGCTGCATGCCTAGCCGATACCTGTAAGAATGACTACTCGGTCAGATACGCCCTCGTGCAGTGGCGTAGTCCACCAGATTTGACCGCAAAGATCTTCCAGCACCGAACGTGAGTTATTGATACACATGGGGAATGAACTCGTATCTTGAAGCCCGACCCGAGGACCTTGACTTCCGTATATGGAGGGTTTCTAAGCTGAACACACTCCTTGTCTTTGATCAGGCCATGCATAAGAGTAGCGCAAGGTTGAGACTAACCAGCCTCGCGCAAAGCGTATCCTTCCGTACATCATCTCGATTCAAGAAGGTCATGTGCTGGTTCAGGTGCCGCGTCAACGCGGAGGGAGATCGGTCGCTGTGCACGCTGTGGGACCGGCGATCGAGAGGGCGCATGGGCTGAGCGCTGAGCTCCGGTGACGACAGGCCGCGTTACATTTGCGCATTCGAGATCGGCTTGTGTGAGATATTCACATTCTCTTGCGGGAATGTAGGAGATGTAGCATTCGCGTTTGCTGCCGCTCCCGCCACGGACTTGTATTCCTGCAGCGGTGAGGACGACGGTGATGAAGGACGCGAGCACGCACCTCGACTTCTGAGCACTTCTTCAAATGAACCTTGGGAGGACGCTATCTTCTGTTACCGGCCGTCCGGTTGAGCTGCAGTCTCTCCGAAGAACGGCGGGTTCGACGCACCTCGCTCGGTGATCTCATCCCACATCCATCTCGAAGAGCGTCGTCGTGCCCTCGCCGCAGCAGCGGCGGCGGCGTCGGCGTCGGCAGTGGACCACATGAGGCTGATCGGTACCTCCTCGAGCGCGTGGCACCGTGTCTAGTTGGATGCATGGGTAAGTAGTACTGTGATTGAAGACAAGCTCGCGTTAGGCCGTGATCGCGATCATACTTACATGTGTATGTAGAGGAGTTGCGAATGAACGTGCGACGAAGTACAAGACTGTACCTACCGCCGGGCATGCCGGACCGCGACTTGCCCCCAATGCCACATAAGGCATGTTGGTCATGATCGCGCGTGCGCGAGGCGTGCGCTACTGTCTGGTGTTCGACAACTCGTCTCTTTTCGTCATGCCCATGCGACCCCATATGAAAGACTCGTCTTCCTGCTCAATCTTGATATCCGACCGTGAAGTACTGCAACCACGCGCAACAACGCCTTTCCTACCGCCTCCCGGCACGCACTGTTTCCGATGTAACAAGGATCACAGGCCTTCCTGGTGGCCTGTGGAATGTACGGACGCGAGTAGCATCACAGTGACTCTTCTTGCCCCATTCTTCATACGGCTTCTGATTTGGTAGCATCCACTCGCAGGATGCCACATACCTCCGATTTTACAGCAGGACATCGTGGGGCGGCTCAGAGGGGATGAGAAGGAGAGCACAATAGAGGGCTCCGGGACTGGCGGTGTCGGATATGTACGAAGAAGAGCAGAACCCAACCTCCCAGCGCGGCTCAAGTAAGTCATCCTCCTTTCAAGGACATATGAAAGACCAAATCTTGAACTATTCCAACGAGTACAGCTGCAGACATGCCGTCCACCTCTACGGCCCATGCGGTCATCACTCTTGACGACCAAGATGACGACGATATCCTCATCTTGGGATGAGCCACCTCCCCAGCCAATCCTTACCGCGGTCTCAACTGCCTGATAGAACGTTACGGCCGTCTTTTCAGGTAGTTGCACCGACTACAACACGTGCCAATGATTTGGCCTGACCTCCCCGCAGCTCGTCGGTTGATCGTTCCTCATATGGCAGCGTTCAGGCTGCTCTGACATCGTCCTCTCAAGTTGCGAATCAATCAACCAAGCTGACTGCTAACCCTGATGCGATAGGACCTCTGAGGATAGTAAGTGACCCATCGATGAAGGGGAAGACGCGATCAAAGCTCCCCTCGGCCAATCCGCACCAATCGTTTCTCCGCCAATAGGAGACAGGTCGGCATCGTCCAGCGAGCCCTCTAGGATAGGATAGGCAAGGGCAAGAAGAAGGATCGACCTCTCCCACGAACGGTATTCACCATCTCCATGTCCATTCATTCTCACCCATAACGTTCTCGTCCATAGAAACGTCTGGCGGCAAGGGCTGTCGCCCTGAAGCCTATGACATGAAGACACCTCAACAAGAGAAGGACCTCACACCCAACACACCCAGATTTCTCCTTCGCAGATGGCGATGCGTTTGCGCTCCCCGACACAGGCATCAATCGTCGCATCAGGCTGACCCACTTGCTGATCCTCGAGTTCAGCCTCATGCTGCAACCCCTCACGCGCGTACGCCGTCTCCACCTCCGCCGACCGTCATGTTCTCCCCAGAGTCCATCCGTGCACTCGTTGTGCACGTCGCCTCATGCCTCCTCCCACGATCAGAAACGCGAACAACTTGCAGGCCAGCATGGATGTTGATGTGGACTCAACATCGCCCTCTCAATCGAATTCCGAACATGAACACGAGCCTGCGCCGAGCCCACACATCATACTGAAGGTAGAGGAACATCCGCCCAACATATGGCAACATCGCTCCTGCCTATCGCACTCCCGCTCCTGTACCAGGAAAACTTGGCGGTCATCTTAGACAGCTGGCGAGGATACAGGAGCAGCGGACGGCTGTCACTACTCTAGTACGTCCAAGAAAAACGACTGTGAGAGCAAGGACTGAAACAACCTCATGATGTATTCGTAGCATCCGTCTAATGTCAGCAGTGCATGACTTGTACTTGTAGCTAATATATCGATCATCACGCGTCCCCGCGCACGAGCTCGACTGCCGACATTTGAGTACAGTACACAACAAGATGGTACAACGATTCTTCGTCGTGAACCACTCTCAAGCACCTTCACCGAGACCAAGTCCGACGATGGCGTACGCATACGTTAGCCCTCCCAACGACCAGCCAAATCAGCCACCCGAACGACATGGCGATCTGCTCTAGTCGACTAATCAAGCTGCTCCTTGGTCGCCCCCGCGTGCCCAGAGATCGGCCGCGGCTCCGCCGCAGTGGATCTTTGTGTGGTTTCACGCTGCACGGGCATCGTCACGCTCATGCCCGACTTGGACAGAGCGAGAACAGCATGTATGGGAGCACACTCGACAGCGTGACTTCCGACGTGACGAGGAGCGCATGGATGCCCGCCGGCCCGACCGCTGCGGATACTATAAGAGCTGGGCTGAAACCAGGCCTAAGCAGCGAGTGAGCAGTCGCCGCGTCATGCTATTATCGCAAAACGATCAGAGCTTGATAGAAGGGACGCGTAGAAGTGAGACTCACGGAGAGGCGCCAACGAATGAACCCCTCGGAAGCGTTCTAGCCGGCCAGCGTAGCTACGATCGAAGAGCTTAGTCCCGAGGCTGGAGGAAGCGATCACAATAGGGGTGAGGACATCTCGACAGTAGGATAGGTTTCCCGCACTGACTTTCTCCGAGTGTTCCTCAGCAGGTCAAACGCGTCGAAGAGCTCCGCCGGGTCCTCAGACTCGGTGTTGCGTTAAAGCAGACAGCCGCCGACAAGATCGGGATCCTAGCAGGACGGGTCAGCCAATGGGTGTGCGTTTGCGTACGAGAACACCTACATTGTATTGATGACCACGTCGAACCCAAGTGATGATCATGTCGACGATCTGGTGGTACAGGGGGCCATGAACGGAATCGTACGGCCGGTTCTCGCAATCGGCATGGTTTTTCGCCTCGTTGGGGAGCTTCTTGACCAGAAGGACATGACCCAGGCACCGGCATGTGTTGGAAGGCTGGCGCAGGACTCGCGAACGCTGACTCAGAAGTGAACGTTGGGTCGATTGTTGGAGGCATGGCCGACTTCGCCATGGACGACGAAGGCGACAATCAGTCCTGCGTAGCCAGCGCTGAGTGGAAATAGGGATTATCTCCGACGATGCAGATCGCTCGGGATGTACCCCCATCGCCCTTGTGCACATTCGCCTTGGAGATGATGACTGTCATGCACATAGAGATCCGACGTTTCAATGTTCAATGCGTGAGTTGGGCGGTGCATGAAAACTGATGCTACGTACGATAACGGCGATGAAGAGCTCAAATGGAATGTCGGCGGTGGTCAGGAGCCCGGCCGCTCACAAAAGCAAGAGCTCGGATAGCGATGCCAGAACCCAGGAGCTCGGCGACGTCGGTTCTGAAGATGGGAATTTCGACAGGCACGTATAGGGTATAGAAGACCAACCAGCGCTACAGCATTTTGTGTTTGAAGCGTTCTTTCAAGCGTTCATGGAGCCGACAGCGCGAGGCAAAATCTACGATATGATCAATGACTAGGTTGTAGCCGAATCTCAAGGCACTCACCAAGCCCTCTAACACACCCAAGACGCGACGCTTACCATAGGCGGATGGTGTTGCACGGGAGGTCGACGACGCAGTCGCCCCTAGTATGCCTCCGATCAGCCTTGATCAAGGTTAAACGGTTTGACGACTTACGCAACGGTGCAGACGAGACTAACCCCGATGTGCCTCGTAGTATGCCGGTGGCGTCGCCGATGCCGAGGACCGGCCAAGACGATGGGACGGTGCCGTCCCGGTAGCAGAGGCTGGAGAGGGCACGCGGACGGCGCGATCCTTGGGGGTGAGACGCCAAGTTCCGGGGCCCTGATCCTGCTCACGATCCGTCTCTTCGGCACTTCTTGCACAATGACCCCCTGTATCGAGTGCAAAGTGGTGGAGCTAGGCATGACCTCGGGAGTGGCGAGGGTGGCGAGAGTCGAGGGACCCGGGGACGTCTATGAGTGCCAGCTACGCCTGCCTGCGTTCCGGTGTTGTCTCTTGGATCTTTACGACACGCAACTCTGAGAAGGTTACCCGCTTTTACGTCGCGATGAATTAGCCTGTTGATTTGACCATAGCTACAGTCGGTGTTCGTGAGTAGGAACGAGGAGGTGACAGCTCTAAACACGCTCACTTGGTCCTGTAGCGTAGCGCCAAATCGAGGATACAGAGGATGACCTCCTCCTCAAATCCACCGATCCATGCAGACCGCATGACAATTGCAACACTCCCTCCGTTCATACAGGACGTGGCCAAGCCAACGGGGAGCCCAATCGCATGGATGGACGAGTTGTTACTGCGATAGTGCTCAGCTTCGGAAGGATACACAGAAGCTAGACACAACACACCTATATAGTTGCCACTCATCCTCCACAGCACCTATCAACTTCCTGGATAATCGACTTGGTATCGCGATCATGGTTGTCCCTGGTTAGACGGGCTTGGGACGCGGTGCGAACGTCCGCTGCTGGCCGACAACATGAAAGCCGGGACATTAGGCTGGAGTCTCCGGTAGGTCACATACACGCATATGTCACAATTAAATGCAGACCTCGCACCGAATCAAAGGACTGACGAGCGTGACGTTGAGCTCGGTGCTGGTATGCATAGACTGGCCAACGCCATCCTCGACGTCGCGAGTTGGCCCATTCGCAGGTGCGGTCGTAAGGTATTGATGAGCGAGCGACGTCCAGGGTCGTCAAGGACCAATGGAGGCGACGAGGAGGAGGGCAGGAGGAAGGCAGGAGGAGGGCAGGAGGAAGGCAGGAGGAGGGCAGGAGGAAGGCAGGAGGAGGGCAGGAGGAAGGCAGGAGGAGGGCAGGAGGAAGGCAGGAGGTGTCGGCGGCGAGGTCAGATATCACGGTGTTCACACGGGGTCCATATCCGGGCTTCATCCTCTACCACCGCCAGCACCGTGCCCGCTACATTGACACAGCCCCTCAGTACCACACGTCTACTCAACATCATGTCCGCAAGCCCACCTGGTCGCTCCTCGTCATATGCTAGTGGCAGTCAAAGTGATGAGAACCGTCTCGCTACCCAGAAGTCCCGTACGTGGTTACTCCTCGCGATACTCGTATCTCTCCTACGCCTCTCTTGCAATCTCGTCGCTGCTCACGCTGGTACGTTATGTAGACAACCTGAACCATCTGCCGACAGGGTCCTCGTCGTAATCCTTCTGTCTGCCATGCCGGACAGCCCTATCGCGGTTCAGGTCGGGCATCAGCTTCAACTTCCAACTTCAAGAGCCCCTCAACGCTCGTGTCGACGTTGCATTCCTCCGGAATGCTTCTGTCGTCGGCTAGCCGCAAGCTAGCTGTCTCTACTGCTGTTATGCACATGGAGTGTGAGCTTTCGGTCACCAGATATCGTGGCCATCACTCATAGCACTACAGCCTCCACACCACCCTAGTACACAACCGGCGCATCAAAACGAGGTCGATGTTGAAAAACGTTGAACGGTGAGCCATGTCGTTCCGTCGTCGTGCCGTGGAACTATGGCGTGGCTACTGACATCCAACCTCAAGGCTTTGACGGACTCCATCAAGCGAAGTGAGCGGAGTTAAGCTCCGTTCTCCTGTGCATCAGGATCTCCTGTCGATGGGTATGAGCAGCCAGACCCGGCCGCCATACTGACTCGAGATGAGGCCGCTGTCATGCGGCTTCGCGGTCTTTCGCTCTGCTAGATCTGCCGCTGCAGTCGCTATTTATTAGTTTCGTGCAAGCCGTCATGTTCACGCATTCATGTCCGTTCCGAATACTTATGTGTTTGCTCACTCTCTTTGCGCACAATGGTACATTTTAACTATGTAAGAGCCCGTTGTAATAGTACGATCATATAGTACGGTATGCAAGACAGTTGACGTAGTGTACAAACATCAAGATATTTGATACATTCAAGATCAAGAGCGCGAAGGGTCGACTCCAGCCACAAGAAGTTCAGAAGAGCCACAACGAACACATACCGGAGCTCACAGATCACCCGATCTTTCACGGTGTATGGAAAACTTTAGACCATTGAGGGATCCCTGCGGACCTGAGTGCCAGCAAAGAGCACGCGGGCGAGCGCGACCGCCACGACGCCGATAGCGAGCGTGATCATGGCGAGCTTTCGGGCGAGTCCCCACGTTACGTCCATCAGCGCGATCAGAACTCGTCCCATGACATGTAAGACGAGGAGTACGACTGCGAGCACTACGGCAATGGTTTGACGAGGCATCACGACCGGCGATTGTAGATGCGGCCGCTGGAAGATGAGACGATCTAATCACGGTCATCCATTGGTTATCAGTATGTTATCACCAACATAGGTCATCAGACACGAACCGCGGACGCGTGAATACTTAGCGACAGTTGGCGACCAACCGTATTGGTGATCAATCACGGCGAGCGGATGTGTGTAGGAGAATCCGAATGATGGTGTTGGTGAACTATCCACCGGCGAGTTGGACGTGGGCGATGTGCGAGATGATTAAGACGACAGCAAGTTGGATGGTGAGGTTGATAGCGAGTCGGAGAAGTAGTGAAGGGAATGCGAGAAGAGCAAAGGAGCTGGGATGGGCGAGAGTCGAGGCGAGTGGGAGCGAGGCGGAAAGGTTGGGACAGGACACGTATCAGACCGACGACACGCAGTCGAGCACGAGCTGCGGCGACCGAGGATGACCTGGCCGTCCACTACTTGCCCTTGCCTTAGCGCCGTCGTCAACGTCGGGGAGCTCAACGTGCCAGTTCCCGCGCTTCCGCCCTCCCGCCTCCCTCCCGCCATCACGCGCCTCTAGCTCTCCTCGTCCTGCATAGCTCTGATCGGTCGTATCTTCCTTGCATGCACTACGACATTAATTCCGGTCCTTGGAGGGAGGTGATAGTCCCAGTACGCCCGGATCCTCGTACGTCCATGCCTCGCATTCCGCCGTCCCCACCCCCCACAGCCATCTGTGTCCACGCTTCGTCCGGCCCAACGCTCTCCACGAGATCCACCGACTTCGGTGCTCAAGACTCGGACACAACCTCTCCAACCGGCGGTACGCGACGGTCCCCCACGGAGAGTGCAGTGGATGTTGGGCCCTTCGGGCTCAAAGAGGGCATTGGATGAGCAACTGGACGTGCGTGGTCGGGTCACTTTCTCCTCTGTCTAGCGCTTTGACCACTGTGCCTCACACGCGCCCTCGGGGGGCGTGTTCCTCCGTTTCTACCACTCCCTACAACCGTCTCCCCTGGGTCGTCCCCACCCTTCATCTGTCGAGCTCTCGCCAATGAGCCGATGTATGACGTCTAGGAAGCGGTCTTCGTCGACTCGAATGAGACAGCGGGTCTTCACGGCTCCGACATCGAGAAGCACACGAAGCCCCAGTCCGAGAAGTTCGTCCGCACGCACAAGTACGGCAAGTTGCATCACTCACAGGACGCCGATCAAGTCCCGTCGTGGGTTCTTCAGGCCCGCGCGCCACGCATGGATGAGCACGGAGGCATGCACCGAGCCTGTCTGCGTCGGCATATGAACTGGCGTCGGCCCTACAGTCGGGCACAACCACCGAATTCTCCTCGTTCAACACCTCCCGGCCCACGTCTCCCTACATTGAAGCCGGGTCCGCGTTCTCGTCTGCCGTGATTCTCCATCTGCGACTCCGGAACATTCACGGCCACTCGACCGTCCCTTCGCTGCCCCAATCCCTATCACCTCTGGAGATTAGCCGGATGCGCTCGTTTTGCGATTGTCTCGCTGAAGCTTCTCACTCGATATATTGAAATTCACAGATCCCCTCAACAGCAGGGTCGCAGAACCGCCCTTCAGAAGCGAGCCTCTCACTCGCAGAGCATGCACATTGACTTGCATTCACGCTCAGTCTCGCAGGGAGACTTGTAGCCAATGTCGGGGCCGCCGACTCCGTGACGCCGAGAATGTCCGCGCGGCGGGTGTGGAACGCGTCGCTGAAGTTCAGCACGAGAGCGTGGGGTGCGCGGAACTGTGCGCCGAGCATGCTGGGCTCCGGGCGTGCGAGTACGAAAGAGAGATGGATGAGAGGGAGAAGTGCAGGAAGGCGGAGATATCAGTGAGTCTTCGTCGCCTCTCTCTTTCCTGTGCTTGAGCCGCTCCCGACTTCTGCCCCGTGCGGATGCGATTCCACGGCCCGCGGACACGTTTCTGACGTCTGACGTTTTCTCATCTTCGCTCACACAAGTGTCGCGGAGATTGTGTTCCGGTAGGACTCCATCCTGAAGCCCGCGCGCGATGATGACGGTTCGGTCGCCCGTCGCATTGGCTACATGGGCAGATCCGAAGGGGACGGCCACGGCTTTCGAGATTGAGCTCCGCGCTTGCCCTTGTACTCTAGATCTCTTTGTCATTCATACTTTACAGGACTATCTATCATGAATATGTCGATGAGCCAGATCTCATATGGTCCGTTGTCGTTCGCATCATGGTGCAGTCATATCTCGCAGCAACATGTTCAAGGTTTTCCCGCAACGCGATAGCAATACATCTACGTCACGGCCACGACCCTCAGCTCTTGACATTGCCGTCAATCGGTGCATCATGAATGGGGATACGGTATAACGACTCTATGATGATATTCCGCGGCGTGATATAAGAGGCAATCTATGTTGGCAGCTTGGACCTGAGGGGTCGGTCGTTCTTCGTACAGCTAGGCATCTATGTGCATTATTCAGCGCGAGTAAGATCTGTCTGAGAGCGTCGGTGCATACCTCATGCACCTTCTCTCTTCCTCGAACTAGCCTCATTCTCCTTCCTTCCTTCTAGTCGCACGAGCTTGCGGTACCACTCCTTCGTAATGTAAGAGGGTCGCTTGGGATTGCAAGAAAAGAACAGCACCCTCTTGTCGACAGCGCGCACATGGCCACGCATGACAGGCTTCCACAAGAACCGCCCGTCGTTGGACTTCTGCCAGATCCATACTTGAGGATCACGCCGGCCGGGGACACGATGGCAGAATATATCTTCGGGTTGTAGATCAGGGCGTTTGGAGAGAGTCGTTGGGGGTTCCGTGAGTTCCTGGCGACCGTCCATCTGAATGACCCAGAACGAGACGGGCTCGGTTTTGGTGGCCTTCTCAATGTCCGTTGGGGAACAATGGTACTCCTTTCGATCGAGATCCTCAATACGGACCTAGGGTGGTTGATGAGCGATAGCCGGTGAAAGAGGGCGTCAGCATACCGTGGTGGCGAATGAGGGGTGGCTGGCAGGAGCGGTCATGGGTTTAGGAGCGCCGAGCGAGGCGCGGCGTGTGACACGAGGTGGCAAATAATCCTCAAAGTTATCCGGAGGTCCGTCGGCAATTATTGAGCCCTTCTATGGTATGTGAAGTAGAGAGTTATGGGGAAGTGTTGGGACTTGATGCTGTGTCACTCACCGTTGAACTAGACTTTGCTATGGGCCCAGTGACAGCTTCCGGAGGCCCTTGTTTGTTACTGTTTACATCGCTGCTATATATATGAGCTCTAACGGCAACATTACAGATCTAGGGGCAACGTACTCAAGATAGAAACGCCGGGAGATTGTGGGCGTCGCATTTGAGACGACATTGGGGACACGTGGTTGGCGAAAGACAAGGCGCGTGACCTTACCTGAACGTATGGGGGCAGACGCAGAGAAGGTATAAGTTCGAGGGGTGCGAGTGGCCATTGGGGAGGAACCGGCGTGGGGCACTCTGTGCCGAACAGCCATATAAAGTCCCGCAGACAAAGGATCTTGACGTCGGAGCGCTAGGCTGCTCATGTTTGACAGGGAGGCAAAAATGCTCAATTGGAATTGTACCGCTTCGGACACTTCCCCATAATCGCTTAATATGCAAGATACAGACACAAGCGCACCGCTATTTCCGCGATCTTGAGCAATAAGAACCGCAAATATACGCGCAGCATTCCCATGACGCTGGCCGAAGGTGCTACCGCAACACTGGTACACAACAGTCAGCACTAAGGACCATACCGGTTGATTTGACTTACGGTGGACTGGGTGCACGCACAGCGTGGTTAGATGGGGGCAAGGGGACGGAAGGAAGCTTGAGAGATAACATGGAATACAGGGGCCGTCCAGTGAGGCGACGACGCTGTACAAGCTCCCGTGCCGTCCTGAACATGTCGGAGAAGAGAGATGAGGCGTCGGCGTCATCGAATTCAAGCCAGAAGGAGTGTTCGTCGCCGTTCGCGTCATGCACGACCACTCGACATTCGGCAAATTGCTGTGCACCAGGTCAGTCAGGAATTAGCGAAGCCTAAGGCAGAACCGTACCTCGAATTCGTATAACCTCCACTCTGGCTGCACCGTCCCCTGGAATAGGACTTCGAAAGTGTCGCAGTCGAGGACAAGTAGGGCCACTCATCGCAAAGTGAAACAAGATTAGAAGAGAAGTTGGGCATGAAAACTACGGCACTCACCAGCTGCGACCTGCCCTGACTCAAAATATATCCGAAATACAATAATCTCTGCGTCGGCGCATATCGAATTGTCTGGAGTTGAAAATGTGGCGTAGTAGGACTCAAGACTAATGTCCCTATCGCCGAAAAGTTAGTTCAGAGCTGGCTGGTACGGATCAAAGGGCTTACTCTGTTTCGACTTCACTGCTCACGTCGGCCATGGGAGAGCCAAATGGACGATGATGGAGTAGATTGTAGAGCACGTAAAGTTCCCAAGCGCGGTGTTATATGCGGCGAAGGACAAAGGAACGATGTTGTGGAGGTTACACCAGCTTTTCCATTCACGCTCCGCTGTTGCGCTTGCTGCACCATGGATACGGGTCCGATACAGTGCTCATGGGAGCCCGTTAGACCCAGGTACAACGACTGGTCA
Organism: Earliella scabrosa; assembly: GCA_022605405.1. NCBI lineage: Eukaryota > Fungi > Basidiomycota > Agaricomycetes > Polyporales > Polyporaceae > Earliella > Earliella scabrosa. The sequence continues at coordinate 564,914 of JABYQQ010000013.1, forward strand.
GATTGAATATAGTCTAGAGAACGCGTCCCTTCGCGATCTCTGCGGTCTAAATGAGGCAGAGCCCTGCACGCGCCGGGGGAGATCTTCTGCCTGCTTGAGCGAAGACAGCGGAATGCGGACCTGAACAATACCGGCTGCGGCAATGCGCGGGCTTTGCAGTAGATTTTGGACAACGGAAGTTTTTGGCCTGTTCTCCGGCTCCAGTTCTAGTCCCAATGCCCGCCGAACCTAAGGCGTCTGTCTGCCCATTTATGACAATGTGCTTTGATGAACAAGATCCACCTACTGACGTTGCCAAAGTACTGTCGAGGCCGCCGGAGAGAAGAACGAGAGAGCAGCAGAGCTAGGATTTTTGATAGAGGGACTCAGGCGCCGGTCCGCACGGCATCGGCCGAAGACCGGCGCCCGTTGTAATCCCCGTTCAACATTGGGACCACTGAAACGCTCTACAAATCCATTGTCCTGAACCAGCCCAATGTGATCCACATCTTTCCTTGTCTAACAACGGTCTAACGACCCCAGTTGTTAAAGTTTGTATGATAAAAGTACGTTCATGAGACCTCCCAGTAATCGTCTATGACTGTCGCACCAATATATGCTCAGTTGCCCACCATACCCGCGACGTTATCAAACTATGGACGCCTCTCGCCACAAGAAATTCGCTCTGTCTCGATTTGTTCACCAGGAAGCTTCATTCCACACAGCCCACTCCCCTATCGTCGACACTGCGACGAGTGTAGTCGAAGAGGTGAGCTGAAACTTCATTTGTTATAGCTGTCATGTCTGTCCATGACTCATTCGCCCGATCCCCAGTCTCTGCCGGTCCATGTAGATCAGGACCAGGTTGCTCTCGCTCACCCCTCCCAAACGCCAGGGCACAAGCGACAGATCCGCTACATTTCCCACCGGATCATCGCTGCCCTCGTTGCCATCCTCGCAACCAGTCTCGTCCTAGGCGTGCGATTCCTCTATCCCTCCCGCTGCTCTGAGCAGCTTCAAGAGCTGGTCCCATTGAATCTGCTACGTCTTTTCGCACTGCCATACCCCGTCCTATTCGTACCACATCTCCCTCTCGGCTCTCCAACCAGGGTCGACCCACAGGCGACTGCCCCCAGGGTTCATCCTCCTATCATGGCCGAGTACGATAGCATCTGGACCAGTACTGCTATGTCCATGTTCACATCGGAGACATTCTCTCGCCCTTTCCCTGGCAGAGCCGATATCACTTGGTGGCTCTCCCTGCTCGGACAGGCGCCTCATGAGCCGTTGCCACCTGACACTGTACTCCGCGGGGACTCCCGTCCAGGACATTGTTGGCCGTTTCGGGGCTCGTATGGTCTTCTCGCGATTGATCTGCGCGAAGAGGTCATCATCAAGAACGTCACCGTTGGGCATTTGCGAGACGGTGGAACGCGAGGGCACACGTTCGCACCCCGCCAGATCGTGGTCTGGGGACTTCTCCCGCTTACATCCACCGCCGGTTCCGAGACGTATGGGCCTGAAATAGAGGTTGAAGATGCGTCACCAGGAAGCGGAGGTCCCCAAGAGCTCGCTATCGCTCATGATTACAAGTTGACCAAGTTGACGAGCATTCGGTATGATGTTCATGCCACGGAGAGGGAGCAGACCTTCTTCGTTGGCTCGCGTACTTCAAACACCACCCGTTTTGACAAGATACTTGTAGAGGTACTGGATAATTGGGGATCGAAGACGTATACCTGTATGTACCATATCCGCATCCGTGGATTTGTATGATCGTCCGAGTCGAGCGTTTCAGCCTCGCAGCCTCAGCCTTAGGCGAGGAACGATTCAATTCTATTTTGCTCAGTCTCCGTCAATATGTACGGGAGCGTCCCAGGAGTTGAATAGCAGTGATCGGCGGAGAGCGGCAGTCCGAGCCGACTTGGTAACCTCGGAGTAGCTCGGATCTCGTGCTGCGAGAGGGGCACATACGGAAAGCATGATAAGATATCGACAACTAGATACTGATTGGTGGTACCTTCAAGGGGTAGCCGGGATCGTTCGAAGGGCACTCAGCTCCTCGACTGTTTACATAGAGAGCCTCATCCAAGATAGCTAGATCACATGAGGGTAGGTTCGTCGCCCGACGGTCATGATTAGGCTGGAGGCGTGAACGGTGATTAGACGTCGCTGTGCGAGCCACAACGGCATAGCTAGAACATACATGTCGGACGTATCGTATTTCACCGAGGTCCAGGGGAAACGCTGAGGGGGTCTGGCGGGTACGGTGGCCGCTGTACGCTCCGGATGGTGACGGACCATGGCCTGTGACCGACGGTCATGATTAGACTGGAGGCGTGAACGGTGATTAGACGTCGCTGTGCGAGCCACAATGGAATAGCTAGAACATACATGTCGGACGTATCGTATTTCACCGAGGTCCAGGGGAAACGTTGAGGGGGTCTGGCGGGTACGGTGGCCGCTGCACGCTCCGGATGGTGACGGACCACGGCCTGTGACCGATGGCAGATGCAGCTCCTCGAGTCCGACATGGTGATGACGAAGAGGCTCTACGGTGGGACGAGGACGGGAGTGTGGGTTGCGCGCTGGCTGGATTGAATAGTGACGGGGACTGATATAGCTGGAAGGGTCAACATCTTAGATGAGATCGTTCAGCAACAACACCTATTAAACATGGAGCACTTCTCGTTCAACTTCTACGTGGTCGTCGAGCGATATTCAGACGAATAAGATACATGCCACGCTGCTGTATAGTACAACTTCGGCCCTTGAACTGAGCTGGAGATAGGCCAACACCCCTTGTCAATCACTCTTGGGCGGAAACGATCCTTCGATCTACGATCTAGATACGCCAATGTCAACACGGTCCATGGATCCATACCGGACTATTTATCATACCTAGGTCGAGCGGATCGTATAGAAGGTGATACGATCCATCCTCTGTTGGTTGCGAGGGCGTTGCCACGTCGTAGCTGCTTGCCAAAGAGGTTTCGGTTCCGAGTCCTCGGAAAAATTGAGGAGAAGCTCAGGAAACATGGGATGGGGGAGAGATCTAGGATTTTCTACCGGTCGCCAGGTCCTATCCGTTCCAACACCGCGATAGATCCATATCTGAAGAGCTGTGCCTTCAGAGGTAATCCTGTGGATATAGAGATCTCCCGAGTTCAGAGGACAGGCGGGGTTGATGTCGCGCGGACCATCCACCGCGTCATCGCCACTCGTGGAGAACCATTGGGCCCGGTGGTCTCGTCCTCGAAGTTTGTAGGACTTCGCCTTGAGGTACTGCACACACAGTCTCTTTAGCGTGCATGGAAGTCATGATTGTTCGATGAATTACCTACCATAGGTGTTGCTCTTGCGTCTATGGGCTGCCCTTTCAACGAACCAGTATCAGCAACCATCAGCGGCTGCGAAGGGCCGGGAGATGGCGATCTGGCTACCTGTTCAGGGGTCCGTAAGAAGCATGGTACAAGCGTAATTGTGTCTCACGACAGTAGAGCCCGTAGGCAGCGGGAGGACGCTTTCCGCCGTGCGAACCTTCTTAGCGGGCCGGCTCACAGTATTCACCGAACCAAGGATGTTTGATACACCACTCTGTGACGCTAGTCAGCACTAATCGGTCCGCAGGAGCAAACTCGTGCCATGGACGTACATATTGGTCGGACATGACGCGTCCTGAACTACGACGGCGCTTCAATGTTGGCGAAGAAGTATCCTTATGCGTCATTATGCATAGATTCAAATAGACGTAGAGTGTGAAAGGCGCACTTCTATGAAGGATACTTTCTTGGCCAGGCCTTGAGAAGCCGTTTTTTGTCCGAAAACCTTCGATTGAGACCGTGTAATAGGCCTCAAGTCCTGCCGAGCGTTATCGTGGGGGTCGCTCTCCGACAAACGCTTAGGAGACAAGGCTTCGGTACATACATTATATGCAGAAAGGCGCACTACACACCTGTGAATATGACCGACGTTGGCCTGCAGAGCCCGGGACGAGGGACGTGGTTGGCTCTGACGCTTCACTGCCATTCTAGATAATGACCTGCGTTGAGAAAGTGGGAAGATGTACCGTTATACAACATTGGTACCTCGGGAGCCCCTATTGAGCCTTCCACAGTATCGGCCTGAGGTGCAGACTTTTGAGGAGTAAGGATTGTGGCAATGACGATGACAAGCAAAATACTCGCAGATTTCCCTAATGAAGGGGTAAACACCGATCGATAGAGCAATTGACTTGGTTGTTGCAACCCTGGCTTGCTATAACCACGATCACTTCGATATGGTAGAACATAGCACCTATAGCGTGGATCCAGAGAAAATTCTGCCTTCCACTCGACCATGGCGGAGTTACAGAAGGAGGGTCGTAAGAAAGAAGTTGATAATGAGTCCCGCCACTCGCAGTGCACAACAGACGCCGGCAGAGGCGGGCCCGAAGCGGGGACCCCGAAGTCAGTATAGTCCTCGGGGTCTCCGCCCTACAGCCCTTAGCGCTCCTCCTCCTCCTCCGTCTGTCCTCTGTCTTCCTCCGTCGCTGTCCAGTTCGACCATCCAGCCAGCGCGCACCCATACACACTCCCGTTCTCACCCCGCCGCAGAGTCTCTTCGTCATCACCATGTCGGCCGCGAGGAGCTGCATTTGCCATCGGTCACAGGCCGTGCCTCGACCACCGTGACCGCCTGACCCCCTCAACGTTTCCTCTGGACCTCATCCGTCGTGTGCACGCATCTGCCCTCATCTCTCCAGGGAGATGAAGCGGTATGTTCTAGCCATTCCGTACCTTGATGTGACTCTCACAGTAACTTTCGATCACCGTTCACGCCTACAGCCCAATCATTACTGTTGGGTGACGAACGGACCTGCGACGGACCACACCTACTTCGATCAAATAGTCGAGGGGCTATCGGGATTCATGTAAATGTGGTGTGTACTTTGCGATCTTTGCCCATTCTGAGTTTTAGCACGACGGAAGCTCCTCAGTTGGGCCTCGCCTGCGCCAGACTACCCATAACAACTCCAGAACCCGTGCGTTGGGCGCCAGACCCCTCCCGAGGACGCACTCGCGTAGCATTGACCTCATCTAAGCGCAGTGCACACTGCCCGGATGCCGTCCGCGCGAAGTTGCTCCGTCATCCAGCGCCGCGGCACTCAACGCCAGAGTAGCGTCGGTCGAGGGCCTTCCGCCGATCACGTCGCTGGCTCAAAACGCATACACCAGATCAATCGCGTGCCCGTGTGGACCATCGTATGATAGTACCGGCCCACTGTAGCACCATTCCATCTACGAAGTTCGTCGCGAACAAGGTCAGCGCGGGAGCACCGGGAGCCCTCTCTCATCGACCGCGTTACAGACGGGCCCACAATGCACATCCCTTAACTAGCACACAACCGCGGATTCCGGGAGGGTCGAACAAGCTCCGTCACCCCACAGGTCGCGCACAAGGCGACTTTCGTACCTAGGTACGTTCTCCCAGATCCTGCCAACTCGCAGTGCGTAATGCAGAGTCTTCCATAGGATATCCCGCCTATCTTTCGCAACTAGCCATAGGGCCTTCTCCGTGACGTGTACGTTGAAGTTCCCCACAATACGCGAAATACTAAGTCGTGATCCCATCCGTAGCTACGCCCGCGGATGCGTCATGGGATTCGTTGTATTATTCTCAACCATGCTCTTTGCCTGGACGTCCGCCTTTTACCCAATGTCGCCGGCGCGGATCGCTGACCCAGCCACGCAGCCTCGGTCCGCATGCCACTGCGGGTGAAAAGTGAGTTCATGCGGTATCCCTCTCCTAACACCACGTTCTCAAACTACGTACGGCCTTGTAGTCGGAGAGTAAACAAATGTTATTGGTGCGCATGGGATGAGTGTACGATGGGTCCATTGTCGGAGTACAAACGAGGAATCGAATCAAATACTCCATGATCTAGAGGTCGCCGAGATCCTTGGTGATGGCCCATAGTCTACGAGATGATTGATGCACCATCGCTTTCGCCCTCGCTCGGTACAGCGGTAAACGCTACCCTCTTCGTCGCTTCGAGTCGTGCATAGTCGGCGACCGTCCGGCTGATATCACTTCCCTTCATCGCATTGGAGATGAATACGATGGGTGGATGAGTAAACCATTCGTCGTCAGGTGCGCAGCACTCCATGTGGTCATGCACGGAATTTATGGGTATCCAATGCCTGGAAGAGATACGATGAGTATAGCCCCGAAATCGCTGTTATTAACACTCACTCTGACTGCAGATGGTGAAACAACGTGGCCTCAGCTTTAGTGACGTCGTGGTGTACCCTACCGGTTCCGGGGTAGTTACATTTGCGACATGTCCAATAGGCACGGGCGCGGTGCTCTCGCAATGACAACGCATAACGAGAGTGTTCCAGTCTTCGGGTTCTCTCTTGAATAGTCGGTGGAACAACAATCCACTTGTGTATATCTCCATGGTGGTGACGAAGACTATGCAGTATCTACACGGATATAGGTTACGCGATGAAGAAGTCAAGAGAGGATGACTACGAATGAGACTCACTGCTCTACGCCAGCCCATCACCATGAGTGTTCGTCCCGATATGCTACACGGCCCACACGCAATGCGCGAATTGTGTCTGTCGAGGTCCTCGGCGGTAGCGTGAGTAGGGTCGAGGCCACAATATGTGACGATATTGGCGACTAGGGTTGAACATCCGCGCAGTCCTTCGGTTGACCAGGGAAGTCGTCCTCGATAGGCCATGAGGCAAGCACTGTGATATAGGTCGCCGTCGATCTGTGGAATGTACCCGTCGGTGAGCGGCGTCCGCTCTTTGGTGCCCTCCCATGCTACATCGTGTCCATAGAGGCATTGGTGAACAGCGGCCGCTCTCCATCCCAGTGCGGAACAACAATACGTGCAGTAGAATACTGCAACGGCGAGATCGAGGGGGGGGACACGGCGTTGACTCCTTGAGCGGGTCTTCCTATGGTTTGAGGAAGAATCCAATGGTACGATTGACTGGTTGCTGGGGACGAAGGAGGCAAGGTCTCTAAGTGACCTTTCTCGGTCAGAGCTCCATCGTTCAATAAGAGAGGGCAGGAGACGCGAGAACGCAGCTAGGTTGATGCTGACTGTGGGATCTAGCTCGGCGATAATATGAATTTCTTGGTATTGTGCGAGATCCACAGCGTGTGGCGAGAATTCTCCGAGTGCGTGATCTGTCCGGTAGGCTCCGAGGGCGATATCGAGGAGAATCAGGCGACCGCTAATGTAATTGCGTTCTCGAAGTCTCTCTTGATCGTACCGTCGACGGAGAAACCAATCCTCCACAGTCAGCTTGATCCTCCTCCACTCTACCGTCGACAGCGTCAAATGAGAATTAGAAGACCGTCGTCGTGGAAGACATGCCTTTGCTTGTCAAGGGATATGGCTGTTGAAATAGCTGTAATAATCTTCCTGTGACGCCTTCGTAGGATAGCCCCAGATGATTGACCTCAGACTGAAAGCCCAGGGCTCGCATCTTGTCAAGGATACTATGACATGCACAGGATTAGCGAGGACAACCAAAACCGCACTTGTGCTGTCACTCACTCTGCTCGTCGTTTCACCATCATCTCGTGCGCCGCCTGCGCCGCTACCCGTTCTTCATTCTCCTGCCAATCACGGTATAGTCGGGCATGCTATCTCGACAGACAGGTCAGCGTCACGATTCACATCATAATTCAAGGACGCTACCCTATGGATATCAAACGCAGTGGCGCGCCAGGCGTTCATGACCGACTTCGGATTACCGCGTATATGTCCCTCCTCGAGCTGCTTGATGAACGTCTGAACATGTGGTATATAAAAGGATATACCGTCTTCGGGCACTGTTGGAAGAGTGTGAGAAATATGCCTATGTACGAAAGATGACGAACGTACAGACTGCAACCGGAATGTATGAAGACAGCTTGTGTCCCGTTCTCTCGAAGAAGTCTTGACCAAGATCCGCAAAGCGAGTCCGCGTCGCAACATCTATTGCACTCTCCGTTGTAAATCTAAACCCGATGTGGGTGAATGAGCGTTACCTGCCGGACGGTGGACAACTGAGGCTTGCACTTACCTAGATTGTCGACAACTGGCACATAGACGTACCCCGCACTCCCAGATAACTGCTGAGAGGCCGACGCCTCCGGTTTGACAGCCTTGGCAATGCTTCTCAAAGCACAGTGTTGCGTACTGCAACTCATTCATCCATGACGGACAAGGTGGGAGAGTCGGGATCGTCGCTCTGACTAGTCTCCATTCGAGTCGCGCAGATAGGACAAATGTACGCAATACGCGGGTTGTTCGAGCGACTTGGATCAGGTCAAGAGGATGTAAATAGGACAGTACCTACATGGTGGCGTGAGTTGCTTAGATGGTCACCTGATCCGTGAAGCTACATACCATTGCGAACAGTTCCGGGTAAAGCTCTGTTAGGAGAGCACAAGTCTTCTTGATTGCTGTCTGCTGTCTGTGAGAACGGCGCATTCTGAGTAGTGGCGAGAGAGAGAGAGAAGGGGGGAGTTATTTGCAAGGCTCCTCTAGCAATGATATCCGAGCACAAAGACCTTTGAGCTCTCACGTGGTATGCTCTCTGAGGATCTATGGGTCCTGCACGAGTGATAGAAACGTATCCTATGGTATGATCTCCTTGTGAGTGGTGACCGTTCACTGGTGTTTTAGTGGTTCGGGATGGGAGGACGGGGAGCGTCTGCATCGTCGGTGCAAGGGAGCGTAGCGCGATACAGGTGTTGCGGGCGGTCTTGGGTGTGGCTGGGACATCCATACGATGCTTGAACATGGCGGTAATGAACCAAATGCACAGCAATAGATATAGTTGTAGATACAAGACAGCCAAGCTATGGATGTGTGTTCGTTGGACAGTGTTAGATTGGGGAGCCACGGCGATCAATGTTGTTTGACGTACCGTAGTTGTACAGAACCCATGGATTCTTGCTCCACTACCCAATCAAATAGCTCCCCGTTATCCTACGTGATGATTGCTTCGGCTCCAGCAGTCGGAACATACTACACCTGCTCCCTTGATAGATGGGTTGTCGAGGCCAATTGAGGACCCAGATCGTAGCGGGATGTGAGCAAGACCTTTCAGAGATAATATAGCAATGAAGTATCAAGCTTCCCAGCGGCGCCGAGGTGATCACAGTGGGCAATGATTGGGACGATGGCACTGGGACGGAAGAATGAGACAATGTTTGGGCGCTTGCTATGCGAACACCCGAGACGAGGGGTTTTGTAGCGCTTCGTAACGATGAGTAGCAATTTGTAGCTATTCCTCGCTGTTGGTGTGGGTTGATTATTGGAACTTGTGTGAAACACTCTTGCCAGAGCCATCTCCCATACTTGTAAATGAGTCAGTAAAAGAAAGAATATCCTGCACGAGATTTACATAATATCATCGTCATACGGCACAGATAGTGGTTCTATGAATGCTGCATGAAATGTATTGCTTATGTGACGAAGCAGAGACGAGCTACAAAGTTATACGAGTACTCAGTACTCAGGCTGAGGCTCCGACCCCGTCGCGCGCGTGTTGATAACTCTATCATCGACACTACCTCCACTGACTCGTGCCATACTATGATCGGCCTCGTACACACGTCAGACTGAGAAAGAGCAAGAGTAGTGGGCATCGAACCACGACGACACTATACCGGAATCCGATCCTTTTACAGCTCATCACACTGATCGACCTGTTCACAACTTGGCGCACCTCTGGAGCAGGATGGCATCTACTACCTTTCAGATTGAACAGCTCCTAAACCCTTCTGGTCAGTGTAATTGCGACTCCTACAACTTGTGCATCACGATGTTGACTACGAGTATAGCGCGAGTCAGCGGCTTTATGGACGGATTGGTCGGAGCGCTGTGTGGCGCGGGCAAGGTACTGGTGACGAGTCCAAACGCGGATTTCATCCCGGACATCGTTCAGGGAGTCGTTACGGTCCGCCTCCGCAAAGATTTCCGCTACGGCATTGTTGATCCCATCCAGTGGCCTCAGCTCTATACTCCCCGCTTCGCATACCTTGCGGCCGTTCCCACAAGAATCAAACCCCCTCACCCCCATTCCTATATGTGGTTGTCGCCTGCACGGTCAGACTTCCTCCCACTTGTTGGAATACCTATAAAAGATCTGGGGACTCTTCGTCACACCTTCATTCAGCCCTTGGCGGATTTAGTGAACTCGATGGAAGAACGGGTGCACGCTCACCTATCGTCGCACAATCCCAGAGAAGAACAACACGATGACCTACGCTGGCACAGTCTGGCCATGAGACAATCCTTGACCCGTATCAAAACCATGCCCGCTACGTTCGAGGACCAATGCTTCCAAGTGGCAGAGTTACAGCGCCACTGGATACTAGCTGCCGCATATCTACGCTTCCACGCCATCTGCGTCCTCAAGCGGCCGGTCTCCGTGGAGTCGAGGCAGTTGGAGCCAACAATCGGAGCGTGGACCGGAGATCCGAGCGTAGTCCAGAAGCTTCACGCTGCAGGCTTGCCAGTTTGGTTCGTACGGTCACCAGAGAAGGTCATCCCGAACACGGTTCAGATAGTCCGGATCGTGCAGCCCACAAGGCCAGATCGACTGTGTTCTGCAGTAGTTGACGCATCCTCCTCTATGTACCACGGTCTCGCCGGAGAACCTCATCTTGAAGCCACAATGAACAGCGGCCCGACCTATCTCGAGATAGCGCAGAACATATTTGCCGATACAGCTCAAGATCAAGCTGACGCAGCATCATCCCAGTCCACATTCGACATACGAGCTCTTGCACCGCGGACTGCATTTTCGACCTCTTCATCTGCATCTCAGCGCCCTAAGCCATGTACGCTTCCATCACAATGCTACCTCTACGACTGCGCTAACCTCACTGCTAGATGATGTTCCTCGACGGTCGATGCGGAAGGTTCATCCATCCCACATTCGAGGGCGTGACAAGTTTGTAGACTTGTTGCATGATTGGATGCCTAAGGCTCTGTCTAGCTGGAGACACGCAATGGCCAGTGTGGATCGCTCACGTCCCGCCAAACCAGCACAAGAGCTATGGGGCTATTGGATCCCTGAACCAGCGCTGTTACTCGGTCCTCGCGATCAACAGCGTGTCCAGCAGTACGCAATGCGCTGGCTACGGGTCCGCCCGGTATGGCTGTACATACTGCGCCTATCCGACACCGAGCGGCTGAAGATTCCTCCTCAAACATGGCGTAGCTACCTCAATGCGGGTTCGGCTAACTCTTCATCCGATACACGTTGCGGACAGCGACTTCAGGAACTCCAGTCCATGTTCAAAAGCGTCTTTTCGAAGGATAGGTTTGACCTAGAAACACATCTCACCGCTCAGACACCGGTAGTCTGGTATGGGCACCAGCTCTCCGAAGTCCCCCATCATCTCGCACCGTTGATACTGTGGGAGGTGTTTGAACTTGGATTCCGACACGAATTTCTTGCATTGGATCGACTTCTTCGTCCCAGGTGGACAAGGAGGGATGAAGCACGTCGAGAGGAATGTTTGTCTCGTATCTTCGGGACTACGGATATCCTTGCAATCGCCGAAATACCTACACCCGAGTCTCCTGGACTCTCCTCCTCATTACCCCACCGACGTATTCCCGCACTCAACGCTTTCCGGGAAGTGCTCTCCTTTTGGCCTGGCTATCCCAATCACTCTATCGCATCGCAGAGCCTGAAGATCAGCGACAGCGCCGAGGTTATCGAGCGGATGGAGTACACATTAGCTGCGTTCTACGTCGACCAATTCTTCCAGCTCTCCGGGCGGGCACCGCTAGTACCCCATTTCTTACCTGTAGCCTCCTCTTGATATAGGTGAGTGTAGTACCACGAACTGAGATGGTCCCAAACATATTGAAGTATGCCTTGCGCGACATGCAGTCAGTTCATCTAGTCGCCGGTATAGCAGGACTCTGGGCAACCTGGCGTGAGGGTGCTTGCTTGAGCAGACTGATATGGGCAGTGGAGGGCTGTAGTCAGCAGGTTAGCCTTCGTCCATAGTTCATCCAAATGGTAGTGTCGGCAAAAGCTGCTCTGGGCGTAAAATTCTCCATGAATTCGTGAAGTCTCGAAGGCTGTTACTCAGCTACGAGCGTTCATTCCTGACGAACGAGGTCAATTTTGCGCACGCCACTGATCTTTCCAAACCCTTTGTCCATGCATGCCCCGTCTTCTGACTCATTGCAGGCTCAGCCACCACGTCGAAACCGTCACACTAACAGGATGAACTCGCTCACGTCGGACGTTCTATACGACCTCACGGTTCCCCACGACTGGCGATCGTTGTCGTCTTACATGAGTCGCAGACTCAGGGTTCCCGGTGAGTCTCGGTCCCTCATACTATCCCCTCAAGTTTACTGAAAACATTGTAAGACCCGATCACAAGAAATGGATTGAAGAAGATACACGCACGATTTGACCAGATCTATAGCCAACTCGATAGGGCATTTACTGAGGCATCTGCGTTCAACGACATCCAGACAATGGGTGGCGTCATCGGAATCATGACCCGAATGTGCGTTGACGGTCAGTTGACATGCAAGCTGGTCGATAATGGTGAGGCTTTGGGCTGCAATGTCAGTGAAGTGTGTACTAGACTCACACACTGGCATGTATCAGGCATGATACAGAAAGTGTCTCGTCTGTTGGACTTCGACTCCGCGCAAGTTCTCGGGTTGAGGGCACTTTCCATGGCCACTCTCCATAACTTGACGTCTTCAAAGCCTGGCGAGGACGTGGCAGCATTACACAGCACATTATCAACTCTAGCCCTCCAATCGGAAGATATCGAGGTGGTCGAACTCATCGTCACCATTATGGCACACGCCACTCGGGCAGTGTTGCGGATGGATCGACTTCCTGAACGGTCGACTGTACAGAGTATGGCGCTTACAGACACACTTCCCGCAGTTCTGCGCATCCTGCGACGTCCTCAAATATCTTACCCCCTGCTCACACACGCTATCGACCTTATCGTCACCCCCGCCTACCACTGTCCGGAAGAGTGCAAATCTGTCCCCTCCTTGGTTCCCTTCCTGGCTGCGTTGACTCGTAGCAGCAACATCGACATTCGCGCTTCCGCAATGGTGGCGATAATCCATATCCCTCACGCCGGCAGAGAGCGAGAGACGCCAGTATTTCGTCCACAGCAACTAGTCGATTCGCTCTCCAATGGGATCCCTACCCACTTGCTCGAAGTCTTCACGAAGAATGGTATCAGGTCACTCGAGATCTGTCGGATCCTCGATGCTGTGGACGAATACCAACGGGCAATGTGCGAGGCCGAGCGTGCTTTCAATCCTCGCAGCCTCGGTCGCAGGCTTGGTGACATCATCCAGCGTCACAGCCTAGCTGTCGGAGAGAACGAGCTTCAAACGGTCATCGGAGATGGCGATATACAACGGCCCGCCTTTCCATCTTGGTTAGATGCGCTACCAATGTGCGCTCAAACTTTGCGAGCCACGAAAGACTCCTCGGACTTAGACTATGCGGACATTCTCGACATCAAGTTTCTGGACACAAGGGGATTACGAACCGAAGCACAGGCTCTGGCCAAGAAGTCCATCTCTCGAAACCCAGCACTTGCGTATGCGTATCTCGTGATCGGCTTCGGGGCGGACATCGAGGAAGGCCTTCTAGCAGCCAAGAAGGGGCTGAAATGCCCGGATACGACACCATTCATCCGTAGTCAGCTGCTCTTCCATGCAGTAACGCGGGGGGCTCAATTAGGCCTTCAAATTCTGCAGAAGAAGATCGGTCCTTCATCAGTTGAACGCGGCTCGGAACTACTTGTATCCGCCCTCGAGGACGCAGAGACGTTCATCCTCGAAGCTGCACCGGACAACTTCTGGTTGCTCACTGTGCTCAACTGGCACATCCTCCTCACAGTACTAGTTCATGGTCCAGAACTCAGTGAAACCTTGGAACAACTTCAGGTTAGTTGTGAGATTAAATTTGTTTTCGTTACCAGCAACAGCTCTAACATAGACTACAGGAGACCCGCACAAGAATCACCACTACGATGCAAGTAATGGATTTCGTCCAATACATTCTTCCACACCGCCAGTTAAGCACCGCGTGTAAACTGCTGTTTGATTCTTACAGCGAGGGGCTTAGAGACTGGGGTCATCTGGTCACGCGGTTCGACGTCCTCAACATAGGACTGCGACGGGGCTTTCATGTCTGCCCTGCAGAGCGCCTGGTTCAGCTCGGTGGTCCACAAATCAAGATACATCGGTGCTCATGGTGCAACATGCCGAGTGCTATTCTCAAGCAATGTGCGAGATGTCACACAGTCACGTAAATAATCTTCATGCTCACCGCCCCCAGCGGATAACTCTGTTACTTTGACTCAATGGTTGTTCCACAGCTACTGCGACATATCATGTCAACGTTCCCACTGGGCTGAACACAAGGCCGTTTGCTCGAGGTAGATTTCTATGACGCTCATCCGGCGGAATTGTGGTAATTGGTGATCGAGGGTGTGTGGTCGTGCGGAGAGTCGAGAGACCGCCGGGGTTGCCGAGATTAGAACGGGAGACAAAAGCGAGGATAGAGAGTGTCGGTCGTTGATTCCAATGAATATGGTACAGATATGGGTAGATAAAACCCGTGTATTGCAAGGCTAGGCACGACTATATGAGTATGTACGTGCGGTCGAGGCCAAGAGCGGCTCGCAGTTCGGCTAATACTGAACGGCGTCTAATCTACTAAATGCGGCGGAACCACGCGCTGACCACGCTTACCGTGCTAACGGTGCTAAAGCTGTGCCCGTTAGCACTGTCAACGTCCTGCAAGGTTACTGATGTGTCTCGGACGACGATGATAGGAGGAGGGCGGGAGGAGGGCGGAGGAGAGCCGGAATAGGCAGGAGGAGGCGCGGCGGGAGTGATAAGCGCAGGAGGCTTGGCGGCGCTAAGGGTCGATCTAAAAAGGAAGGAGCTTGGTCGGCTTACCACCCCGTTCTGGCCTACGCTCGTTCCTCACATTCGGCCGAACAACACGGACTTGTCACTGGGGCTCAGTCACAGTCCAGGTAGCTGTGGTGGTTCAAGGTATTTCGAGATCTGACTGCCCCCAGAACCACATGTACTCTCACTCAATACACGATACATTTATTATACGTGATCTCGACCCCGACTCCGCCACTGCTTGTACAAAGGGATGAATGACGATTCACATCGTTGAGCGATCTGCTGTGCCATCGACAGCGCGTACGACAACCCTTACAACGATGTCCATAGTCTCCAGGCCTCTCCCAAGGGAGCTGCTGCTATCTTCTCTAGTAGAAACAAGGTTAGTTGTGAACTTTTCCCTGTGTCGCTTGAGTTCTAACTTTCCGACCATTCATCACTAGCTGCGACACTGTAAGTCTCGAGTGGCACACCGTGTTTCTTCAACTGGACTTACACTATCAACACCTAGGTCTCACGACTACTTTCACTCGGGTCCCTTCTTGTCGGGTCCCTACGAAGGTGGAAACTCTCTACCAACGCTGCCGTCCGTGCACCGATACACACCATTCCGGATGAACTCCTTCTTGTCATCTTCCAGCTCGTCCTCTGCCAACCTCCGCATAGTCGCGTGGTTGCACCTTCAGGAGAATCACGAGACGGAATCGAAGTATCCATGATCCTCGGCATCACCCATGTCTGCAAGAGGTGGAGGGCGGTTGCCATCGGTTACCCATGCCTATGGTCTTGCATCGGCGATCGTCATCTCGAGCTGCTCGAACTGTTCCTCGTTCGCTCCCTCCAAATCCCATTGTCTCTACATTTACGGTCGGATACCCCGGGATTGAGGAACATTTTATCGATATGCGGGCGGCGCGTTCAGCGAATGGACTTAGGTGTTTCACCGAATTTTCCCCACGTTCAGGACCTGCTCAAGTTCGAGCCTACCTCCCTCCAATGTCTCACCATCGCTTATGACGATGATACCCCTCGTCTAGACGAAGAATTGGGTTCAGTTCTACTGTTCGATCAAGATAGCGTCCACCTAAAGGCCCTGGCTATCCATCGCGGACACCATTGGCTACCTTCCAATGTATTTCCACAACTCACTCACCTTCATCTGGAATTGGCTCCAGGACGACATACACCCAACGCCAGTCTCTACCGACTCTTGAATAACGCACCAGGCCTAGAGTCCCTCTTCCTTTGTGGTATCATCCCTTCCCCCGACCCGATCCCTGAACCGACACAGCGTGTCCACCTCCCTCGTCTACGATCTATCCACATGGTTATCGGATGCTTCGCTACATCGATGGGAATACTCGCTGCGTTGATCGTGCATCCGCATGCGTATGTATGTCTCAACGAATTCCGCATTCTCAATGAAGTTCCTCCGCCCTCTCGACACATTGACTTCCTGGACGCCATCACGTCTATGGCACTCGCCATTGACGGAGATACGGTGCATCTACTCCTAGAAGGGCCATCATCCGGACTATTGCTACAAGGGAATTTCAATGACCCGGGTTTCGTGGACGATTGGCTGGACATGCTTGACATGGTAGTACCGCTTACCCGGATCCAATCCATGGATCTGTTCATTGGCCATGCCGGGTATAGGCTCTTCATCCTGCTTCCAAAGATGCCCCGGCTTATCAGGCTGAACATCCGCCTTGATGGTTGTGAGCCCCTCACAATCGACCCTTTTCCCGTCGCCGGGCTCCTACACGACGCTCTGATGAATGCAACAATCTGCCCCAAGCTGACGACTCTGGCGGTAGATGTTGTCAATGACTGGATCCCCGTTCATGACTTCCACATTCTCATCCTCACCAAGCTACTCGTCGGACGAGACACGCTGAAGCTACCCCACCTCTCAATCATGTATCAACCATTTGCGGATTTGGCATCTTCACCAAGCCAAGAGATGCTCGACCTGACCTGGAAGCTATTCGACGAGGGAATGAAATCCGATTACCCGCTAACGCTATCCCGGAATCCTGGCCGTCCTTACGGCACCTTCAAGGAGATTGGGCACCTATGGCGTCCCAATGCCGCGGATGCCTTTTGGGATTTAGATAGCTCGCTAGAGCCCTTCTATGTGTTTCCATGGGGTGGAAGGAAACGTGATGAAGATATTTAGACCCTTCCTAGAACGCGACAAACCAATGCAACGAGCGAGAGCGGAGACTTATACATGTGTCGAGAGCGATGTAGTTCGAAAGAGCGATCACACAACTTGAAGGCTTCAACGAGCTTAGTCCGACGGTCCACCTCACCTGTTTTCTCTCCCTTCATCGACCATACAGTCCCGCTGCTTTCTTTGCGCCGCTGTCATTATCCGTGCTATGTGATACCTGGTAGACATCAGGCCATGGTCAACTAGAGTGCTATTGCGACGTCTTGTGCCCTAGTTGACAAGTCTTGACAGGACACAAAATCATAGTCGCGTATACGTCGATCTTGAGCTCACAGATGTCAGCGTGCCGGCTGCCATGCGAGACGAGCGACATCGCGCAGCCACCATTGACCAATGCTCGGCAAGTACCAACGTTCACGACAAACTGCATTATTCCCGTACGACCATAGCAAACTACACTACTCACAGTCGTTCACGGCCTGTCTACAGCCTACTCATTACGCAATGTTATTAGACGTGGCGAATGCTGTCGGTGTCGTGGGGTTATTGGGGTCAGGAATTGTCGAGGTCGGTGTGTGAGCGTAGCGGAGTCGAGGTTGAGGTCGAGGTCGTGCGCTGTTGGCGTCATCAGTGATCACCTTTCCCGGTCGTCAAGCACTGCAGCTACACGATACCGAGGCCGTCGTAGCTGAGGGCTGTCGGGGCTGCGAGCTGTCACTATCGTGAGTTGGTGGCGTTGTGAGCTGTCGCGGAGACATTTCGGCATCGGCTGTCGAAGCGGGTCATACGTTATCGGGGTCGGCATTGGCATGGTAAGCTGTTGGAGCCTTGAGCGATCGGCAGCGTGAGCAATCGGAGACCAGAGGTGTCGGGGTCGGGGTCGTGTATTGTGAGCGTCGTCGCTGACTCGCCGGCAGCCTGCGATGATATTGTATGTACGGGTACTGTTTGGAGACGAAAGATGGTGCCGAACAGGTACGGGTGAGTGGCATGGCAGGAAGACGGACGAATCCAGCGTGCGCGGTCTGGCTTGAGGGACGCGCGTGTGTGCATGCGGACAGTGAATGGGATGCCGGGGTGGGGTAAGAGAGGAACCTGGAGTGCGTACGGTGAGTAATGGGGATCTTCTCGTAGCACACGAAGCGACGACTGACCACTGGGTGTGCAATGTAAACCCCGATCCCGCGGGCAGAGGGCAGATGCATTGGCGCGGCGAGGATAACGAGGGAGCGGGAGGGAGCACCAATTGAGAGCTGTATACACACTGGACGTCTGGACGGTGAGAACAGCGATCGAAGGATCGAGGGCGGTGAGCAGCCTGACAGCGCGGGTGAGGGGAGAGCGCGAGCAACAGGCACTGGCAAACGAGAGAGTGTCGTGGTCCAGAGAATAATTGAACACGCGGAGAGCAATGGATAGCTGCAGAAGTCGCGCTGGATGAGGCTTGGAAACGCGGACTCTGGAAGGTCTTGGATGATTTCTTCTCGACGGAGAGACTTAGTGAGCGGTGCAGTGCTAGGCGAGGCGCGTTTGGTCAAGTTCCTAGATAAGGAGTCAGACGAGGCTTCAGGGCGCACCTTGAAAGCTTGACAGCCTGCTCTGTCGCGGAAGACCTTGAAAGCGTTGTGGAGATCTGGGAGCAACTGGGGAGCAATGACCACCCCACGATGGGCCATGAAGGCGGCACAGGTAGCGACAAAAGAGAAGAAACACCAAGCAGTCTTGGCGTAACGGTAAGTAGACGCTTGGTTTGGTGCGCTGAGCTGTAGGGTTTGTCGTTCGAATCCCCAACTGACCGGCTACTGTTTTTGACCTGGCGGATGCATGAGAGCCTAAGAGCATACCTCACCCGGTCACCGGACCTCTTGGGTCCGTTCAAGCAGCTCTTGCTGTCCCGTGCGGCGTACTATAATCACTATACATACCACTCTGCCGACAGCCACTTACGCACGCTCGTCATCCGAGTGGTACGGCCCATCCATATACTACGCCGTATGACGCCTTCTTGCTTGGCGGCCAGATGAGTGGACTCGCCGTCACCGACGATGGATCCGGTAGGCCTCACAGATTGTGCAAGAAGGTAAGACATTGTGAGTCAACATCGCGTGATGCTACAAGAGTGAAGCCATAGCACCTATATACTGTGACGCCGCGAAGGATACACGCTTCCACTAACGTCTCCGGCAGAGAACAGAGCCAGAACCTCCGCCGATGTCTCGCCATCGCTTGTCCCCTCGTCCGTATCCGAGCTCAAACCAAGGCACAGGCAACCCAGCTCGGCTGACATGTCCTCGTCTCGCGGTTGCCCAGCGTTGAGCCGGTCTGGCGCAAAGCCTTTCGCAGAGATGCTCAAGAGCATCTGGGTGTAGGTGTTCGCAAATACACTGAGTGCTGCGTCACCGTGTGCGCCCCGAGTCGATGAGCCTGCGGCAGGCTCGACGAGTGAAACGAACGCTGTGAACTCTTCCGGAAGCCAGAAGAGCAGCCGTCTATCTCCTTGTCCGGGTGCCGTCCAGCTGACCATGCGAGAGTCCTGACAATCGAAGTCGTTCAGAAAGAGTATGAGAAGAGACCAACACGAGAATGACCTGGTCGAATTCGAATTCTGCATCATTGCCCACGATCATCGAAGCATGCATCGTAGGGCCGTAGCCGCACAAGATGCACCGGGGTTCCTTCACCAGCAGGGCAACTGTGGTAATATGTATGTGAGTGTCCAGAGGTGCGCAAAAACATGAATCTACCTTCCCCATGACCCGCATCTGCCAACACGACACTCATGTTGCGCCACTTTGGATGCGGCTTCGCTGCGCCTTCCACGCTGTCGACATAAGAATAGGAGACGTATATAGTGCCGAACAGAGGGCTCGGTGTAACACTGGATTGCGAGGATCAGAACCGTCCTGAGCAAACACTTCGGAAACTCACGAGTCGGGTGTGGTCATCATCGTCGTTGGAGGAAGTATGCGCCACCGAAGAAGCAGCGAGAGCCTGGACGACGAAGACAAAGACGTTGTGGCGCTCGGCATGATATTGAACCTTTGGCTCTTATCTACACGCATGGGGGCGGACGAGACCTTACGAGTCGCGGCAATCACGGGCGTTTGGAACGCATGCTCATTGACACCGTCCGGCGGAACACCTGACATGATACATGCCTACAGGCAACAAACTCGTCAACTACCATAAGCACCAGCGCAGCTCATCCTTCCGAAGTGTTGACGAACCTCGGGACAAGTCGTGAACGAAGGAAAGCGGTGGACATATCAGAAGTCGATAGCAACGCTGTCGCGGGATCGACATACCGTCATGGAGTGCTGCCCGAAACAGGATGTTAGGGCACATCGTTGCTTGTGGCTTTGTGCGCGAGTCGGGGACGAGCGTGAGCCTAGGTCAATAGCAGGGGGGTTGATCGCTAGCAGAGCGGGCCCGAGTTGGGCTGGTGTGGGTGCACCAGCTGCTGCGGACGAGCCGCACTGCGTATGGAGCTCGTCAGCGGGATGGAGAACGAAGCCAGATGGGGAGAACATACCGCAGTATCCTGGCGGCAGTCCAGCAACAGTCCGGCGTGAGAGGTGCATGTGTGGATTCATAAGAGGAGGCGGGAACCGAGACCCCCCAAGGGCATCTCGACCGAGGCACAGATCCCTGCCTCCCTGATCGGCGCGACGCCCCCCTTCCATCAGGGCCCACCCCCGCAGGACTTCACCGACGCGCTCGACGCCCTGCCCCTGCTCGAAATCTACCCCGAAGACCCGACGATCCGCAGCCCGTAGGGCACGGGCGCGGAGACGTTCGGGCTCAGCCCTCGAACAAGCGACTCGCGTCCATCATCGACGACGGGCAGTTCCAGGCATTCCGCAGCTCGTGGGTCCAGGAGGCGTGACCGTGCACGCGTTCGTCTTCGCGGACCCCGCCGCGGTGTGTGGACATCAGGACGTTGGATCGCTGGCAGAGCGGGATGCGATGGCGTGGGCTACTGAGTCACTAAGTGCATCGGGGTATGGGGCTCGTCAGTGGGATGGAGAACGAAGCCAGATGCAGTACATACAGCGGCGGCGGTCCGATACCAGTCCGACTGACAACACTGCCATAGGCGAGGTAGGGAGTTGAAGTAGAGACTTGCGCGGGGGGCGTTCAGCGCGTCCAAGGCCAACGGATGAACGCGGTGAGCGGGCATAGATAGAAGTAGCATGGGTGACAACTTGCCTTCTGGCCTCCATCACCGGCAACTCGCATTGGCTAGGTTTCGGTAGAAGTTCACTAGCCCTACATCGCATTGGACTTCCGTCAACCGCCAAGGGTAGACCTGGAGATAAGAAGCACATCAACATCGACAGGCCAACAGGGTGGAGCGTACCGCAATGGTCCTCGTCGGCACACGAGTTGGATGCTATGCACGCGGCATGCACAGTGCAGTGGCAGTGGAGGACAATGCGGATGACGATGGGCGACGACGGTCGACGACGGTCGACGACGGTCGGATACCGATGGACGGCGATGGTGGTGGTGCCCACCGACTGAGCAGCGTCGACGATGCTCGAGTCATGCCCGCCGACTGCTCTGAAAGCAACTCGATCGTGCAGACCGTCCTCGCGGCCGTCGTGGTCGCAAGCTCCAAGTCAGCAGCGCCAACTCCGCCTGCGACGAACATGTCCGTCGGCGTCTATACACAAACAACACCAAGCAGGACTGTCACCCGGCCCGACGCTGCCATGTCATTGCAAGCTCTCGCCACGCACTCGCACAACGGTATCCTCGACCCCGCGCCCTTCTACTCGCCCCCGCACGTCCGCTTCCGCATGGCGCGCATAAAGGAGAACGAGTGCTCCGCGTCCGAGTGCTCGCTCATCTGCAACGACTACTGGGAAGCGGGCTATGGGCGGATACTGATGGTGCCCCGCGTGAAGCTCGCGTACGACCACGTAAGTCTCCATCTCGATGCGCGTTCTCAGCATGTTCTGACCTCGTATCAAATTCGTGTGTTTGAACTTCTGCTCTTCTAGCGCGTTTGAGACATCATTCACCCCGCACGACGAAACCTCACCGCGATCCGGGGGTACGTCCGCCTCGGTGGCCTACCCGACAACCCCCGCACAGACCCGCAAGACCGCCTCTTCACCGAAGAGGAGAGCGAGCCGATCGACTTCAAGCCCGGGCCCGAGTACGGTGAGTCTCTCTCGACAGTACCTCGGGCTCATGGCGTGCGCGGCGACTGCCTTGCTGACCGATTGCCTGCAGTGTGGTGTTCCACGGTCCACCTACCGTCCATCGACTCCGAGGATAAGACGGATATCACCCCCGACCATGGTCTCCCATCGTCATCCGCGTCTTGTCCTCCGATGCCAGCGTGTCTGCTGCAGCACATCGCCGCTCAAGTCATGTACTGGTGATGACGATCGCGGTACCTTCACATGTTGGCCTCCCAACGTCGATGTCATGCTGAACCGCAGGTCTACTGACGAGCTCCACACACGTTATACGGGAGCCCGGTGTCTTCATAGTGATGTTACATAGTTGTCCCGCCGCATCCGTCATATGTCAAGCGATATATGTCCCCGACCCACGTGCCACGCGCAACTAACAGTGCTCTAGGAGATGATATGAGGCATTGATCCTATGCTGCGCGCCGTCTATATCTCTGTCTAGATCTTACAAATAGTGACGTTTTATTAACAATCCTTTCAATTGTATCTAGCTCTAGAAATAGTACGTTAGCGCACACGCACATCGCTAGAGGTGGTAGCTGAGCGTACCCTATCCAAAGACCGTACAACAATACACTCTCGTCCGATATCTTCTGGAGTGTAAACCAATGCTGCAAAATGCGCAATGATGGCCTTGAGCGGGACAACTCGCGGCGTGGTGTCGAATGAGTGGTAGTACAACTTCGTGTTCAAGTCCTCTAGTGTGCGATAAGGGTCGCAAAGCTCGTGTTCCTTGTTCAGAGCTATGAGTTCCTTGATCACGACGAATGGCTCCACGACAAGATGATCGCCTTCCCGTCGCTGGTGGTAGAAGATGCTGTCGATCTGCCCGGCGCCTTCGCTCTCGTACTGTCCTGACTTGATCTTGTATGTCACGAAGGAATCCCGCCCGCCAGCCGTGAACTTGACACCTCCATGGTTCGCGCTCTTCACGAACTCCCCGCGAGTAGGCAGCGTGACCAGCTTGCGCGTTACTCGACCATGCGCTGAGGCAAAGTGTGAACCGCGTTCATTCACCACGGTCAGGAGAGCGTCGTAGATTTCCCGAGGGAGCTGGCTCTGTGAGCCGATATCGTATTTGTGCTCAGGGATGTTGTTCGAATAGAGAAACTCGAACGAGAGTACGTCGGTGACTCTGATACCACGGGCCAGATCTGTGAATGTCTTCTTGAAGGACTCGAACCAACTCTGATACAAAGGCTGCTGTGGCCAGTCGACGGTGTTCATAATCCAACGCAGCTTTGCACCCATGTAGAAATAGCGGATGAACGTCATGGGCATCTCATCTAATGCAAAGTCAGAGAGTGTCCTCTTGTTCTGGCAATGGTACTCACGGGGCTTATGATTTGTGTTAAGACGTTGAAGCATGCCGTTGTAACGTTCAAAAGGGTACGCCCACCAGCCATGGACAGGTCCAAAGAGCGCGAGGCACGGGGCAAGATGGAGAGCGAGATGATGGTTGGGAACCAGGTCTTGCGCGAAAAGCTCGCGGATACCTGAGAGATACTGGTACATGCGGATGTCGTATGTGGTGGCGCGAGCGGGAGACATAGACCTCCGCGTGGCGAGGTCAACGGCGATGACAAGATCAACAAAGTTCTGGAAAACTCGACGTTCTTCCAGCGTTGCCTTCGCATGTCCCCATAACCGGCCGAGAGTGATGACCATGTGGACGGTGCAGAGCGTCCGCCACTGGTCCGCCTTGAGTTTCCCATGTTCGGAACTCCCGATATTGTGAGGCGGTTTCTCCAGCCAGGTTGGCAATACAATATGCGCTATGTCGTCTCTCACTGTCTTCAGTACTTCCGTGTTGAAGACATCGTACTTGCGTTTTCCCTTCTGGGGAGTCGTCCCCGGAATGTGGTAGTGGTTCGTGGGTGCTGGTAAGGGGTCAGGTATCCGCAATGTTTGGTTCACATCTTCGATAGGTCTGGCCTGGTTGGAGATAAGCTGAGCTCTTGGTAGATACGATCTATTGATGCCCACTCACCCACGTCAGCAAGGCTTCGATGATGTCAGACTTCTTCGGGACTGCGTCGGTCTTCAGTATGTCGTTGTATCGCGCAACTGCGAAGAGGTAATCCTTCCTGACGCGATCAAGCATACTTGTGGAATTGCGTGAGACGCCCTTGAGGACTGTCTGAAGCCACGTTTGCTGTTCCTGCGGTGTGTGCTCATTGAGGGGCTTGGGGGTGTTCTTCTGCCCGTAGACGTCGATCTGGAAAATCGCCATACAATGTTCGCGCAATTGGCCCAAGAAGAGATTGTGCATCGTATCGAGAAGGGCGAACCGCGTGGGATCCCAGTATTCCAGACGTAGTAGTTCCGACCAGCGCAGGCCGTGTGCTTTGAAGATCTCTTCCCGCTCTGCCTCCGTCGCTGCTTCCCTCCATTGCCGTGCGATCGTGCAGTGTTCCGTCCACGTTGGTGCACGCGGCCACCGCGACCGGTCCAGGTTGTTGATATCATGCAGCTGCAGCCTGCAGAAGGAGCAAAAGTTCCGTGAATGGTAATGACCGAAACCCCCGGTCTTGCGGAGAGCAGGGAGGTCGCAGACAAGAGGGATGATAGCAGCTCTGACCAATCGTCCAGTAGTCCTCATAGCCGTACGCTCAAGTTGAACGCCGAAGTGCCATAGCTCTAGCAGCTCATCTACGAGCGGCCGGAGGAAATGGGCAAGTTGATGCACGTTAGGTTCTTTGGGGCCAGGAATGATTCCAGCTAGATAGATGTTCTCGGGGCGGAACCGAAGATGCGGGGGTAGATTTTCGCAAGCGAGGTATATCGCACCGATCGAGTGGGATTTACCTGCCCGCTTGTTACCATATGGATTGAACCAGTCTATGAATAAACTGAAGACGAGGTGGACGGATCCGTGGTCCTGTACGGAGAAGAGGGTTCTACCGTCCGGTCCGACAAACTCTCGTATGCACGGTGAGTCAAGGATGTCGTGATATACCTGAGCTCCTGCCGCGGTCGCACTTGCAGTATCCCATGACTTCTCGAGGAGGCGCTCGATCTCCAACCGCATGAAGAGTTCCGCGAGCCAAGATTTCATGCTACGGAAGGCGAAAGACTTGATGGGCTCCCAGACAATCTCAGGCCTGCGACCTGGCTTGGACGGACTGAGCATCTTCTTCTTCATGAGACGAGCTCCGCACACGCCTTGATCAGTGCGCTGGTGAGTGCAGCGATGGGGATATGCGTTACGGGGCTTCGTCGTGTCCGGGGCGTAGATAGCCAAGCATGACGGGCATGCAGCGAATTCGGTGATGTCTGGATTCAAACCAAGTCTGGATATGACTGTTCGCAGATCGAGGGGAACTTGGTCGAGAAGTCGCTGGTCCGTACTGGTCAAAGCGGAGGATCCCGAGCTCCACGTCAACGCGCCGAAGATGACGAGCCTCATGGTGTTGAGCATGAATTCTGCTTGAACAAAAGCAACTGCCGATAGAGTGTGGAGGAGTGTTACCATGAGGAGCGCCACTAAGATGAAGGTGGGGGTCTTCTTCTTGTCGTGCTGGAATATCGATGCTGCAGGAATGTCAAGAAATATCCTGCTGTATGACAATTCGGACTTACCTGAGGGCACGCTTATAGGCGGCAGCGCATCATCCAGCACTGGCCCACGAATGGGACTCCCACATTCAATGTCTATCTTCTTCTGCCATGCGACCCGCTCCATCTTGTCCAGACGCTCGAGCTCCGACACGAACGTCTCCACCAACTTCTCCAGCTGCCTGTCTACAGACTTGTTTCCGATCTTAGGGAGGGAGCGGAGATATGGGAGTTCCTGCTGTACCCATGTTCGGAGAGTGTGAAGTTCAGCGCTGCCGCGATAGGTGAGATCCAGTTCTCCAACAGGTTCGTCAAGACGGGTAGGTATAGTCTTGAACAGTAATTTCATCCACCACGGTACGTGTCGGGAACGGAGAGTGATAGAAGACTCGAGTGCAGATAACTCCTGCCTACGACACTTGACCTGCGATGGTCTCTTTCAGTTCTTTGTCTGAAACCAGACCAAGCTCACTCACCTCGGATCCATCATCTGAGCGTTCCGTGTCACTACTGCTGTCCTCGCTTGCACTGAGCTGCTGAGCAGGAACAGTGTGACTAGGTCTGGGAGTCGGAAACCCGCTTGCGTGCGACTTCGACGAAAATGGCTCCGGTCGCAGATGGGACGAAGGTGGAGATGATGACGGCCCAGTAGAACCTGAGGTTTCTGCGGGAAAAGCCCTAGTTCGTTATGTGCTGGACTGAAGTAAGTGACAAAGCGCACCTGTTGTGAGATCCTGCATGCTATCCTGTCGATTCAGACCTGAGCTCACATCCCGTGGACGGACGGCCAGGCTATCTACATTGTAGGAGGACCCTGTTTGAAGAGTGCCCAGTAGTATTGCGCTCTCCTCCGGGCCTGGATCGTCTTCCGGAACCTGTCCACTACGACCCGCCAGGCGAGCAGCGATACGCTTGACTTCATGTCTGGCTTTGTGTTGTTTGATCCTCCCAGCGTCGAGGACTTGACCGTGACGAATCGTTCCATTGACAGCTCTGTAAGTTAACTTGATACAGTCGGGACAGTCGCACACCCCCATCTTCAGGTGAGGGTATGGGCAAGGTATGGGTACCCGGGTGGCTCAAGGTGACAGACAGGCGTTATTCCGGCAATTGCCACGCGATGGCGATCGTAGCATTGCAATGCATTGTACTAATTTGTAGAGGAGCTTCCTCAGTCGAAGGTCCCCCGACTCGAAGCTATACCATGATATAAGTCCAACACCATCTTTACAACTGACATGACGGCATGGGAGTACGTAGAAGAGAGATGCTTGCAGGATCGCGTTGAACGACCCGTTTCACATTAGCAAAACTGCTGGGCGGCACGGGGGGCAACCTTACATACAGAGTTGTCCATACTAGTTTGGTCAACAGTCGCTCTCGGCCGAGATGAGCGACAGAGAAGAGGCCATGGGATAGATTGTGTACTGTACATGTACGTACAACTCAATTCGTTGGACCGCTCAAGGTCGAGATCAACCTTGCATAGGACATAGAAACTCACCCAAACGCGACGGCCGCAGCGGTCGAGCACGGCGTCAAGAGCCTGAAGAGATCGTACACGATGGATGCATGGTCGGCGATGGTGGTCAGTGGTCGGCGATGGTCGGCGATGGTAGACAGTGGTCAGCGATGGCGGTCGCTAGTCGACGATGCTGCGTCGAACTTGATCGTGCAGACCGCCCTCGCGGCATTGGTCGGAGCACGCTCTGGAGTCCGGGGTGTTGAGCCGCGTCGCGTGGAGCATTAGAGTTGCAGGGAGCTTCAAGCAGAGGATGAATGAGGAGCTCTGTGGAGAACGCGGAGGACAGATGAGAGTGACCCAGGAGTGCTGCATGGGAGCTCCAGGGAGCTCCTCGGCAGGGAGTTCTCCAGAGCTCCTCGCAGTACTCGGGTGAGGAGCTGTAGGGGGCTCACGGAGGGCGTAGGAGCTGGACCAGAGCTCCGTATACATGGGAGCACTGGAACGAAAACAAATTGCCTGCAGTACTCCATATTAGTGTGTTAGTATTGTTACATTTCTCGGCGCTTAAATTCCAGACTCGGACTTGTAACATCTCGTAGCCGGACCGGAAAGGCTTAGGAAATGTCACATTCCCGATGACTTTCCGTGTCCCGCCTATGTCACGAATTTCTCAGAGGCGCCTGTGGACGTGACAGGCTACAAGTCCCTGACAAAGGTACCAAGCGGGGAAAAGCTTTGGACATGTATCCATTCGCGGTCGATTCCCGGCCAAAGAAATCGGTAGGGAATGTACAAAGTACGAGTAAGGTCCTGTCACACTCTAACTGTGTGACTCGGATCATTTCCCGGCAGGAGCAGGACCCGGTTGGCAATAGTTACCTTTCTTAGCCTGGGAATTTTTTGGGAAACGCCTGGGAATTGATAGATCTCGCGTGGATTTCCAACGCATGTCCTGGGATAGGAAATGGGTCAATGCACGTCGTGTGAGAATCTGCTACTTCCACCTTACTTTTCTGGCAGCAGGTTTATAAGGCTGTGCCCGCCATGTCCTTGCGACCTCCGACTCCAACGCAATCGAGTATGTACGTACTAGCGTGGGTGCAAACTGAATTGTCGGTATACACAGAACATCCGGTGCCCCGGAATGTAGCAGAAGGAAGTGCGCACGGCACTGAGCTATTAACCGACTCTGCCACTGGCAGGCAGTGGCAGCAGACACTTCGGGGTTGTCTCGGGCAGCTGCGCACTCCCATATGAAACACGATGAAGGGGGCGCATAGCTACTCTTGACAGCACCCAAGATTTTCGACACATTGCACTCTCGGAGCGTACATCGTGGCCCGGGTGTTTGAGGGTACAGTGCATGGATGGATGACCAAGTCGGGCCTAGTATGGCCTCTCATCGTGCCATGCCTCAGAGCCATCATCCATGGGTACAACTCCGTGTGATTGTCCATGTCCATGTCCGTGTGTGTCTAACCACTACTACTACTGATTCCTATCGTAACTAACGGGAAGGCTCATGTTAGCCAGAATATCGGCCTTGGTAACACCCTGGAACACCTCTACGTCCGGATCGACCTCGCATACGGTATTGTTGGCGGGCAGCTATGGGAACCATCAACAACAATGAGCGTTGCGGACGCCCAATAACGGCATCCGACTCACCGTCCCGCTGGTCATGTAATTGAAAACGATTCCGACCATGCAGGTAGACGATTGGGCGATTGCGGTGTGCTACATGATTCAATGAGGAACGACAACACCCAATGCACAGGTTAGAAAGAACGACTTACACCGAAGCCGTTCAGCCGGACCAACGCTGCATCCTCTCCAAGCAAGCCTGCGAGGACTTGGGCACCAGAGAGCGGCGTGGCAGGATCATACTAGTGATTCGCACGATGAGCGATGACAGACCAATGTCAGGCAAGTGATAACCAACGGTATTTGAAACAATCAGAATCTTGTTTGCGAGTTTCCGATTGAACGGGCCCTGGTATCTCTCCACGGCGCGGACCGGCCAGAACGAGCACTGATTGGTCAGACTTGGCCACAAGGCGCCAACTGCGAATGGACCCGATTCGGTGAGAGAGAAGGCTAGCTTCAGCAACGATAGACTCACACATCGGCGAAGTCGTGCGTGTGCCTGTAATGACCGCTTCGAAGACATCCGTCATGTTTGTGTGAGGGTTCGGGTTGATGCTGTCCCCGCAGAATATGGCGTTGCTCGTGTAGGACCTTGTAGACCTCATCGCGCTATGTGACCCGTCGAATATGGGTGAGCAAGAAGCTCAACGGACACGGACACATACGGAAGGGGTTCGCCAGGCGTCCTCGAGCTCTGGGTAAACGGTAGATCTTGGCCCGACTCTTCCTTAATGGTTTTCACAATTTGAGGATACACCTCATTCATGAACCGCGGCCAGTCTGGTGGCGAATACGTCTCGTTGAACAACGCCGCTGCATTGAGAAGTTAGGGCTCCGCGCATCAAACGCGTACTCCAGTGTACCCACCGCGAAGCTGTCCCGAGCTGAATGGCGCGGATGGATTCCTCTGCGTGGTGTCATGGGCAGCGTTGATCAATGCTTGGATCTTTGCGTCAATGTCGAGAGGACCGTCGCCCTCGGACGCGGCCGCACAACCCTCGGGACCCGTAAGTGCACAACCGGTAATCAGGGCTTTGTAGATGGTATCCGCTGACACAAATGTATTCGAGATAGAGGCCTACAACGTGCACGATGAGTGGTCGTCGATGCGAGACGTTATAAGAAAATAGCTCACGAGGGAGACTTCCTGGGTGGCGAAGTAGATAGGATCGATGACGGCGTTGAGAATCACGCGTCCGATGCGCTGGAGACATGATGTACGAGTCAGTTTATGAAGACGGCCAGGTGCAAACTACGTCTCGGTCACACCTCAGGGAACACTGGGAATCTGTTCATTAGACAACGTAGGAGTGAACAAAAAAGTATGACTCACTGTTGATGAACCACGACCCAATCAAGGTGCCGTATGAGTTACCGATGTAGTTGATAGGAACATCCGGGCCATCGAGGACGTTCGCGATCGACACCATGTCACGTACCGCCGCAGCGGTGCCCATGTACCTGAGATATTTCCCGTTCGGGGAGTTCAGACACTTCTTCCCCACCTGCTCGTACTTCTTCTGCATGAGGGAAGCTTGAGATAGAAGGGCTTGTACGTCCGCAGGGTCGCTGAAGTTACCCGTCTCCTCAATACCGGTGAGCTCGATGGTGCCGTTGAAGAGAGTGTTGTATTCTTCCACGCTGTCGAAGCAGAAGATCTCGCCGGGGCTAGCGAACACTACGTTGAGAAGATGCGAATGCATGAATGAGAGATAGAGATATAGTCACGTTGTCAGAGAGCCGACGCCGCGCGGATCCCAGCTGACAATGTCATACATCCCGCCAGTAATCTGGAGCAGTAAGTTCTTGTTACTGTTGACGAGGGCCAGCCCAGAACCACCAGGTCCGCCTATCAAAATTATGTGTCAGAATGTTATGGCGAGAAAGGGCCGATAGAACTTCACGACGGACCCGGGTTGACGAAGACTGTTCCACGGCGTTCTCCGGTCGCATTTGCCTTCACGACCGCAAGGCGGGCGTTGCCCAGCTTTGGTTTGTGATAATCGAGCGGAACGTTCAGATATCCGCATTCTAAAGAGTTGTCACTAATGACAGAGCGGTCACATGGCCCCCAATGAATTGATGCTCCATGCTGTGTGGTCAACCTGGGTTAGCGTTCAAGTTGGAGGGTCGAGACAGCAGACATACATGACCACTGGAAGTCGCGAGGGACGCGTGCGGGGAGAGGAAAACAGCAAGAAAGGGAGCAAGCGCAGAGAAGAGCATCCCTCAGTTGTCTTTGGGGTACGCTTTGCTGCCTGTTAGCTCATATAGCTGCCCACTCGCCTCCCGGTCACAGAATGGCGATGTCCATCCTCGCAGGAGATGCGCTCAATGCGCCTCTGTCAATGGCGACTGATCCTGAACTTCCGAGAGGAACTCGGATCGCCCGCACTGCCCAACCCGGGGATGGACTGACGCTGAAATGCATACTGCGCGTAGTCGATGGCGATGAGGAGACACCATGTTGCGCGGTTGTAGTGACATCCTTGACACCCTGCCGACGCCGCAGGTCCCCGTGCCGCGATGCTCTTGTGTTCGGCAAGGAGGACCCAAGGGGTGCTGTGCTCGACTGACAGTCGCTATGAGCCTACGCGGTCAGTCACAGAGCGGAGAAAGCGCGAGCCCAGACCTGAAATAACGTTTCATGACAATAATGAATTATCACCTACCAACATCCGGGAGGGTCGAGTTGACGCGTGGGATAGGAGGCAGATGCAATTAGCGAGTACTAAGAGATCCACAAAAAGGTTTACAATGGGCTTCCAGACTTGTTCCATCACACCTCGATATCTGGGAGATTGGCGAAGATCGCGGAGGTGTTGACGCCCCGAAGCGGCTCGTAGTCTTCGTCGACCTCGCACAAGGTGTTGTTTGCGGGGAGCTGCCGTGGCGTGAAGGGAAGTGGCATAACGCTCAATCAATACGATGAAGGCGGATTCACAGTGTTGGCAGCGTAGCTCACCGTTCCGTTGACCATGTAAGCAACCATGACGTTTGTAACGCAGGCGGACGGGGAAGTGAGTAGCGTCGTGTGCTGTCGTGCATGATGAGTTCAGTTCCGCGCCGCGGGACCTTCGAAGGAGGACGTACACCGAAGGCCCTCATTTCGACCAGAGAGGCATTTTCACCGAGTAATCCTGCGAGGCGTTGCGCACCGTCAAGCGGGGTGATGTGGTCGTACTGAGATGGACAATCAGCTCCATGGTGGACCACGACGAGTAACGACACTCACAGTGGTTGAAGCAATCAGGATCCTGTTGGCGAGCGGTTTATTGAATGGGCCCTGGTACCTCTCTACGGACCGAACAGGCCAGAACGAACATTGAGAGCCCAGACCGGGCCAGACGCCGCCCACTGCACAGTTGTCAGTCCCCATAATTTGACACGTCCTACGACACGCACTCACTTAAGTTCGATGTGGTGCGCGTCCCCTCTATGACGCCTTCGAAAGTGGTGGTCATGTTCGTGCTGGGGCTCCTATCGGCGGAGTCCGCACAGAAAATCGCTTGGCCTGAGTAGAGTCGTGAATCGTTCTCTTCGCGCTCCAGGAAATTACTGCTATAGGGGAGGGATGAGCCTTTGCCCGTGTCTGCACGTTGATCGTATCGCAGCAGATACGCACAATCTGGGATCCATAGGAATGCTCCGAGCTGTCTTCTTCGCCAAAGCGGATGATAGACCTTGGCTTGAATTTCCCTGAAGGATCGCCACGGCTTGAGGATACCACTCGTTCACAAAAGCATCCCAGCGCGAGGGGAAATACAGCGTGCCGAAAATGAAAGCTACAGGACGCGGTCAATAGCTGGAACTATGCACATGTTGCACTCGAAACTCACAGCGAATGTTACCTGAAGTGAGTGGGAAGGACGGATCCACACTGGGGGTATCATATGCAGCCTGGAGCAATGCCTTAACCTTCGCGTCTATGTTCAGTGGACTATCTCCTTCGGAAGCGATCGCACATCCGGCGGGTCCCGAAAGAGCACAGGCCGTGATGAGGGCTTTATATACGTCGTCATCGGAGACATATGCACGTGCCGCCCAGTTCTGCGGGTTGGTAAGTCAGTACACTGGGAGTGTAGACATCGACATTGAGGGGTATATATGGGCACGCACTGGGGAGAGCTCCTGAGTGGCGAAGAAGACCGGGTCGGGGACACCATCAATGATGACACGACCCACACGCTGATGATGTTGAGATTCAGTATGTTGTACAGCACCTCCGATATGTACTGACCTCAGGGAACACTGTAGGATGTAGCAGTCAGACGATGTGTGATTGCGTGGCAAACCATCAATAACTCACTATTAATGAACCAGGACCCGAGCAAAGCGCCGTACGAGATGCCAAAGTAGTTGATGGGCGCATCCGGGCCGTCGAGTACATCTGCGATGGCTACCATGTCGCGGACTGTGGCAGCTGTACCCATGTACTGCAGGAAATCGCCATTCGAACCGTTCAAACACTTCTGTCCCACTTGCTCGTACTTCTCCTCGAATGACGGCGCCTGCGACAGGAGATTCTGAACGTCTGTAGAGTTCGTGAAGTTGCCTGTGTACGTGATCCCGTTCATTTCAATCGTGCCATTGAAGAAGGCGTTATATTCTTCTGCGCTCTCGAAGCATTGGGTATCGCCAGGGCTTGAGTGAACTCCATTGAGCCCGAGGTGGTCGAGAAAGCTGGGATAACTCACGTGCTCAAGCCAACGCCTCTTGGATCCCAACTCACTACATCGTAGACTCCGCCAGTCTGTTCGAGCAGCTGGTCCTTCAAAGCATTCAAGTTCTCCAGTCCTCCGCCACCAGGTCCTCCTACACATTGTTCGATTACTCAGTAGAAGGGACCAGAGATGTGGACACGAGCAAACCTGGATTGAAGAACACTGTCCCCAAACGTTCTCCAGTCGCGTTCGCCTTCACGATCGCAAGGCGAGCAGTCCCTACATTGGGGTCGTGGTAGTCGAGTGGGACTTCTAGGAAGCCGCACTGCAAAGCAGTATCGTTGACAATGGAAGGATCACATTGACTCCACTGCAAATCATGTCACGTTATGGTTAGCGGACATGACTGTGTGCGAGAGAACAGAGACAGACTCACGCTGATGTCCGATGAGACAACAACCGGTGAACATGCAAGAATGAGAGCCAACAAAGGTGCAAATGAGGGGTTGAGCAATGACAGCAACATTGTTACCTGTCGGGAGCCTTCTCTACTCAGCAAGTACACCAACGGTCCTCACGCTTATATAGACCGTATAGACGAGACCCAGCGCCGACTAACTGAATGGCGTCAGCACAGAAGTGCATTGCATCTAGGGTGAGGGATACCGTTTGAGGGTCGGGCTGATGATCGGACTGCGCAGTGGCTCTCTGGACGTTCAGTGCAATGGAGGCACCGGCGTATACTAGCCATCGAGTACTGCATTCACCGGCATGACAGCATACTTTGCGAGGACGCTAGCAGTGATGACGTCTTGACGCAGCTTCAGTGTCAACGGTGCATCGCGTGTCCGCCGTGCGCAGAGGGCTGTGAACTTGTCCTTGTAAAGCGATAACCTGGTAGAACGTGAGCAGACTCGGGCCTGGACACGATCATATGCATGGTCAATCTGGACAAACTCACCGTAGCCCTCCGCCCGTGGTACAAGGAGTTATCTGACAATTCAAGGTTCGACTTGGCGTGGAGCCACCTGGCGCAACTTCTGGTCCGGTCCGACTTGGAGTGGTGCACCGAGATCCGAGTGACTCGGACGTCCGACGCGTCTTCCCAAGTTGCCAGCGAAGCCGGCCGCGCTGAAGCCTGAGATCGTCCGTAGGTCTGGTGAGTCATTTAACGACATGCACAAAGATCGTGACGGAGCACGTCTAGTCTTTTGGGTTTAGGTGACTGGTGGTCGAGCATAACGGCGCTGGACGTTCAAGTCAATTGCAAGTTGAACGCTAACGAAGGGTTGACGAAGTTGAAGTGGAAGTTCACTGGAAGCGCTAAAGAGCCGTCACCAAGCGCCAGTCGGATAATCCCGGCCCGGGCATAGAACATACTTCTTGTTGGGGTTAGGTTCTGAGTACTGGGTGCCATTAGCAACCGATCACTCTTCAACGTTACAACGTC